>WARS01000011.1:15975515-17193015 GCA_008933995.1 Datnioides undecimradiatus | reverse complement strand
CTCTTTTATTTAAAGAGAATCAAAAACAGCAAATATTGGCAAATTTAAAAGCACAAAGATAAAAATAAAACACAAACAAAATAATCCAACATCACGGATCAGTCCAGATTAAAGCCCACTGGTGCTTGAAAACCATGTTGCATGTTTAATTCAATCCTTACATTTCCCATTCCCTGCAACACTCACCCTACAAAATAATAAAGTTCAGCAGGTGTTTTATATTTTGACCTGTGCAGCTGTGCAATAAGCTCAAATTAGCACTTTAAATGCAAAAAACAGGTAAAAGCTTTAAAACTATCAGTAACTGCCTCAGTGTGCGTTTTATTAAATCCTGTTTTTATCACGTGCATGACAGACGAATCCTCTTCTGACTGAGGTTTGGATCTGAAACTGATGCACAGAAACATCACAGTGGTGTTTCCTCCTCTTTAACTGGACTTTAAAGCAGTTAAACACACACACACACACACACACACACACACACACACACACACACACGAGAAAGAAGAAGATCACTGCAGAAGGTTTAAAAGTGTCCAGCCGTGATTCAACAATGTCTGCTGCTGGCGTCGACAAATAAAAACCCAGGGACATCAAACCTAACACGAAGCCTTTTGAGCTAATTTCAGGGAAAGAAAGATATTTATGTTCTAATACAGTAAAAGAAAGAGATGCAGCTTCAAAACATCACTGCACGCATCCCAAAACAGAGACCTCGGCAAATATTTTTCAATATTTTTAAAGGATTTATCAGTTTATTTATTGACTTTAATGCAAACAAAAGAGAGACAAATCAAATGGTCCTAGTTGATGCATGGGATTTAGTGTCATGATCTCTAGAACGATGAGAAATCATATTTGATAAACCCAAAGGCTGAAGGCTGAAGAATGTAATATTAACATAATAAAAACACAGGTGATAAAAGTATAAACCGTAGTGTGCGACTGAAAAACAGCTAAATCACCCAAATTGAGAGATTTTTATGTTAAAAACAGTTTTATTCGTGTTTCTGACCCCACATCAGCTCATTAGTGTTGTTATCGTCCCGAACGATTCACCATCTGATTTCAAGTCAGATCACAACTTTATTAATACTTTATTAATAGTAAACTCCTTTTTATATGTTTACCCCACACACATGAGACGACCAGGGACAGTGTGAATGTGTGGACAAATGGCCTGATTAGAAATAAAATAAAACAATAATATAATAAAAATAACACAATGTAACGTCATAAGCAGACTTCAGTCACGCATTTAGCAGCTTGATGCTCAAACGTGCCTTTAGCTTGAATGTTTATCCCCAAAGTGAGCCGAGCTTTGGAGCATCAGCTGTTCTCCAGCCTCCTCTGCTGTTTCTTATTACATAACTGACTTAATGTTGTAAAAAAAATGACGTTTTCAGTTAAAATGCGTTCACGTTTCATCGCGCGTCGGTTGTTTGCTGTGACGCAGAGTCAATCTGACACCTGACAGACGTCAAACTGTCAGATACACTGATCCTAAACACACAGGTCAGTAATATCTGCTGCCACATACAGTAAACTGTACTGATACACTGAGTATTTGCACTTAAGGAGATTAAATTAAAAGTCCAACAGGAGAACGTGTCTCTTCTTCTTCTTCTCTTCTTGTTGTCCAACCAGTGGGTCCTTCTCTTACTTCACCTCTCACTGTAGTTCATAATGTAAAACCCACTGAGGATGGAGGTGGATGAAAACATCTCACCTTTGCTTTTATTTTTCATTTTCAGGATGATTTTCTCACTTCTTAGCCTCCGTGGTTTCTCTGGACGGTGTCCTCTCTGACGGCTCCGGCCACCAGCATCCAGATGTGAGTTTATTAAGAACTCTGATTGTCTCATCGTCATCAAAACAAAACACATAACGAGCAGAAGAGGTGCAGGGAGTGTTTGCAGTCTGTTTTTTCTGCCTCTCGGGCAAAGTAAATGCACGTTTTTGTTAAACTTTGTTGATGCAACCTGAAAGGAAAGCCTGCAGACGCTGTCCAGGGCTCCGCATTTTCATTTTAAACAGGCACTACAATCGTCAATCAGTCATAGGAGAGACGGTGAAGCACAATGCTTTCTGCAGCAAAGATGCAACATTATCAGATAATCATGGAGGAAACTAAAAGAGAGTTTGTTAATGCTTTATCGTGTCCCCACGCCACCACTGAAGCCAAACTTAAGTCCCATTCGACAAGTATTCTGTCCATTAGAGAGGAGAAATGTGGTTTTTTAGTTTCGTTTGACTTAAACACACTCCTGTCGTCAGCTGCTGGGGCGTCATCGGCTCCAGCACTGTGTCGTGTTTCCGAGGAGGGGCGGCGCACGTGATTTACGAGAGTGAGTCAGAGCAAATGCACATATTTGTTTGGATTGAGGAGAAAGAAGTGGCTGAAAGCAGCGTCTGCTCACCTGCACACGCACACACTGCTCCCTCACCTGTATGGATGAACCAGGCGAGGGATGAGAAGTGTTAAATGTATAAATTAGACCTCGGCCACGTTGTTAAAAAGCTCACATGGTTTTATATTTTGAGCAAAATCCACAAATTTCTTTTGATCCGTTTGCGTAAGATCGTATTGGAGAACGCTTTATTTATCCCACAGTGGGGAAATTCACATGTTGCTGCAGCTCAAAGTCAGAGGACAGAAAGGAAAACACTGAAGCACTTGCACATGCAGCAAAAACACACGGGGAGAACAGAAAAAACATTATATATCCTGAAAATAAGAAGTTTGTAATGTAGAAAATACAGAAATAAATCAACAAATGCACATAAATAAAATGGAAATATGCACAAAGTATACATATGGATTGCATTGGTACACACACTAATATATACATGCCTATACACATACATATATATATACACACACCTACATATAAACATACATATACCCACAATACACACATTGTTTGAAGCCTGAAGAGAAAAGATTCTTGTATTTAAGATGAACTGAGACATAAACAGTAAACACACATTTTTTTAATTTCTCCGTGTCTTCCAACACAGCTGACTTCTGTCATTTTGAATATTTCCAATTTACAAGTCACACGCCAGTTTTTAGTTTTTATGTAACTGTGACCTAGATGAGATTTAACGTCGCTTTGAGGGGAACTTACTCCCATTACAAAGACGAGTGTGTGCTGTCTCAACGTACGCGCAGCCTTCTGACACGCTTCCCATCCCCTGTTTGAAATAATACAGCTGGTTGATCGACATTAGAGGGTAAATCATAACTGGTGTGTGTGTGTGTTTCGGCTAATTCGGACACACTTAAATCAAACTTTGTAGATATTTTACTTTTAAAGACCAGTGTCCAAGGTCGCTTCAGCACTTTTACCATCTTCCGAGGAATTTAAATATAAAAAAAGCAGTTTGCAGAGCTGTTTACGTCCGCGTGTTTTGACCTTTCCGTTCAACCGTAAGTCAGTTTTTAGAACATTTCAGTCTTTTTGCTCCGTCCAGCTGTCATATGAATTTTGAGAAAGGTACATGCCTGTGATTTGTTTTAAAGAACAAGCTGAAAAATAGGAAATAACTATTTTATAACTGGTTCAGACTTTGAGTCTTTCCACGTCTGCACAATAAGTGACCTTGTATGAAATTTAAGGTTTAACGCTCTGGAAGATGACAAAGAAGTCAGAGTTGCACCGTCACACATTTGATGTTTAATGTAATGTAAATTTCAGTTGACTGTATTTTAGCTGATGTAGTTAATTAGAGTCAAGACATTTTACATGAAAAGCAGTTAAACTGGAAAAAGTAAAGAAGCTGTAAAAGTAAAATGAAACTCATTTTATGAGACTCAGTGTGTGTGTGTGTGTGTGTGTGTGTGTGTTCAGTTGTTTTTATTAGTGGGACATAGGAGCTTTGTATTGTACAGGTAGCTGGCTCGTGCACAGGTCATGTTGTCTGCAGAGCTTCTGCAACATATTTTCATCTTTGCTTTAAACCAAATTTAAGTTTCGACACGCTGCAAACCAAAGCTGCAGAGTTTGAACTGGAGAATTACATCTGTGTGTGTGAGTGTGCTGGTGCTAATGATAACCATAGCATCATTGTGTCCATCATCCAAACAATCAGTAACCCAAGCTGAGACAAAAACAGGTAAACAATCCTAAGTAAGGTGCAGTATTTATTAAAAAACGAATGCGAATTAAAAATGAAAAAATATAGAAAATATTGACAAATATACCAACAAATATAAGAGTTTTAATGAATTCAGACACAAAAGTAAACTTAAAACCACGCGACCTCAGACTGCATCAACTCTCACTTGTGCACAAACAATTGCCTGACCTGCAGCTGAAGGTCAGCACTCGAGTTCTCAAAGTTAAAATGGTTCACTAAATATGATGTTAATGGACTGTAAGTGTGTGTGTGTGTGTGTGTGTGTGTGTGTGTGTGTTTGAATGACACAGAGAGAGAGAGAGATGGAGAATGTTCCTGGATACCGGTGTGTGTGTGTGTGTGTGTGTGTGTGTGTGCGTGTGTGTGTCTGGGATGTTTGTGTGTTGTTTTTCTGTCTTTTACAGGGCAGGGGGCCTAGGCGCGGTCAACCTGTAAACAACATTTGTCCGTCCGCCTTTGCTTCGCAATCAGCAGGAAGTCAAAAGTTTAAGATGAGCTGCGTCAGAAGGGCTTTTAGCTGGATGAGGGAAGTCACAATTTCACTGAATCTCACTGAAATCTGTTTTCACTTTTACCCCACTTCATATCATTTCTATATATCTAATCTATATAAAGTTACAAACACTTTAATTTCTATAATATTCTATATTAATATTCTATAATGTGGAGCCCAGGTTGGCGTTAGATGTGCACAAAGAGATTTAAAGAAATGTGCAACTTACAAAAAAATGTGCGTACCTGCACCTGATCAGCTGTTCTGTTAATGCTGGTGCTAATGATAACCATAGCATCATTGTGTCCATCATCCAAACAATCAGTAACCCAAGCTGAGACAAAAACAGGTAAACAATCCTAAGTAAGGTGCAGTATTTATTAAAAAACGAATGCGAATTAAAAATGAAAAAATATAGAAAATATTGACAAATATACCAACAAATATAAGAGTTTTAATGAATTCAGACACAAAAGTAAACTTAAAACCACGCGACCTCAGACTGCATCAACTCTCACTTGTGCACAAACAATTGCCTGACCTGCAGCTGAAGGTCAGCGCTCCTTCTCCCTCTTCTTCAAACTCTGGCTGCGAGTTCTCAAAGTTAAAGTGGTTCACTAAATATAATGTTAATGGATTGTGAGTGTGTGTGTGTGTGTGTGTTTGAATGACAGAGAGAGAGAGAGAGAGAGAGAGAGAGAGATGGAGAATGTGAGTGTGTCTCTGGGATATTTGTGTCTTTTACAGGGCAGGGGGCCAACGCGCGGTCAACCTGTAAACAACATTTTTCCGGTCCGCCTTATTTTTGGATGCGCTTCGCAATCAGCGGGGAGTCAAAAGTTTAAGATGAGCTGCGTCAGAAGGGCTTTTAGCTGGATGAGGGACCTCACAATTTCACTGAATCTCACTGAAATCTGTTTTCACTTTTACCCCACTTCATATCATTTCTATATATCTAATCTATATGAAGTTACAAACACTTTAATTTTCAAAAAGGTTATTTTACTGGACACATTATCTGCATGTGTGTGTGTGTGTGTGTGTGTGTGGCTACCGACTGTTTTAAATACGTCAAACTTGTCTTGCGACTGCGGGATTTTGTTAATTTGTGCAGAAGAAACCTGGAATTTAATCTCTCAGCCGGAGATGAATCTTAACTCTGCCCCCCGTGAACCGTGGTTTAAAGCAAAGAGATCTAAAACTCTTCCAGGTGGAGCTTGTCAAACTCCCTGTTCAGGGGTTGTTATTAGAGGCAGGTATTGTGGATTAAAGCCACTAATTGCTCAGACTTGACACCATGAAATGTGATTGTTTTAATGCCAGAACGTTTGGAATATCGGTGCCTCCCCTCGACGTTTACTCAGTCATTCAGCAGCAGCAGCTGTGCCGTCGTGAGTCACAGGAAGCTACGGCGCCGCTGGCGTTCCGGGATCAGCTTTAAAGTTTGTTGAGCAAAATCACGTCCAGGCCTTCGCCGAGTGGGGAAAAAAGACGACCCGGACAGACTGAGAGGAGTCTGCAGCTGCTGAACGGCAGCATGCGCAACAAACGTGCCTGACCGTGGGAGGTTCAACGCTTTTAAGGGTGTAAAAAAAAGGATGTATTCAATAAAAAATGCTGCGACTTTAAATTTCCAAAAGTCAGATGTTTCTGCGGGAAACTGGAAAACAAAGAAAGGAAAAGCTCAACTCTTTCACACATTTACTATTTATTTTATTTTATCTCGTTTTCATTTCCTGCTGAGGTCAAAACTCTCTGGTACAGGACAGGCCGAGGCCGAGGCTGAGGCCGTGCACCGCGCGTAGAAATGCAATAAATGCAACACGACGTGCACAAATCCCAGTCGGTGAAAGGAGCCAATCAGACAGCCGCGTTCCTCCCTCGCACGATGCCTTCAAATCCATCATGGTATAATTTGACCTCTTTGTTGTCAGTTATTCCATTCCAAGCGCGCATCATAGTGAAACTTCCTCCTCCCCGTTTCCGTCAAAACCTTCAAACTCTGATTTCAGAACAGTTTCGTCTGACCGCTGACCTCCTTCGTTTGACTTTGATCCTTAACTAATGCAACAAAAAGCGACGCTCCCTAAAAAATAAAGCAACACTTTTTAAATCTGCTCATTGCGTCATCTCAGACGTCGAAACGCTGAAAAAGCTGCAGGAGCAGGTGAGATTAGACTCCCCGGATTTTAACTTTGCACCTCTGTTTGTGTTCGAACTCATATGCATGGCAGTGCATGAAGATGCAGGTCTGCCATTTTGTTGAGCCCATTCATTGGTTGTGGAGGAATAACCCGGCGATTAAACCTCCCTTTAGTGCCGTTAGCGCTGCTGTTCGCCGCGTGTTTGTTCGTTTTTACCTCACGTCTGGTCGTGGGAGAGCGTAAACTGGTTACAGAAGCCTTCCTTTCATAAGCAGTGCTGCCTCAGTGCAGCCTCCTCATGTCTGACAGAAAATGGCTGACTGTACAGCTGAAGGCACAGAGCTCCAGAGAGGCAGAGCTGCATCTCACAGGCTGTTTGTCCAGAGAGCTTCAGCTAAAGCAGGTCATATTAAACCCGTCGAAAATTAAAATTCACCTTATTTTGGACAGTTTGTGCCATGAAAGAAGGAGTTAGAGTGAGAGGAGGTGATCTTAGCACAGATTCATCCACATCTGGTTTTATAAGTCTTTTTTTTTTTTTTTTTGCCAAGGCAATGAAATTATATATATTAAAGCTGTTTAATGACAAATAAACTCACTGCGATTCACTTTAAAACGCATGCAGCATATAGGCGGCATGTGATAAAGCAGGACTGTGATCATGGAAATAAAAGAAAATGAACAATGCAATAAAATAAAATAAATATGTAGGGGAAAAAAAACAGGAACCCGACCAGAAACAGAGACAAACCCTGCGTCTGTGCTGACACACACGCAAACTACAAATACAGACTCACACACACGTATACATACACACACACACACACACACACACACTGCAACTTATTTTGGGGCTGATGTAAATGTGTATGATCAAAATTCACAGTTTGATTGAGGGGAAAAAAACAAAACGTGGGGGTTGTCGTAAGATGCAAAAAAAAAAAATTTCAAGTTTTATGAGAAAATGTCAGAAATTGATGCTTGAAAAGTTCAAATGTGTTCACCGAGAACACGCGGGCAAAGACTCAGAGCAGCCAAATGAAGAAATAAGGTCACAGTAAACAGAAACATAGGATTTAGTGGCCGAAGATGCAAATAAAACAATTACTATTAAACATGATATGATACGGTAAAAATGCACAATTACCCAAAAGCAACGTATGCAGTGAGGTTTGCAGAAAAGTTGATACCTGTGTGCAGAACTTTGAGAAATGAGTCCAGACAAATACAAATTAGTGCAAATACTCATGTGGTGCATGTCTGCTGTGGTGCACACGGTGCGTCTGTTGCAAATAAGTGCAGTTTAATATCCTGCACTGCGGCTGTGTGCAGCATGTCTGAGAGATGTATTAAAAGAAGAAGATAGTTAGTTGATATATGTGTCTGTAGGTGTGTGTGTGTGTGTGTGTGTGTGTGTGTGTGCATTATCTCACTTTTTTGTGTCTGCATGCAAGTTTAACAGTGTGTGTGTGTGTGTGTGTGTGTGTGTGTTTGGCATCTACTGTATACGCTCATTAACTGTGTGTGTGTCTCCACATAACGTCACAGCAGATGCAGGATCAGTTTGAGTAGCCTGTCCTGGGGGCCAGAGGTCGCTGCAAAGAGCGGGGACACGCACAGTTTGTGTCCCACCGGCTACAGAGCAGCCGCACCCGCGTTACCCGCGCTCACGCAGACTGTTCTGCTGTTGATTACAGTCTAAACCCCACGCATGTGTTAAATACACACCGGGTTATGAAGGAAGATGTTGCCCAGTGTTTGCCAGCGGTGCAGTATTTAACTTGTCCCACCTCTTCATGGGGTTTTTCCATGACATCTTATTGCAGATCAGATTAGTTGTTGCACCTGCATAAATGTGCCTGTCACTGTGCGTCCATGTGTTTTTTTCTGAATCTGTCATTTTGTCTTCGCGTTCTTAGGAGTGAGATGGAGGAGAAGACGGAAACTTGCGCGGCTGATGAAGCAGAAAGGAACAATAAAGCGCTGTTGGCTGTTTCCCAGCAGCACCACCCGAAACCCTGAGAGCCAAGCCGGTTTGATTGGGGCACACCCGCCTAACCCCCCCTCCACCCCACAACACCACCTCCTCTGACGGCCTCAGAGACACAGAGAGCCGCCTGATCCCGGTGTGACAAGGTAAATGGGTGTGACTGTGTGTGAATAGCTCCTGTTTGTGGTGAAAGTAAACTGTTTCAGGTAAATTTCACAATAAAATCAACAGGAAACAGACTTTATTAAACAACTTCCTGCACACGAATCACTTATAAAGCTCCTAAATGCAAGAAAGTGGAGTAAAATCGACTTTAAAAGTGATCAAACGTGGCCTTTATGTAAACCAGTCTGTCCGGAAAGTGTAAAACAAAGTATGGCACTGATCTTCAGTTTGTCTCCAGTAAATCTGTGCATCTGCCGGATGAGAAAACAAAAAACAGATGGAAAAGACGGGAACAAAGGTGGAGCACGGTAAAGGGAAAGCCTGGTCGAGTTCCAACACGTACAAAACCGACCAGCTCGTGTCCTGAGCGCGCAGACCTTTCGCCCCCGGCCGCGCTTCAAAGCGAAACCTGCTCGTACCAGTGCGTTTCCCATGAATCACCACAATCACAAGTAGCCCGGGAATTAGACGGTGCACGCTGATTGATCCCTATTTTCGGTCGTCGAGTGTTTCCAGAGGAGGAAGGGTTGGTGCAAACAGCTCAGTGGCAGGGTTGGTTTTCACCGAAACTTTGCCGGGTGCAGAGTTTAGGGTCTGATCCCGATATAATGGTTACATTGTTCTGCAGCAGGGTGCAGGAAATCGTTCCGGGGACCTTCAGGGAAAGTCCCCCCTGAAACTGGGAAGAGTTTGCTTCCTTAGTCTTAAACCTGAGGTCTGTTTCCTCAGCATGTGGTTGTGACATAAGAAGCAACAGCAGAACTTTGATTTCAGACATGTCCCATGAAAACAGCACAACCCTTCTTAACAACGTGTCAAACTCAAGGGTTTTAATTGTTTGGTCCTGATAAAATATAAATGTCTTGATGTGAGTTTGTCTGTGAGGCTCAGGCACATCTCTGGATGAGTCTCCTGATTGCTTACACCCAGTAGCCGCTTTATTAGGGACACCAGGCTGAGCTGAGTGCAGTCTGATATGACAGCCCTGCAGTAACCCACACGAGCTCGTCGTGTTGTTTTAAACTGTTTTAGGAAGGCGTTGGTTATTCTGGAGGATGCCGTTTGTGCTGCTGGTGCATCGCTGGCGTCCAGGCACCTCGGTGAGATAAATGGGGTGCACGAAATAACAGAAACACGTGTCAGTTTGCAGTTACAGTTCAACAGCACCGGGCACCACACCCTCCAAATGTGACCGTAACGCTAAATCAAGTCTCTCTGGTAACTTGGTGCAAAACAATAAACTTAATAAGAGGGGGGGGGGGAATTAAAGAAAATATAGAAAATCTGTGTGTTTTTAAATTAAAAAGAACTGTTTAAACCTCAGAGAGCAGGATGTGGAAAACAATGACCGAGGGGGAAACTTCAGGGTATGAACGCATGAATGCTATAAGATCTGTGCAGAGGTAACAATCCATAGATGTGACACGCTGCGGGGATCCACGTTGTGGGTGTAACATGTGGTGTGTGTGCAGGAGGGTCGGTGTCAGAGGGGGTGCTGGGCCTTGCTTCGGTCGGGAGGAGACACCTTTCAGCATCATAACCAGGACGGAGGCACGTCTGTTGTGTTTGCCCCAGTAAACTGACAGCTGCGTGCGTATATGGACAACAATGAAATGTGATTATTTCTGGTGGCAGGGACATTTAAATATTCAGTTTCCCCTCCGCGATGTTCACTCTGCAATTCAGAGAAGTTAGAGAAGTCGCTGATGAGTTGACAGACAGCCTCATATTCATTTTTCATATAAAGACAAATATTAGGTGATACATGTGTGTAATCAGAATACCATGGTGACTCCTCAGACAGCTGATCCGTCCAGGTTAGTTGCCCTAAAGTGTGTGTGTGTGCAGTATTTGTGTGTGTGTGTGTGTGTGTGTGTGTGTGTCAGGGGCTTGCGTTGACCACGTCAGGCGCCTCGGTCATTTTAAAAACTCCCCGCAGTGAGCAAAGAGAGCTGAGGTGACGCAGCGCCGCGGCGTCACGCGCTGCCACTGACGTCACAGAGGCGGCTCACACGCTGGATATCAAACAGCAAGATTGGCCCGTGGAGCGGCGTGTGACGTGTAAAAGATACGTGGAATCCACAACTGCAACGTTTCTCAGAAGCGTGTTTTAGATTGAAGTGTGTCAAACCTCTCAGTATGTTATCTGTTTCTCTTAAAGCTGTGTTGGGTTTAATGTGTAACTTAACAACTTTCATATTACAGGTGTGTGTGTGTGTGTGTGTGTGTGTGTGAGCGTACACGCATGATAAAATGGGCTCAGCGTGCGCACAGCTGACCCGTCGTGTGTATTGCTGTAAAATGTTTTGAAAAGAGGAAATTGTCTGAACGAACACACGCACGCACACACACACACACACACACACGCACTCACAACGGCTAGAAACGCGAGTGTGTGTCCGTCTGTGTATCAAAGGCGACGCTGAAACGCAATGAGAGATACGGGGGCTTTAGTATAAATGTACATAAAGACAAAAAACACAAAGAGACATTTATATTTTAAGATATTAAGAATGAATAATTGGATCCAGCGTGTGTGTGTGTGTGTGTGTGTGTGTGAACCCTCAGCTTTGTGTTGCTGCGTTGTGTTGACTCTCACATGTAAAACTGGGACCAACGTGGCGTTTGATTTGCTCTCTTCTCGTCTTCTTTGACACCTTGCTGTTGACATGTTGCTTGTTAATCCCAGACTCGGGCAGGAAACGCAAAGTAATTCATTGCGCTGATGTCGGTGAGTGTTCAACGGGGAAGAAACACATGAAATCAATTTTTATTTTGAGCTGATCTCCGGTAAATTTAGACTTCACGTGATCGGGGACGCTCCGGCTGTGATTCAGGCCGTTTACATTAAAGACAGGCTGCGTGAGCTTTACATGTGGCGCTGTGTGTGTGTGTGTGTGTGTGTGTGAGTGAGAGAGAGAAAGAGAGTGTGTGTGTGTGTGTGAGAGAGAGAGAGAGAGAGTGTTTGAATGAATCAACATGTTAATCTGCCTGGTTTTTACGTATTTATCACAAAAGTGTGACTTTATCATCCTCATCCGATGAGCTTGTGTGAGTGTGTGTGTGTGTGTGTGTGAGTGTGTGTGTGTGTGTGTGTGTGTGTGTGTGTGTGTGTGTTGGATTTAAACATCTATCCTGATGACTATAATTTTCTAACATGACTGTGGGACATTAATAAACGTTAGACATGGACATGTTAGGTGTGTGTGTGTGTGTGTGTGTGTGTGTGCACATGCTGCCTCTTCTGTTCCCAAATCAGCACGAGGCGGAGTGTGTGTTCCTCTTGCTCTGTATGTCCGTGTGTGTGAGTGTGTGTCATATATATATAAAACGTCCGTATGGTGACACGTGTGTGTTTGAAGTGTTTCTAATGTGCATCTTTATTTTTTTTTTTTTTGTTTTGCTCTTGCAGGATAAACAGATAAACAGGACGACGTGACGGCAGCTGGAGCACACACACACACACACACACAAACACACACGGACACACACAGGTATGTTGCATGTTTCATGTTATATGCACATCGGTGACCCACAGCAATCAGTGCATACTGTTTTATGTGTCTGGCTGCACACATGCACATGAAGTCCTATTTAACTCTTATTACTGGCTGGTGAAAAACTAAAATATAAAGTGTGTTTTGATGAGAAGCCACAGCTGATCTGAAAACACTTAAAAACCGACCTTTTAAAATACAACACACCACAAACAAGGGCTTTAAGTTGCCATTGAGTGAAAACTGAGCGTCTTTAGACGTTAAAAAGCTGAAATCTTTCACTTTTTTTTGCTGCAAACCCCGAGTCGGACCTCTGATGTCTGCCCCATCTGTATGGGTCACTTCTGAAAAGTTGCAGACGTGAAAACACGAGAGGAAACAAATGTTAGAACGTGTTTTAAAGAGAAGCACAGCTCTGCCTTGTTGTCTGACATTAGATCCTCCTGTCCTGTCCTCTGTGTCCTCAGACGCGGCTGCTGCGCTGTCGCTGTCGCCGTCGGTCGAAACGCGGCTGTAGGTATGTATGAAACACCACAAACACGTCAACTACACACGTAAAACGTCGGCGGTAGTATGGTTGAGAGGATGCACTGAACATTTGTCGCTTGTCGGATAGTTTTAAGGCTTTTGCACGTGAGCCACCGTGCAGATATTTGTGAGGTCAGCTGTCGTGTTTCAGACTTTAAAGGAATAAAGTTATGTGGGGTGCCCCGGAAGTCAGTCCGTGCAGGTTTTGTGGTTGTCACAGCTTTTGAGTGTGCGAATGAGGATTTTAGTTGTGGCATTGTTGCTCGGGTGCTTCTTTGAAAAAAGTTTTTTTTTTCTTTAAGCTGACACGAGCACGCTGCGCCACACGTTAACGCTGTAGAAGGGGGAGGGCCAGGGTGCAGGGTGGACGGCTGTGCGTGCAGGACGGGACAGGACAGGGGTGGTCTGCCCGTTGGTTTCTGTCAGGTGTGTGTGTGTGTGTGTGTGTGTGTGGTGCTGGTGCACATGTGGAAACCTCTGCGCTGTGCTGAGGTCGATCGTTTTTGCATGTGATCAGCTTTGCGTGTGTTGAAGCAGGGGCTCGGCGCGTTGCTGTCCACTTCTGCGGGGCTGAAATGCGCCGTTTCAGCACCACCGAGGTGGACAGCGACGCACCAGAGGAGGAGAAGACACGCTGTTTGGCTGTTCATTGAACTCTGGGAAAGTCTGCGTGGCTGCTGCAATATCGCCGATTAAACTCAGCGTTTATTACCGTAATTTTTAAAAAAAGAAGGTGTTTAAAATAAGTCATATTTGTCAGATTGTGCGAGTCTTGATCTCCTGAATTTGTGGCTATTGTTGCTCACCTTCAAAACTTTTGTTTCACGATTTGTAAAATTCAGGAAATCAAAGATAAAATGTGGATTAACTGAGGTCAAGACGGTGCAAGTGCAGAGCAGACTTATTGTCGTGTTGTCAAAGTGGACGGTCGGATTAGGGTGTGTGTGTGTGTGAGAGAGAGAGAGAGAGAGAGAAAGAGGGGGAGCAGGGTCAGTGTTGACTCCGATAAGGTGAGTGAAAGTGTGTGTGTGCTGAGAGGAGGGGGGGGGGACTTAAATGTGGACAGGGTTTTGTGTTGCACGATTAAGGGGAGTTGGTGTGTGTGTGTGTGAGTGTGTGTGTGTGTGTGTGTGTGTGTGTGTGTGTGTGTGTGTGTGTAAATATACTTTTCGTGTATAACAAACAAAAACGTGGAATTAGAAAAACAGCAGAGGCTGCAGTTTGTGGTACCGGTCGAGGCACTAACTTGTAAAATTATTCAGATAATTAATCACCTTTTTATTTTTATATCGCTTGTGTTTTTGTATTTAAAATTAAAAAGACCCCACTCACACACACACACACACACACACACACACACACACACACACACACACACACAAATACACGCAACATCACGCGTGTTGTGAGGCGGTGGAATGAGCTGATAGCCCCGTGTGTTTGCGCGCTCTGCGCGTCTTTTTAAAAGTCCTGCGGGTTACACGGACACACGTGGAGATTGTCACGGGCAACTGTGCACGACTAAATCCACATTTTCTCTCTTGTTTTCAGCTGTTGGGCTGCGAGGACGCGACCGAGACGTGAAGGTGGACTGTCAAAACTAGGAGTGTGTGTATGTGTGTGTGTGTGTGTGTGTCCCATCTCATATTTCATATTTCCTGCCATCACTTTAAACACACTTTGGTGCATTTCTTTTACAAATACAATGTCATTTTAAAGTCTACACTCCACTTAAATGCTGTGTGTGTGTTGTATGTATTATGATAATTGTTGGCAAACGTCTGCGTGCAAAACCTGTGTCCACATCAGAGGCTGTGTGCTGATAAATCTAAATTAAACTGCAGATAAATGTGCAATAGTTACTGTGCGATGGCGCCAGGTTGTGTTTCAGTGGAGGTTATTTTGTGAAAGATGACATTTTGTAAATATAATTTCACCGTGCACGTTGGACCTGTAGCCGGGGGGGGGGGGGTGAAGCTGGTCAGAACATTTCATTTTAACCCCGTTTGAAATTGTTACACAACTTGCTGCTCCTTCCTGCCGGTGCCCCCCCCCCTCCACTTGTGTCAAAGAAAACGAGCAGCTGCGTGGTGACCGTGAGCGTGCGGACACATTTTCATACTCTTGCCCCTCTGCTGAGTATATGACAGGCTTTGCTTTGTGCCACAGAGCCTCGGTTGGTCAGAAATTCGTGTTTAGTTCTGGTATGTGCGAGAGAGACAGGGAGCATGGCGGCATAGGAGGGAAGGTGATGGGGTGGGTGGGTGGGGGGGGTGTTGGAGACTGAGAAATGCTGTTGCAAATAGCCTTTCTGGGTCGGAGTGGGCAACAGAGAGCACGCTGCTGAGGAGAGAACCGTGACAGCCGGATGTGCTGAAACATCCAGCGTCTGCAAAGCCTGACTGGTTTATTCATGTGCATGGAAAATGTTTGATGCAACAGTGAAATAAAGCGATGGAAATCCACATGCCTGTCTCAGTGTTTATGTAACGCACGCATCACATCTCATCTCCCTCTCCTCAATGTTTGGGATGGGGAACTTACTACGACGGCAATCTCGCGAGAGTCTGAAAAAAGCCGAAAGTTGAGCTGGGGATTGTAGTTTTGTTTTTTGTTTTTTTGTTTTTTTCATTTTAGGGAGCTCGTATTAGCCCGTGCTGCGGCAAAAGGCGAGCGTGGAAGAGTTATCTGGCGCAACGCGAGCCGAGTCCTTGCGCTAAGATGCCTCGCCGCACTCGTTTCTGCGTTTTTTCCCGTGGTTATCAGCAGTATGATGCAGACAGAATACCTAAAATAGACGAGTGACTCATGTCTAGGTGGGAGCGGGCTGACCTCACAGACTGGCATCACTTTAGCCAATGAACTGTCTCCGAGCGCTCTCAGAGGGGTGGGAGGACGCGCACATTTTTCACCAATGAGAGCGTCCTTTCATTCATAAAGTGGTGTGGGCAGTTTTTTTCCGAAAGCGTGGGTTTGGAGGGTTTCATAATCCTGACTGAAACCGACAAACCTGCTCCGGCGAGAGCCAATGACAGACTCCGGATGGGAGCTGCCGTAATGTTTGCCCAATCGCTCCTCATCCCGGTCTCCCTTTGACCCACCCTGCTTCATACAGAAAATCGAATGAATGGGGGAAGCTCTGGGGTTGATTGACATGCAAATGCACCAACCGGCGGGGCGGATCAACCGAGAGACAGCCACTGCAGCCAGTGAGCAGCGGCTGAAGGGCGGGGCAGAGTAGGAGGTGGGCGGTGCACTTTAAATCAGGCTAGACAAGTGTTGGGGGAGTTGGGGGAGTGTGTGTGATGCTACAACCTCCTTATAAAGGGACTCTCTCTCACGTTGTGGCTTGGAAATTAGAGCACATTGCCTAAAATTGAGGTCTCCACACACACACTCTCACACACGCCGAGTCACCGAGAGCCGCTGCCATGAACTGGATGAACGTTGAGGAGACGCTCCGCAGGGCCGAGACGCCTCTCTTCTGGGTCGGTGCGTTCACCGTGGCCTCCCTGGCGCTGTGGCTACTCTACAGGCTGATCTCAGGCTTTAGGATCTGGGTCTTGGGAAACGGGCAGCTGCTCTCACCGAAGCTGGGCAAATGGGCAGGTGAGTTGGGTCACATCAATTTTCACGCCACCTACACCACGGTCACGAAGAGGGCAGCGCAGAAGCGGGCAGGTGGACTCGACGAGCAAACACCAGAATTAGGTTATTGAGCTCAAACTTCACTTTGGCACAAAGAGGAGCTGCATTCTGGTGCGTTTTGCGTGCGTGTGTGTGGCTTAATTCAAGGGGAGGTTGGTGTTGCGTAACAAGCGCAGGTAAGCAGCTGATTGACTGACGGGATAATGGTCCTTATTAGCTCAATTGGGGTTTTTTCCCCCCCCTCTACCCCCTCGCGTCAAACACAGCACCGACTCCTGCTGCTGCCAGGGGCTCCAGTCAGCGTTTTCACCCACATTTGGAGCGGCAGGGGGATGCCCCACATTGGTGAGCCAGGAGCCAAATTGCGCAGGCTATGCGCACTTTTCAGAGAGCTGTTTTTATGTGGGTGAGCTCTCCAGCCGGCGCACTACTGAACCACATTAGCCCATCCGCATGATGTAGGACAAACCCATATGCCCAATTAAAACGTGACCTACATCTAGATCGCTTTCGCAGCTTTTTTGACTCCTGAAAACGCGTCACGTTGCGCCAGTTTGTCCAACGTTTCGCCACTTTTTGTCAATTTCCTCTCACCCCACTTTGTGTATTCATATGTTTAGGCGTTTGTCATGCTCTTGCTTGTGTCGTCGGCTCTCTCTCTCTGTCTCTCCCTCATCATTGCTTGTCACATTACCTTGTCCCGTTTCGTTTGCCCTACATATTGTCAGAGAAGATTCACTCGTCTTTAATTGGATTCGACTCCTATAATGTACTTAGTCAACGTGCCTGGCCGAATAGGAGCGAGTTTCCAGTCAAATCTGGGTGTATTATGGTTTGATAGGGACTAGTCTCATAGGAATCGCCCTGCCATGGCTTGACCCAGTTCTCCAGTCTCCTGTTTGGAGAAGACTGCTGCGTCTGGAGCCTCTTGCTGCGCAATTTGCCGAGCGCTCCCCTTCGCGTCGGGATAGGTTGATCATCTCCCCCTTTTCATCCGTAACACCCCCCAGAAACCAGGCGACCCGGATGATTTGAATGCTTGTTGTTGTGTTTTTGTCCTTTTTTTTCTTTTTTAATAATCCAGATGTTTATCCGCACTGTGACGCACTTTGCCTCCAAATGGTCGTGTTTTGTTTTTTTATTTTTATGAATGGGGTGTTTAATTGATGCCCTTTGCGCCATAAGAAGGAAAGAAACGCATGACGCAAAGGTAGGGTGCCTGTAGGAATGACTAATGTACATTTCTCTGTGTATGATTCTGCGGAGGAATACCGGTGCACACCGATGAGTCATGCGCTTGTTCATCGCTTCGTCATCCATTGGTCATATAGAAATTGCCCCCCCCCCCCCCCCCAAACCTCCCCCCGCCGCCCCATTCCTCCATCAGCTCCCCCAGTGTCATGTCGTTGAATTTCCTTCCTGCAGACGATTCCCCGGACTTGTCCTGTAGTATGGCGTATTTTGGTGCAGCAAAGTACCTTTTCTTAAAAGTGTTGCATTGCATCAGTGAAAAGGGTCAAACGTAATCTCGGCTTTAGGAGTGTAGGAAACGCTTTTAACGTGCAGTTTTGAAGACGCACTCTTGTTTCTGAGGGGCTCGTGGGAGCTCTGACTTTTCCACACCGATCACGTTTTTTTTTCCCTTCACTACCCTTTCTCAACATGCCAACTTGCATGCCACTCCCTGAAACCATTTTACAAAGCCACCTGTCTGACAAGTCTGACGCTCCTTTCCAATCACAACGGTTAGAGACATGGCAGGACGTGAACAGGTGGGGGGAGGGAGGGAGGGTGGTGGTGGTGGCGGCGGCGTAGATGTGTGCTGAGGTGTTCTCCTCAGCTGGTTGTACCAGATGTGCAGGTCTGGCCGGGTTGGGCAGTGGTGTGATTTTTCTTTTATACATTTACGTCAGGGGTGCGACTCCCTGTCTCCACCTCTCACTGAAGGCTGGCACCTGTTGCAACAAGTTCATATACCTCTAACCACTGAACGGGCTTTGTGGTTTCCTTTTTAAAGCACGTGAAACGACAGGAGAGTCATGTGTGAAGTCCTGTTATATTGTGCAGCTGCTCCATATAGACTACATGGGTTTGTCTCAGTCCTTTACCCATTTGAGTCCACATCTCCCCTGAATCCATTCTTTCTCTCAACGGGTCAGGGTTCAGCACAAGCCTCAAACTCTAGTATTAACCCACGCCATGTAAAGTTTACTAATATTAAAAAGCTTGTGCAGGAAAAAAAAACATTTGAAGCTTGACTTTGTGATATAAGCTGTAGATGTAGTTGTGTTTTAGACCTGAATTTACTGAGTTTACCTGGAAAAAGTGAGCTTAATATTGAGAAACAGACAGTTATTATTATTTATTATAAGTATTCCAAGTCACATTTTACTGCGCCTGTATAATAAGTTCTTAGACTGACGTGCTTTCTAGAAAAATCTTTGTTGATTTAGCTCATCCTTTTAGACATGCGCTTTTTTGCGATGCACACGGCTACCGTTGCAAGACAGGAAACAACTGGCGCTTCCTGCTCATACAGGTTGGAGCGCGTGACTCTGGTTCAAGTCTCCACGTTGATTGACAGCTAAGACCAGATCAGATTAGCGTTAACCTCTTCCTTTTATGCAAGGTCAAGGTTAGATTTAACGTTGTTGTTGTTTTGAAATAGTCTTATTTTTAATGGCATCACCGCGCATCTTTGTTTTCTTGCGCTGATATGAAGCTCTGCAGCTCTCGCTTGCAGGGGAGAGCAGGGATTTCTCTGGAGTTCCTCTGCCGGTGACTGGCCTTCCCCTTAGTGGATGGGACTCCTAGCGGCCGAACAGCAGCACTGCAGCACGGGGTTAAAGCGGCTTCCCCAGCCTCTCCACTGCACCGTGCATGCACACTCTCTCACCACCTCCTGCCAGCTCAGTCCATGTCTGCAGCTCAGTTTCTCCTTTTTTAAAAACAAACCACGAGCCAAAAAATACGACACTTATTATTTTTTGTCCTCAGTTTTTCAATGCATGTTAAATATAATTAAGACAAATCAGAGGAAAGGGAGAATCTTGCATTTTGCTTAAGCAGGGTGCATGGATCTGCCTTTAAAATATTTAGTCTTTGTCAGCAGTCTAAAAGCTTATTTCTTGTATTTTGTGATATATTAGTATATTTTTGAATTGCGGCGTTCATTGCTTTTATTTCCCGGCGGAGCAGCTTTTCACTCTTAATGTGTAGTAGTGCCCAGTTTTCTCCTCTCTGCTCACTCCACTCTTAGCCCCCAGCATCCCGTATTATATAAGAGAGCCAGTGTCTGTTCTGTTGCGTGTGAGTGAAACTCCAGTATAGGGAAGTAAATTAGACCAAGGGGAGCTTTTTGCAAGGGTGGGTGGGTGGATGGAGGGGATAGTGATGTGACGTGCGCCTTCAAAGTGCCCCCCCACCCCCCACCCCACCCTCCCCTCACCCTTTCCTCCCTTTGACATTACAGTTTATTGAGAAAATGGTCCTATTATATAAGAAGGATGCAGCCATTCATCAGTACAGCACAAGAGTGACAAAGACCTGGGTCAGCACTTACGCAAGAATTTCAGTTTGGCTCCGGGAATAAGCGTTTCGGGGCGAGTGCGAGTTTGTCAACACGAGCTGACTAACAGGGAGGCGTTAATTACGACGAGAGAATGGTTTTCAGTGTGTTTTTATGAATAGGAATTAGTCTTCATTCATGGTAAGGAAAACGCACGTGTGAATGAAATGTATCCGTATGTGCGCGCGCGCGCGTGTATGTTTCAATTGAGGCAGGGTCTCCACTTCTTCATCCTTGTGAATGTGCTTCCCCCTGGTGCTTTGTGTGAGTGAGAGTGTGTGTGTGTGGGCGGGGAGAGAGAGAGAGCGCACTGCTGTTCATGTGATAAACACGCTCTGTGACACGTGCCGGAGCCAGGGATGCTGGGTAAAAAAAAGGAGGGAAAAAATCCTCTGCATCTCCCTCATTTCAAGCTCTTCTCCTCCCTCCCCTCACTCCATCTCTCCTTCCCCATCCAGCCAGCCCGAGTGTATCTGTTTCTCCATATCTTGCTCTCTTCGAGGCTACAGTACCATCTTCCTCTGAGCGCGCTGCTCTCCTCTTCTCCAGCTTCTCTTCCCCTCGCTCTGCGTCCATCTCCCATCCTCTCATCCAAACCCTCCTCACGTTGTATCGTCACAATTTGTGTTTTCTTAAAACTCATACTGTAGCTTCACACGACTCGTGCAATCGTTATTATACTGGATGCATGATCAGTTTAAGACTAGTAACTTGTAATTGATGGCAGCCAGTAAATTGAACTTTTCTTTAAACAAACATAGTTAATAATGTCAGCAAGGCGGTAAAACCAAACCTCTTTACATCCTCAAAGTGTTTACATTGCACCCAGCCGGCAGCTTGAAACTCAGAGATAATCACATTTAGTATCATATTGGACAGAGAAAAGCAGCAAATCCACAATGTCAGAGCCTTGAACGAGGGAGTGTTTAGTGTTTTTTGCTTGAAAAACGTGCCTTTAACCACAAGCGCTATGGATTAATTCTCCTACCTGTCACTAATAAACTGTATCGGCTATAAAATGCTCAGTTTAAGCTCTTAGTTTAACACTTTTAAATATAAACTTGGTTTAATTTCATCTAAGTTTCCAGCATAAACGTGCTCACACCCGGATTTATCTAGGACATCATGTTCAAGTAATGGAGTAGCTGCACAGTCCTGTTCTCTGAACACACAATACTGGACCACCAGCATATTTGGAGTCAGTTGTTTATTGCCTCATGTGAAGTGATACCTCCTCGCGCTGGGTGCAGTTCGACATGCCAGAAAGGCTGTTTGTTCAGTCGTGAGTATCTGTTGAAATGTATTTTGAGGTGTTTGGCCTCGGCCTTCCTGGGCCGAACCCGAGAAGAATGTATGAAGTCATGTCCTGACCTCAGTCATTACCTAACCTCCTGTTAAATAAACAAGAACAACACCCCGTCTACCTGAGGAGCTGTTGGATGAGCATGCGGTGTGAAAAGATGGAGGTGTTGTGCAAGGGATGTTTTGGGTTTAAAACGAATGAGGAGCATCTGGGGTTTTTGATTTGATTTTTAATGTTTTGGCCCAACTTTGTGCCGCGTGGTTTATAGTTTTGGATGCAGCTGAGCTGCAGCCGCACAGTCTGCAGGATGGGTCAGTAACAACGTGTTTCAGGTCACCATCCACACAGATTGACACCTCAAAGCCTTTTTCAGTCTCTTACGAGGGCTGGGTGTGCAGGTGTTCATGCCGCACCACCAGAGACTCCAGGTGATTTCACTGATCAGCGCTGGGTTGGTCAGAGGACGGACTGATGAGGTGAAATCACCTGCTGTAGGCTTCGTTTGGAACAACATCGCTGCAGGAGCAGTCTGTCTGAGTATCTAAGTTTGTCTCCTGCTCCAAAAAAAAAAAATCACATGTCTGGTCAAGTAGCGGTTTAGCCGTGGAAGGAAACTGGCCAGTTTTAAAACAAGGCGTGTGACTGGAGGAGGGAGGGCTATTTTTTGCTCTGTACCCCAAATATAGATGCTGGTTCTATCTTGAGGCAGCTCTAGAGCCACATGTTCTCCTTTTTCTGTCTCTCTGTCTCACCCTCCCTCCTCCTCATTTCTCCTCTCCCCCCCGGCCCGATCAAGCTTTATTTTGTCGACTTTTATATTGCCATGTGACTTTCCTCCCCTGCTATTTAAAGCAGCGTGTGTGTGTCTGTATGTGTGTTTTTTGAATGTGGAAGGTGGGCGGATGGAGAAGTGTGCGTGTGTTTGGGTGAGGTGGGGGCTGTCTTTGGATCTTTCTGCCATCCCCCCTCCCCCCTTTGAGGTAGGAGGGGCTGCTCGTTGATAGGCAGTTTGGGGTGCGACAGATTACATAACAGTACGTAACGAGGCAGGGCATACAAGGACCCATAGTCTCTCTCACTGAAGTCTTAATTTGGGGGATTTGGTGGTGGTGGGGAGAGGATGGAGAGCGCTCATTTGGTTCTGTCTCGCTCTCTCTTTTACTGCTTATTGAACCCCCCAAAAAACCCTCACCCTGTGGGTAAGTGAGAGTCAAAAACCATGCCAGCTTTACCATGCAGCCAACACTAGACCAACCTAGCTACCTATCCACACAACTTCATCAGAGAGTCATTAGAAATGTAATTTTTCATATTCATAAATGTTTTCTTTATGTTTTTGTGGGTTTTGTTTTTTTTAAATGCTCATCCTCCACACACGTGCCCCCCTCACGCAGTCCACGTTAATCTAAATCAGAGACTCTCCACAGTATCAGCATCAGCAGCCCGGGGTTTTGTGGTCTCCCTGTTCTTTTCCATCATCAGATCAGATGTTGTGTGGTTTCTCTCTCTCCCGGCCTGCAGTGCTCATGCTGCTGGCATCAGGGGGAGTTTAGGTGGAGGATGAGGATGCAGCAGCAGCAGCCTGGTCGTCGTGGTGATGGTGGTGGGGGATCTTGTTGGTATTCAGGTGCTGCGGCAGGCAGGCAGGCAGGCAGGCAGCTCCCAGACGAGGCAGTGCAGGCGCGCTGCTATTTTTACTCCTCCTGCTGCTTTTTAGACCCTCGGAGATAGTGAGCAGGCAGCGGCAGGGGCTGCTCCACTGCTGAGGAGGGAGGGAGACAGAAAAGGCTGGGGGATGTCAATACCTCTGGACGTGATGTGCGGCATTAAGCACAACAGGCTGCGGTGTGATAGCGTCAGGGCGCTCCAGAGCCAGCACGGTGGACCAGCTTTCTCAGAGGCGTTGGAATGGGGGATACTGGACTCAGAGCGGCGTCGCTGGGAATGAATGGGAGGCAGCAGCGCACACATCCGTCTGCTTAACTTGCACACACGCATATACATTCATGGATTCACACACTGGCCTCTCCCGCCCCCCCATTGTGCACACGCATCACGCTCCGGTACGTGGTTGCCCCATCAACACATTCACCCTTTGTTGTCAGTGCGTGTGCGTCCTCCCTGAGCGTCAGCGGCGCTGCTGTCAGTCGCGTGCTTGCTTGCGTAGGCCCTTTTTTGTTACACTACATCTGTGTGTGTCACAGATGTAATGCGTTGCTCACGTGAGGGGAATTAAGTCCTGCTGGGAGCTTTTGGGGTGTGTGTTGTGACTAACTGAACAATAGTATGTTTGGACACATTTATATTCTGTATCGTCAGTGATGGAATGAAGAGGGGGCCGTAGTGTTTCCTGCTATTTCTGCATTGTCCAGCGTAGGTTGAGGGGCCAACAGGTGGAATAACTGGCCTCAGATTTAATCCTGTTGTGTTTCAGGCGTGGCTGATGATGGCACCTAAAAGGAAAAGAGTCTCCTAAGTCGAGAGAACTCTGTGTCCTAATCCCACTGTGCCAGCCCCGCCGTCATACACGCTTCACTCTCACTTGCTCCCTAGACAACATTTATTGAGAAAATGGTGCTATTATATAATGAGTGGGAGGAGTGTAGTCATTCATAAGTACAGCACGAGGAGGGGGCATTAGGCCTTGGGGATGGGGGGGACAAATGCACAGTGGAAAATCACAAATGTGTTCATAACAATAATATCTGAGTTCTGGTGTGTTTATCATTTGGTTTTTCTGTTTGAGTTGTTTTAGTGCTGTTACCCCGATGCGAGCGGTTTTTAGTTCAGCTGTTAAGAGGTCAGAGCTGAAATTCCTTTTCATAAAACATTAGCCAAAATGGGCAGCAATTCTTGTCCCCAGTCTCTCTTATATATTAATTTTAAATGTCAAATGTACGTCGGCCCTGCCAGAATAAGAGTGTTCTTTCTGATTTTCTGGTTAATTTAATGAATTTAAAGACCCTCGGCTGATGGTCCGGTGAATTTGTGAATTCAGGCGACATAAACCCTGCGCTTACCCAACGCAACCCAGACTTCGCGAACAGGAAGAGGAATTGGAATTTTGGAAATTTTAACCATTTCGTGATGAGCCAGGCTAGAGGCTAGAAAGCTGAAACCGTTGAGTTGAGACTGACACTTTCTTTTGTTTTCGGGGGGAAATGCACGGCATGCATACCCCGAACACACGCATAGTCTGTCAAGTACCATGCGTTCTTTGCCGACCTAGTTCGAAAAGTCACGCTGCACCTGCATTTTGAGCGCACGCCGCATTCTTGCACGTCCTCCACCGGTGGGTTAAAGTTGAAACGGCGATTCCGCGCGTTCGGTGCAGGTGCAAACCTCTGCACCTGAACGTCAGTCACGTAGTCGAACGACGTGCACCGTGCCCTTTATCGTTCCTTTTGACAGGAATGTGGTCGGTCCTCTCGTTGCATTTTGTTTTTTCTAGTCGTGCTTCAGCTGACGTGGCCAGTTGGTCCTTCCTCAATTGTGCGGTAGAGGAATCGCAGACGGTGCTCCTCATCAGATCAGTCAGGGCTTTTCTTCACTTCAGGGATGGTACGGTCTCGGAGGCGTCTTCCTGTTACCATCCAGCAGCCCTGCAACTCCAGTCGTGTTGCTTTTTCTTTATCTACTTGGTTCCTGCTCCCCATCATCTTCCTTGTCTTCATTATACTCCCTCGATGCTTATCAGATAAGCTCTAAAGTTGCATGACTGTCATTGAAAAGAAGCAGATTTTTGATTGTGTGTTATGGGTTTGGGTGACATATGAGAGTCCTGCAGCACATTAAACAAATGAGCCAGTAGATTATATTAGAAAAAAAGAAAAAGCTCTCATGTGGGTGGTTACTTTATAGCCATTTTACTTTGCAGCGGTCTGTAGCCTCTCCCTACCTCTGTTTTGCCCCCACCTGCATCTGCAGCCGGAGCCTGACTTGGTACATCCCGCCTCCATTGAGGCTTTTCTGCCGCGGAGCGATTCATTCTTAACACGGGGGAGGTTTAAAAATAACCAGGGATTCTGCTCTCTTTTCACTTTTGACTTTGTGCTACTCTCTCTCGCTCTCACTCCTCTTCTCTCCCATTCCTCGCTTGTTGCTTCTCCCCTCCTCCTCCACCCCCACCGCCATCTCTGTTTCTGTCTCTTTCTCCTTCACTCATTCGTTCTCTTGCTTCACTCCAGTTCTATTTTTGCCGCCCCTAGGATCCCTCCGCACCCCCTCCCACGTCTCCCCCTCCCCCCTACCCCACTTCACCCTCCTCCCCTCTCCTGCTCCATGTTCGTCATCGCTCCCTCCTCTCTGCATCCCCTCTCTCATCTTGTCTCTTTTTCCTGCTCCCCAGCTCTTTGCCAGAGAATGTCCTTTACCTCTATTAATCTTTCATCAAGCCGTGCTAATAATATATTCATGATGCACAACTATGCGTGTATGTTTGTGAGTACCCCCAATCCCTCCTCACCTCCACCACCCTTTCTTTTGTTCATCTTGTCTGTTTTTCTACCTTCTTTGTTTTTCTTTTTTCCTCTCCCTCCTCCCATCCATCCCTTCTCCCTACCCCCCCCCCCCCACATCCTCCGTCAGTCAAGAAGGAGCTGGGGTTGATGGGCAGTGAAGGTTTAAAAATAGCCCTGCTTGCTTGACAAGGTGAGGAGAACTCTGAACACGAGAAGAACATCGGCTCCCCTCTCCGTCTTCGCCTCTCGCCGAGCTGCGGCCACTTCACCACCTTTCCTTTTTACCGAAACTGTCGCGGTCGCCTCCACCTTTTGCGTCTCAACTACAGACACACTTGATTTAACCTTGTCGGCCAGATTTGTCGACTGCACTAAATAAACAACTGATTAAAAGCTGCACTCCGTCTAAATATGATCTTGAAAGTCAGATGGCTTTGCATCCCAGGAGCTGCTCTCAGTGGGTGTCGAAGGCTTTGTGAATCCTATACCATCTTATCTCAGCCTCTATACAATCTGCGTCCCCTCTCTTTGTCTTTGTAGCTTAATCTTTGTGACTTGACTCCTATCTCGGCCCGTGTTATATGCATCTCTGCTCCCAAAATCGAACCGCACGCTCGCTATTGTTCCTTCTTTGCGTACGGAAACCGTGTAAGCGTCTCATCTGAAGCCTTCGAGACAGGCTTTCCTGAATAGCAGGTGAATAGTACAGCGGGGCGTGCCCGTCAACGGATTTGAAAGCCTTTCACGCGATTGTCCTGTCTTTCACCCGTTTTTTTTAAAAGAAGAGCCCTGGGCTAAACTCCGTATCGGGGCTCTGAGCCGCTATGATGACAACTGGAAGTGGTCAAACCTGACGTGAAGCCATGCTGTATGCTTCTGAACAAAGAGCATCACATCTGTGTTTTGGTTTTTTTGTTGTTGTTTTTTTAATCGGCGTCTGTTACCAGATGCAAAGATAACAGAACCGGGTAACTGAGTAACAAGTCAGCGAGCAGATCCCAAAGACAGATTCATTTAGCCTCAGGTAAAATGAACCATCCTGGTTTTTACTTATGGGGACTTTTTAAGAACATCTACTCCCTCATTAGCAGAGTAGAAACTGACTTGACCCCTGCCCTGCTGCACATTTTGTGTGTGTGTGTGTGTGTGTGAACCCTTCTTCTAACCTCATCTCTTTCTTCTGTCTCTCTCCAGTTGTGACGGGAGCCACGGATGGAATCGGGAAATCCTATGCGGAGGAGGTGAGGCTCCCGGACCCCTTATTTATTTCATTTCTTTCACGGAAAAGCTGTGACTCATGCGCGTGCACACACACACACAGTGTTCACTCATAGGCCACGGTAGGGGAGAGCTCTTACAGGCCTATTAACGTGGAAGAGAGTCCTCACACACATATGCACACACACTTCAACACGGGCTCGTCAACAAGAGCTCATACGGAGGTAACAAGCACACGTTGAATAGGGGCTACCCTGCCACGTGTTTGGCCCGTACTTGTGTGGGTGTGCTGGCTGTATAATATAGTCGTGTAGGGCCTTTGACTCATACTCTTTGCTGTTGGTGCTACAGTGGGGCTAGCCGCCTGTCACGCAACACTAGGCCGCACTTTTACCAACTGTTTTTAATGCCGCGCAGGGATTTTCAGGCCCGTTGGCGTCTGTGCAGAAACAAGAAGGCCGCTTTTTACGCCGAACGCGATAAACCCACCCCTAAAGTCAAATAACTTGAAATGCACGAGCAGATTCGCTCACTGCGCAGCGACGTGGCAACAAAGCCGAAGATCAGCTGCCTTTGTGCATCCAAGACTTGCATCTGAAGCCTTTTCTGCTCTCGAGGCCTGCATAAAAGCCTCCTTCGGTGCATGCTTCCACCAAGTTGAGCTCAAATATGTGGATGTTTCTGACGTTTGCACTGACGTTTGAAGTTTTCACATCTCCCTCCCTACATCTGCCCCGCGACGTGGCCCTAAACGTATTCAGACGTTTGCCTCTCTCACTAAACTTGCATCTCCTTTCCAGCTTGCTCGTCGAGGATTTGCCATGATGTTGATCAGTCGCTCCCAGGACAAGCTGGATGACGTGGCCCGATCTCTTGGTAAGTGTGTGTTAAAAGTGTTTGTGTGTGTGTGGGTGTGTCTCCACAACATCATGGAAACCTGTTTGGGGTTGTGCGCACGGCGAGTGGGCTGACGAGGATGTGTGTATGGGCTGGCAGTGACGTTCAACCTCCCACCCCGTCGGCTACAGGGTTTCCCAGGCCTCGATAACAGGGCACGTCCTCGAATTAAGGATTTAGAGCATAGGCGAAAGAGAAAATCGTCTGTGCATCTGTTTTTTAGGACAAAATGAACGCTGTCGAAGTTTATTTGAGATGTTTCAGTCGGTCACAAAGTGTTGCAACAAAGAAGTCAGTCTACTAACTTCTCATTTCCAAAAAAAAGGAACTTTAATAGTGAAACTACTCACAAAATATCAGATTCATACTCTAAATCCCATTTTTCACGCTCTTTTGCACCAGGCCAAGTCGTGCCTTTTTATTCTGAGAGTGCTTATGAATTGGAAACAGGCAGCCAACAAAGCGGGCCGTGCCTCACGTCCTCACTGTCAGCCTGAAGATTAAATGCCTGTCCTGACTGCTGAGGACAGTCGTGGACCAACCTGTTCCTCTGAGGAGAGGCTGGCCTGTTTCGAACAAGCGGCGGATAGAAAAAGAGCATTCGTACATGAAAGGGCGAAACTTTCTCCTCCTCTGTGCTGGCCTGTCTCCAGACTTGAACAGAGACTGAATGGTGAGCCCCCCTCCCCTCTTCAAATAGTGCCCTCTCTCTGACTCGCTCTCTTTCCATCTGTCTCTGACGTCTCCCACAGCGCAATTTCCCCTGTCGTGCTTCAAGTCCACAGAGGGGGCTGATGGGTAGTCACGAGTGGGGTGCGGCGTGCCAAACTCTGGCACTCCTCCCTCACGATTAGTCTGACAAAAACCGCCCTCCTTAGCGTGTAACCGGGCAACCCACCCCGTCCCACCTATAATTTCATTGTCATAAATGCCTCTCCTCTCCTCTTACGCGAGCATCCCGTTTGACTCTTGCTCGCACCTGCCTGGCAACCCCCGAATTATTCCCCCGGTTTGGCCGCCTCAGCCTTGGCGCATCTGCTTCTTTCTCTGCCACCATGTTTGAAGCTGCTTCTCATCATTTTTTGCCTGTCCGCTGTGGTTGTGGTGGCTAAAAATAATACACCCCCTTTTTTCTTTTTACTCACATCCCCCTCAGCCCCCCACCTTTTTTTTTTTTTGTAAAATTTTAACTCTGAATAAACACACACACTTCTTCTTTATCGAGGCACATCCCAGGAATTTTCCTCTTATAACTCCCTCCGCCACCTATCAGCTAAACGAGTCTTTGGACAATAAATTCTAATTGCAGCAGGCGCGTCAAACATGACGAGGGAGTGGAGGGAGGACGGGGAGGGGGAGAGACCGTCGCTCGGCTGGTTTGTTGGTACGCAGTGCCCTCTTCAGCTCGGGCCTGACAGTGACTGGCTTCACGTTGCATTCATTTGAATGGGAACAGTGGGGAGATTGCCCTGCTGTTGGATCATGTAATCCACATAAATGCACAGAAAGAGTGAACTGACCCCCAAACATGCATCCTTGTTGTTGTTCCTGATTCCACTGTAACATTATTTATAATCAACGGCGGCTTGTTTCCCCCCTCCCTCACAGAGGAGCAGTTTAAAGTGGAAACCAGGACCATTGCGGTCGACTTCGGCAGGACGGACATCTACCCCAAGATCGAGGCGGGGCTGGCCGGTCTGGAGATTGGTGTTCTTGGTAAGCACTCATGTTCTGGACAGCGTGGCCATTTGATCTCCCGCTGGTCAAAACCCACAGGCACCGTTTGCATTTCACCACATTTGACGAAGATCTTGGTCTGGCCTTGTGTTTGGCACAGTTAACGGTGCGGTGAGAAGCTGCTGTGCTGCAGACGCAAACGACAGGAAGGCCTGCCCTAAAGGGCACAGCCACAGCACTTATGGTATACATTTAACGTTCACCTCTCATGTGTATTAAAGCAGCATTGTGTTTGCAGCTGGAGGTGAAGCTACAGAGTCATTAGTATTAAAAACTGGACACCTTTCACAGGGTTGAAGGGGGCTGTGGAGTAGGAGACCTTGCATAGACGGTCTGCCCTTTGATCTGCTGTTCAGGATACCACTTTATTCAAACCAGACGTGCTGTGATTGGTCTAAATCATGATGCCGCATGGTTTGACCTCCTGATTTCCTCTCAACAGTTCAGTAATTTGACCCATTTTAAACTCCTCTAACTAACTTTAAATACTTGATTAGACGTCTTGCAGGTTCTCTCAAAGTTTGCAATGTGCACAATGTTTATTTGAGAACATGTTGAATGAAAGGTGAATCCCCTTTTTTATTATCTTTTCAAAGCATTCTTCGTGAAAGCTGATGAGACTTTTGCGAAATCACCATTTTGACACACATACTGAGACTTTAAATTCAAGCCACTGGTGTAATTTTAGCCGCGTGGACTCTGGAGTTCACGTTGTACTTGTGAGCTGAACACTTAAAGAACTCTTTGTCCTTTTTTTTTTTTTTTTTTTTTTTTTTTTTTATATGATACCAATTGTGCTCCACTGGTTGTAAGGTGTGGCTGTGTCTGCTGTGGAGTGAGGGGCCCGGTTTCTATCTGGTTTGCTTTTGCTGCCACCTTGTGGCAGAAACGTGAGCTGCAGTAAAATCACCAGCAGCAGGTTATTTTGTGAAAACAGTAGAGTAACTGCTTTTTTACTCCTTTTGTCTTCAACAGTCAACAACGTTGGCGTGTCCTACCCCTATCCTGAGTACTACCTCCACATTCCTGATCTGGACAATGTGAGTTTTCTTATTCCATGTCTCGTGCTGCAGGTTTAGAGCACAGTCTGATAAAACCTGAGTTTCTCATTTCTTCATCCCCTTACTTTAGCAATGTTTAGATTTACTGCGTCTACTTTACCACCACTTGCTTCCCTCTAACATCTCTGGCGATTGGCTTGCTCTCTGGTGTATCAACATGCATTCTTATGAACATGTGTTTGCTTTTCAGTTCATCACAAACATGATCAACGTCAACATGACCTCAGTGTGCCAGGTAAGCTCGTCTCCGTCTCGACCGACTCCTCGCACTTTTAACATTCCTGATATTTCCAGTCAAACCACATATTCATCTGTCGCCCTCAGTGTTTTGTCAAAAGTTGATGTGTTGGTATCACTTCTCTCTTCACTTTTCCCCTTTTTCGTTCTTCTCCTCCTCCTCCTTTTTCTTTCTACTCTTCTGCTGTTTCCACCATGGTACCTGCAGTGTCTCAGTTGTTCCCAAAGCAACGGTGGACTACACCAACGCTGTCTGTACTCGCCACCCACGCAACTCTCTCTCTCTCTCTCTGTCGGCCTCTGCCTGTCTCTCTCTCTCGCCCTCTTACTTTTAGTCTTGTATTTTTTTAAATAAAACTTTCCCTTCCTTCCCAGTCCCGTTCCTCCTCCTTTTGACTTTTATCATTGTTTCTGTGTGACGGTTGATGCTCACCGAGCTTGTGTTGTTGTTTGTTTGTTTGCCGTCTTCAGATGACCCGTCTGGTGCTGCCCAGAATGGCTGAGAGGTGAGTTAAATGATCGGCTTCCATGTTTTGCGACATGACTGCAGTCAGATATCAGTGTTGTGACTGAGGGAGCTGCACGAGGGATCTCAAAGTCAAACGAGCCCTTTTTTTGTTTTCCAAGAACAGTATTTGGGGGATTACACTTTATAAAGGTGACTCTTTTATCGAGGAGGACAAGAAATCCTCACCAAGCCCTTTTCCATCACTGCATCTCTCTTTTCCTCTCCTCCTTTGTTCGCAATGCTGACAAGCTTTCAATTCACACAAAGTGCTCTTCCCACCCGATTGGCTGCTCTGTTCCCATGTGACTCCTGCCGGCCAATAGCAGCGCAGGCACATTTGGTGCCGTGTGAGGCTGGAGCGTCGCTCCACTACATCACTGCAGCAACAGGCTGCCATGGCAACACACACGGCCACTACCACACTGTTTTAGTGTGTGTGTGTGGGGGGGGGGGACATGACTTTGTGTGTATTTGTCAGTGTGCTAAATGTGTATAGACACAGGGTTCCCACTGGCCTTGAAAATCATTGAAAGTTTGTGGATTTGAAGAGGAAAATAAGGACTTACAGAGTCTCGTGATAATGAATGTGCTGCACTGTTCTGGGATCAGTGCTCCTCATCTCAAGGAAAGCCCTGTGAAGTAGACTGTGTTGTTATGGCAGCAGCGTTGAAATTGGGGATTTCAGGCTTTCTCGAGCTGACGACCCAAATGAACAGCGACGCTCCCGTGATGTGCTGTTTTGACCAAATCAGCAAAAACACGACCCTGGGATTTCAACACTGAAATGTGACTGCTGCAGCTCTAAGGGTCCTTTTAGCATCACCGACAACAGAGCAAAGTTCTTGTCCTGAATCCACTTTGCTGTTCTTCTCAGGTCCAAAGGTGTCATCCTCAACATCTCCTCTGCCAGCGGCATGTACCCCGTCCCTCTGCTTACAGTCTATTCCTCCACAAAGGTATGTACGGCATCTGTGCTCGTCTGTCACTTACAAACCAGCAACACTTGGACGTTGTTTGTTCGAGCAGAATTAACCTTTTTAATTGTTCTCTGCGTGCAGGCCTTTGTGGATTTCTTCTCTCGCGGCCTTCAGGAGGAGTACAGGCGTCAGGGCATCATCATCCAGGTGAGCGCAAGGGCCTGTCGGATGGGATCAGTCCCTTTCCTCCGCCCTGCACAAAGGTGTTTTTGTCCTCATCTGTGAGGACACCCAAGGTTTTTGGGCGTCTTGGTGCCAGACAGACGTCAGGAATAGGGAACTGTGTAACATTGAGGGTCATGGTCTACACAAGAATTGGACTGTACGGACTAAACTAGTGCAGTATAAGTAAAATTTAAAGTGAATATATTTGATTTGATAAACTTTCCAACATTTTTAAATGGAAACCTTTACTATAAAGGATAAATTCCCTCACAGGTTTGACTCCAGGTTTATAAAATCCACTTTGTCGCGCTGCCTGATGGGTGATTCGATGAACAAACCTTCACAGACGTTGCCTCTTGCACGTATTTTTACAGCAGAGGCATTTTTGGAAAATATGCTGTTCCACTGAAAGCTTGTTTGTTCTGTTTTTAGCACCATCTTCAGTAGTCCCCTCATGTGCCACCCTGTGGTCGCAGGCTGTACGACAGTTTCACCTCAGCAAACCCTGGGTGTATTGTCACCTGATAACCCTCAGTCAAAGGGCAGTTTGCTGCAAAGGTTTTTATGTATTTTAGATTTAAGTGCATCTCACAGCGACTCACAGAAGGACACCTGATTTGCCACTGTTTAAATACTTATTGTATACCTGTATCTGCTGCAAATCTGGATTTTAAACGCTGGGAGTTCGTTTAAACCAAGAAGCTGAGGAAGAACAAGTAATGTTTGACCAAAACTTTGTTTGACTGATTGTGTTTTTTAAGCTCATCTTGCACGTTTCCCTCTGTCTGCCTGCAGAGCGTGCTGCCCTTCTTTGTGGCCACCAAAATGACTCGTATCAGGAAGCCCACCCTGGACAAGCCCACCCCAGAACGCTACGTGGCAGCTGAGCTCAGCACTGTGGGTCTGCAGAGCCAAACCAATGGTTATTTCCCCCACGCCGTCATGGTAAGAAGCTTGTAACCTCTAATACTAAACCAATCCGGTGGTATATTAGGTCAACGTGGATGTTTCTTTTAGTTATACAGTGTCAAGCTCTTTGGTTCAGTCGCTGATTTTAATGCACCTTGAGAACTTTTACTGAAGTGTATGACCAGTTGCAGCACACCCTTAATACATCGAGGCTGTATTTGTGTCTTAATTAAACAAATTGTGGAATCCCTGTTGCTTTATCAATGTTTTAAGGATGTTTCATGAATTTTAATTTGTCCAGTTAAGGGTTTTCATCCAAATCATTTATTTTAGCATTTAAAGTTAATGATTGTAAACCCATGCAAATGTTTTTTTGGTTTTTTTTTTGTGTGTGTGTGTGTTTCCATCCTCACAGGGTTGGGTGACCACCAAGCTGGTGCCAAGCAGCATCGTCATCTTCCTGGGAGCCAGAATGAACCGCCTGCAACGTACGGGATACCTGCACAGGAGGAAGCTGCGCGAGCAGAAGAACGGTGCGAGTCTGAAGAGCGAATAGGAAGGCTGCCGGCAAATCTTCAGGCAGCCGCTCACTGTTAAAGACCCATTTAAGGAAAAGAGAGATTGTGTTTCTATCAGTGCAATTGATCCTCCTTGGTTGCCTGAGATTTCAACTGTGGGCCTCGAGTAAATGCGCACAACAGCCTCTGGCCTGATGTGATTTGTCTGGAGATAATACCCAAAGAAGGCCGGGGGGCTGAAATCATAATAAAATGCTCCTCTTGGCAAAGGACATGAATACTTTTGTCACTGACACTGATGGTGGAAATGATACAGCCAAAAACATGTTGATTTGTTAACCCTGCTGTTGTAAGCAGTGGAAAATGGTGGTGGGTTGTTTTGTTTTTTTTTGTTTGTTTTGTTTGTTTTTTTTATATTTGTATGTTTAATTATTTATTTTATATTCAGGACAACACATGAGCCGAACTCAGATCTTTAGAATAGCTTTCAACCTGTTTACAAATCACTGAGCCATTTTAAAGATGGCGATCTGCGTCTTATGTCAGTTTACTTGTCAACCGTTCTCATCATGCATTGGCTCTTCTCTTTTTGCGTATAATATAGTGTGTTACTAGTATATTTATAATGATGCTTTGTGGTGGGTTACTGTTGCACCATTGTATCACTTGTTCCAAACCAAAGATCTCCATAGCTATCTTTGCTGTTGCATTAAACACACGTGCCTTTCTGAAATTACTACTGGAAATGGTCTGACTCAATGAGCGGGTATTGGCTACTTAAAAAATGTTGTGAAATGATGTAATTAAACATCTGAGATGCCCAAGTGAACTGCAGTTTCTCCTTATTCTGCATCTTTTTCTCTTATCCAAATGTAAACCTTTCAGCTCCACGGAAAACCTCTCAGCTGCTGCATAATTACTTTGTCCAGTGCGTCTTGAAAGGATTTTGCAGGAAATGAGAATATATACTCCAAAATGTTTGCTGCAAAACACAAGAACTGCTCCTCTTTACACAGTTCGTGCACAATCGAATACTCTCATATGACTTGGTCTGACCTGTGCCTCAAAACTGCCTTGTGAGTGCTTTTTGCTTTGTAAGGAGTCTTTTTAATATGCTCAGACATTGAATTTCTACATGTAAAATGCAGTGTTTACATTAACTTTCTGGAAAATTATGTTTTATATGGTTTGTTAATAAAAGCTCTGGCATACACCAAATTATTGTGTACCTTTTTTCTTTTCTTTTTTTTTTTTTTTTTTGCCCAATAGCGAAATAAAATGACTAATTTAAGGGTGCATTGTATCTTGTATTGCACAATGCACAGAGGTGAAAATACTTTTCTGTAAATACAAGTCCTCTATTCAAAAGTGCGCCAAAGTAAAGGGATATATTCATCAGCAAAATGTACTTTTAAGTATTTAAATTATAAGTTTTTGTTCTTAAATCACTACACCGGTTTCTTGGTTTTCAATGAATAGATTTTAAGATCCTACTACTTGTCTTTAAAACTCAGTTCTTTTTTGATTCACTTGTATGTTGTGAAGCATCAGGACCACTGGGGTCATCTGGTACAGGTTTACTATGCCCAAAAACAAGGCAAGGTGATGCAGCTTTTACTTTCCCTGCTCCTCACCAGTGAAACAAGCTTCCTGAATACTGTCTGTGAAACAGAACTGTTCACTGCAGCTTCCCCATAACTTTGAAACATAACTTCTTTTGATTTCTTAATTTCTTTTTAATTGTTTAAAAATCTTTGTTTCTAAATGATTTTTTTTTGTTGTTTTAGTGTCTTTTAAATGACTAATCAATTTTTATTTAAAATTTTAATTTCCTTTTGTTTTATTTTGTATTTTGTACGGTAAAGTACTTTTAAATTGCCTTGTGTCTAAATGGTATTGAATAAATTAACTTGTCTTGCCTTGCCTTAAACTTTTATATTATTACCTTATACAGGCAAGGCAGCTGTATATATAACCAAAACATGGAAAATGGAAATATGCAAGTAAATTACAATTTAATAAACCTTTACTTAAATACTTTACCAACGGGATTTAGACATCCTGGGATCTTGATCTGCCAAAGATCAAGAGCAGAGAGGGATTAAGGGCGAGGCGGAACCTTTATTCGCATCTCAGTTACGGGTAGGATTTGTTTTCCGGTGACGCACTCATCATGGCTGTCACAACACAGCTGTCCGATCTTATGTAGGCTTGTCTCTGTTCTGCTAACTGTAGTGCTGCGTTTCAGCAGCCGGTTTGGTAAGTCGTTTAAAGATTTGTTTCAACATTAATCAGCCTGTTTTCTTGTTTTTAAATTCTGACGTTTAAAAAGTGATTTTTGGTTTGGCTTTGTCAGTTTATCTAACTTAGCATAGGGGCTACATGGCTAGCTGTTTTAACTGTGGTTTGTGTCAGGCAGGCTAGCTAACTAGCTGAAATACCAGTTGTGACTAACGTAAAATATTTGCGTATGGAGTTTGCTAACATGGCACTGAAATTTTAATTTAAATACTACTAATAATTGGAAATGATAATACAGATGCCACTTGTTAAAGAATAATTGTAAAAGGGATACATGCTTTTTCAGACCATGTTAATTAAAAGCTAGTTTTTAAATATGGATATTAGATAAACTAAACGTATATAAACATCGGAAACAATAGTATTATATCGCCTGTAATCACGTAAATATCATGTCGGACTGCACTATAACCTGCAAACACATCTTTGTAACTTTAGGTGATACCACATGTATAAAATTAAGTGTATTGATACGTTTTGATCCTGTTAAAAGCGCAATACAAAGTGGGCGATGTCATCAGTTTTATGCAGACAATCACTTTTTGGCACAACACCCCAGTTCATTTGTCAAATTCCTATCGACTCATAATGTTTTTATTTATTTTTATTTGTTTGTTTAGTCAATTAACTTTCAGTGCAATATATAATGTGCAGGATCTGACCAGAATGCCTCAACTTCACCAGCATTACTTTAGCAGGTCTGTGTTAAAAATTAAAAGAGGTAGAGCAACGAGCAAGACAAAAGACACAGCAAAACACATCAAACTAGGGAATACATCAAAATGCATGCAGTGAAATCACATCATCACATCAACACCTTCATCTTTAATCATCATCTTAAAAAAATCCCATATATATTAACTCTTAAACTCTTAAGACTGACGGTCACAAAAGACCACAAAACATATTTTCTCTTGAAAACTTTTGTTTTGCAAGTGTCTTGGTCGGTGCAAGTCATCAGCTCTTCCTCTCTCCCCCTGCAGATGTGATGTGATGTCGGATAAGCGTCAGCGTGCCAGAGTCCAGGGCTCCTGGGCCAAACAGCTGCCAAAACACTCAGGACCGACAGGTGATCTGAGGGCCAGTGTATTTTAATAATGAAATCAGTTTGTTTGTGACTGGCTGAAACACAAACACTTAGAAAAAGATCTTCTTGGTTCTATTAACCCGTCTGATTTGAAGAAACCAGCTCCTCATTTTTGTTTTTTTGTTTGTCCAGTCCCAAATAACCAGCAAGCCAAAAGTGCCAATCCTGCCCCTCCTGCTTGGGGATTTGGGGCACAGAAAACACCTAAAACATTTGAGTTTCACCAGCCAACCAAGGTAAATAAGAAATATAACAAACAAATAACCATCACCACACATCACCGTTGAATACTGGGCTAATACAGTTGGTCTTGTGCAGCCTTTTGGATTGTTTGATGACGAAGCTGTTTTTTCATTGCAGCCGGTTAGAGATGTCCCACCAGAGAGGGTGATTGAGTAAGTCCCACATCTCTTCTTTCATCACTGGATAGACTTTTTTTTAGGATGTTGTCTCACATTATATCTATTACTCAGTTTGTTCCTGCCTCTTATGTCATGATTTTGTCAGCTTTTCATTTGATCGAACACCGCGCATCGCTTTGCTAACACATCCTCTCGCTCTGGACAGACAGGCAGGTGATTATGAGATCAGTCACGGACCGTCTGGAGTTTCAAGGTGAGAGCGGTGTAACTGGGAGGGGATCCTCCTTCAGCGGTGGGTACAGATGAAAATGAGTGAAAATGATAAATCTGTGATTGAGTTTGAAGTCCACTAGATGGCAGTAACCCCACAAGCAATAGTGCATATTGCTCCAAGTGAACGTCCCAGCATTTTGCATCATATAACTTCACTCACAATTGTCGGGACTTTTTATATTGCCACTTTAAGGGATTCTGTTTTTCCACATTAGAAGGTCTTGCAGGTTGTTGTCTCACAGAGTGGACCAGAACTAACTGTCAGTCAGTTGACTCATTTTTGTCAAAACATCATACACTTGCATGTGAACTTGTAGTTGCCCCTTTCATGTCTGTTAGAGCTTCTGGCCTTCCTGTGATAAGGCCTTGGTCAACATCACAGCACAATGAACTGTGGCTGTATTTCCCTCAGGCAAATGCAGAATTGCAGGAAGTGTGCATAAAGGGCTCAGATGTCTTTGAGAGAGCCCTCATTACTTTGACAGTTTCGTCCCCCAGTTTGGATGCTGGGATTGGGCTAGTGTCGTGCCTCTTACCCTGCTTGTTGAGAGGACACATGGAAGTGAGCCACGTTGGGGTTTTTTTTGTCTTTTTAGCGCAGTTTTTGCCTTTATTGGCTGAAACGGTGAAGAGGCAGAGGAGGAATCAAACTGCAGCTTCTGCAGCTGTGTAGCCACGTAGCATGACCTGTAACAGTTCAGCTACCGAGGCGCTCTCAGAATGAACGCAGAGTATGAACTAAGGTGTGCTCTACATGTAGCACGACAGACAATTAGAAAGTTTCAGTTACCTCAATGCGAACAGATGTTTTCAGATCCGATTTCAATCTGTGGTAGCCACCCGCTGTGCCGAAATTCCCTTAAACAAACAACAACAGATTGCCTCCTTGTCTTTAGTCTTAACAGTATTGAAAACGACATATTTAGACTTTACCTACTTTCATACCTACTTCTTTTTGTGTTTGTTTGGCCCGCCGTGCAGCAGTGAGAAAGGTGCCAGGGTTTGAGCGTCCCTCTCTCTCCGACCCTCTTTTTCGTTTCTTGGACAAACATTTGCGTCTCTTTTCGCACGAACACCCGAGTGCAACACCACAAATGTTTTCCAGAAGGTGTGCACTGGACTCCCCTGGTTGTTCCAGTCTAACCATTCAAAGCAACTATAAACCACTGATTTACAAACTAGTTCTGATGGAGCGTAAACCGACTCTCACACCAGTTACTTGCCAACCCGTTTTTTCCGGTTACTTTGTGCATTTGTTTAAACACTGAGGTGGGTGAACAGCAAGCAGCTTTGACCGCTGAGTGAAAAGGTGCATTTCAGGCACATAAACCACTGCCTGTGTACTCCTGACTATCCTTTTTTTATGAATTTTGGGTAATTTAATGCTTTTATTAAAGACTCAAATATAAAGATATGACAGGAAGTGGTCCATGTCCATAGCTGAGCCAGGGATTTTTGATTGGCGCCCTAAACCATGAGGCCTCCGAGTTCCCAGACATTAAGTATATGACCTACATACTGCCTATATCCACCTTACATTGATGTCTTATTACTTAGTTTGTGTGTGTGTCTTTTGTCTTTGTGTGTGTCCAGACTGCGGCTGCTGCCTTCTTTTCTTCCCTCAGGAGATGCTGATTGGATGTTCAGTAAACTGTTAGCGGAGCTGCCCTGGTCGCAGAAGACCAACTACAGACAGGGTGGGTAAACAGTGCGGGAGAGGGGCAATTTGAGCTTCTCCACGTCATTTCAAGATATTTTTGTGCTACAGAGGCGCCATTTTGCAAAACACTTGGCATTTTCCTTTAAACGGAAAGACCAACTGGCACATTGTACCCAGACTGTCTACAGTGAGCCCGTTGAGCCGCGGCCAGACTTTGCCTCAGCATCGGCCCTTCTCTCAGCTGGCCCTCGTCCATCTTGTGAGCCGCTCTGCAGCGGACAAACGGCGCGATAAAGACAAGCGACCAGTGTGATTTCTAAACAAGCCAGCAGCAAGTTGTGTAATCTCAATCCATCACTCCTCAGTCTTTGTCAACAAAGTCCACGTGATGTTTAGGTTAAAGAGGAAGTCGTGGAAAAAGCATGGTGACCCTTCACCAGTCACCTTTTTTTTACATCCTCTTGTCTTGTTTTAAACCGCCCTGACTCAGTTTTTCCAACGATTGCTCAGGGCTGTAAAGTGGATCCTGTGAGCGGGCTAATGTTTTGTTAATCTTTTCCCTTTCTCTGATAGCATCTTTCTTTTTTATGGGAAGCACGAGGCTTCTCAAAATTGATAAATGACACACATATTTATAAACATAAGCTCCAGAGTCCCCGGGTAATTTGGTGCCATAAAAAGCGATGGCCGCTTGAACAGTTTGTTTTGGTTTCACCGTGTTCTCGGACCAGAGGGCTGGCCAAAATACACTAATGATGGAGAATTGGTTCTTGGAAGAGATCTGGTTGTTCCCAGAGAAAGAGAGCCCAGCGAGACCAACAGAGGAAGACCGGCTGAGGGAAACTGGATTAAGATGTTGCCCTTACCTCACGTTACCTACAGCTACGAATAGATTCTGGTGATAAAGCAGGCGATCGTTGCACAGTCCTGTTCACGCTGAAAAGAAATGCATTAAGAACAAAACTGTGTCAGCTTTCCGCCCTAATTATACTTCATTCAGCAGGAAAAGAGGCGGCTATGAAAACAGACTGGATCTATTCTCTTTTGAAGTAAAAATTGCCATGACCCAATTACTGATGCAATGCAGAGATCGCTATGTGACACGCAAACTGTGCACGGACGCTGTTGTTCAGGAGAAAGGTGTTGACAGCCTGCAGGAGGGTTTAGTGTTTGCAGAAAAGACCCATTTCTAAAGGAGTGACATGTCAGTGGGTTGTAATATTAGGAACTGCCAGTATATGATCTTTTTATAACTTAATCAATGGAAAAATCAATGGCACGTTAATTTCAACAAATCACTTCTTGGACTGATTAAAGCTTCAGCACGTTTTGACACGTTTTCATAACTCAAAGTGTGAAAAAGTGGCGCCAGTCTTGTTTAAACACATGCAACCTAAGCAGGCCTGGTTACAGACGGCTGCAAAAGGCTGGTCTCAGCTGGTCCTTTGTGTGTGCTGTTGCAGGTGAGGCATACGAGGAGCCCAGACTGACCTGCTGGTATGGAGAGCTGCCATATACGTATGCTCGCTCCACCATGGCTGCCAACACGCAGGTTAGACGAAGTCCATATTGTGTGCCAATTCGACAATGAATGCCCAAACGAACCGCCAAAACGTTTCAGACCTAGTTAGCCGGCTAGCTGACACCCGAACCTTGATGCTATCCTGTTTCTTCACAGTGGCATCCGTTGCTGTCAACCCTGCGCCGCGCGGTGGAGCAGGCGAGCGAGCGCAGCTTCAACTCGCTGCTGTGTAACTTGTACCGGGACGGCCACGACAGCATCGGCTGGCACAGTGACGACGAGGCCTCCCTGGGTGCCGAGCCCACCATCGCCTCCCTCAGCCTGGGCGACACCAGGGTGTTCAGCCTCCGCAAGCAGCCTCCAGCGGTGAGAGGACACTGAACGCTGAACGAGCCTTTGCTATGATCTGTGCTTGTTTCATTATCTTCTGATTTTAGCCTTAAGCCCGGCTCCTGTTTTCATTAAAGCAGTCTCATAAAGTGTTTGACTTCCAAGACCTGCAGACACTCTGTTCGACCTGCTGCTGCTGCTGTTTCTCATCTGTGAGTACGGTTGTAAGACTTGGCTCACCGTCAGGGAGGCTCTCTCCTGCTTCCACCGCACGCTACATGATAAACCTCTGTGCAGATCTTAATAAAAGAAGTGACGGAGGGGTAGAGGAGTGCAGAGCAGCAGCCAAGGTGAGGAAGTGGACTCAGAGGAAAGGCTCGAGTGAGGTTTTGTGTTTAGACTCAGCAGAGTATTTAGAGGACCGTGTGTAATAGCTGTCTGTTACTTGTCAGGGGGGGAAGCTTCATGAGCCGTGACGTAGATGGGCCGTTTTGTGCTCAGTCATGATTTGCAGGATTCTTTGCGCCTCAACGCGTGTTTAGTCATGTCACATGTGCATCGTACCCAGCGTGTTGATGGTATTAGGTGCCGCGTTGCTCTTTCAGGAGGAGAGCGGTGACTACACGTATGTGGAGCGGATCCGGATTCCCCTGAGTCACGGGACGCTTCTGCTGATGTCAGGAGCCACGCAAGACGACTGGCAGGTAGGCTCCACCAATCAAATGCGCAAAAAGGGAACGCAAGGTCACAGTGGCCATTCATAACCAGCCTTGAGACGCAGGGACACATCACAACCAGCTGGAGACTAAAGGCTACTCTTAAAGCTATTCGATATATTCTTGTTTTGTCCAGTTTCATTGGCTTATTTTACTTTTCCTCTTTTGCTGCTGAGTCATGGTTGTTGTTCCTCGTGTTGCGCTCGCTTCTAACGTCTTTCATTTTTATGTTATATACAAACACCACAAACAAAAATCACATTTTGTCCCGTTCAGTCCGCAGCTCTATTTTATCTCTCATCCAAAACATATTTACGAGACAAACTGAAATGTATATAAGCTCGTTGGGGAATGTGGCAGTAATTGTATTTAACATTATGGCATATTTACTGTCAACATTAAGGAAAAAAACAAACAATAATATAATATAAATAAAAAAATAACAACAAAAATTCACTATTATTTAAATGTGTGTCCTCTCAGGTACCTGATATTGTATTGTATTTCTAACTAATAGTAACAGTTAGTAACCTATATCAACATTTAGAAAGGATAGACTTACCTCACCTTCCCTGCTCCCCTGCTGTGTGTGTGTGTGTGTGTACGAGGGCACACACACACGTGTCTGCGAGTGTGTAAACTGCTTCCGAGTCGTCACGCGTGAGAGGACAGACCTGTGTTCGAGCCACTCCAGGCAGCGAGGGCGGATGAAGCTGCCTGAAGGGAACAGCAGATCTTCAGCGCAACGGGAACCATTCGCTTTACGATCAGTGGACGGCGGGCAGGTTTACACGAGCGCGCCAAGAGCTGCAGATTTCGCGATGCGTAAATGTTTTCAGCGTTTGGAGTGGACGTAATGTTCACTTGTTTTTCTGATATAGGACCTACTGTTTAGCTTTTAAAAACCTTTGCAGGGAATACGGAAACAAGGACGCATCGTGAAACAATTGAGCAACAGTGTGAGCATTAAACGGTTAGAAAAACGAGTAAAATACTGAAAATAAAACAAAAGTCAAGCAGAAAAACAGCCGTAGAAACCAAAAAATCAATGTGATTCATTTCCATTGTGTAATGTAGTCAACTGAGAGGGAACAGTGGTGACTGAGCTGGAGGAGGGGGACAGGACACCTCAGGCACTTTGTAGGGAGGGTGAAAACAGTGATATAGCAGAATGTAGATTAGAGTTACACTTAATCATAACTAAACTTCTCAGAACCAGACGAAAGACGAAACATTAATGTTGTTGATATGAACGTCAAACAGTATTAATATAAGCAGCACTCGGTGGCCACTTCATTAGGTACACCTGTACTGTCTGATACACCTGTTCTGCTCTTGTTGGCACTGTCACGCAGGTGTTGGTTCAGCTGTGTGTTGCAGCATCAAGGTAACAGAGGCAACGTGGTTAATTGAAATGACACTTTTTCGACAATGTCAGCAAAAACATGACTCAGTGCAAGCTGTTGTATTGAACTGCATGCGATTATAAAGGTGCTATAATAAAGTTGCAGCTGATTGTATGACCACTGGTGTATGATGTCACAAAATGTGTGAAGAATACAGTTTATTCTGGTTTAGTTTCGCTGGTTTTGGTTGTTTGCTGTTGGTTTTCGTCCCGCTGTTAATTTTGAGTTTTGGGAAAAGCACAGGATTAAAAACAGTGTGTGTGCTTAATGTCTTAATGCCACAGCGACATACTGCTAAAAGCTCAAAGCTTTGCGTTGAATTCATTATTTCCTTTGCTGGTCACATTAAAAAGTAATTGAAAAACAAGGTGTTAGTGGGAAAAAGCAAACGTGTTGGGGGGAAATAAAGAGAGCGCCAACTACTGAGACAGAGGAGAAGGTCTGAGCCTGTGAGGGGGGAAAAAGGGAGAAGGTCACAGGTGTTTTATGGCGACGCCTCCCTGAGCATCTCAACAAAGCTTTCATCTCTCCTTTAAGGATCTGGCCAGAGAGAGAAGATCAGTCCATCCATTAATTCTCTCTCTGACACTGCAGTCCCAGTAATGAAACCCAGCGCTAAATATATAACTAAACCCCATCCGTCCCGCCGAAGAGCTTCGGTTGTTTGAAAAGAGGATATTTCTGCTCGTTCCAGACTCTTTTCTTCTGACACTGTTGTGAATTAGCGCAAACCTTTCACCTCCTTTTGAGATACGGGTGAAGGAGGAGCGTGTGTGTGTGTGTGTGTGTGTGTGTGTGTGTGTGTGTGTGTGTGTGTGTGTGTGTGTGTGTGTGTGTGTGTGTTTGGTAAATGGGGATATCCTTCTTGTATATAGACGGGCCCGATGTGCACTTTCTATATCAGGCCCTTGACATTGTTTTTACAAAGCGGGAATGCATTTGACTTTTACCCCAGATGTTAAACAGTAAGGAAACTGTGTTTGTTGCATGTTGCCATATTATCTGTTTGACCCGTGTATGAAGTGCAAAGGTGAACTGCAAAACAAAAATACCCTTGTGTTTAGGAAGCTCCTGTCCTTCAGCTTATGCATCTGTTTGTTTCTTAATCTCAGTTGCAAGCCTGCAGGAGCCTAGTTTTGCCCGTTAACAGCTTCATTTATCTAGTTTCTCTACATACAAGCGCAGATTATCTGTGATTAAACCATTATCGATAAGTGCTTTTAACGAAACAACAGCAAACCCTCAAGAGTTTGATAAAATGACTTAAAAACGGTCTTTATCTGGAGTCTAACGCTCACTGTTTGCTGAGAAATGTGAATGAAATGCCTACGAAACCAAAAACTAATATGTCAGGCTCGTGTTTTCATCCTTCAGCCCGTCGCAGGTTGGATCCTCCAAAAGCAGCCGGGGTGTCTATTAATTGCCCCTCGTGCGTGAGAACTTAAAGGGATAGTCCACGTTTTTTGAGGTGGGGTTGTATGAGGTCAGTGTATTTCCTGTATTACCCCCCAGTTGAGAGGAGCAGCAGGGGTGCCACAGTGGTACATTGCTCTGCTTCTATGCCGGTACTCATGCTGCTTCTCCAAATTGGACTCATGGCAACTGCATCTGCTGTAGTTAATGACTGATTATAGACGGGTACCTCAGAAAACCTTCAGAAAGACTTTGATCACAGCTCTCAGCCACTGCCTCTTAACTTCACTGATGTCTCCCCGGACAGACGACTCAATTAAAATACATCTTCTGTCCCCACCAGCATCAAGTGGCGAAGGAGTACCACGACCGAGGTCCACGCATCAACTTGACCTTCAGGACTATCCACCCGGAACCGGAGGGCCACAGGGCGGGCACCAAGCTGCGATTCATAGCCAAGCAGCCATAAACTCTCCTGAAAGACAGGTACTTACAGTTAAGGCTGAGGACACCGTGTTGAAAACAAGACTTAGGTTAATGTTGATGATGGGGAGATTCTGCCAAACAAGGCCAGTTAGTGTGTGACGGTCGCCGTCCCGCTCCGAGAGCTCACAGGCAATTTCATCTGGGTGAAACAAGCCTTCACTGAGTTCCAGGTTCCAGTGAGTCGAGCGGGGAAACGTGCGGCTCCGCTTGAATCCACCTCTTGCATAAACAAACCATAATAACACCGCAGCCCGGACAAGCGCTGATTATCGGACGTCGTGTTTTTCAGGAAAGCTCAGCGTGTGTTTGCGAATGGGCTTTAACGCCTGATACAGTGTCAGCTCTGCACGTTGCCTCGACTTTATGTGCACAGAACGGAACAATAACTTGATCTTGACTGTGAAGTCTCATGCACACCTTGTAGACAGATGCGCAGGAGGAAATATCCACAATCCTGCACGCTGTTCATCAGACTGAAACATTGCACTTCTAGTAAAGGACAGTTTGTAGGAGACGAGCTCTAGCTGCCTGTGCTAAAAGGTTAGTTAGGTGGAGACTGCATGTCCATGAGGTTTATATTAGTGTCGGTGACTCATTTTAACCTGCATGACATGCTCTGATAACTGTCTCTCTCTTTATGGAAGTCACTGTCGATGTGACTTTTGGTGAAATGCTGTAAAATGTAAATGACTCCCCGCCGTCTAAGTCCTGGGGAGGGCTTTTCGCAAAAAACAAACCATACTTGCTATAAAAAGGGAAGGAACAAGCAAAGTGGCCACTTAGGACAATTACTGCTCCATCTGGATTGGAATTAGTTAATCAGCCCGTTGAACAAGACTGGTCAGAGCAGTCCCTCAAAGAAGCAGTCTTATAAAACCTCTGATATGTCACGAGCCAGGATTGACCAGAAAGGACCATCTGAGGTGTGTAAGCGAGTCAGGAGTTTACACGGTTGTTTACATTGAACGTTGCTGCCGTTTCGGTTGTGAGCGTCAGAAACCTCAAACATCTGTTTCTAACTCTGCATAAATGGTGAAAACTACTTCATTGTTCCTGAAAAATATCCCTTTTTACACATTAAATCTGGATTTAAACTGCAGTGAGGTTGTTTCAAGCATCTGCCTTTTACCAAAGACATCACACAGTGCAAATCAAATCAACAACATTAAAAACAACCTGGACCTTGATATTTTGGTTTCTGTATATGTAATTCCCAGGAAAGGTTTCACCAAGTTTGTTTTGCTCAAAAACACATTTTGTCTGATAACCAGAGCTTCTCTCCGTGGGAAAAATGATTTTGGCTCTTTGTACAAAATGACGCTGACATACAAAATGAGTTAAAAGTCTGAATGGGGGACACGCACGACTTTAACTGCCCACGTGATGTCTTTGATTGCTGTGGTTCTGAAATAAACACTTTGTGTATAAACCATTGTGTCCTGTGTTCCTGAAACGTTTGTCGATTAAGCATATTTTATTCGACATAAAGTTGAATTTAAAACATTTTTAGGAGTGCGACGCTTTGCTTGATCGGCGCTCCGCGTTTGCGTGAGACAGGCAAGCTCACGCAAAATGTTTGTCATGAAAATACAGCGTGTCCGTGCATAGTGTTTGCAAAATACAGGGGAAAGGGTCATTCCAGGTCCTTCTGAGACGACGGAGGTTACACAACCGTTGTTGAAATTACACTCAAAAGATGTGATTAGGCTGTTTAATAGAATCACATGCTGTCAGACAATACGCAGACAGTTATGTCATTCTCAGACAGGGTTTAAACAGGAAGGTTAAAGCAGTGACGCTCACTCCTACGGTTGCTTGAGGGATTTCCCTGTCCGGCGTAGAGGTCTGTTCTACTCACCATTATCCGTTTTTAAAATAAAAAAGTCCCCAAATTTCCCTAATTTTAGTAGAATGACCAAGAGGAAAACCCAGACCAACCAAATCAAAACACTCACTATCTCAATCCAACTGACTTCATTAAATACCAGAGAAGTGAATATCTTACGTAGTGTTTTAAAGTTAACCTTGGGGATTCCCATTACAAGTCATTCACCTAATCCGGATGCAGCCGTCCTCATCTTGAAGCTTGAGTGTCTGTAGGTTACAGTCGCATACATTCCTTCATTTTAAGTTGTTTTGAGCTGTCACTACAGCAACTAAACAACAGTGTAATCGTTCAAACTCATGCTGTCCGGCCATCTGCTGAGATAACGACACCGAATATTTCCACAGACGGTGTGAGGATTGAACTAACAAGCTGCCAAAATGGCTGCATGTGTAGATTTGACTTGATTACTACTCCTTCTGCGAGGTTGTGCACTAAACCCTACCCCCGCGCAAACACACACATTCAAGACACTGTACCTCCTCTGAAGATCCCCTGGTGTTATTATATTTAGGCATTAGGTCACTGGCCGTGTAACATCAGCTCGCCGGTGCAAGTCCGTTCGTGCCAATCACCCTCTATGCAGTTTATTAATAGCTGTTTGTGTCGTGTGGATTGCACCAATCGGAGGTTTCTTTAGTAGCAAAACAAACCCAAATAGGCCCGACTCAAAAAGCTTTACAAGAGCTGGATGGCTGGATTAAAACCTGGAGATCATTCCACAATGATTGAATCACACATCATCCTAAGAGGAAACTGAAGCCACTATGTCGTTCTGCCTTCAAAGTCGCCAGACTCTTTCGATAAAAACGGTTTTGTTGCTTTGATGAATCAGAACTAACCCTTTAAATGGGACATATTCTGGCAGCTGAAAGCTGTTTTAAACAGGTCCTGGATGTCTGCAGTCTCCCACTCTCTACCGTCATTATCTATGCAGAGTTCTGATTGGTCGGGGGAGGCTATGATAATGAGGCACTGCGCTGATTGGCTGCCTGAATGACATATGGAGGGGGAGGGTGCAGAGCGGTGCAGGACCGGTATCCAACATGGCTGCTGCTCCCGACGAACAGCCCGCGGCTGTACGCTATAGCTACGACCCAGAGTCTGACGGCGAACAGCGGAGGAAACGGTTGGAAAGAATAAAAGAATCAAACGCAGCCACGGTCTCCTCTGGTCTTCTGGGGCTGGGACAGAATATCGGCATTTGTGTTGGTGTTTACAACCAACAACAGAGCAGTCTGCATGTCCGGCTCTGACCGACGACATCGCCACACACCGCTAGCTTACCGCCGGAAACAGAGAGCTTCACCTAGCGGGATGAACGCCCCCTCTCAGCGGTTTCACTCAGAGGAGGACGGCCTCTGTAAATCACTCCTGTGGTTACGTAACGACAGGAGCTGGATCTGAACGGCCTGTAGGAGCCCCATGTTACCAGAGGGTGGGCTGCAGAGACGATGCAGGACCTGTCTGCCTTCCTCACTCTCTGAGCTGGTCGGCTGAGGGGGGACTAGTTTAAATATGTAGAGGCAAGAAAAAACCTGTTTTTCATAATATGTCCGCTTTAAAACACAAAACTCTATCATTCACTCTGTAACTTAAGGCCAACGTGGGGACCTATTCAAACTTAACACCCCTTGACACTGGAAACTAACCATCTTCCATGTAGCAGAAGTCACTGTGCTCCGTTTGACTCTGACCTTACGTGACAGCCATTAGCTTTTCCCAAACTCCCAATAAGTACCGTAAACCTGACAGCTGTGTTCTTTACCGCGCACACTCGCCCATTACGGCTGAGCGAACAGCTTTGGTAACACGTGACAGAAAAGTAGACCTCAGGATGTATTTTTATGTATGTAGAAGGGGATTTGAGGAGTCATACTGTGTAAGAGGTTCAGCTGTGACCTGTTCTCCTTTCAAGACCGTCTCTGTGTGTGTGTGTGTGGGGAGTGAGTTAATGAGGAAGGCCCACGGTGAGTGCAGCAGGTTGTGTAATAGGTCCTGGGCCTTCTGGTGAAGTGTGGGTGAGAAATGCGCCGCATGCTGTGCTCGACTTTTACCGGCTCCTTCATGTTGGACCTCCACACAGATTGGGACATTGTGTACCGGACGAGAACATCATACTCCCGAGCGCTCACGTTAAGCCCGAGCTGAACATTTGATTTAATTTTGGGACAGTGCCTTATGTTCGAAACGGCGGCGCTAGCGTGTTTGTGTTTTTGAAAAGTGCCGTAGCAAATCTTGCACCTGCTCACTGATTACAGCTTGTTCTGGTTGCTGCTAAGATTCATAATTATTATAATTAAAGTCAGGATACGAATAAAAACACAACATGTTCTTAAAATTTGAAAAAAAAAATAGTATAATTAGATTAATAATTAGATATTCTACCGTGTACCTGCAGTTCCTTAATGCACAAAGGGTTAATACATCTCCTTTTATACTGGGCTATTTATTTCATATCAACAAATATTATGTCCGATATGAAAAGTCCAGCTCATTACAGTGAACCCACAGAGTGTTATCGACCTCAGGCTTGTTTACGGCCTGCAGCATTTTGACTCTCAAGTCTCATCAAGCAGCCAGCTGCTGTTGGTGAGCAGCTTACAGTGCGGTATGCTGTAGCTTGTTCCATTGCCCCAAAGTAAACATAAATATATATATAAAATGATAACAAATCAAAGAATGCAGGTCTAAATATACACAAGAGTGAGCACCTTCCCAAAATTGTATTTTGAGCCACACGAAGTTTAATTTAGAGTTACAGCTCCAGAGTGTGTGCAGTGCAACGTGCTTTCATAAAAAGTACTCTGACTTAAATGACGGGGAAAATAAAATTTCTGCATCTGGCTGTCTTACTTCCCACTGCATATTCAGAACAAGACATTATCTTCCTGGACATGCAGCCCTTTCCCAGCCCCGTCTCGTTATCTTTGTTGATTTCCACTCTGCCTGGAAAGGAGCTTGGAATGCGAAACGACAGCAAACTAACAAGCTGCCCGGCATTCCCGCGTTAGCCGCTGTTTTGCTTGCTCCAGACCCCGACACCTGTCGTCCAGAGCTGGAAACATTTTCATTCAGTGGAGTTGCATCAGAGCCGCGGCCTCTGCTGACTCCTTTTAGCTCTCTCTATAGCCGCCGGAGCCACTGTATGGATCGCATCCAATTAGGCCCCACTCCAGCGACGTTCCTGTGCATGCTGTTTACTGTGGTCATCTGATCTCCAGCCACCAGTCTCTGTACTCTCACATTAGCAGACAATGAGCCGTAAACTGCCGGGCAGGGTTTTATTACAGAGCTTTAGAAAGGTTGCCTGACATTATGAAGTCCTGATCCAGGGTGGTACTGAAATCAATCCACTGGGGAATATAAAACCACGTATATTAAGCTCAGATGCAACTGTTACATAATGTCATAATTAAGTGAGAAACCGACTTGCATAATAAATCTTCGTTAGCGTGCTAGCTGTTTGAGCATGTTTAGCCTGTTTTTGAACAGGGCACAATTGATTTGATTGCATTGCATCATTTTTATTTGTCCAATGACGTTCCTATTACTGTTAGCCCTAGTTTGTGTTTGGTGCTCTTTAGCAATGTTAGCACGAAAAGAAGATGCTGATCATGCCATTTGCTATTTGAACAGCGACATGTTGATGTTGGTTGTCTGTGAACATGCACCACTGTGCTTAAACACAGCTTCTAGTGCAGCGGCAGACTGTCGACACAAGCGATCAAATCGGTGTCATCGACAGCTGATATCACACTGAGCCTTGATCTCATGTAATTCTTACTTGGTTACAGCCTGTTGCAGCGAAGAGGAGTGTGAGATATTGCAGAGGGAGCAGAAATGACACATAGAAAAGGTCGCAAGCTAGATTTGATGCGTCAGTTACAGCATTTCCTGACCGATAGAACAAGTTTTCGTAGCTTGTGTAGCTTGTTTTGCTTGAAGGATGGATGATTCCCTGTATCACAAGAGAAACAGCTGACAGCGTTTCTCCCTGTGGACCCTAACTGTGCTGCGAGAGCCCGTCTTGACCAAGCTTTCGTGTTTGTATTATGGGAAAGCTGCAGGTGTTTGAGCGGCAATAAATTCGAGTTGTGTGGTGCAGCAAACTCGTGCCTTTCTTGGTAGGGCTGAAAGTTAAACACAGTGTCAACAAGTTAAATGGCAGAGTGTCCATTAAGAGGAGAACAGTCCATGACCTTCTGTGTGTGCAGGCAGGATGTTTGCAGGTCAGTAACATCGCAGCTCTGGAGACTGTGTCGCTATTACTGTATTCTAGGAAAACCTGAACTGACCTGCATCCTCTGTGTTGCGTATGAGTGAGCCTGTGAGATATTTTGTATTTTAATCTGAATGCGTATCTGCAAATGTACACATTAGTTGCGTGTCCGTGTGTGTGCATGTGTGTGTGTGTTTAATATAATCGTAAGTGCAGTCTGAGGTCATGCTGTGATTTGCTGGGAAGCTTCTCTGGGAACGAGCTGACCGATTCGCTTCACTCCCCTACCCCAACACCCTCCCCAGCTCCATTCCCCTCCCCTCCCTTGGGCTTCATGACTTTGGTTCACTTTCCCTTACTCCACCTCCCCTCCTCCTCCTCCTCCTCCTCCTCCTCCTTCCTCTCCATCTCCTTCACTCACCTATTAGCCTCTTCATCTTCACCTCTCCATCCCTGTCATCTGTCACCTTTTCTACTCTTTTTCTCTTGTCGGTCAGGTCAGATTGCAGCTGCCTCCCTCCGGTTGATCTCTGAAGGAGATGGATACGTTTTTATCTCTCATTCTAAATGTATTGACCTTAGATCAGCTGTTTGACTCATGATACATTACAATCTTTAGTAATTCTGGTTGAAAATAGAAGCATTTCATCTCAGTCGTTCATATTTCCTGTTTAATGCCTCGTTCTAATTTGGGAAAAATAGCAAAACATGACCTCAGCTGCTCTTAATGGATCTCTCCCTCTGTTTTCAGTATTTTCTGCCCCTTGCCCTGCGAAGTCCCGTCTTTCCTGTGTGAGTCTTAGCAGCTGGCACTAATCTCATGCTAACAGACACGTCATTAGTGGCATCTTGAGGACATAACACCCGCTTGCAATGCACCGCCAATGTGGTAACGCTTCCCAAATGCATTCGGGAGGGATACATTTGAATTAAGTTGCAATTGCGTCGTGAGGCAATCCTGTAACCAGAAGGTCACCGTTGTGGGTCCCTTAAAAGATGCACTGCAAATACATCTTCTTATGAGAGACGTGTAGTCTTTAAGGTTTATGTTTCTCTATGAGTAGTTGTAGGAGTTGCAGAGGAGGACCTGAAATCTAACTGGCATCCAGGAACTGCCCGGCAGAGACACGTAACAGGAAACAAACCCCCTGGTCTTGGCAGTGGTAGATGGAAACGTTACCCCTTCTTCACCTGTATATCCCTGACAAAGGTCTTTAAACCTGACTCTCTCCAGCCATTCATTTGAACTAAGATGCATATTGCAACCCAAGTTCAAACAATACTGCAGTTCAGATCAACAGGTCTTTCAGTCTTGTGCATCTTGTGTAGATTCTTCCTGAATTAAACTTCAAAACAAAAAAAACACAGAACAATATCTGTGATATTTAAAACGTAATTTATCTGTGAATGCACGTGCGCATGCAGTGTAAACAGACACAGCGTTCTGGATGGGAATGCTTCCCAGTCTCCAAGTCTCTAAGTCTATAAATAACCTTGTTGTCCCTGTGGTGTCTTACTGACTCAGTCTCGAGAGAGGGAGGGTTAGGGGAACCGGGCCAGTCTCCAGAGGATGACGTGTTTATTGATTTACACAACTATCGTCTCTGCTGTCGTTCCATTGATTTTCGAACTGAAGCTACTTTTCCTTATAGAATTACAGCAGCGAGTGCATGTGATGCTAATGATCCATATACTGAACATACTGAGCATAGCTGCATAAATGCAAACTGTTCTAATCAACACTGTTGTATTTGCTTTTTAGCCAGAAGGCTAACGCTAACCATGTCAACTAGCTTATGATATTTAGCCAATGACAGGGTTGTACTGCATTTGCTATGATGCTACTTTGGATAATGCAGTACCGTATGTGTCGAGATACTTCATCAAAGTATCGAGGTTTTCTTCAAGTCAATTCAAGTCAAGTCAATGCTTTGTTTTGGAAAGTCGTCCTTGGAAACCGTTTGGAGAAAGGGCGGGCACTTTCAAAAAGTACTTGTCTTGTAATTTGATAAACCATCTGTCTGTCATGGATTAACTTCAACCAATCAGATCAACAAACCTCATGAGTTAGTAGGATAATCCTTGCCAAGGCCAGCCAGGAGACGAGAGAAGAAAGTGTTTTCAATCAAGAAAAGTGCTGCTCTTTGCTTATCTTTTGACAAAAAAGTACATTTAGCTAACAGCATTTATGCTAACGTCTTTACAAGCATGCATTGTTGTTTTTGAACAAACGCTCCTACTTTACTTTGTCATCGCACCTGAATTACGTCCGTAGCTGACAGTTGTTCCTCAGGACACTGATTAATCCAAACCATTGTTATTTGGCCACAAATGTGCACCTTCAAGCCTGGTGAGGTAGATTCTCAGTTTTACATGACACGGTGGTATCAAATATCAAACAAGACACACATTTCTTCACCAAGAAATAGTTTCAGCAAAGAAGGTCTCTCCTCTGACCTCAGGCATGGTGTTGTGGCGTTGTGCTAACTCACAGGACTTTAGAAGACAGGAAGGACAGTCGGTACCTGAGCTTTTGTGTGACTTACCAACTTTGGTTTCCCTCTGCTCTGCAAGCCTCTGACATTTAGGTTGTTATGGTAACAGGGGCGTCCCACCACAGTGGGTACAGGGTGATTTGCCGGTCCAGGAATGTTGCCTGTGGCGTGTTCTTCACCTCTTGACCACGTGGACCTGGATAATGGATTTTCCTTCTCTCTCTCTCTCTCTCTCTCTTTCTAATTTTCTTTCATTTTCCCCTCCAACAATCAGCAGAAGTAATTCTTTTGGACATGCTTACATTATATGTCAGTATACACTGCACACTACACTACTGTATACATGAATCTGGGTAAAAGTGTCTCTTCTTTGGAGATCAGCACAATAGGGTCTTTTTCCGCACACTTTTAGTGGTTTCAGTGGTTTCACCAAGCTACATATCACAGACACTGAGCGTTATTGTACCTGAAAACTGTACATTTTAAAAAATGCTGCAAGTCTTTCAGTAAGTTCACCCTGAGACTTCACTACAGCTGAAGGACAAACTCGCTGTCACTTAAATTCACCTGCAAAAACACAAGGAAATCAAATGCTTTAAATGCCAGAAGAGATTAGCAGTTGATGATGACATTTTTATTTATTTCTACTACCAATGTCAGCAACATGTTAATGTAAGGATAAGGCTGCCAAATGTTTTTATTTTATAGCTATTTATTATTATATTATGCTTTTAAGGTATACGACTTTAGAGAACCGTCTAGCAACAGGACGAAAGGACTCAAACTTCAATATTATTGCTTTACACTCATTGCATCAACACAAAGACATGTTTATGCTCTTTCTGCACTAATGGTTGCAGAATTATAAATAAAAAGCGCCTGCATTAACCGCTTTAGAAGCTGCCATAGTTTTTACACAGCTGACTTCACACTTAAACCGTGCCTGCAGCTGCCTGTTACTCCTCAGAGGACACTGATTGGTCTGTGAAGCCCGGCAAGATAGATAGAGCTTGATCTTGTGAATCCAGCTGCCTCACGAGGTTAAAGATATGACAGGTTATCGTCAATGAGATGTCAGACAGTGCAGATTTAAATGCAAAACCAGGTGCAATGCAGAAAAAAGCAATGAAACACTGTTATCATATATCTGTGTTTGCCTTTGGGCTCATCTTTCTGTATGTTGTAGCTATTTTTTTCATATTCTCTACAAATCAAAGCATCTCAAAGACATGTATGTTCATCAGACTTAAGCTTTTAAACCATACAGTTAAGTAACATGCAAGTGCCAGTTCTATGGATGGGTCTGAGACTGTGTTTAGATTCAGTGTGTTTTCATGAGTATAAGAACAGCAGTGTGTTGTGGTCTCTGACTGTGTCCGCATTTGCGTGCCATAGCTGGAGGTGTGTGTTAAAAGGGCCCTCGTCTGATTGAATCATGTTTGATTGTGATTGCACAAGTACATACAGTCGCTGGATTGACAAAGGCCACCGCAGTGTTGGCTGGTGGAGATATTTTTGTGGAGAGGATCACGCTGTGCCTTGGCTCCGGAGTTCTTGGTGCCTGTCTCTGCACAGTAAACATCATGTTTAAATAGATTGTAATTTAAAGAACTGGTCTCCATGACCACGTTTACAGTCTACCTCATCCTGCACCCAGGGCGACTCAATTGTGGGGCAAAGAGGTGTAAGATACCATTTAAGACACTCTGAAGATCCAAACAGTCAAACGTCTGCAGATGTGCTCCAAACAATGACTTAGAAACATTTATGTTTTCTTTGCTGTCCTGGTTCTGTGACGTTGCTCGCTTTCTTGTTTTCATCCTGTCTCTTACTCGGTCCACCACTAGTATTTCAGTGCGCTATACTTGTCAGAAGTCAGTTGAAGGTATATTTATATTAATTATATTAATATGATTTGTTTGAAATGCACAGTATGTGATTTCTGCCACTAAGGATACTTCAATCAAAACGATGAACCAACACTGCCATACATAACAGTAAAGGGATCACCAACGTAATTACAGTTCATCCTGATGGGAACATGAATGTGTACACCAAATATAACAACAATCCACTCAATAGCTGTTTAAATATTTCAATTAAAACCATAAATATCAACTCCATTGTGACAGGGGACCGCCAGATGCATCGGGGTTCATCTTCAGGAGACCATGAATGTATTTGCACAAGTTTGCAGTCAGCTGGTGGCAGTAGTCAACAAGTCGGGGGATCACCGAAATCTGCAGGATTCATCTGGCACCTTAACACCAGCGCAGACTTTCATGGTAATCCATCCAACAGTTGTTTAGGTATTTCACTCTGGACCAAAGTGATGGACAGTCCCACACCACAAACAACACAGCATTCAGAATAACGGTGGCTTTTGCTTTTTTTGTTCTCACAGGCGCTATTTGTGTCAGGACATGTTAAGGAGCTACGTCTGCTGTGTTAGTGACACCAATGCTTGCAATGCAGTTGAAGTTATGACTTTTAAAACTTGTTCTATATTGAGACAAAATATATTACTTGATCCTTATCGTGGCGCATATCTCAGTGTATAGTCCGTACCAGCCCCTGCGCTAATCCCTTACATTTAGTTCTGTAACTCTACCTGCCACACACACACACACACACACACACACACACACACACACACCAATGAAGTGGAATCCAGTGAAAGTTGAGCCCTCGTGTTAATTAAAACAACTCCTGATTCCTTTTCCATTCGATGCCCTTGTTTCCGACCATGTTTCATAACCAGGATTGTTGTATTTGTGTACCCATTGTATCACCGAGACTGGCTCCTGTTGCTTGGAATATGCTTCTGTAAGCACCTTTTAAAAGGCACTGCTGTAGGCGCAGCAGTATTTAAACACCAGTATATCAAATAATTTGTATAACTATGGCAAACAAATGGAAAATGCGTCTTTCTTATAGCTCCTTCTGTAAAGGATTTACATCGGGGGCACAGCGGCGTAGTTTTTGTGATTCTCAAAATCAGGATACATTTTCCATCACGGCATCTGCTCATTAAAGACAACATCTTTAAAGACACTAAAAACCTTTTTAAAAGGTGCACAATTACAATTTCCTGTGGGCTGAGCACTGCAGGTGATCTCTTTCATACCCAATGTAGGAATTCTATTAGTTTTCATTATAAAAAATATTAATAAGTGGAGCTTTGAAGCCAAAAAACAAAGTAATGTATGTTCTCAGTGTTCCAGGTAATAGCTACAGACAGTGTGTGTGTGTAGGTGTGTGTGTGTGTGTGTGTATGTGTGTGTTTAGGGCGGGACGAGCGTGGCGTTAGTGATCAAGCAGAGGATTGTGGGCGGATTATTTCTCAGCTGCTTCTGCCCGTGATCCCTGCTGGAAGTTTTCTCTTCAAAATGCCATCAGCTGTTAAGCACAGGATGCAGGATGGGAGGGATTGTCTGTTGTCTGATTATCTGTGCAACAGTGGAGGATAAATCGTGTAACATAAGCTGTGCTACGATATTGCCATAGTTTGAGCGAGCGCTGAAGTCCGGCTATTTGTGCAAAATGTCAGGCTGCAGTGCGTGCTGTGGTTTCCACCAGGCTTTCCCAATAAACAAACGCCAAAAGGATCATTTGACAGATTCTGAAACAATAGCATAAAAACACATTGAGACAATGTCCTCATATGTGGGACAGCGGTTTTGCCTTACACCTCCTCATTTTAAGTGAAACCGTGGCCGACTGCAGGATGAGCGTGGCGCAAATGTTGTTTTTTTTTCTCTCTGGGGTTTGTTTTTGCCAAATGATGTCCTTGTGTACAACACACGCAGCCTTGGCAGAGTCTTTCAGGAAAACAAGGCGTCCCCAAGGACACACGCAGCTCTTGGCCTACTAACTTCCAGCTCAGTACACTTCTCAATCCCTGCAAGCTTGTTGCAAAACGTGGACCTTCATTTTAAAGAGGTGATGATGAGAAATAAAAGAGCAAGCAAGCACACGCATGTATGCATGGACACACACACACACACACACACACACACACACACCTAAAGGATTAAAAATGTCATGTGATGTCACTTGACTGGCAGCTGCTCGCTGGATCGTGGGTGACCTTACATCTTCTCAAAATAGAGCAAGGGGGTATTTGTAACTTCACATCCGCGACTTACAACCGCGCTGAATGTGCGCACGCATGCGTTTGTGTGTGTGTGTGTGTGTGTGTGTGTGTGTGTGTGTGTGGCTGTGCTACAAGAAACAGGATGACCTGGTGTCGGTCTAACCCTCCTGAGGCGTCATCCGAGGAATGCGTGATGAAACGAGGGGGGGGCATAACGTCACCCCTGAAAACTCACAGCCACACGGCAAAGGAAGGCCCGTGAGTTCAACGCTTGAAATGCAAAAAAGCTGCCGCCTCGCCGCGAGCGACCGCACGCTACGCAACGTACATGCTGCTGCTGGTGATACTGCAGGTTAATATTAGCAACCAGGGATGACACCTGGGTTTGCCCCCTGAGTTTCTGGTGTTTGTGTACATGTTGCCTTGCCCACTGTGACACTGACCATGATAATGGATTATGATACAATCTGTAGGTGTCACTGACTTATCTATCACCCTGCCTTTATGGATTTAAATTCATGAAGCCAAATACAGAATATATAATGTCCAAAAACAGTGTTTATTGCTCTAATATACAGTATTTCAAGTATTGTAAAAGATCCACCGACATATGATACATTCTGCCCAGAGTTACACACTGAATATGTTTTTCTGAGCTGTATTTTGAGTCAAAGGCGATACCTGCTTGACAACATGACCCGTACCTGTTGCCACTTTGAACTCATAAAACACCAAAGTGAAGCATTTGCGGAGTAACCGGTTATTTAGACCGTAAACAGCCCTGCGTTCATTGAAAAACAGGAAGTTGCATGTTGTTTTAGGCATCAGTGAGACGGTGGTGGCGTACAGTTTGAGCAATAAGGTATAAATGAACAACAATAAGTTAATTTATACCTTAACACTTGATTGTGGTCATTAATCATTAGTCACACTAATAGTCGTAAAACTGAATGAATCTCACTGAGGCCCTGGTTCATATTTTTCTTATTCATTTTCCAGACTTGTTTGTGGAAGTGAGCATTGCACCCGCGGTGAACTTTCCCATCACACCCACCATGTGCGTCAGTCCTTGATGGCGCCCGTGACTTTTTACCGTATGTGATGGCAATAGAAGTGACAGGCAATGACCGTCTCTGTGGAGCTGCCATAAATTGGATTGGGAGAGATTAATCCGTTGTGTTTTATTTGAGCGCCTGTTGCGGAAACAAGAGTGGGTTACTTTCACAGCAGCAGGAAAGATTCAAGTCTTCGTTCAAATTAAAGTCACAAGTGGGTTTGAAGTCCCGGGAAAGGATTTTTGCGTCAGAAATCAATGTTTCAGATTAGATTTGAGAAAATGTGACTCCACGCGGATTTTTGATCAGAAATGAAAAACCAAAAAAAACCATCTGACCTGTGTCACATGTGAGAGGAGAGATCTGCGCCGCGCCGCTGTCAGCTGCAGCGTGAACGTAACCAGCCAAGAAACACCAACCCTGACGCGCCGCCGCCAGCAGCGACACTGATAAATTTAGTCTTTGCAGTTAAGATGACGCGACGTGTTGACTCGGATGATGCCGGGACTGGTGATGAATCTCTGGTGTTTGTGTATCTGTTTCCGTGTCTACTGTGGCATTGAATACATTTAAGGCTGAGCATCCTGCGTGACTGTCCGTGACCTATCTGTCACCCTGTCCGCTCATCCGCATGCATTTAAAAAAGCTCATTTCCAAAACGTCACGCACATTATACATTTATCTGCAGCCAATGAGACGTTGCTTTTATACTAAATTATTAATGTAAACGACCTCAAACGACTTGTTTCACTCTTAAAGCTGCGGTTATATTGATGATGGCTGTTTAAATCAAAATCAGACACATTAACTCGGTAACTTCCCCTTTTTTTCTGTCAGCACATTAAATATTGATGCTGTGTTGTTATAACAAAGCCGAACCTAATAGCAGATACACATTTTGAATCCGGGTTGAGGTGAGACGTAAACCTAACTTTAGTTCTTGTGGCTGTGGAGAATATGTAGGGCTGATTATATAGGACAGAGCTCCCAGCTCACCTGCGCACAGTCTGAGGTATTTATCGTGTGTTGGACTTAATGAGCGTCTGGACGTTTAAACTTGTGAGGAAGCTCCATTTCAGCTGTTTGCCACGACTAGTTCAATTAAAAGATTTTGGTTTTAACATTTAATTGAATTGATTCGTTATTGCAAATTGATTGCGATGCCTTGAGCACCACAACCAACCAGGCCAGTGGGAAAACGATGTATCGCCTTAACAGTTAACCCCTAACCCCAGTTTAGTCAAATTAACAAGGGTTGCCTTTTCATGTATTCATTAAGACTTGTATCATATTTCAATTTCTTTATAAACTTAACTTGTGCAACGAGACACCTCAGCATCACCGCAGCTTTGGTTGTTTGTGGATATTGGGGAATGTGACCGGATCCCGGACGTCTTGTGGGAACGCTGTGCATCACCACCTGTGGTTCCAGGAAACTCTGAGAGCTTCAGATTCAGTCACGTTGGAAGAAGATTATATTATGTTTCTGTTGTGCCACCTCTGACCTGGTATCTCCTAGTGATAAATGCTTTGTGATAGTCTTAGTTTGCGTTTGTTCTGCTAATAAAAATGTTAATAATTGATAGATGTTAACTGATTAGTGTGGTCTGTGAGCACGTATTTGGGTCTTATCACTTGTCATCATACATTCATCTTATTGTTGGTCTGCTTGTGCAAGTACACGTGTGTGACAGGGGCTGTGTTGACATTGTTTATATCCTCTGCAGTCATGTGTCCATACGTCCATACACATTGACATATATGTGCGTGTGCATATGAACACTGAAAGCAAAGTTCAGGGGGAACCGCATCTTTCATCTGGGTCAACAGAGCGTGCATGTTTTTGAACATGCAAGAGAAATGCCAGTACTTGTTGTGTGTCTGTGCAACAGTGAAGGTAGCCAGTGAATGAATCTGGTTGGTATTCAGCTGTCTGTCCCTGGGACCCTGTCCTGCATCTTGTGATAAAACACCTAATATCACTTTAGTCCACCTCGACTTTGGTTTGGTCCACTTTCCTCACTGCTCCAATTCTCTCCTCTGTCGTCTCCGCTCAGCCGGACTCGCTCTGGACGTGTCACTCCACTCTACGTCTCCATTTTTGTCTCGGCTGTCTCTAAATCTATCTCCCCCCGTCTCTAAATCTTTCTCCCCCCTTTACAAATCCTTTAAAGCGCCCACAACCAAGCACATACTCACTCACACACACACACACCGATATTCTCTCCTCATATGTTTATTTTGGTGGGGTGACTGACTGACTGACTGCTCTGAAGCCCGGAACCATGACGGAGAGAGTGGGAGGAGAGTGGGAGGGACCTGGCAAATATGGGTAGTAGGGAGAGGGAGAGAGAGACTGAGTGGGTAGTGAGCTGCTATATAAGAGAGCGCTGGAGCCGTCGGTGGCATTAGCCTCAGCAGACTGAGATCCACACACACACACACAGCGAGACACAGCCACAGGGAGAAGAGGCATCAGGCAGCAGCAGAGTTGAAGCACTCACAGCGAGGAGCGAAGAGCAGAGCAGCTGGTTATTTTCAGTTTGCCTGGACGCAGAGGTCTGAGGAGCGTTTGCTGTTTGGCTGGACTTTGGGGAAACTCATGCCTTGGTGCTCCTGAGACCTTTCTTCAAACAGGACGACACACCGGAGAGAGCAAGGACAGACAAGTTTTGAGACGTGCACACGCAGACGGCTGTCCGCTTCCAGCTGTGTTCACGCTCGGCATTGCATTTGATTTAAATTAGATTTACTTTCCATTTGGGCTTCTGTTCTACTGATGGCTGCTGTGCGTCAGATGGTTATGGAGGCCTCTGGCTTCCACGTCCTGCCGGCCCACCTTATGGCCTCAGCTATGGAGGAGTTCCCCCAGCAGCTGCCTGTCCCCAAGGGCCCAGCGAGGGGCAAGAGCCGCTCTCGCCGCTCTCGCGAGGCTCGCTTCAAAACACAGCCCGTCACCTTTGCTGAGATCGCAGAGGTAGAAGAAGAGGGTTCCTCGCCGCTGGAGGAGGAGAGGGCTCGCCGTTCCTTCCTGCAGTCCCTGGAGAACCTGCGGCGGAGCACACAGACCCTCCACTGCCCACCGGCTGCCCATCACAGCTGCACCCCCACACCCACACAGGCCAGCCTGGACTCCAGTGACTCCGACTCGACCCAGTGAGCGGCGGGACGTGCCCGTTTCCTCTGGTCCTCATGTTCCTCGCTTCTCCTTGACGCCGCTTCAAATGGAGGCCAAATGAACTGAACTGAACCAAACTGGCCTGTCTGCCAGCCTGCCTGTGTGTGTGTGTGTGTGTGTGTGTGTGTGTAAGCTGCTGCTGTTATACAAAAGTCTGCTTTTAATATATACTAACATATCAACATACAGTATAGCTCAAAGATGCACTCGATGCATATGTGTCTCTACCAGTGCCAAAGGCTGGTTATACTGCTGTATAGGTATGATGAGTGTAATAGTAGCAGATGACGCAGTGTTGAACACACCACTCTTTAAACCTATTCCTTTTCTACTGTAGACGTCTATGAGGAAAACTTGAATGATGACAGATGGCTGATATTTTTCCACTTTAAAGCTGTATAGGTATTTTTGTTCCAATCCAGAGTTTTCTACTTGACCAGTCACCATAGGAAGGACTGTTTAAAAATGACTTACCACGGCGTACGTACTCTGACTACGACGATGCACCGAGCGTCCAGAGTGACCAGAGTGCCGTTGCAAAGCTCCGTCAAGAGTCCAGGCTCTCGTTTCCCAGCTTTCCACAGTGAATGAAGTCTCTGCTCTCGCTTCGATTCCTGAGCAACAAAAAAAAAAGGAAAATGCCTTTCTACATGTCTTTATTTATTCTCTCGTTTTGTTCATAACCAAGTGGAGTCGATGTAGATGTGTCGTTTTATCGCTCTTCTAAAGTCACCTTGACTTTCAAAGAAAATCATAACCTTTATATTGTATATTTGTTTTACTTTATACATATATATTACAATGTTTGTTAAATGTACTTTAATAAATATTTTCAAGTATTTCCGAGTGATTTTCTAGTTTCATGTCATTCAGGAAGTGAGACTGTTGAAACAAAATAACGTTGAGTGCTGTGTTATATGTGACGTTTGACATCAACTGAGCTGTAATCCAACCTGGTTTACACTCAGTCAACCACAGTAAAACAGACAGAAACTAATGCAAGGAAACAACAACAAGACGTGCACATGTCCGTGAGTCTCAGTACCAAAAAACACTACTGACACTTAAAGGCTGATGAACGACGGAGACGTTATAGCTGATGAGATAAGATGTTATGTGCCCTTTCCTGGCTGGCCATCTCCACTGTTATTGCAAAGATAAACTTATGTCAGACACATGTAAACACTCGATACTTGAGCACGCTTGAGCTCCGTCTGCTCCACGCTTGCTCGGCTGCTGACGCACCTTCCGTAATGTTAGGTTTTCATCAGAGATCTCAGCCGCAGCAGCCACCAAGCCTGCTGGCAGGAGTGGCCTCTGGAGCCCCCACGGAGACGCGCTGCAGCCGTCCCTCCTGTTGCTAATAACCCCTGCTCTCCTAATCCACTCGGTGACAAGTGAAACGTGATGCACGACTTCCATCCGAGCGCGAGTCAGCAGTCTGAGACAATGCTGCAAAGGGCTTTAGTTGAGAAGCTGCTTGGGTTGCTTGTGGACTCTAAAAATAGAGTCTGATTAAGTAAATCTGCAAGATGAGAGAGAGAGAGAGAGAGATGTCCATGTCTCTCCAAAGGTAGTGTTGGACTATGATCTATGATGTGATCACAGAGGTACACAGTAGGATTGTTATTAGATAGAGGTAAAGAGGCTGGTGTCATTCTGTGTCTGTCTTACTGTAAACAAATCCAAAAAGTCCAAAAACAACAATACGTCAGTTAATATCTCAACGCTTTCTGACTTCCCTCCTCTCCCTGTGCCACTCTAAGCCAATATTTCCCCACTGAGAACACATTGCTAAATAAAATAAAATAAAACTGGTCACAGATGTATAGTTTTATTGTAGTTAATGTTTAAAAAGAGTGGGGACTGAGTTTTCACTCCAGGAGTGATACACACTCTGCGCTGTCATGAGTATTTATGGCAGCAGGACAATATAAGTGGCTGACTCAAGATAAACTACAGTGCCCGTGTTCACTGTAATTAGGGAACATGTCAACAGGCGGCTGATTGATGTGTTTTTAAGAGGTTTTTGGATAACAGTGAACGTCTGCGGCGCAGAGGAATACGTTAGATCAGACCTCGCAGGTGATGCTGTTCCAGAAAAATACTATTAGCTTTTCTTTCTTTAATAATGATTACGATAAATGCGAAGGACACAGCAGTGTGCTGCTGTGTCGGACATGACACAAAGCACAGCCGCTTCCCGTCTCATCACCAACAGGGAGGACGGACAAAGACCAGCTGGTTGCACGTGGAACATCTCCGTACCTCTCCCCTCGTCTCTCAAACAAACACGCACATTAGTCACTGTTTGTCTTGTGCTTGTAGATCTGTCATACTCAACCACATCCACAGCGGAGTTACGGCCTGTTTTTATGTGCGGCAGCGTAACTGTGGGAGAAGTTGCGTCACTGAGATTTTGCTAAAGGAGTGTGGGACAGTTTTGAGGAAAACAGAGCGAGACGGAGATAAGAGAAACATTGGTCATGTTGTCCTGTGGTGATAGACTGATCCAGTTCACGCCTCCTCTTTCTGCCTACTTTATGTTTTTCTCCCCACCAAGTTTTTAACCGTACAAGAGTTGTGAATTTAAAGCTTAGTGCCTGGACACCAGAGGCTTTGTCACATTTATTTGTTTCTTAGGTCTGAGTTTGAAGCTCTGAGAGTTACACTTTTGTTCTTTGAGGATCGAACCTTCACCCCCTTAGAGATCCAAGGTAGACTGAGCTGAGCCCCTAAAAGCAATCAGTTAAATCTTAAAGTCAACAGGAAACCAACGTAGGGGAGTTCAAAGAGGGTTCATGCGACCCTGTGACGTGCACAGTGTCTTTGTGAGCAACCTGGCACCAGACAAAATAGCATAAAAGGGCAATCATCTGTTAAATAGAAGCTGTAAGCACACGGAACAGTCTGTGCAGACCAGGTAACAAGTAACATAACCCCAAAGCTTCAAAATGACTGAGATGAAGCTGAAAATAAGTAATCTTGTAAAGTGCCAGTGGGGTGTTTTTCCTTTCTGTAGGTGGGATACTAAGATGTTTGCAGGGCCACATCACCGCTCTAAGTGCACTCATGTAATGACAGTGTGTTAGCTGGAGTTTAACTAGTCAGACAGGGTGCGACAGAGCCGGCAGCAAACAGACACAGAATACGCATTTTTCCACTCCAAATACTAACAAATACCTATAGGATAAATTCTAAATTAGATAAATTCATATGTATTTAAGGCTTTATGTTTTAATAATAGTACAATATGTCTAATTTGTTCCTCTTTCCTGTTTTTAATCGCTGCCTGTAACATGTGAAAGAGGAATTCACAGCCTTGTAACACAACCACAGATAATCCCTCGCCAAAAGAGGATCAGTGTTTAAGGTGTAAACACTGTCTGCATTATTGTCTTTTATTATGAATCACAGACCACTTTTATGAACTGCACTTCAAGATACAGACAGCTGATGCATGTATGAAATGTCACAGAGCAGAAAACAAACTATACTTTGCTTGGTTTGTTGTGAAAAGGACCTTTTAGCAGTCAGGTAGCAGAAATAACTTGCTCAATTAGTTTGTTATGGTAACCTTGACGTCATAATTGCACTCATACCCACATGTTTGAGGCTTTTGTACTGTAAAATATAGCTATTGTATTCTCACAATATGTTTTCAACATGGCCAGAAGGACTGGAAAAGGTTTTCAAGATGACACAGAATGAAGACTGTCCCACTTCCGTGACGTAAAGAAGACTTCATTTACATCTTGGCAAGGCTGTTCTGGTGATGTGCACTCGTACACAGGTCACCATGAATAATATCTGGTACAATATTTGCTTTGGAACAAGAGTTCTCGCTGCCGAGTCGAAAGCATCTGCTCAGTGATTCCACCCACGGCCTGGAGAACATTATGGTAAACAGCCTGTTGGTGCTATTGTGTGTTTGTACAGCTTCTGTCTCAGAACTCACATCCGCACACTCGCTCTGATTGCATTTTGATGAATCTATTGACATTTATAGCAACGGATGCTTAGTGGCCACTTGCCTGGTCGGCTTCCATCAAGGCATGCAAAGAACTCTAAAATGACCAGCTGAACATTTTGAACATTTTGAACTAAACTAAATGTCGGAGGGCAAACAAAAAATGTTGGTTTGGATAAAAATCATCAGTGCAGTGGCCACTTTGGGACAAGAAACCCAGCTTGGATGGGCTGGAGAGCAGCACCGACAAAGTTTTGAATTGTTTCCAACCATGTACAGAAAACACCAGATGGATGTTTCCAGTGTAAGAAATAACAAATGTAAGTTATCCACTAAAGAAATTGAGGATTCATTGGTTGAGCTGTAGCAGAGGTCATTTCAGGTGGAAAAACAAAACTTTAACACCAAGGTTGCGACCGTGCCGATGTTATATTAAGAATTTCCCTTTGGTTTTAAAAGAAGCATTGATTGGTCGATTTCAACAAGATCCTCAGCTCACCCCGGGTACTCAGTTTCATGCCAATCTACGCAATAGTTGTAAGATATTTCACTCTGGACTACAGTATTGGAGTTACTGTACTGTACTGTATTTGTTTTACTTCCTAGGGAATATTTACTGTGAACATCTCTTATGCCAGACATGTTACAACCCAACTTTGACCCCTGACAAAGATTTATCAGTGTCCAATGACCTTGAGATAACCAACTGTGTTAAAGTGCATGCATGTACACTTCTACATGTGTCTACGTGTGCACATGTATTTGCACGTTAACTTTGTGCATCCGTATCTGCATGCATGTGTGTGTTGCAGCATAATGCTCCAAAAAAGCATCCCTGACCTACATCCTGGTCTCATGACTTAGGAGGTATCGAGTGGGACGCAGAGAGAGCAGAGTCTGGAACATTCAGCATTGCTTCTTTCATCTCTTACTCTGTTTCAAAGCTTTTCTAAGCTCTTCATCTCCCCCTGGTGCTGCAGAAAAGAGATGATTACAGATGCAAAACAGGAGGTGACCCACATACCTCCTCTCCTAGTGTTCTATTTCCTTAAATCTTTCTTTTTCTGGTTTGCCCTCCAGCCCTGGGGAGAATGAGAGAGACGCTACACTAAAGCCGTCCATGTGCTCTGACAAATTACCTGAAAAACAGATGAGGACCATCAAGGATGAAAATGTCTGCTTCAAGGATTTTGGGTATAACTGCTTACATGAAGACAGCTACAAAAATACTTGTTATATTGTAATTAGGTGCACTATACATATGATCATAGACTATACATTATTTTGACTTAATTTACTATCAGATTTGCAAAATATAAATATTGCTGAAAAAAGGCATTGGATACTAATGCTGACAGACTTAATTATGTACAAATATCAAACTTATTTATATATTATCACAACGTCTCATATTAATTTATGTGAAGGCAGATAGAGAACTGATAAACATTATATGGGCATTTTTCTGGTCTGCAGAAATACTTTTGGTGTGCCTTGCTTTGCTTGAAACCAGAGGAAACATTGAAGAAACCAGTGAGAGGTCCCAGACGTCCAGATCAAAGCCAAATATTTCTCTGGATGAGAGTTTTTCCATTTCAGGCAATGAGAGACAGAATGGTTGAGGATGCCAAGCTATTATTCCCGCTGCTTTACTTGGCACACCAGAGCAAGTAGATGGTCATCAGTGGACTAACGCAATGAAAAAACTGGCTCTTTTATTTTTTAATTTTCTTCTCTTTAAACACACAAAGCTGAAACAGCTGAAAAAAGCTAATTAGTCGATTAATTTAACTAAATCCATTTGACATTTTGGCAGTGCCAAATGCCATACATGAAGACATTGACCTATCGGCTCATCTTAAGTTCAAATGTCTTGTTTTTACCATATCTGGTAATATGGAGTACAGTACAGCACCCAAGTGTCTTTTCTGGAATCGAATACATTCAAATTCATCCTGATTTAACTTTCAAATCATTAATAACAAAATATTTATATTATTTATCTATGTTGCTTTATTTATTGCTTTACCACTTCTCAACACAGGGTCATATATTTAGATTAAGCATTAAAAATGTGGAGATGCAAAGATGCAAAGGAAGAAAGGCATCAGTCCCTGACTGTCATGTCTGTCTCCATAAAGCAGTTTTACACAATGTTTTACAGCTGTACACAGGCAAACATTAACAATCTAGAGCACTTAACTTACGCAGAATGATGCCATTGCTATCTAAGACTGTCAGGCCGTCATTGTTCTTAGACATATATATTGATATATATGATGCATTACCAACGACCAACTAGCTTTTAAAAGTTAAATGCAAGTGGTGCCTGCCAATCATGTACTCTACTGTTATGTCATGTTTCATGTAAAGCTGGCACGATTCAGCCCAGATTTGATTGACGGTGCATTCGACCAATAGGGAGTTAACATGATGCCGGTGGCCAATCGCCGGCTGGCTAACGACTTATTTTGGACCAATTATGACGTTTTTGTTAAAAATATAACCAATCACAGCGAAGGGGTGGGCTCTCGTTCAAGGAGCGCGAACGGTTAAGGACAGACTCCTACGAGAAAATGGCGAATATGGAGACGTTCGGCTATACGAGTAAACGTTAGATAGAAACTTTAGCTAATTTTAACAGTATTTTAATCAGCCCAGGCGCGTTTCTTTTTGTACCGCGGACGTTAATGGTATTTTTAAACAATATCGAGCGCCAAACTTACGTCCTTACTAGCCGAAACCGAATTTGTAAATACGTTAAGTTGACTTTTGTTAGCTAGCTAGCTGGGTAGCGCATAGAGATGAAGTGTCCTTAGGATAGCAGCTGTAAATGGTGTCGGTGGCTGCACAGAGCGACAAATCCGTTGGATAAATGTGCTTAACTTTAGACTAACAACTGCAGACTAGATTACATTTGTTCAACTCCAACCTGTGTTAATGGCTTATCGTTGACTTTGGGGCTCGGGGGGGGGGGCACTCGCTGTCTCTGGGGGACGCTGCAGTTGAAGACATGGCTTTACACAACTTGGTTTTTGTTATCGATGTGGATTATGGAGATCAGGAGTCAGGCGATCAGCTGGATTTCAGGAATCATCAAGTGAAACGAGGAATACTACAAATCCTGCTGCATTTCAGCTGCAAATACGGATTTGACAAAGTGCGCTGGGGTTATAAGTTCTTTCACTCCAGCACTGTCCGTACTGCCGGGCTCATATCAAGGGGATCAGACTTTAAGGAACTTCGCCACAAAACTTTTGAGGATTTTGAATTGGAGTTTGAAGCCAAGTTTGACTTGAGGGATAAACCGTGCCATTCTCACCAGAAGCAGCAGTCCGATCGGTCTGCCTCAGTTCAAAACGCCCTCAAAGAAACGCTCCTGGACTTTCAATGGGACAGACCAGACATCACTTCTCCAACTAAACTGTCCCTGAGGCCCAGGAAGAAGAGCCGAGCTGCAACCCAAAGTGTTTCACAGGAGGATGATATTTCAAACAACGGTAGGAATGTGGTGTTCATTGTCTCGGAGTGTCCCCGTTCCAGGACACAACTTGTGGACTATCTTTCCTTGGGAAACCATGAGCTGCCCGCAGATGTGACCGAGCACATCATATCCAGGAGCCTTCACGATATACTGACACAGAGACAGGTTGTGCTGCACTGGATTGACAGTAAATCAAGCATCCAGGTGAGTACAGCAAAGTGCAATATCAGTATTTAAGAATCAGTACGTTGACAGCAAACCATGTGGATATGAGTGTTTTTGCTTTCTTGTACCATTTTGTTCAGCCTAGTGGTGCATGATATGGTATTTGAGAACACAGTCATTTAAGATAGTGTGAGATCTGAAGCAAGTGAACCAGTACAAAGTTTCGCAATGGCCTGTTGTGCAGCACCCTCGATCAGCTGGTCCAAAATCCCAAATGAGAAAATATTGTTTTATCAATTGTATTATCAAGACTTGCATCATTAGAATAAAAGGTTTGTACATATATTAAAACCTGCATGGAAAAAGCGTTTGCCCAAACGAACCGGATGTGTTTTACTGTTTAACCACCTTATGTGAAATTAAGAATTACACATTCAGTCATGAGCTATAGATGCTTAAGTGATAATTAAAACAAATTCTCTTTTTCACTGACATAAGAGACATTGATCTTTTGTCTTATTGCAGGTCATGAGGTGCGAGGACCATCTTGGCTTTGACAAGCTGTCTGAGGTCCTGGCTCAGGTGGGTGGCAGAGTGATACCCGTGGTAGCACTGATGAATCTCTGCTGCTCTCCAGAGACCTTTCCATTCAAGTCCAGCATTGGATACCTGCTGTCTTCTGAAAGGATCTACCGCCTGGCTTTTCCAGTCATAGGAGGTGTTCTGCAGTGGCAGCAAGGTAAAGTGGAAGTGAACTCTTGTCATCATCATAATACAGCTGTTTAAACTATTAATGTCATTTGTAGTTTAAATACAATGGACTGGATAATTGTGAGATATTATACTGTATATCATGATAGTCTAGCTATTTTACTTTATTTGCAAATGTATTTCTGCAAAAATGAATTGCATGGCACTGAACAAGCACCAATGCATGTGAAGCAAAAACCAGGACCAAGTTGAAAATGAACTGCTTTTGTTTCACATGCGTTGTGTTTTTCTTCTTCACCCCATCAGGTGACATGACACAGAGCTGTGGCATCATGGTTGAGCCAGTGTCTCGGAGACAGAGGCTCGTCTCAGAGTCGGTGGAAGTGTGTCTGAAAGGAGTGCTGCAGGGCTGGGATGCCTCTTCACTGACACAGTCCTCCACAGAGTCATGGGTGCTTCAGTGCACCAGCGGCAGTGATCAGGGAGCTGCTGCCTTCCAGCATCTCCTAAAGGGACTGTCAGCTCGTGCTCTGCACATGGTGAGGCTGTCCCAGTTGCAGTGTCCAACTGAAATACAATTGCATTTTTGTTGTCTGCTACAGCCTACATATCTGTTCTGTAAATCACTGTATCATTTAAGAAATATCCTGTTTTCTGTGAGCAATGACTGACTCGCCTCTCCTGCTTTTCCCCCATCTTTTACTCGTCTCCCCAGCTTTCTGAAGTGAATGACAGCGGCCTAGTGTACTCGGCTGTCCTCTCTCCTCTGTCACACTCTACGGCTCTGCTTACCATTCTCCAGTCTGGGATCACTCAACACGACCAGTTCCTGTCCACTGAAATCATTGCCCCTGCCACAGCAGAAAGCTCAGCTGACCTGCCAGAAGTTGTGAGCAGTGTTCTGGGAGTAGTGTATAACATCATGGAGGAGGATGGCGACAGTGTTGATGGTGAGGATGGAGTAATAATACGCTATAATGAGCTTCACTGAAATCGTAAATCACTTGGACTATGTTATTTGGTAGCTCAATACGTTTATTCCCAGTACTTTACTGTATTATTTGCTGTTGTTGCTCATTTTTTCTTTATACCCCAGAGGATCATCAGGTTCCTGAGTGGGCTCAGCAGGAAGTCAGCCATTGCCCAATGACAGGAAGTGTGTTGGAGAGCTGGTTCCCTCACTCAGACCAGGCAGGAGTCAGTTCCCACTTAATGGAGTCAATGAGGTAAAGTGATTATCATTTTAAAATGTCTGTGTAATTTTGATATGATATGAAGATTTAAACACAGGAGTAATCAACGGCAACCTAAAAATAATTGACTCTTGATACAAAGCGCGGAATATGGTCCTCATGTTTTGCTTATGTTGTTCTGTAGGTTGCTGCATGCTGTGCCAGAGCAGAGACAAGAGGAGGAGTCGTCTGTCCTGGAGCAGGAGCTGATCAGTGGTCTAGCTGAGTTGTATCAAACATCTCGGGGCGCAGATGACAAGAAGGGCAAGAAACGTGAGTTTTTAAGCACATTCCAGATTTTCTATGAATTTTGTGAAATTTTAATAGTAAAGAAGTTAAATTTGGGAGCTCCAGACAAAGTTTTAAACTTGTTTTGTTTGTTTTCTAGTTTAATCTTGTCAAGATTTGAACCTGCACAAAAGCAGCACAAAATATTTGTTATTTCCCGTCTTTGATCTACAGGTGGCGCCCAGCGCACACCAGTGAAGCAGAAGATGAAGACCATGAGTCGTTCCCTGCAGATGCTGAATGTGGCGCGGCTGAATGTCAAAGCCCAAAAGAACCAGAATGAGGCTGAGCAGCTGGGGGTCGAGGTCAGGGGGTCTGAGAGACAGGGCAAGAGACGGTCGAGTGGCAGGAAAAAATCTGAAGGAGCAAACATCATCAGTGAGTGTCCCACTCAGCAGCCCCCCCACTGCAAAAAGACAAACATATTCCCTGAAGTACCAACGTTTGCTCGAGCGCACTTTGGATTACAGTAATTACGTCACAGTTTCTGAAAGCTGAGATGTTGCGCCTTACAGCCAAAATGGTGTCATTACGGTAATTTCACTGGTGAATGTCCCGGAAGCCCACAAAGCAGCCGCTTTGTTCTTTCTCCACACACAGCGGTGGAGAAAGTTTCCTTTTTACGGCCTGTTTTCACACATTATAAGACACAGGCTCTTGAATTTTACTGGAAATAGTTTTATACTTAACAAATTTCAAATATAATATATATATATATAAATATATGTATAATTGCAGTGTTTGTTCACTAAAACTCTGAAATCCAATTCAGTTTTTGTGTTTTTCAACTGTTATCGCACCTTTCTGACATGCAGTAAATTGTAAATAAATGCCAGGTATTGAAAGTTGCAGGTATTTTGGAAAAATGCCCAAAAGCACTTACAGGACAGGCTCAGGTGTTAATCTAATAATAAAAGAAGTAAATGTCAACTCCCCTGCCCAAGGTTTCAATAGTGAGGAGGAGCTGCTGTCCCATCTGAGGTCCAGTTATGAGAAGACTGTGGTGGAGAGAGAGTCGTCCCTCCTCACCGGAGTCCAGCAGCTCCTGTCAGCTGTGAAAACCTTCCTGGGAGCAGAATCGGACCTGGAGGTGAGACACACGGTAGCTTTAGGAGTTTGACTTGACCCACTTTGATCACTGTAGCATACTGTTCATTATAAGTTGTTATTATATGTTATAGTTATGGAAGCGATCAGTGCACATGTGAGTACAGCAAAGCCCAGTCATTTCTAATATTGTATTCCTTGTTCACAGATAAAGACATCTCTGATTGTCCAGCAGCACCTCCTCAAGACCAGCAAATCAATCAGGCAGCTCTATGGCTCAGCTGCTGATGTCGATAGCAAAGTCAGAGAGTGAGTGTTTTCCACCTTTTGTGTGTCATCTAGTTTTTAGAGTCAGTTAAACATGTGAACAGTGACCAACCGCTTAAACACCCGGCCTTAGTTATACTGACTTTCTCCCAGATGTGAAATTCGTTCTGAAGTCTCATGAGTTATATTAAGGTGGCACTAATACAGGTTGTTTCCTCTAGGTGTCAGCTTCAGGCGTTGCTGAGGTTGGAGATGTGCAGGCTTTTCTCCTCAGAGCCGTCTGACTCACTGGATGTTGATCAGATGGCAGAGGAGGTAAGATGCTCACTGTTGAGCCTGTTTGTTTTATTTTCATGTAGTTGCAAAGGGAAAAGGGTTCTTGGGGTTACGAAGTATGTAGTTACATGTAAAAGTTAGCACCAGCATTCCTTTACTGATGACAAATAGTTCATATATTCTGTTGTTTATTTATTGCATTCTGCTGATTGCACATTAGAGCCAATACAAACAAGTTCTGACCTCTCCTGTCGCTCAGGTGGCTGATATGCTAAGGATAATCTCCCTAACAAAAGACCCAGTTTGCCTCGCCAGGTTCCTTCAAGATGAGGTTCTCCCAAGGTGAGTGAGTGAGTGGGGCTGCAGATATGGGATTTCTTTGTAATCCCCCATCATGTGCGAAACACACACCCAAATATATCTGTGTCATAGTTTGAAACTGAAAGTAGTCTTTCTGTTCCGTGGAAGCTTCCTGAAAGCCGTCCCCAGGGTGCTTGCAGACGTCTATAACAGTCTGGGCACCCAGCTCCCCGAGGCTTTGGTGGCTGTTCTACCTGCTGACTTTTTCAGTGACGAGTCAGTAGCCAAGGACAGCGTTTCTCCTTCGGGCTCCTCACCTCCGCTCTCCACACACAGCCTGGTTTCAGATGGCAAAGGTCGCCTGCAGGACCTGCGAAATCGCTCAGCCAGCAAGAGGAGGTGAGGGGAGGCTGCACGTTGAAGGCATATTTCTGTGATTGAGCCATGGCTTCTGTGTTTTGTGAGCAGTATATCAAGAGTTAAAGGTTTTTTTTCCTGTGTTTTAATTTAGGAGTGGGATGCTGACTCGTCATCGCAGTATGAATGAAGCATCACAGAGTCTTCGCCAGATAGAAGTGCCTAAAAAGACGACAAGAGCTGTAAGATGATGATGTATCGCTGCTAATATAAACTTTGATAAACCAGAATTTTCATGTTATCTCTCATTATTTGGTTTTGCCTGCTTGGAGTCATTCAAAGATGAAGATATAACTTTACATTTATTTATTACATTTGTCTAATTTCCCAATGCTTACTGTGTTTTCCTGTTTTGAGACTATCATGCAATTTAGACCTAAATGACATTCGTACACAGATTAACTTCCAGCTTTTTTGTGTTTTAATTAGTCCAAATCAAAGGGCTGTGTAGCTTTGGAGAAACCTGCTGCCGAACCACAGCCTCAGAAACAAGAAACACAAGGTACGCTCTGATTTAAATCTAACTTGATCACATGCTGTGCAACTTGCCCTCTCAAGCCTGAATCTCTGTAATACATAAAACTGAACATTTCAAACTGTGGGCAGCTTGACTCCCGTCTCTGTCTTCTCATAAAATACAAAGTAGAAGCTTGTGTCATGGAATGTAGCTGCAGTGATCGTCACTTTGATTAGAAAGTCCTAAATCCAGACCGTTTTCTGATTCTTCAGAGGTGACCAAGGTGAGAAGAAACCTGTTCAACCAAGAGATGGTTTCCCCCTCAAAGAAAGTCAAACTGCCCAGGAGCCAGTCTGTATCTGCTGTGGAAGGCTTAAAACGCAAGAGATCAAATGAATCTGAAGGTAAACTGTGTCATTGTTCTAAAACTGTAAACAGACGCTGACTCTTTATCTGCAGGAAAGGAGAAACTTTCAGTATTTAGCCATGCAACTTTGACATTTACTGCTGTATCATTAATTAGAAAGAAGTTTAGTGTATGTATTTTAGTGATATGGAACTTGGGCATTTATTTCCGCTAACTGGATGTTTTAGTTGAATGTCTCAAAGGAACTGTTTCTGTTTCAGAGAGACACAAACTTCTCACAAAGAAAGTGTGTGAAACGCCGATTCACAAGCAAGTGTCCAGTCGCCTCCTGTACCGGCAAAAAATAGGAAGGTAAGTTGTTTTTTTAAAATGCAAAAATCCTCTTTAGTTGCTGATAAATTTAAATTAAATTAAATTTTTTTGACAATTGTTTTCAGGAGCTCTGCCCCAACTGAGGAGTGCATTGTTGAGGAGTCACCAGTAAAACCTGCAGATGGTATTTTGACATTAATAACATGTATATGTCTGCATCACAGATATAAACAGAAGAAGGTTGACAATGACAGTGAAATCTCTTTGAACCCCAGATTGAGCACTGTTGATAACAAAGTCTTATTTGTGCTTTTGGTTTTGTATCAGATCTAAGAAGGAGCCCAAGGATAAAGAAGTTTGCTCGAAGACACTCAAACACTTTCTACTCGAGTTCTCAGCCTCGCTCCCGCAACCTGGACAGGGCTCTCTCCGCGTCCCAGCTCGCTCTCAGCGACAGCAAAGTCAGCGGGATTAACGTGAAAACAGTTCGATCTCCCATGCGTCTCCTGTTTGGGGCTGCCGCGTCTCCCAGTCGCCCCTCCGACCAGCCCCATGCAACCAGAGCCACCAGGTCACGGCTGTCCACAGACTCTTCCAGTGTCTTTGAGGTAGGCTCACGTTTGAATGCTTTGGTTCAGAAAACACATTTAATGCACTGATAGCTGATCTGTTTAAAATTGAACACCTACAGATAAGCCCTTCCACAGGCAATTTGTCAAGACCACAAACAGTTAACAGTTTTATTTATTTATTTATTTTCATTTATTTGTTTCAGAGTCCAAACAAAACGCCTACAGAATCCCCCGGCAGACGTGGTGCAGCCCTCCATGGAATCACCACACCCAAGACCCCCAAGACCCCCCGTACTCCTCGAACCCCAAGGACGCCCAAAACCCTACCTTCATCCAGGATGCATGTGTTCTCGGCTGCAGAGAGCCCTGTAGCAGGCAGCTCTCGTGAGCTTGGTATGGCCCTGAGAGGCAGTCCATTCAGATCTCCAGGCAGAAGGACGCTTGTGGTAGAGACGCCTACAAAGAACAGCCCCGTGAGGAGTCCACTGAAAGGTATTCTCAGGACTCCGATCAAGGGCTTGGTCGAATGTCGCTCTGCCTCTGGATTACATCTGCTTAACAGCCCAGTCTCCAGGACTCCCAAGAAGAGCGTCACGTGGTCTCCGTCCCCTCGGAAATGTAGAGTGGCGGAGAACAGTATTACTTTCAAGGTGCCAGAGTCGCCTCGTTTTGCATCCCGCACTTCTCCAAGACGGTTGAAAACACCCAACGCTTTCTGCAGTCCTGCCAAAAGCTCGAACACTAAAAGAGACATTTTCAAGACCCCTGAAAAGATCTGTCAGGTGAGTCTGGTTAGGGTTTCTGAACCTGCAAGTGGTGTTGTTTTGGCACAAGAAACAAATCCGAGATCCTCTGAAAAACTTCACTACAGCATGAAAACACCTGAAAAAACTGATGGTCAACTGGAACTGCCTCCTCCACAGCCCACACCACCCTCAGACCAACGTCTCTCACCCAAACCCAACCCTGGAACGCAAACCAGGACCCCTAGTCCTACTCACCAAATGGTTACTCGCTCAGGAAGAACTCCGGGCAAAAGTTCAAACATTGCATCACCTTGCAAGTCAGTATCCACATCAGCAGGAGTTACTACAGTCTCAGGAGGATCAGATACTTCAGTCAAGTCTCCTGCGAAGTCCCTGACACGAACAAAGTCTGGTCAAGGTGTGAGAACCACCAGACACAACTTAAGATCCCAGTCCAGTGAGAACGTTTCCACCAAGCTGAACACGGAATCTGCTGAGCTGAAGTGTGACCTCGCGGAAAGGGACACGCAGTCAGACAGAAAAGAAGAGGCTGAAACTGACTCGAGTTCCCACACAGATTCACAACATCTCGACTCTTCGCAGTTTAACTCGGCATCCACAGAAGATGACAGCATGGACATTGTAGATGCAGCAGTTGTAAAAACTCAGTTTAGCGGCGGTCTTAAGATGAACATCAGCTTTTCACGGAAGCCGTCACTGTCTAGTGAAGACTTCCTGTTCAGCACAGATTCACCTAAACGGCACGTACAACCCCAAGCCACACCTGGTAGGACCTACGGCTTCCGACAAACCCCTGACCGCCAACAGAGGGAGGCAGCTGCTCGTTTGGGGTATGCAAATGAATCCCCTAGATTTTCAACCCCCAGAGGCCTAGCAAGACCAGGTCGGCAAAAAGGCATGGGCACTCCAAACCCTCTGACCTACCAAGTAGAAATGGAAATGCAAACGTCAGGACTTCCCAAGCTCAAAATCAAACGCACTGATTCCATGAATGCTGGTGATTCAGCCTCAGGAGCTCGGAGCCCGTTAGTTGGAGTTAAACCCTCTCAGCTGGAAAGCCCCTTGGCTTTGTTCTCGAAGCACAGAGATCCTGGATGTGTCTCCCCGTCGGTCTGCACTCATGTAACCCCGGCCAAAAGCACGCCTGGAAAAGGCGGAAGTGTCCAAACTTACATCTGCCAGTCTTACACCCCTACACTGTCTCCAGTGGCGACCGCAGAGATCATACCCCTGACTCCTTCACCTGTAGGGAAGGTAACACCAGACAACCTCAACAGCTGGCCTCGCAGGAAGAGAGCTCAGATTGGAGTGGGTGGAGGCAAGGATCGCGGCCTGAAGGGGGAGCCTCTGCTGGCGGAGCTGCTGGAGGAAGCTGAGCTTGGGGTCAGCAGATTGGAGGACGTTGAGGACACAGATGAGCCCTCCAACGACAAACCTGCAATATTAGCTCCGACTTCCAAAGAGTCACCCACAGTTGGAGCCGACGCATCTCCTCTTTCTCCACTGGAAGACTTGCACTGGATGGAGAAGCTGTCTCAGCAGGCTGACGACACCGATCTTCAGAGATTGGATGAAGAAATGCTCTGTACCGCTGGAAGTGGAGATATCAAATCATGTAAGCTGTGGCTGAAACATTCTGTAACAAAACACAAATTTAAACGTCTCATAATACAATTAAAATACTTTGCATTGTTGATTTGAATTGCTTCTATACGCATGAGTTTTAATGTAAGAGGAAAGCAAGAAGATATTCACTGAATGATGTTTTCCTCATAATTGAGTAATTAAATGTCACGTTAGCTTATTGGAGTGTTTTTGTAGAAACGTCGACCCACTGGCTCAAGGATTGTTTTCTTTTGAGATATTAAGTGATGAATACAAAGTTTATCTTTAGAAATGAGTCTGTGAAGTCACAGAATGAAGTGGTTATCTTCTCACCGCCGTTTCCTGCGTTTCCACAGTGACTCCCAGCTCAAAGGCGAGGAAGCCGGTGACGGCGAGCGGGATCTTGGCCCTCACGCACTCTCCGTTGTTGTTCAAGGGCAAAACAGGTTCTGCTAGTAAGAGAACACCAGACCGTAAAGGTGAGAAAGTATTTGTGATTGTGTCATGTTCTTGTTGTCGCCAGGTAATTAAATGGACAAGCTAGGAGCCCCCTGTTAATTCGACACCTGCTTTGATCATAAACGTCATGTTCTCAGGGAACGCCACAAAGCATCTGGTTGGAGCTCCTCAAATGCGGCTGTTGGTCTCTGTCGTAACTGATATTAAACCTAATATCTTTGGGTTTTGGAGCGTTGGTGAAGTTTATACATTACTTTGGGCCCTGGAAAATTAAATACCTAAGGCAAACTAAAATTAATTAAGAAAATAATTGACAGATTAATCATTTGAAAGTAATTATTACTGCCGTCACATATTATTGGTGCAGTGTTTGACTGTCTAAGTACAGTTGGCTGTGTCATGTATTTTCTACTTGTCCACGTTTGCAGGAGGTAACAGCTCTAGCATCAGTTCACTCACCTAATGCAAACAACAAACAGCCTGATTAACGCAGTTACACACACAGGAAGTTAAATAAAGCCTCTTTATATCTGAAACTCTGCAGATGAGGCTGCATCTGGGAGGAGGAGAGACGCTGATGGCGTGGAGATCTCTCCCTTCAGCCAGCCCAGCAGACGTACCAACACGGGGAAGACCTACAGCAGGAAGAGACTGCTTCACTGAACCGCTGGCCCGTCCGCAGAGCAAAGAGACTGTCCGCTCTGTGTTTCACTGCGAAGGAGACATATTTTAGAAGGAGAGCTTTTGATGAAAGAAGTCTTTCAAGCTTGAAAGGCTTCGCAGATGAATGTCCCCGTCAGTCTCCTCCACCAACACGTTTGACCCCGACGTCGACAGTGGCTAACCAGTGTTTTTTGTTTTAATCAGGACATTTTGAGATTTTACATTAAAGGTAGCGTAAGCACTGAGTTTGAAAACTATGCAGTTCTGCCAAGAAGTTCAAAACTACAGTTCCTAATTAACGATTTTAACATTCGATGTGTGCCGTGTTTTCTGCATCTAAGCTCAAATGTTTGAAATGGTGATTATTATGTCGTCATTGTTTATCAGAATTGAAATCAGCAGTCTTACAATCAAGCCTGATGCCTAAATGTGTTGATGTAAATCCTTTTCATGTTTATTTATTAGTCTGTTCTCGTCATACATTCGCTCTTAAAAGGGAAGCCTTCATGATTGAGTCATGTTATAAATATTTTAAGTTGCCAAAGTTTTATGTGAATAAATATCAGTTTTCTGAATTAAGTCACTGAAGATCTTGTTTTTCTTACGCTGCTGTGTCAGGACGCTCAGTGTGTTTGATTGATTTAGCTGAGCAGGGAAACGAGTAGCACAAACTCTAACTGCTCACCTCTTTCCTCCCTTTCAATGTGACTTTTATAATTCAAGTTCATCAGCCGACGGCAAATAAAAGGAAACCTCATATCCTGTGGTCGCCTACCTGTTCAAAGGTCGGCGCTGTAAAGGTGTAAAACTCGTGCATTCACTGGTCGGTACATTAATGATTACACTCATTAAATAACATTTTAATAGCTGCAGATAGCATCTGAATGTAATAACCTTTACATCCATGTTTCTTCTGAACTTGTAGCTCTTTTCTGTGCTCGGGTTCTTTGTAAATCGCTCTTTGCATTCCTCATAAGATAAACCTCAGGTACCAACTGTTTGCTGTAAAATCCGATAAGGTGACACACCTCTGAGGGTTTTAGTATGCCAGTATAAATGGCAAGCGAGCGCTCTGCACCAGCTTCCAACTGAAGCAGTTTCATCGTTTTCACACATGCAGTAACACAAACTAACCCAGTTGACAGCATGTGTTGCACATTAATGATGTTTTCATTTGTAGTAGTAATCTTTTTTTTTTTTAAAAAGTAATGTTTCAGTTCTGTTTAGCTGCTTTGTTGTGAGCTTCCTGGTATCATGCATGCTGGCACACTGTCACCCTATCATGGCTAACTGGGGCACAGGAGAACAACAGAGCCATTGTTAATGTTATGAGTAACACCTGTAATTTTAAGGCTAGGACAAGGCGAACTGTGATGTGCAAAAGGCCTGCTGTATCACACACACTGATGAAATCAAGCTGAACTACATGCAAGAAACAAAATGACTGATCTCTTGGTGTATCGACTTTCTTCACTTAGACATGCTGACATGCCGTCTTTATCAGCCGCGCAGATCCAGACACTGCCACAGAAGATGGACTGCACAAGAGAGAGTACTACCTGAAGTCACCATTGTTGTCATGTGTGTGTTCCCATTTGTTCAGGAGGAATATTCAGTAAACCACCTATCAATACATCATCTTTATATTTAATTTAAATTAATGTTTAAAAGCCTATTTACATCTGCTGTTTAATGTAGCGTGTGTCATGTAGACCAACTCCACGCCCTGCAGATATGCAGCGTGAACTTTGATCTGAGTACTGTATGCCCACTATTTCCCTCTTTAATCCACAGATTATTGAATTATCCTCAATAAGGAGCTCAGGGCCTGCATATAAAACAAGTACAACCTCTGTCTGTAAACTAGTGACTGAAAAGGACGCCGCAATGTCGACCAGCACAGTGCGGATTATTGACCTGACTGCTGCCAAATTAATAATAAACTTTAAATGTTATTTGTGTTTCACCTTTAATGCTAGAAATGCAGATGAAAGTGCTCAAAATTTCCATAAAAAAGACATGTAATTAACATAAAGACAGGGAAAATGAATCATAATGATTTGATAATAACAGTAAAATAGGATAAAAATAAGAGTGAGAATAAAATACACAGAATGCATAAGCTAAGGTGCGAAATAAAACCCAGTTCATACATAAACTAAGCATAAAAACAGTGATACAATGTCATTAATTAATGCAAAGCAAGATGGAGAGCAAGACCCACTTCATTCATTAATTCAAACCATTAATATATACAAGCATTATAGTTTAAACCATGTGCCGGTGTGACAGAAAAGTCTGGATACGTCCCTTAAAGTCAAAGTCTAGAACTGGAAAATACTGATTTTAGGTCTTTGGTGATGCATCCTTGAGTTACATGCTAGGTACAGCTTCATTCTTCCTAAAATGATTTATTTATTTTAATTTCCATGTGACATCCCTGTAATGTCAGATGTGTCAATGTCAAGTCCACATATTTGACTGATTTAAATCTAAATAAAGATCTACAGCAGAGGGAGAAAGATCTGATTTTTAAAGATTCTCAAACTGATTTTGTGATGGATGTTAAAGGCGTTTAGAGTTACACTACTGTATTTGTGTTACCATTAATCATATTGCACGGAGGCTTTACTTTCCCTTGAATGTCAAATCAGCCGTGACGCATCCTTACGAGGAAACTGCAGCAGCCTTTTTATGGCGTGAATGACTCAGTGAACCTTGCGATAAGTTTTAGTGAACCGCGTCTCAGCGGAGAGCCACGGGCTGTGTTGGGTGTTTCGGGGCTGCGGAGTGACCCGGAGCTGCTGCCCGGCGTGATGTGAAACCTTACCAGTGCTGCAGCCCCGCGCGCTCGTGCCCTTCAGTATTCACACCACGCACCGCTCCGCCACTGCCAAGTTTGCCACTATAAGACATGTGACTTCCGGTAAAAAAAATAAATAAATTTCACAATAAAAGCCAGCACGCACCCCTTTTGGGGGAATTTTCGAGTGTGGAAGTAAAAAAATAGTAAAAAAAAAAAAAACTTTAATTAAGCCACTGACTTTTGAGGTTTGGATGAGTCTAGATACAAAATATTATAGTTTCTTCCCATAAATTGTATGTATACTGAAAAAGTTAACTGAGTCACCTGTGCCTTCTGAAAGTGATAGTAATGCTGCAGGAGAAGTACAACAGTGAAAAGTATAGCAACACACACACATTGGGTGTTGCTATTCATTGTGTATATTATCAAGTTATTATTTCTGTTGCATTCAAGTGTCAACATGTTAACATAAGTGATGACTTTTGCTCTGTAATGCAATAAACTAAACAACAAATGGAAACACTACAAAGTAAATTGATTTATACTGCAGTTTGTGAATTGGCTATATTAGACCATTGATAAAAGACATACTTGGTCCATACATACATAATCTACTGCACTGACTCCAACGGCCTATTTACTGTTTAAAACCTGCTGATGTCTCACTATACATATTTATTACTGCCAGTTTATATCTGCACACATCTGCAGTACATATATATTCATTATTCAACGTTTTTGGGCTCTTTATCCATCTCATATATGTCTATCCTTCAAAATATACATTAAAACATTTTCTACCACCAGTTCCCACTGTGCATAAACTTCCACTATATTACTTCACATCCATTTTACATTTACATCTTTTTTATATGTTTATATTTTCTTATTTAGTGTTTATCTTGCTGCACCGCGGGTCTTAGAGCAACGCAATTTCAGTCCCCTGTATGTGCTTACATATAGCAGACAATAAAGCGGACTTTGACTTTGACATTACAACTTATGCAAGTCTTGCATGGAAACCACAATATTATATATATTTTTTATTTTATGTTATATACCTCTACATTATTTTATGTCTTAGATTCTCTTTATGATTAATTAAACTGTATTTTTTACATATCAGTGAAATTACAGTCCAAATGGAGCCTGAGATGTTAAAAATTACAATTGCTAAAAACAGTTTCACTGTCGTATCAATAAAACTTGCGAACACGGTTGTGTGCTTTTATTTTGAAGCTATGGCAGCATTTCCGGTATCGTCCTAGATGCGTACGTCCATCTTGACGTCACCCTCCCTGTCTCCATTCCACCAGAGGCTCCTCATCACCGACGCTCCCGTACACCTGTCCCTCCTTTCCCGCGGCTGTGGAAATAAGACGCTTCTGACACCTTAAATAAAACAAAAATGGCGAGCAGCTTCTCCAGAATCCTTTCCTCCAAACGAAACATCGGCATCCTGTCCATAGTGGGGGGCTCTGTAACGGCTGGATATCTGCTCCACCGGGAACATGTCAGCGCCGGAGTCCCGGTACGCAGGAGGTACCCCGCCAGGTAACGTTACCCCCCTCCGGCTTGTGCGTCCATTAGGCTTCATTAACACATTTTATCATTATCATAACTGTTAATTTACAAGTCATAATGTCAGGCGCAATTATGTTTTCAGTATTAAAAAATCTGGGCTCAGAAATAATAAAATAAATAAATGAGTAAACTCAAATAAAAATGTATTCATGCTACAGCAAAATGCACAGTAGAAATAACAAATACTAACAAAAGGACCGTTAACTAAAGCATAAACCACGGCTGCACCGTGAAAAGAGACTTTAAACGCACCGTTACCGACACATTTTGGCTCCACCTCGCTCACGTTTGTCCAATGTGACGCGGGGCTTTGTCTGCGCCGGGGTTTATTTGCCTTGTTAGGGCGCACAAGGGTGTCACCTGCACCCGGTCTCAAAGGGATAAAATGTGGGCCTCGTAACTTGTGCAGAACACTGTACACAACACGCAGCATAAGCCCGCTGCAAAGCCCCGCTGATTGTGAGTGAGAAGACGCACTGGTGGCAGCGATGCGTACGTGTCCCACGACACGCGTGCGCGCGTCATAAAGCGGTGCATACATACAATACGGATTAGTGAAACATTATCTGCAGCCTCAGATGTAAAGATCCCTGCCCGGAGTGTTGCATAACGGCCGTTACACATGAAGTAATCCATTTCTCGCTGCGGTGTTAGTAACTACACATGCGTTGACATTGGTTTGGAGATTTGCGTGTGTGTGCGTGTGTGTGTGTGTGTGTGTGTGCGTGTGTGTGTGTGGTTTTTCTTATCAGGTCTTATTGATGCAATTAAACAGGCACAATCTCTGGCGCTGCATGTGGGATACACCCAACTTTGTGTTATTAATCATTAAAACTGGAATAATGTCGGGGAAATGATGAAAGTAATGTAATAAATGTTGATTTAAGGGTTTTGCTGACGAATAAAAACACAAATAATAATGTGATATGAAATGTGCTAGAAGCCCGTTTAGTGTTTATGTCTGATTGATAAATGCAGAAGTGTCAATTTAAATAATCCTTTAGCACTAAACTGTGCCGTTGCCAGGACGTCCTCTTGACAGTTCACGAGAAACAGTGATATATAACAGGCAGCTCGTTGCCGTTATTAAATCCTGAGATGAAAACGTGCCATACATCTAAATCTTTAAGCCTCTGGTACATCTTGTCATTGCTGTGTTGAGTCAAACGTGTGATTCTGTGTAACAGGCCAAGAAAGATTGAAATAAGGGAAGAGAACCAGGGGGATAATGGCAATAAACCCACTGACAAAGCAAAACGCCGAGACCTTTGTCGCCTTCGTGCGTCCAGTCTCATTTTCATTTTACATGTTTCGGCCTTCCTCGTCATCTGGCAGAAAAACAGGAACCCAGGAGCTGTTTCGTCGGCGCTGCCTCTGCAGTTTTAGCCTTTGTCAAGCCAAACCCAATGTAATTCCACCCTGTCTGTTTTACTATTTAAACATAAATCTGAAGGTTTTCTTCTCCGTTAGCATTAAAATGCTGATGCCACACAGTGGCTGTTCACTCTCTCAGTTCGCTTGGCTATTTTTCAGCTTCAAAACGACAAGTTAAAGTCGCTGTACAGCGTTTTATTAGCTTCACAATGCCCGTGTGGCTGACTGGTGGGTAGTCTTTCACAGCAGGTGTTCAGTAGCCATAAGGCCACAGGTTTAGACCTCGGTTACTCGTGCAAGTGTCCTCACTCCGCACCTGCTCCAAGGGCACAGCTCCAATCATGTGCCCACACGGCTGCAAAGACTTTCTTCCCTCTCTCTCTCTGTCTTTCAAAGATCAATGCAGCACACATGTTATCTTGCATTTGTATTTGCGCAGCGCGGAGTACCCTGACCTGCGCAAACACAACAACTGCATGGCAAGTCACCTGACGCCCGCCATCTATGCCAAGCTGTGCGATAAGGCCACTCCCAACGGCTACACGCTGGACGAGGCCATCCAGACGGGCGTGGACAACCCCGGGCACCCCTTCATCAAGACTGTTGGCATGGTGGCGGGAGACGAGGAGTCCTACGAGGTCAGACATCACTGCACCTTTTTAAATGCAAACCTGCAAGCTCCTCGCTGGGTGCATTTCCAGACACAGGACACAAGTCAGAGCTTGTAGACAACGCTGACAAAGTCCAAACTGCTGAAAATAACAAAGTAAATAAAAGTAATAGTTCATTCTTTCCAGTCCAACTTCCTGTTACAGTCAAGACAGTTTCAACATCTATGAAAAAAACCCCTGTAATCATCAGAAATGATTGGGAAACGTGCCTCAGTGCAATCAAACAAAAAACCCCAAACTGTGGTCACCCAAGCCTCCCATCCTCCTTCAGAAAACGGTGCATCACAGTAACAAGAGAGGGAGACTTTCAGGCTAGGACACCTCTTTTGGGAGGTCTATCTATAGATCTAAGTATGTTTCCATTTTAATTGCACTATTCCTTTAGAGGCCGCAGGAATATCTATGACTTCCTTCAGTTATTGTGTTATTGTTATACTTTGGCATTCTTACATTCTGGGTCCGTTTCAGGTGTTTTCAGACCTGATGAACCCCGTCATCAAAGAGAGGCACAACGGCTACGACCCCCTCACCATGAAGCATCCCACCGACCTGGACTCCAGCAAGGTAACACTCTCACGGAGCTGCAGGCTGGCGGCTCGCTGCAAAAACCGACGGCTAACTGCTGGAAAACACCTATGCCGGTCGTTTTACCGCATCTCCTGAGTGCAGCTGTGCTATTTGCGTGATGTAGCACGCACCATATCGCACGGTAGCTCATGTTTACACACACACTGAAGGAACACCTCAACATCATGTAAGAGCAGTGGTGGGAAGTGACTGCAGTCTGAATTTTAGATATGTGTACTTTACATTAGCATTTTCATTTTAAGGCACTTTACTCCACTACATTTCACAGGGACACGTCAGGCTTTTTACTCCACCGCCTTGAACTGGAACAGGTTTAGTTACCATTTAAATATAAAAAACTAGGCTACCAAAAAGGAGGAGCCGGATGAAAGCGCGTTGCTAGGACTGATGCACTTCAACCCTGCGGTGCCGTCTAAATGCAAAGCATGTTGCAGCGAGCACAGACACCGCCGGAGCTGTTAGCGCTAGCAGTCCCGGTCTGAGTACGAACAAGAGGTGTCAGCAGCCCAAACTCGATCAAATGACTGGCTTCAGGACCAAAGTTAGTAAGTGTTATAGCCTAATGTACAAAATCATTTGTGCTAAGGGTACCTGGAGTTTAAAGGAGATTTAAGCCTGTCAAATGACCATTTATATTTCTAGTTGTTTTACCAGAAGGAGAAAGAAGTAGAAGCTGCACTTGATGTTGAATTGTTGTTGTTTGTTTGTTTGTTTTTTTAACCATTTAAAGTCAATACTGTTCTAAAAAAGTACTTAAAGTACTTAAAATAGCACTTTAACTTTAGGTCTGTTCAGTTTAGACCAGGGATATTTTCTATTTCTTTTTCTATTGTTTTGAATTGAAATGCAATGAAATGCATTTTTCCAGACATTAAAAGAGCTTGAGTTTACAATACTCACGTCTGTGTCTTTTATTTGATTCAGTCGTCCACTAAAATCCATTTAAATTAAAAAATGTTGCTTTTTGGGGCAAATTTCGTTATGCGATTAAAATGCGATTAATCGAGATTAATTAATTACAAAGCCTCTAATTAATTAGATTAATTTTTTTAATCGAGTCCCACCCCTAATAAAAACACACAGTAAACTTACAGTATGATGCAATGCACTGGCTCCACGTTGATTAACTAAAACATTAAAACGTATAAGATGGTGATAAAACCAGCAGGATAGAGTATTCCACCTCGGTGCCTGTGTGCATAGAATATGATGAGTCTAACAGCAAGGCTAACAGCTAATCTAGAGAAAATACAACTTAAATGAATTAACAACACTTTATTAGGATTAACTTGTTATAACTAAAACTCAAATTATTGATTTACTTATAGAATATATAGAATATATTTAGAAATACATCCCCGCCTGTCTTCTTCGTTTCAGATCCAGTCGGGCCATTTCGACGACCGCTACGTGCTGTCGTCCAGGGTGAGAACGGGCCGCAGCATCCGGGGGTTGAGCCTGCCCCCCGCCTGCACCCGGGCAGAGCGCAGGGAGGTGGAGAAGGTGGTGGTGGACGCCCTCTCCGGTTTGAAGGGTGACCTTGCCGGGAGGTACTACAGTCTCACCCAGATGACGGAAAAGGAGCAGCAACAGCTCATTGATGTGAGTGACGCGGAGATGGAGCTGTATGCAGATGTACTCAGAGGGCCAGCGCAACATTTACGCCTCTTGACACAAGACAAATTGTTTTTGGTGCACAAGTAAAGAGCTGGCAGGAAAGAGAATGCAATGCACTGCAAACAGACCAATGCATCATATCTGCAATGTTCCAAACATGGGTGTTTTGAGTAGGACGACCAAGAGCAGCTTCCTGTTTCATGCCACCGAACTCTGCAACACAATAATTGTCTAAATTGCTCTTATTTATGTTATAATCAGCTATTTTAAAACATTTGCAGTTGCACACGATCACTTCGGGTTCGGCAAATACTCAGCAACAACCTGCAAAGTGATAACCTTAAGACACAGTGTGCAGAGCTGATTTGCAATGAAGTGGCCTATAATGAAAACACATGCACTCGTGGTAAAGATGTTTTCAACTTGCATGTAAATACTGTAATTTACTATTCACGCTGTTGCATGTAGATGTGACTAATGCTGCCCTAGCTAAGTTTTCAGTGCTTCAGTCACACACATTGTTGGCACTTTAAGTGAAAAACCTCTGTTCTCTGTTTGCAATAGGACCATTTCCTGTTTGACAAGCCCGTGTCCCCCCTGCTGACGTGTGCAGGAATGGCCCGCGATTGGCCGGATGCCCGCGGTATCTGGTAAGCGGGAAAATTAAATAATTACGTGTATCGAGCCGCTTCGTTGTTTGTATCGGTAGCTCAGCGTTCACGCCAAAGTGTGCTGCCCCTCTGCGATGTTCGTGATGCATGAACCAGTCTGTCAGGATATGAGGTTAATAGCTGCCCTCGTTATGTGTTTGCCAAACCATTCAACCAGCATCCAAATTAAGTCCTAAGTTGCCACATTTTAGTGTTTTTAGATCAATTTCCTGTCCCTTATGTAGGACCTGCTACGCTACGTCTTTCGACGTCGCCAAGCAGGAGCGTGCACACATTAAAGAGGAAAAGGTCCCAGGACTGAGCCCTGTGGAACTCCTGGGCCAAGTTCTGTCTCAGCTGATGTGAAACATCTCATGGAAATGGATGATCTGGGTCTTGGAGTATGAAATGAGACAATTATACTCTTAAGGAGCAATGATGTGAAACTGAGGACCTGCTGGAGATGTTCTTTGACGAAACTGTAATATCATTTTAAATATAATGGAAAACGTAATTGATTTGTGGGAATAACTGATTGTTTGCTTGTTGATCGTCTGCTGACTGCCTTGCTGATTTAACTTCTTAGTTACTGCGTGTTTATAGGCCTGCAGGTCAACTTGTAGACTGATTTTGCGAGGCTTTGTTCAACCCTCCGGATCAGATTCTGTGCAGCATTCTCACTTCCTGTTCGTCGTCCATATAGCAGTTGTGTTTTGACAGAAGAAGCGTGGTCAGTAACTCGAGGCCGAGGTTTTATTAATTTTCTTTCTCGGGGAATGATTCTGGCGTTTTGACAAGTTAGCAACTGTTTACATCTGCCATGATGTGTATTAACCTTTTCTTCTTTTGCTGGAGACTGGCAGCCTGTCTTACAGGAAATGATGTAACTGTAATCTTCCCTCTGTCCCAAATCAGGCGACTACTTAGGTATTTAAATGATCGGCCTTCACATTTGATGGTCCTGTGAATAAAATATGAAAAAACCAGCTCATAATCTTAAATTTGCTCCCTGGCACCGTCGCCCCTGTGTTGTCGTCTCTCCCCGTTGCTGAGCTGAGGCGGAGGTGTATTAGCGATGCGGACAAAGCTCCCTCAGCGCCAGGTTTCAGCATGTACCCAGGAATAACCCAGCGCAACGTGTGAGCCAGCCAAAATCAATCACCAGCCTCTCTCCCCGTCTCTCCTCCTGCCAGCCGTATCAGCCGGCCTCTCCTTAATAATTCACCTTCACTCCATCCCTCCATCATCTCTCCTTTCAGGCCCGCTGGCAGCTCTCTCTCTCCCTCCCCGGCTCATGTTGTCCCAGCGTTCTTTTTCCCGCTGCTCACATGTTCTGCTCTACTTTCTGGCATTTTTGCTTCTCGCCCTGTTAAAGCTGCGTTTTGGTGTCACTCCTCCCTCTCTGTCATTCAATCCTTCTCCTCTCTTTCTCTCTCTGCCTTCCTCTCCCCAGCCGCCCGTCTCCATGACCTATCCATTACCTTATTAAATCTCTAACGGTATTAAGGAGTCAGAATGGACGGTGGCTACGTGAAATGTCAGTTTGCCCTGCGCTCGCTCTTTGTAAGGGCCATCAGATCATCGTAATCCAGCAGATGCTTCCTCGGGGGGGGCAAGCATCGCCGCACTTTACTTTTCCAAATTGTAATTTATGTAATTTAAAAGTGGAAATTTGTGCCAAATTCAGATTTACTGCATAATGGCAGTTTTATTTTTGCGGTATCACGCTATCTGCATCGGGGGACACTACCTGTGTGCATCGGAGTTTGTCTTTTTATACTAATAAGCAAATAGTCCTCCAAAGAGGCTAGAGATGGGAATCATATCAATTCATTCACTTCCAGTATTATTTAACATTTTAATAAAAGCCTTTGTGTTTTCTTATGGTTATCTCCATTGCTGACTAACTGATCAAATCTCCATGAGTCTATTTTGTGTTTTATGTGTGTGTGTGTGTGTGTGTGTGTGTGTGTTTTATGCGGTGTCTAGTTTCTTTAAAGTATGTCATAAATCAAAACCGTATCACAAGGCCTCGTGCAGCCGTGCAGACCGCTCTAAGAAACACAACAGTCAACGACCTGCGGCTGAAACAAGCATTATCCTCAGTGACGGATGGCTTATGTCCTCCTCTCTGCTTACAGTGTCAGACAGCTCCCATCACCAATCTCTGAAATCCATATTTTGAGTCAGTAAATATATTGAAATTGTCGATAAAGTTGAGACAAACCTGTCCATAAGCTGCGGATTAGGCAGACATCAGCTGTGTGTTCGTGTTTACTGGTTACTGCATCGCCGCGTCTCCACGCTGCACCTCGGGGCAAATGCAGAGGGCAAATAAACCTAAACTTCTCTCTTTGTACAGGCACAACAACGAGAAGACGTTCCTGATTTGGATCAATGAGGAGGATCACACCAGGGTCATCTCCATGGAGAAGGGAGGGAACATGAAGAGAGTCTTTGAGAGGTTCTGCAGAGGCCTCAAGGAGGTAAGGCTCTGTTTGTATATGCCTGACACACAACTCGGCTCAACCTGCTTCATGTGCACATATGTTCCTCTTGCAGCAGTCTGAAGTATGTTCTGCATGATTTAACCGTTTAGCACTCGAGCACTGCATCTTTACGGCGATGGACCTGCTCATGCTGGTCTTTGCCCTGCCTGTCTTGCAAACACACTGTCCAAACATGGCCGTGCACACATAAATTATTTATCCAAGCTGTCCAAGTTCCCCATTAGGGAGAGAGCAGAGGGCAAGCCATGCAACATCTGGCACTGTTGTACACCGGGGGCGTCATAAAACACCTCAGTGATACATTGGCATCAGTTTAACTCCAGCATTGTGTTTGTGTCAGTGCGCTCGCACCAGAGTCCATTTAACAGTCCCACGACTCTCCAGTCTTTCTGAAAAATTAAAATACAGCAGCTGCCCATAAGTTGCTGTGAGCAGACAGTGTTTGCAGATTCCCCAAAAGGTGCCAAAGGCCAGAGATTTTAATGAATGAGAACACCCACTCGCCGTGTCGTGACTGATTCTTTCTCTCTGAGGTGGAGCATCTGATCCAGGAGAGAGGCTGGGAGTTCATGTGGAACGAGAGGCTCGGCTACATCCTCACCTGCCCCTCCAACCTGGGCACAGGGCTCAGGGCCGGGGTCCACGTCAAGCTGCCGCTGTTGAGCAAGGTGAGGCAATTGTTGTGCTGTGTACAGAGTGGCTGCACGCCTCTGAGATTATTGAAAACGTGAGAATGGGACAAGCAGCACACTCAGCTCAGTTTTCTCATGTTGTATTTCATTAATTGAACATATTGGACCCACATGCAAGTTGCAGGACTTGTACTGTGAATGGCTATTTCGAAATATCAAGAATTTTATTTGATTGCATCTGTTTTTCTATACTTATTTGGAAATTATGTTGTGCAACAGTTTATGTTACCAAATACCTTCTCTCTCCCGACCCCAAGGATTCCCGCTTCAGCGCGATCCTGAGCAACCTGCGCCTGCAGAAGCGAGGGACAGGTGGCGTGGACACCGCCGCCGTGGGCGGCGTGTTCGACATCTCCAACCTGGACCGCCTGGGACAGTCTGAGGTAGGGAAGCCCGTGTGGATCTGCAGATAGCTGCAAATAGGATAAGGGGTGTTAGTGATTCACTATCTATCATCAGCGGAGCAAAGCGTTCACCTTCCAGGCTGCTCTGGTGTGAATGTATGGAGTCAAGTTAGTGACTCACGGTTTTGCTGAAACACTGCGTACTAGACCAGTAAATCCTCCCATGTTTGAGCAACATTCAGCAGACCAAATAGTCATTGCATCACAGCGTTATCAGTGTTTATAATTCTGCTAACTAAACCGCGTTAAACCGGAGATATTAATCAAAAAGCGCTGATGCCTTCAAGTCGCCTTCAACAGTGAGGAGAGGGGAGCTGCCGTCGAGGCTGTGCATGTAGTTTGTCTTTGTTATGTCCTTGGTCATGCTGTCATGCCTGTGTGACCGAGTCATACGCTACAATAGAGCCCTTCTCTGTTGTTGCTGCAGATCCCAGTCGGTTGGAGCGCATTGTACTAATTATATCTCCATATGGAGCAGAATGAAAGTCACACACCTAATTTTCTTTCTGTTACGTAACTCGGAGCTGTGACTCCTTGTGATTGAGAGAACAAAGGCTGCTCGTTGCCTCCGTGCCGGGGAAATGAAGCCGGCGCTTTGACACAGAGAGGTTTATGGGGAGTGGAGCGGAGCACTGCGGCCGTCTGACTGCGTGGGCTGCTCGCTGCTGCTTGGTCCTCCATCATCCAGACTGATGAGCACTCAGGAGAGGAGCACTCCGAGGGTGGAGTCAACAAGTTTAATAGATGTAGGGACAGGCGGAGTAGGCACAGATGGGGCAAAGTGCAGGAGGACGATTATAGGAACTCATGTAGTTAGTCGGCGCGGCTACACTGCGCATTAACGTGCAGCTGAATCCCTGTGCAGCCAGACCTTACAGCTAACACGCTGCATGTTGTGAATAAGAGCAGTTTGGAGGTTTGCTGTACCTTTAAGTAGTTTGGAGGAGAGAGCAGCGACTGCACAGCCAGGTGACGGTGAAGCGTTCAAGTGATGCAGCATTAAGAAAAGCACACATTTGACCGGATGCCGGTGTTTGATGCTCCGCTGACGACGCAAACAACTGATAAACTGCTAAACGTTGTGCCGCCGCTCCCTCAGGTCCAGCTGGTGCAGACGGTGATCGACGGCGTCAACTACCTAATCGAGTGCGAGAAGAGGCTGGAGAAGGGACAGGACATCAAGGTGCCCCCACCCATCAAGCAGTTCAAGTAGACACTGATCCCTGACCTCACCCCCACAAACCTCTGGGCACACACACACATGCACCGTCACCCCACTCTGTGCCCATAGATATTATAAATATCTATGTCATTGCTTCATTTATTAATACTACTTATCTAATCACCCCTCCCCGCCCCCCTCTAATATACCTCTCTGTGATATAATCTATATATATTATACGCAGCTGTCTGGCTAAACCAAACCAGAGTCCCAGGATACTGCAGCAGCTGAAGGGTTTTAATCTCTGAACTCAAAGCTCGATGAAGGATGTGTAAACTGTAGGCTGCTGTAACGGGCCGCCAGTTTTCCCATCACCGCATGGCCGAACACTACCTACAGCTCCGCTCCTAAAGCACACCGCAGCCCACCGAACCTGGCTTTACCCCGCCCCCGCCCCCTCCTGACGCATGTCCTATACTCAGCCTCATTCCCCGTGCGTTGTTCAGCCATCCCCGTTGTGTGGTGCTTGTACGGTTCATCCATCTGTGCGATCCTTTCCCATTGTGGCTCGTGTGGACGCGGTTTCTTTTCGCCATTCTGAGTGGATCTGAATGTAGATTGACAGCGCAAAGAGACTCGTTCTCTCCGGGGCATTCGTGCGCTCGGTGACACACGGGTGTCGAAATGCAATGTTGTGACACACACTGGCCGGGCTGGGTTCTGTACTGTAAGCTACTGAAGCAATATCATTCCAGCTCATCACCGAATGTCGCACTGTAATGTCTTTTATTAAAGAAATCATCTATTTAACAGTACCTGCTCCGTCTCTCTCGCTCATTCTGTTGATGGAGTGTTTCTTTGTTTGGCTCCTACATTAACTGGACTTAGTTCTTCGGCATCCAAGAGGATTTTGCCGGAGCGCGAAGCTCAAGCTTTGCGTAACCATGGTAACCGAGCTCGAGGAGCGTGATTGCGATCAGCGTGGTTGCATAGCGTCATGTGACCGTGTTTAGTCAGAGGCACAACAGAACTGCATTATGCTTGAAAAGCTGTTTCTTGTTTTCATACAGAGCCAAGAACCTTTAAAACCTAGAAGACGATGGGTTTTCCTGACTTTAAATAAACTTTAAAGACTGTTTCTTACACTGTAAACAAAGTCTTACAGGCATCAGCTGAAGGATGAGGCATCAACAGATCCCATGGAAAACAACGAGTTCATTAGTCAGAGCAAACGAACACATTAAAGACGTCACCGTGCACGCGGAGACATAGTGAATGCCGTCTTTCGCTACTGTTGAACATATTATAGACCAAATGATATAATAACTGGCAGATTATTCAATAATCAAAGTAACTTTTCCCTGCAGCAATAGTAATTAATAATTTCTAGTAATATTTAAGTAAATATTTGGAAAGTATTGAGAAACAGTTTAACAAATTGTGAGTTTGGGACTTTTTGTGGGATTTGTTTGACAAGAAATATATAGAATATATCCAGATTCATCCTTTGAGCTCTGTGATGATGAATCTATGATAAATCTAATCATGATTTTAATATCGTGGCGTAGTAGTAAGGTGCAAACACTCTTGTTAACAACCACAGCAAAAAAAATATATATGTATATACCAATTTAAGTCACCTTATCTGCATTTCAGAGTGAATATCAGCTTAAATACTTTTTAATATTTACATTTAAAAGTGCAAAGACGTCAGTGTTTTCTCTGCAGTGCGGGAAGTATGTAAGCGTTTTGTCCTAATGTGAGCAGATAGGGTTTTATTGTCTCCAGTCATTAAACTGACAACAATTTTTCCAGTGTTTTGGTCCGACCGCTGACAGGACAACAAGGCGTTCAGTTGTTCTGACGAGACGCAGCTGAGACGTCAAGTGTTGGTGTTGCGAGGCATGAGGAATCTGGTTCTCTCTCCCTCTCCCTCTCTCTCCGTGTGCTGAACACACACATAAATCCTCTCCCTCCCGCTCACGGCTCTCTCAGAGCATGTCACAAGCATAATGCTGCAGACCTCTCCTCTTCTCTCCTCCTCCTTGTTCCAGATATGGCTGAGGAGCAAGCTGGTTGCCGTGGCAACCACTTCACAGAGGCAATGGGGGCTCCGAATTGAGAGGGAAGGGGCTTTTTGTGGGTAACGGAAAAAACAAATCTCCACAGTGGAGGAGAGTGCTGCAGAGCGCACAGCCACACACGAAGGTTCCTGCGATAAACTGGACTGCGCGGTGTTGAAATCGACTGTTTAGTGGGATAAAATGTCGATTAAAAGCCAAACAGTATCCCGAGTAAAGTGTATGGGCAAGACACTGAAATCCAATCAGTGACCTTGAAACAGCACCGATGTTTTACAAAGCGCTGTGCAGAGCAATTCTCTTTCTGTGCTTTTGACACCGGCAGCCGGCCCTCCTCTAACCTCATTTGCTCCTGAAATTATTTCAATCTAATTCTGCTTTTCCCATCTCGGCTGTGCGTTTACAGTAAACACTGGGAGCGCTCTGAAAGAGAGGCAGCTCTCTGCTTTAGAGGATTAGCCACACGGCTCGTCAGTCAGCCACAGAGGTGAGGGGGCATCGTGGGGAAAGAAACTGGTCTGTTTAGGAAGTGAGGTGTATAAAAATGAAGATGTAGATTTATTTAATGGAGCTTTAATTGAAGGTCATCAAATACACTGAAGTCGCAGAATGTGTCTTTCATGACTGATGAATGCATTATAAAGACTCCACTCAACCAAATGGGGAAAATGTTGCATTACAATGTTCTTTGTCTTGATCTGTCTCTTCTCCTCTATTTCATCTGCATTAGTGAAAAAGAATGCAGTGCAAATATCTGTGGACCTAAAACGAGAACAGAAAGCCCGTTAGGTAATGGTTAAACAATGTAAAATGAGTTTGCATGCACATCTTAAGGATCTCTAGATTTCAAATCACTTGTTTGACCACGCTGTAAAGGTCCTCTTCATGTATGGGTACATGGCAGAGTTTTTATTACTTTAACATTTACACTTTTGTCGGGGTAACTAGTAACTTTCCACTCCCGTTGCAAATTGAAGAGAAGAAACACAGATCTAATAAAAACAAATAGGAGTCCAAGCTCAGAAGGCAATAGTGTTAGATTACACAGCATTGAAATGTGCAATATATCTTTAAAATGTGTTATACTGAGTGCAAATACCTGAAAATCAATGTCTACAAGAGAAACCTTAAAAGTAAGGTGTTGCATGACTTTCAAGCTGTCAGAGAGCGCCCTCTGCTGGCTGTGGACTTTAACTGCAGCTTTATTAAGAATGAAAAGTAAAAGCACAGTATGTGACTGTGTTAATGATTAGAGAGTCTATTTTTGCCTGTATTCCATCAATTATGCGAAGTGAGAATAAAAAAGTCCTGAGGGACTTTGTAATAAAAGTCAGACAACTGTCCTTCCACCTCAGCAGGTTTAAACTGCTATTTAATCACGTTACCTCATGGAGGGTTTAGACCAAAGGAAAAGAATCAGCTCACAAAACAACACATATAAGGTCAGACAAACAATCGACAAACAAGAGTCATGATAAAATTCAGATGCTCTTAGACCTTTATTCGTTTTTTATCAAATAATTGATTCCACAAATCGCATTCTCACCATATTTTATTCTGATCGTTGCCTGATTTGACTTCAATTATTTTAAAACCTAAAGGCTTAGAGAACATTTAATGGGACTGTGAGGAATTAAAGAAAGCTGGTTGCCTACATAGTGTCAATCACCTCCAGATTAACCTGTTACCGGACCCTGGGGCAAAAACCTGCTGCTGGGCATCCATTAGCTCCCCTCCCTCCCCCCACATTCTGTGCATTGAGCATGCACCTTTTCTGGAAATGTCAGCTTCCCAGCTCCTCTGAGGTACAGCCTGACTTCTGATGTGCTGTGGATCAGTTAATCTGTGGTAATTCTGATTAATGACATCTTACTTTAGCAACATGCATCACGTGACCACAGTACAAACATAATAATAGTATTAAAACTAGATTCTGAAGACTCAAGACTAGACTTCTGAAGACTAGATTCAAGACTCACCACAGTTGATATTGTGCATGTTGTCAGCGATGCAACATTTATAGAACCAATGATTAAAACCTACTGCTTTTGCTCAGATGATGGTATTTTTCATCATCTTAAAGCACAAGCGTCTATAGTTTGCTTGATGACAGTATGCGTACCTGATGTTTAGTAAGTGCTTGGCCTTAAGAGCAATTTCCTGTGGGAAAAACAGCAACATGAAGACACACGGGTTAGGATGAAGATAAATTTACACAAAAGCAACAGAAAACAAACTTCAGGTAATGAATTAATTTCTAAGAAATGTTTGGTATTAGAGTAATGGCTCTGGCACACTAAATCCCAGGGGCTTAGTTTTTCCACAGCACATGCGAGCAAAATGACTATAAAAACCTGCAGATCAGCATGGTGATCAGTGCGTTCGACCTTTCCTCTGACATCTGAGCCAAGGTTGGTCTTTGTTTAAGAACACCAGGGGTTTAAATATCAGAACTTATGAGCTCACAAAAGCTGTCACTTGAACTGTCGCTAGTGAGAGATTTGAAAACATAGTCACAGTATGAATGAAGCTGAATTTTACCAGTGCTGGCTTTGAAAGACTGGTGAAGGAGGAAGTCATAACTTCGAGACTAGAACTAGTTGTGCAGGCTTTTGCTTGCTGGTATAATACATCCAGAGCTGCAGTGATTAGTCTTTTACTGCCGAACAGAAAATCAATTAGGAAGTGATTTCCGAAAACAAAAAATAACATTCTCAAGTTTGAGCAGTGAGTATTTGCAACTTTCACTGTCTTATCATTGTAGTACATTAAATATCTCTGAGCTGTTGGTTGGACAAGACATTTGAAGAAATCACTTCCAGGAATCTGTATTTGGCACCTGTCACTATTTGTTTCTCTTAATGGACCAAAGGAGTAATCAGTTATATGCAAAATAATCAACTGATCAACCGCGAATGGCAATGATTGGGATGGATTTTATTTTTAGACACAAAACTTGGCATCCAAAAGTTTAAAAACGTCAAGTCATGTCTTACACTTAAATGGGTTAAGTGTTTCTCAAATATTTAATCACTGCAAAGGTATTTTGGTGTATCGACTTGGCACTTGTATTAGCTTGTATTAACTTGTAAAGTTGTTTCCAATTCAGTAAAAAAAAGCCATGATTTTAGGCAGTGAACTCTGAACATCATCACTTCCGCGTGTGAGTGAGGAGTTTTGATTTTGTCGAGCTGTGATTGGTTCAGAGAGGATGAAGACGCGTTTGCCTCTGCGCCGACGACGGAGCTGGATTGCCTGCTGTTCATTGGCTAACCGAATCAGAGTGACGCGTTGGTTCGACCAATGAGAGGCTGCCACACTGTGGTTAGGAGAGGTCCCGCTGCCTGCCTGAACATCTTCACCGCCTCCGTCCCTTTCTCTTTCTCTATCGACCAGTCTGCGTTTGGCCCTGTCCTAGGAGCTTGCAGCCTTGGCTTTCACGACGCCGAGGAGCTGACGAGGGGGCCGCCTGCAACGGACACAATTTGCAATCCAATTTTTTTTATTTTGTTTAACAAAAAGTGAGGAAGACTTAAAGCTAGTGCGTTGTGCGATGTTGAGGCTGATCTTTTTAGCCGCTCTCGCTGGGTTCTCCCGGGCCAGTGATGTGCTTGAATACACGGATGATGACTTCGAAAACAAGATTGGAGACCACGGCCTCATTCTGGTGGAATTTTTCGCCCCTTGGTGAGTCCTTTTACGTAATGTGCACAGTATCTGAGCCTTTACGCAGTTTGCAGTTGTTAAATAAGATTACGCTAGCTTGCTTGCTCCGTGGTGAGCAGCCCAGCTAACTGACGTTCACTTGCACAACTTAAAACTCTGTAAATGCATTTCGGTGGGGTTTTAGAAGCATGTTACTCCCCGTGTGAATTATAAAATGCATCTCCATGTGCCTGTAATACCAACACACTCGGTAGTGTCAAAGTGTCTCGGTAATTGGCTGGAGACCAAACGTTAGCATGTTAGCTAGGAGCGGAAATTTGTAATCCAACTAGCTGCATTAGATGGCTATTTTAGAGTGGACTGGTGTTTTAAGGATATACAGAGTGTGACAGTACGTTGAACTATGAACTGTAAAAGTAAAAAAGACTACTACGTATGTTTTGAGTTGTGAATGCCTCAAATCATTTTCAATGGAAAGTACGTACGAATGAGGCTATGAGGAAGTTAGGGGTGTGTCGTTTTACTGTTGTAACGTTCTGATTGGCCAGGGAAGTTTTGGTGTCGACCTCTGATTAGTCCAGAGGAACTGTGACGTGTTTGCTCTGAGCAACACTTGAATAAGGTAGAAGTGAATCTAGATCGTTTCTGTTAAAACTTTGAAGTTAAACACTTTCTAAAACATTTTGCTCCATCTACAGCTGAAACTCAGTCTTTCCAGTAAATGTGCAACGTTTTCAGTTGTTTTCAATGTGAGAATTTGCTGATTTTCCTAGTAGTTTATGATGAACCAAATGTTTTTACACTTTTAAGCGCTGCACAAAACTATTTCTTATATTTTGTGAATCATCAAACACAAATGCAACAACTGATCAACAGTGTAGGTATTTAAAATAATACTTGCACTCCTAATAATGATTATCAAGTAAATAAAGTTTAATTACATTAAAACAGTCTGTCTGTACAACCCTATTAAATTACCTCCAGAGGTATCCAAATCCTTACTGTGGCATCATTAGATCTCGGAGGATCTTTGCCAAGCTGAAACCTGAATAAAGCTTAACTGTAACTTGCTCTCCTGTTTGACTGATCCATATCCTCTGTCCATTAGGTGTGGCCATTGTAAACGGCTTGCACCTGAGTATGAGGCAGCCGCCACCCGTCTGAAAGGCATCGTCTCTCTGGCCAAGGTATTGCATAATGCAGTTCACTTAACTTTGTCCACTGTAGTGTGACTTTCTCCCACTCTGTACTGTGGTACTAGCTGCGTCTCTCCAGAAAGTGAATGATTTTATTTTCCCCTAGGTTGACTGCACAGCCAACGGCAACACATGCAGCAAATATGGTGTCAGTGGCTACCCAACCTTGAAGATCTTTAGGGATGGAGAGGAATCTGGTCCCTATGATGGTCCCAGAACTGCAGGTTTGTGTCCCTGCTGTGACTTTTTTCCAAATGTATTAAAGGTTTACACACTTTCACAACGCTCCTTGTTTTGGCCACCTCATGCTCACCTTTTATGTGCTCTTCCTCCCTCCATCACTTCTTCCTCTGCTTTCCTCTCGGTCTCTGTAGATGGGATTGTCAGTTTCCTTAAGAAGCAGGCTGGCCCAGCTTCTGTGGAGCTCAAGGCAGACACAGACCTGCAGAAGTTTATTACAGACCAAGATGCAAGTGTTGTTGGTGAGTTACTGTTGGAATTTCACTCACTGTCTTCTCCAGCAGTCGGTTCTGTTCAAAGTCCCCTGGCAGTTATGTAAGAAGGCCCGCAATGTCACTGCAGTGACAAGACACTGTCAAACAGAATTGCCCGTAGTTCAGACATGATTGCAATATCGCATTTTGTAGGCAAAGTTGGTGACCTCTCAAAACAATTAGACCATTATTGCAGCTTGATCTGAACATGATTCATCTCATCCCAGGGTTCTTCGCTGACGACAAGAGCACAGCACAGGCTGAGTTCCTGAAGGCAGCCAGTGCCCTGAGGGACAACTACCGCTTTTCCCACACCAACTCTGAGGCTCTCCTCCAGAGCAACGGCGTCGACGGAGAGTAAGTCTGCCTCCGACTTGGTCATCCTTCTTGCTTTGACAGTTGTCGTTTGCGAGCAAGTCAAAATAAGTTTGATTCGGTATCACCACTGTAGCTGTGACATTTCCTGTGTTGATTTGCAGGGGAGTTATCTTGTTCCGCCCACCGCGACTCAACAGCAAGTTCGAAGACAGCTCTGTGAAATTCAGCGACGACAAATACACCAGCAACAAAATCAAGAGGTTTATCCAGGACAACATGTGAGTGTCATCGCAGTTCACGGCCCGTCATCTGACATCGCGACACCTGCGCTGCAGTTCTGGTGGCAGAGATGACGGTTCCCTTTAAGCACCATAGATCTGCGCTGGTTAGTCTGGTGTCTGTGGGGAAACCGTCATCCTGCACAGCAACAACACATATTTACACATGTGGCAGAGTGCCAACAGGACCTTGTGTAGTAAGCGAGGTGTGCACTCTGCAAACACAGTCAGTTCTCAGTCAACTCCAGCAGGGATGGGGCCCAATCACTCTGGGAAATGCATGAGTTTAAACTGCAGCCAGTGTTTTTGTAGTGTGATGAACAAATCTGCAACTTTTATAGTCTGGTGTGTTGACATGTTGGAGGTAAGTTAGATAATGAAGCGATTGTCTTTGAACTGAACTGAGGTCAGTTTACTTGTGTCATCTTTAAGTCTATGTGACCAAACTGTTAAACCAGTATTTTAGATGTTTACTGAGGACGCAGTCAGAGTGAAACCATCAGTTAAACCCCACCCCCCTCTGCTTTCATTTGGCACTTAGGCTCCACTAAACCGTACTTTAAAAACAGCGACGTGGCTGAAAAGTGTTTCCACATTAGCGCATTTTAATACTTTTGGAGGTGGATGGCATTGAATCCACTTCACTTTGCTGCGTTAATGGTATAGTTTCACCAGTATGTGCTCATACTCTTACGCCTTAAGGTGGAAATCTCCTTAACTGCACGTCTCTCTCTTTGTTGTCGTTGTATGCGACACATACGTGGCTGCTGACTTTTACTTTCACTTTCCTGTAAGCTGAGCCTCTTGGCATAAGACTCAGCGCAGCCAGTTTGCAGGATATCAGCGCTATCGCGTCTAACCCACATCTCTCTATCCAAGATGTTTGCACGTCGCAGACTGTCTGTAACGCTGCATTATGAGTTCGTCCACAGCCGCTCTAACGAGTATATATTTGGCAACTGATTCACTCCTACTTTCCCTCCTTGTCACAGCTTTGGAATCTGCCCCCACATGACAGACGACAACAAAGACCAGCTGAAGGGGAAAGACCTGCTGGTGGCTTATTATGATGTTGATTATGATAAAAACCCCAAAGGCTCCAACTACTGGAGGAACAGGTAGGTGTCTGAGCTCGCCTCAGGGGTCTTCTTTTCTCCGTGCTGAGCAGCGGCTGTTGAATTTTTTAGTTTGAGCTCAGTTTTCTTCTGGTTGGTGCGATTTTAAAAGAACAGACAAGAAGAATCTGTCCTCTCTGAGCCGAGGTCGCTCGTTGTCTTATGTTTTCTGCGTGAGATGCTGCCTTGTCATCTTCTCGTAAGCGCAACTGACCAAGCTAACACTTCACAGGGTGATGAAGGTGGCCAAGAGCTTCCTGGATCAGGGCAAGAAGCTGAACTACGCCGTGGCCAGCAAGAGCATGTTCAGCCACGACGTGTCCGAGTTCGGCCTGGACGCCAGCTCAGGGGAACTGCCCGTGGTGGCCATTCGCACCGCAAAGGGAGACAAATACGTCATGAGTGAGGAGTTCTCGTAAGTCAACTCTTTCACCTTGTTATCCAGCAGCGTGTGTCTGACATCAAAGCACAGCACGTGTAGCTTTTCAGAACCAGTGCATTCTCACATTGGCAGTATTTATACTCTGGGTTTGGTGACGTCATCAGCAGCCGAAGCATTAAAACTAAATCACATTGTCTGCTGATGTGCACCGCAGCGTCTAAGAGCAAAGAACAGCTCACGTTACTGAAACAGCAGCCGCATGGTGTCGGGGCAGATTGATTAAAGTCTAATTCAAACGTATTGTATGAAAACTTGTTTCGCTTCTTCATCTGTTTTCACCCCAAACATTTCCAGACTGTTTATTGAAACAAGTTCTTCTTTTTTTTGTTGTTCTCCAAACAGCCGCGATGGAAAAGCTCTGGAGCGTTTCCTGCAGGACTACTTTGACGGCAAGTTGAAGCGCTACCTCAAATCAGAGCCGATCCCAGAGAACAACGACGGACCTGTGAAGGTGAGACGAAACCTTCAGGGAGAGTCTCAGTTTCTTCATGACACGTGCTAATTAGATTAATTCGTCCTAATTAGAACCATGAAACAATACAGAAATGCAAACCCAAGCCAGCTAATAGTACTTAAAACAGAAAGAATAGAAAATAAAGCAGGATTTAAGATACTGTTTTCTTAAGAAATAATGAAATAGCTACTCGCTCCTGCACAATAATAAACTTGTGATGTCTGTTCGTTTGCATTTAGGTCGTGGTCGCTGAGAACTTCGACTCCATCGTCAACGACGACAGCAAAGACGTGCTGATTGAGTTCTACGCCCCGTGGTGCGGACACTGCAAGAACCTGGAGCCCAAATACAAAGAGCTGGGAGAGAAGGTGAGAGACGTGTTTAAGCATCGAGGATCCTTTGAGATAAACGAAGCCCTGTCCAATCCAGATGTTACTGCAGTATGCACCAGATTACATTACAACATATAACGGCTGCACCACAAATGGGTTTTATCAGTGGTCATGGTCTAAAACTGGTGCATAACCCACAGAGCTGTGTTTTTATTCCACTCACAATGTCAGCTGTGGATTTTTATTTATTTTTTTTATTTATTTATTTTTTCCGAAGCTCTAACATAAATGAATAAACACGTTTTATAACGACAAATACAAATTACTCTGCGCCGGAGCTGCTTCACTAGCAAGCTTCAGAACTCAGACTCTCTAGACGTCGATTTTGTGACCCAGCGTGCAGACAGTTAACAGCTCCTCGCCTCTGCTCTCACAGCTCGCTGACGATCCCAACATTGTCATTGCCAAGATGGACGCCACGGCCAACGATGTGCCATCTCCATATGAAGTCAGCGGGTGAGTTATGAGTCGATCGTTGTAAACAGTCGGATTTGCCTTTTCAGCCTCGAGGGTTTGTGAGTTTTAGAAACATGGTCTTTCCTGAACGCAACATCGAAACTTGTCAATGCTCATGACATGAATTAGATTTTTCATTTAGCTCTTTGATTTCACCAAGAGCGTAACAGTGTTTGTACAAAGGGGAACAGTATATGTTAAACGGTGTGAACTCATCAAACTCCTCAACTTTTGCTTTTCAGTTTCCCCACGTTGTACTTTGCCCCAGCTGGACGCAAGATGAGCCCAAAGAAATACGAGGTGAGTGTCCGCTCGAGCTGTCGTCAAAACTAAAGCGATGTCAAAGTTTGTGCGCGCCCCGCTGATTGTCCTGTCTCGCCGTTCACGTTTCAGGGAGGTCGCGAGGTGAGCGACTTCATCTCCTACCTGAAGAGAGAGGCCACCAATCCCTTGGTGGTGCCAGAGGATTCCAAGAAGAAGAAGAAGAAGAAGAAGGACGACGACAAGTCAGAGCTATAAAAGCTCCAAACAGGAACTCAACATCCACCCCCACAACAGGAGGAAGGAGGATTTGGGAAATCCATGCAAAGAAAGAACTAAATTATATTCCACTCTCTTAGTGAACTACCGAATGCTCTGAAGCCAAGTCGAAAAGATGCGGCGCTCCCTTTTTATGGTCCTCCGCTGCTCTGTGAAAACTGTGGAAGGTGGAGAGGTGGTGGCCAGGGCCTGCCCGATGTTTAAAAACAAAAACAAATTTTTAGGGAAGAGGGGACAAGCTTTTGAAAATTGAGATTTTTATTTCCCCTGGTCTGTCTACCACACCTCAGGCTGATGCACTTTGGTTTGACACCAGTCTCCAGTCATCTGTTGGTTTTTGTTGTCGTCACAGGGGATAATGGTAATGGTGAATTCCTTTTTCTTTTCTTTTCTTTTCTTTTTTTTTCTTTTTGTTTTGTTTTTGTTTTTGTAACACGTCTTTGTTTTTGTACATTTGGAAGGATTGTGAAATAAAAAGGCCCACAAAACCAAAACAAACCATATGATCTCATTCGTGAATGTGTCAAACTGCCCTGGCAGGTTAAACTGATACTGGTCCTTGAAATATTTTTAATTCAAAATATAATTCTGTAAAGTCATTGCTGTAATTAAAAGTCAGAGCATAATAAGCTCGTTTTTATTGGATTAATTACGGAAGGAAAAAAGAACTCAAGTTCTCAAAGTCCAAGGTTCAGTTATTTATTTAGTTCATGTAACCAGCAGTCCAGGTATTTAACTTAAACACCGTAATAAACCAGTTTAGACCCAGAACGTCATGTTGAAATACTTATTTGTACTAATAAAGGACAGAAAGAATTCAGTACATTTAGTCATTATTATGGCCTTTATATAAATATATCGCAATATGAAAACACTAAGTTGTTGAATAATTAAATGTTAACACCAAAAACGCCCGTTACGCGATTATTCGGGGCGATAGCGCACCCAACCAACCGGTAGCGACTCAGCGGCTTGGTTGGCGGTAAAACGCTTCCTGCCAGATAACAAGCGAAGAAGAAGAAGAACCAATCAGATGGCGAGAAGGGGGATCCTGTCCAGGCATGTCCAGACTGTACACGTGCTGCTTCACAAGGTATCGTAGAGATTGTATTTATGTTTTTTTTACGTTTTATCGCTCTCCTATTTCTTACCAACAGGTTTATATTGTAGCATTATTGCTACGTAATGTTTTTCTTCGCGGAATGACGTTTGATGTCTTGTTTACGTGACTCTATTCGGCTATTTAAGCTAGCTGAGTGCTAGCTAAATGTGAGTAAGTGTTAGAGAACGCAGGGGCAGTTATAGTTAGCCCGTGCTGGCGACAAAGTCAAGCACTAAACTCACGTTAAAACTCTAGTCCGTCTTTTTGTCTGAATCTAGGAGAGATCAGTGGTCAACACAGGTTAACGTCTTCTGACACCGTAGTTCAGTGTGAATGCTAAACGCTAGCTAGACTCGTGGCAGAGATCGACATTTCCCTTTGTTTGTCAAATATTCAGTATTATTATTTTAAAAAAAACTGTAGATTTACTATTTCGACTCAACTCATGCCTCACCGTTTGACGCCAAATAAAGAAGTGGTCGTGTTGTAACGTTAATGTGTTGCTGTCAATCATCTGCTCAAGAGGGGCTGCAACATAGCAGTGCATGTTTTGGTGTGTTGCCATTGCATGTGCACACGTAGTGAGATAACAGCCCATGTGACTAAACGTACAGTGTCAGCTTTTTCAGAGTTAATGTCGATATGTTAACACTTTAAACCTAGTACAGCAGTGATCACCTGTTGAATTCCTTTCCTAATTATAATCTGTGTTTCTATTTCCTCAGAAATGACTGCAAGGCTGGTTTTATCACTTGACGATGTCGGCGAAGCCATCAAAGCTGAGTAAAGCCACCTCGTGGGGGCTCCTTAGTAACCACAGGTACTTGTGCAAAAAAGCCATGATGCTTCACACCATGGACGACACAAAAGCCAGGAAGAAATGTCAGCAGAAGGTGATCGTCATCAACAAGAAGAGGAAGATAACGGACTATCACAACGACCCAGTGGACCCAAGTAAGCTGGTCAAAATAAGGAAATCAAGCGATACAGGCGGGGAACGTCAAAGCAGTCTGAACTCTGAAAACAAGAGCACTGAAGTATCAAAACCTGAAGTTTCCGTGTCTGAGTCTAAAGCCTTTGACCACCGCACTTTGAGCACAGCCCTCAGAGACCGCTGGGAGGTGGACAGTGGTTTCTCCTCTGAGGCGAGTCCTCCGGCCAGCGGTCGCAGCTCGCCGTGCCTCAGCTCGTGCTCGACAACAGTGGTGGCGTTGGACTGTGAGATGGTGGGGACCGGTCCTGGCGGGAGCTGCAGCGAGTTGGCACGCTGCAGCATCCTCGACTACCATGGAAACGTATTGTATGATAAATATGTCCAACCGTGTCAGCCGGTCACGGACTACAGGACCCGATGGAGCGGCATCCGGAGGCACCACCTGCAAAACGCCACGCCCTTCGCTCAGGCCAGGGAGGAGGTGAGTTATGTCTGCTTGTTGCATGCTCTGAAGCGTCCTACACAAAACCTGTGCATCTGTAGGAAGTGAAGCTGTAGTGCAGGTTTAAACTCTTTAAATGCTGGTCAGAGTGGTTTAAACTGGGAGGTCAGTTTCAAACCCAAAACTCAGCGACCCAGCTGACACTCAGAGATTTTTATCTGTCCCCCTGAACATGCCTGGTGTGTGCTCCTGCAGATTCTCGGCGTGCTTGAGGGCAAAGTGGTCGTCGGCCACTCCATCTACAACGACTTCGAAGCGTTGGACGCGCAGCACCCGGTGCACATGGTCAGGGACGTCGGCGCGACGCGGCTCCTCAGCCGATTGGCCGGATTCCCCCGCGAGCGATGCGCCTCCCTCAAAATCTTGGCCAGTAAGCTGCTGAACAGGAGGATACAGGTGAGACCTGCTGAGTGTTGGAAGCCTCCTCAGACGTCAGACTGTAAATATGAGATTTTATTTCTGTTATCTTGCATATTACATACATACACATTAAGGTTTTAATTAAAACTGATGTAAGCTCTCTGACAAATGCATTATTGTGCAGTATTTTCTTGCCTTTAGCTTCGTCTCTAATTCACTTGTCAACAGATATTATATATAAGAGATATCTTAGCTGTAACAGGCAATGTGCAGGGCTTCAATAAGTGTTTTAATAGTCTAGAGAGTCAAAGAGCAGTTTGTGCAACCCCTCTGAATGAAAAGCTTTTAGGGAAATCAAGGAGGAAATCAAGATTCATCGACTGATCTGATTACCTTACCACAGATCTGTTGGTATCAGCACAAGTGAAGCTGTAGAGCAGCAAAACCAAACCGTGGCCATGGTGTTTGTCCACTAGAGGGCACTGACACTTTGATCTTTCAGCTCTGCGTGGCCCTGCTGAGTGTGTGTGTCTGATTACAGTGCTGACCCAACCAGAAACGCGCATTAATGAACCCTGTCCGTTGTTTCCTCGCTCAGGTGGGCAAGCGAGGCCACTGCTCGGTGGAGGACGCTCAGGCCGCCCTCGACCTCTACAAGCTGGTGGAGGGCGAGTGGGAGCGGGAGCTGCACAACAAGCTGCGGGGGGACGACGCGCCGCTCGAGCCGAGCTTCGCCGCCCCGAACCACTACATGCAGGACGAGTACTGGCCTGATGACGTCATAGCCGACAGCCAGTGAGAGCCCCCGGTGACTCCTGTGACACAGTCAGCAGGAAATACCTCAGTAGATCCCTGTCGTGTGGCGATGTGCAGCAGGCATCCATCAGAGCAGGCTAAGAGAACTACAAATAATGTGAATTAGCATCATCTGGACTATTTAATGACATGAAACGATCACCTGTGCTGGCTCATGAGATGCGCTGTGTCGCTCCAGGGGAAGTAACTTTATGGTTTGAGTGAATATAGTCACTAACTTATTAATTATAAACATGTTAAACATGGTTGGAGTTCCTAACTGCACATCTGTTGCTGTGATTTTGCCTGCAGAGCCGTTATTTATCGAATGAGTTGATTATGTTTCTAACACTGGTGCTCTTATTGTTCCAAGGGGTCATTAAGGAATGCGATCTCACTCAAAGGCCGAGCGAGTTTCAGCTTTTAAAATGTTCTTCTTCTGTCCACAAGGCGAAAGGGAAGCGTTTTACGAGCTAAACTCGGGGCAGCAGGTTTAAACTGCTGCTCTGTGTGCGAGGCCTCGGTGTTAACAGCGGTGTTATGTCATTACCTCTCGTTGTAAGCTGCTCTGAAACGTCCCAATAAAATGGTGTCGTGTTAAAAAGAAGCACCGGCGCTGTGTCTGCTTGCAGTGATTCGTTTTAAAAACACTATAAAAGCAGAGGCAATGTTTTTTTGTGTTCTTCCTCTTTGAAGTCTCTGAAATACAGTTTGTGGTTTAGTTTCATACGAGACCTCGTCAGTACAGGAAGTCCTCTGCCTGGCTCCGAGCTTCATTGTCTTGATCAAAGAGAAGACGATTGAGACTGATGCATGTTTCTGTACCTCCGTGGCACTGGGATAATTATATATTTGTGTTTTTAGAATAGAGGCGTACACGACTGTAAGTAAAAGGTGTTGCTTGTAGTGATGAACCCCACAGACAATTACCACCTGACCCTGCAGTCCCTCCGAGCTCTGCATCTTTCAGGACATCGTTGCGGTTTTCAGGCCCGAACCTTTTTCGGTTCACTCTCACTGCTTTCATAGTGTAATTTCCAGCCCGAGCAGGAAGCTGTGAGTGAAAAAACAACAAAACCTTAACTCAAACCCAACTGTAGACCAGCTGATCAGCACCAAACAGCAGACGGACGTAGCTGGTGCAGCATTTAGCAGCTACAGACTCAGCTGTTTCCCTCAGCAGCTGGTGGAGACCCAGTTAAAGCTAAAAGAAGATGAAATATTGCAGTTAAATTCAACTGATAAACGCAAACGTGACTCCAACTCAGGTGCATCTGTTAATAAGCAGCTGCTAACCATTCATTTTTGCATTATATTTAACAATATGTTGCTGTTTTGTTCACAAATGAACAAAAAAAGAATGAAATCATTCAAAATAAACTTCTGTAATTACACTTTTTAACATAAAGCATGATGTTTCTTTTTGAACAAGGGGATTATTAATGTAATGTAGTCTGTGTTCATTTACTAAGTGTGTTCTTCAACATCCTTTTTAGTTTAGTTTTGGATCATCATGTTTGAGTTTGTGCTAATTAAAGAAAAACTCCCGTCAGGACCATCCTACTTGATCCAGTGCCAGGTCGGTATTAACAGCAGCCTTGTTGGCACCAGGGGGGGCATTAAGGGGTGAAACCACGGCTCTGTTAGTTGTTGGGAAACCTTTTCGAGATCATCCAGAGCTGCAGGTCGGAGTCTGTCACAAACACCGGCACACTGCAGGCAGAGAGGTTGCAAAACTCGCTGCAGCGTGGAGGTGGACGGACGCCCCAAAACGGCGCACCACAGAGGGGAAGGTCTGCGGTGCGACAAAAAGCACAATGCTGCTCCTCTTGTCTTCCAGCGTCTCCAATTAAGACCCAGCTGACTGAAATACCCAAATCCACGTGATTCATCGCGCTGACACGCTGCACGGCAGTTAGTCTGCGTATGAGCGAGACACTGTGATCATGATGCGGTGTAGTTTCTAATTTAACTTGTGCAAACTGAGCATAAAACACAAGCAAGCGCATATTCTTTCTTACACACACACACACACACACACACACATCTAAAGCCTGAACTTGGCCCCCGCAGCTCAGGCTATAGGGAGAAAACAGAGCGCAGCATTGTTTACCCCCCAATCCATCTAATTTCGTTCCCCAAATCGCTTTATTTGCGCAGATCAGGCCTGATTTAGCAGATTACCAGTCGGCCGCCTGCGCCCTTCATCGTTGCATCAGGAGGAAAACGTGTGTTGGTGACGTCAGAGGTGCCGGGGGTCCGAGAGCAGGAGAAATGAAATGTCACAGCTCGCGCCACAGGAAAACACACTGTTGAGTGAAGGGAAACCTTCACTAAACCCAAAACAGGGCAGTTCTGGTGACCTGCGTGTCTCAGGGGCAGGGTCTGGAGTTATCTCTAGTTCAGGTCTAGCTTGAGATCCACGTGTTACAGTCTCACAGGGTCACGGTTTAAATCATGGTGTTTAAAATACAGCGCACACACACCCAAAAGGAAAAACTGATGGTGGGCCGTCAGCGCCCGCAAGGTCTTCTCTGCTGGCCTAAATCTAAAGATCACTGACCTACGTTTCAATATGTTTTTCCATGAATGTGTATTAATGACTCTTATCGGGATAGCCTATTGTCTTCATATAATGGCTTTTCTCTTGGTGGCTTCCAGTAGTGTGTTTATATTTTAGAGCTTTTATCCAATCATATTTCAGACATCATGTGTTGCTAGGGTCAAAGAAATCTGCCTTGGGGCCTTCAGAATCATCAGTGCGGGCGTCTGTAGCTTAAAACAAATGGCAAACTGTTGCTTTAACCAATCAGATTTCGAGTTGGCGACACCGGGGCCATCCAGCGGGCGCATAGTAACGTCGGCATTTTCGCGTGCTTTGATTGGATGGTCAGAGCGCGCACTCGTCAGTGCTAGCAAACCGTATCTTTAGCGAACTTCACAAGATAAAAATAAACTAAAATAGATTCCTCTTGATTCATTTGTTGTGTTTTCAGTTGACGATGGCTGAAGGTATTCAATGACAATACTTGTCTGCGATGCGACGCCCTGTTATACTGCGTTTCTGTATAATATTGATCATTTCTAATAGCCTAATAGCACTAGCATGTTCTGTGGCGACACAATGACGGTATTATGAGGTGGATTAATTCAGGTAGGACACCACTGAAGGCCTGTGAGTTGAACAGGAAATAAACAGAGCACCGTCACCTCCTCTCTCCTATGCACGGACCCCGTAAGCCTGAGTTAAGCTGCTGATGTTTCCTCTGAAAACATTCCTCAGAACCAACTTTGCATCACGACAGTCGCCATGTTGAATTCTCTGCCCGGTGGCTCTTTGTTCATTTGTTTTCGCTCGCGCCTTTTCGTTGCTATAATTGCGCGCGATTAGATCTAGGGTGCGTCCGATTAGATGAGGCGCTCACAGAGCTGATCACATTATATAAAACCTTCACTCCCAACCCCCCCGATGCTCGCTGTAGCGCGCGACTGCACGGTGCAAACGTCAAGGTGACTGGCACGTGCACTAGCATGTTCTGTGTGCTCTGTGTGTGTGTGTGAAAACTAATCTGATCACAGGGAATTGTGGGTAGTTTAGGGTCCATGTTAACTGATATGAATGCACCTAAGTCTAAATCCAAATCCATGTGGTTTCCGGTTTATGAAAACACACCTGAAGTTAAATACATTTTAAAGCTTTGCTAAATCAGAATGATGGAGCTCTAATTTTGGGATTTATGGGACACCCTGGGCAGAAAACCGGTCTGACAGTGTTTTGTAACATCCATGGTTTTGTTCACTGAACAGACAAAAAGTTGATTTTTCTACTGTTTTTTCTTGCTTTTAAACATCTTGAACCTGCAGCGGCGATAGTTTACAACTATTTATTTCTTATTTTCTTATATTATTTCTATTAACAATTAGTCTAAATTAATCATTGATTTACTGTTTATCATCTATAAAATGTAAAAATATCAATCTAACGTCCTCATTTTGTCTGACCACAACATATTTACATCGGCATAAAAAGAAAATAAATCTTTAAAGAGACTAAAACAGTACCTACAATTATCGTATTGTTGATAATTAGGGGTTTTTTTTGTGATGATTGATTAATAAACCAGTTGCTGAATCAATTCAATCCTGCGCAAAAGTGACAGCATATGAACTAAAGTGACCTAAAATGGCCTTTAATACCTTAAACCACCGTCAGCTGATGGAGTTAAGACACGGTGTGTTACATGCACATATTGTATGAAGTGTGTTGTTATCAATGCAGTATCTCAAAAAACATGCAAGATTTCCATGAACTTTGGCGGATGTGATTTATTAATTAGATCTTGCTGCTAATCAGGACATTGAATCTAGTCACATACACACAATGTTATAAATCTCAGTCCTGTGTTTGCAAAGTAAAGAAATTAACGTCACTTAAAGGGATTAAAGACTAATTAAAGAAGGGATGTAATGTTGCAGCTGGTTCAGTTGGAAATGTCACAACAGTAGACTGAGATCCCATTCATGCCTGTAAACACGGACTCCCCTCCTCCTCTAACCCGAGTGTGATCACGTTGCAGAAATCAAAATAGGAATCGGACGTCACAATGGTCACTTTTCACTCCATCCAAGTCTCCTTGGAATGCAATCAAATCCCCCACATCTTACCTAAAGCATATACTCAACATTACATCATTCAAAATGTGCACCGGCCCTGCCTTTCATCGCAGGAGCACCTCCACCATTGGCCAAACACCCACACCACCACTTCCTCCCCTCGTCCTCGCCACTATTATGCTGATTGAAAAGAAAGGGGAATCTGTCGGATGTAATCCGATGTGACGCCACTAATCCCAGCGCTACAAATCATAGGTCCCGTCCACCTCTCTCCACACAGACCCCTGTGACTCCCCGCCAGCAACTTCACATCTGCCTCAGGTAAGCCTCCTCCTCCTCCCTCACACTCTTCTCTTCCTCGGATATTGTGCAACTCTTAAACTCTACAGCTGTGGTTGAACTGCTGTTAACTGAGCAGTGATTGTAACCTGTGCTCTCTTATGAAGCTGAACACAGTTTTCTTCTTGTATTCTGAGGGATTCGAGAGCTAAAGCTAACTCGCTCAGTAGGTGCATCATGGGACCCAGCATTCACGCTGTGACCAGCTATCCTGAAAATGCAAGTGCTCATTGTTCTGCAGCTTTGGATTTAAGTGTCCGCTGACTGGTTTAAACACAAAGACATCTGTAATTGTGATGCATCGGTACCACAGAGACCCAGAAAAGCAGGCTGAACGTCTTTTAGCCTCACCAAATGTCTGCCTGGAAAACTGACTTTATTATCTTTAACATTGGGAAAATGGATTCGCTCGCTGATGAATGTTTGTCTGCGCGCGAAACAAACGAGGAGAAGTTTTCCAAATGTGTGTAGATGTTTTCATTCACAGATCAAATATTCTAATATGTCCATCACTTGTTTCTTTTGTGTGAGCATCCATCTAAAACCAAAAGATTTCCAGTTTATTGTCACATGCACTGACAAACAAAGGACTATAAACAGGGCTGGTTTTGTATTTTAACTTAGAAACTATTGATTATCAAAGGTAGTTGCAGATCTCAATTGACTGATGAATTAGCATAAGAACACAAGGTACCATCTATATACAACACACATTGAAAACACATGCTGTATCTACTTTATGGGATATTAAACACCTTAATAAAACATTAAGGTTATTTTTCTACTTTACTAGTTTAACATTTATACTTTTATCTGCACGATAATGAAGAGTTTAGTGCCAGACAACAAATGGGAACCTGTTGATTACGAAAACAAAACACTCTCCGCTTTCAATCGCCTGATAAATCATCCAGGAATGGGCAAGAGCTAAATATAGCCGAATCAAGGTACCCTGTGATAGCAGGGAGGCTGGGATGAAGGGGGATTAACAGTACAGTGTGCACATTGTTGTGTTTTTCATGTGAATCACAAACTCCTTCCTCTTCCAGACAGTACGAAGCTGATATAAAGAGCAGGAGAAATGGCCGTGGTTGTAAGTACTTGCACTTTTATTTACTTTCAGCTGCGTTTGTCTGATTTTGCTGCGAGAGATTTAGTCAATCCTGACGTTTTTAGATGGCTTCCTGAGCCGTAAAGGGGCTGCCAAGCCAAATACCTCTTCATCTCCCCTGTAACATGCACTCAGCTGCGGCTCAACATTTCTCAAGACCAAAGCCCATTGTTACAGATGCCGTCAACAGCTACAGTAGCCTTAGCTGCTAATCTCTGATCCCTGCTCCAGGTCTAGCAGGAGTCCTTACCGTGTATTTACAGGCTTTACTGGACTCATGTGAGGGAGATTAATCAAACACTGAGGCCTATTGATTATGCTCCCGCAGCACCGGTGGACGGCCACTCTGTCTCGTGTGGATTAGACATTGTTTTAAACCTCACCCAGCACAACCGAGTCTTGTGAGCGAATTACATTGACACAGTAAGGCGTTTAGCTTAAAGCAAAGCAGCGTGAAAGTGGAGGAAAAGGTCGGGAACTCAGGGAGGCAGCCTCTCAAACAAAGGCGCTTTCCACCGACCGTCAAAACACCTGCTGTGACATCATTAATTGGCCTCCGTCACATGACAGACAGGTGTAACTAATAACATCAATGATGGATCAGTCCAAGCCGTCAACAGAGCACCCACAATACCGGTGCCCTGGAACTGGCACAACATCCATTATTAATACCACCTGTGCTTTTCCTGGTATAATAAACTGCCCACTGTGGAAATTACCTATTCAGGTGTGGCCAAACAGTGCAACAGCCTGCTGAGAGGCTTCAACCCAACAGAGAGCAGAGGCAGCTCTGTAATATGTGACTCAGAGCAGCATCTGGCTGCAGTGATCTGTTAGTATAAGAGAAGAGAACTGACGCAGTTTGTGCCATCACAACTCAAAGCCACTATCCACTCCGTGCTACGAATGACTCAAATATATCTGATGCAGTTTGTAGTGTTCTCTGTTCATTAATCACATATTTACTCATTTAAATCATGATATCGCCAAACTTAGACTGTATCAATGCAAAGTTCTTGTATTGCTTTAATATAAGCACCAAAATTAAGCATTAAACAGGCAATAGCATCAAAACAGAAGTGTGCCAGTTGCAGGACCCTTTGTGCAAACTGGCACTGGTACACACCACATGACTGTCACTCAGCATTACATCTGCAGCAACACTTCTCCTGAGTCTTTCGCTGTGACATTAATACCAACCCCTGACTTTTCAGAGTGGAACTTACCGTATGGTGTCGGAGGAGGAGCAGGCTCTCAGGGCCAAGCTGGAGCGTCTCACCGTCAAGGACCACGGGCCAGTGTTTGGACCCTGCGCCAGCCTGCCAGACCACACCAAGCAGAAGGTATCCGCACATGTTCTCAGAAAAACACAAATCAAAGTTACATATATTGATTTTACAGTGTTGTACACTGTACATGCTTCTGGTTAGATGCTGACTGCTTCTTACGTAATAAAACTACATATATAGGACAGTTTATCGTGCTCAGTAACAGTTTTGCTCCCGCCCCAACTCTTCTGCAGTAGCCAGTGTTCCTCATGTTATTACAACATTGGTTTAAAGTATATGCTTTGATAGGATGCACTAAAAAGATAAGAAATAGCTGGATAGGATAGGCTAGCTTGCGAGCTTTGCACGCCGGGTAGCTGAGTTAGCTGCTGCTCCCACCGAGGGAAGTAATCGCATTTAATTAACTTTGAGCAGACGTTTGATCAGGTCACGCTTGAGCTCTCAGCCAAATGGAGAAAAGCATTTTCAAACATGCTCCACTGTGCGTTACAGCTGGAAAAGCCATCATTCGCTGCCAGTGGAACACAATATTATAACAAAGCTGTCTAAAATGTGAGCTAACTGTCCGCTCCGGCTCCCTCTACAGGCCAAGGACGAGCTGAACGAGACGGACGAGAAGCGGGTGGCGATGGTGAAGGAGCTGCGAGGGATGATTAAGGAGAAGGCAGATGGAGGCGACGACCTGGCGAAAGGGGTGCAGGACACGTTTGGGGAGAAACCAGACAGTTTGCTGGTCCGCTTCATCCGCGCCAGGAAGTACGACGTGCACAGAGCCTTTGAGCTGATGAAGGGTACGAACAGTTTGAAATGACAGACCCAAATACACCGACAGCACCGTTTGTTGCACCAGAAAACTCCTATTTCAACCATAGATCTGTTTAACTGTGTGTATGATGTATGTCCAGAGACCAGAATATCACATAATGATGACAGACAGATGTAGAAAAATCAAAAACGGGCTCCAGGTGACGAAAAAACATGTTAACATTTACAAGCGATCATTTTTATGCAATAGTATAATATAAAAACACAGTTATTTAGGGTGACCACTGCATATTTCTCATTGTCAGGGGGAAAGAAGGCTTTGAAACAGCATTTTGATCATCATGGGGCACTAAAACCCAAACTAATAATGTAGTTTATGGTGCGTCACCAGCTCGTGAAGACAGAAGACACCTAACCTAACTTTCCATCAATAGGAAAAACACTAAAATGTACTTTTTACTGAAGGCCCTGAAGCATTATTGAACAAAAGTATGATTCCTTAGTTGCTAGAGTGACCTCGACATGAACAGTCAGTTATTGATTGATCTGGCGTGACCCCATTATGTGTTCTTCGGGGTTTCCACCCAGGCTACGTGCGTTTCAGGAAGGACTACCCCGAGCTGTTTGAGAATCTGACCCCGGAGGCCGTACGCAGCACCATCGAGGCCGGCTACCCCGGCATCCTGTCCAGCAGAGACAAATACGGCCGCGTTGTTCTGCTCTTCAACATCGAGAACTGGGACTATGAGGAGATCACCTTTGATGAGGTACGTTTTCCCAGAATGCACCTAGAAGATTTAAATTTAGCAAATTATAACAGTTTAGGAAGATTTAAATCAAACAATAAATGGGTGTGTGTGTGTGTGTGTGTGTGTGTTCAGATCCTTCGTGCCTACTGTGTGATCCTGGAGAAGCTGCTGGAGAACGAGGAGACTCAGATCAACGGCTTCTGCATCATTGAGAACTTCAAGGGCTTCACCATGCAGCAGGCATCAGGGATCAAACCCACTGAGCTCAAGAAGATGGTGGACATGTTGCAGGTGGGAAAATCTAAACTCACGCCATGGACCGGGCCTGTTGGTCTGATTACGCTTTGCAGGTGTTGCAGATGTGTTTAGATTCGGGGAAAAGTGATGGAGCATGCTGTTCCCTCTCCTAAAAGCCAGTTAGGAGCGAGGCGTTTAACCTTGAGAGCCGGTCTGCCGTCCAACCAAGCTGATTTCTTCTTCTCTCACCAGGACTCATTCCCCGCCCGTTTCAAGGCGGTGCACTTCATCCACCAGCCCTGGTACTTCACCACCACCTACAATGTGGTCAAACCACTCATGAAGAGCAAGCTGCTGGAGAGAGTGAGTCAGCCGACATCCAAACATTCAAAGTGCTTTCTCCTGATTGGCAGAGACAAATGCAGTAACACAAGTACCCATAATTCTCCGAAAGGCTACTTCATGATGGACTTTATGCCGCGCTTTATGTTTCACCTGCTTCTCTGAGTTAATAACAATTTACCTTGATATAAACTTTAATTAAATTTGCATAGTCAGGCGTTCTGCAGTGCCTCTGACATGTGCTGTTCATGCTCTAGGTGTTTGTCCACGGAGACGAGCTGGAAAACTACTACAAGGAGTTTGACGCCGACATCCTTCCCTCTGAGTTCGACGGAAAAGGTGCCAAGTATGACGGCAAGGCCACAGCGGCCAAGCTGTTCGACTAAACAGCGTCCCTCCCTTTGCGCCAACCAGGCGAAGAGCCGTAATTATATGCGACAAACCCCGCAGACTGTGGAGACTCAAAGCCCAATCTGGCTGTGTGGTGGGTGGGGAAAAAGTTCTGAATGAAAGTCACAAATGTGTAAAGTCGTTTTCAGTAGGTTTAAACAAAGCACAGCCCAACAGCGTTATTCCACTTTTAGTTTTCGTCTGGTCAACACCTTAAAGTTCCTCATCTTAAGCAAAGCAAGGTCCCTATTCACTGAACTGCAGGCACTGGCAGGTTTTCACAGTCTAGGTCATTCACGACAGACTGCAAGCACATGCACTTTACACATCTGCAGACTGTTCTTCAACAGGTATTTCATGCATCCGTTGCGTTCACTTCACACACATTCAGAGGGGAAATCAACATTTTGGTGCCTTCACGTTCTGCCTAATTTGTTATTTTCGCCACATTGACACAGTTTGAGGCTGGCGCTGTTTTGCCGCTTCATTGTTGGTGTGTTGAAGATCTGATACGCGAGATTTGAGAGTCTGCTGTGAAACGTTCATTGTTTCACCGATGCGCAAACTGCAGATCTCAGAGCTCACTAAAAGTAACCAACAAGCGAAGGTTTTCAAAACAGCACATGCTGACAACTGCATCGCTGCGATGAGCGTGAGAGTGTTGGGGTTACATCTCGTCTATCATGTCTCCAGGAGGCAGCACTGAATCTAAGATGGCATGAACTGTCAATGGGGAACAGTCTGTTTTACTGTAAAGTTTACATCAGCTGTAGTCAATGAACACAACACACAGAGGTTCCCTGTTACGTTGCGCTTTGTTTGGGCTGCAGTTCACCCACGCAGTTTGTTTGAACACTGGCAGGTCCCAGCTTTCTCAGTCTCCACCCTCTGCCCCCACGCCACTAACCCCCCCCCGTCTCTCCTTGAAGTACAAGGCTGATGTTCCAACAAGTGCCTGTCTCTCACGTGTTTTTTAGACTGTTCGTCAATATGAATATTATAATATTGAGTTTTACCCGCTGTGCTACCTGGTGCACCACTAAGAATGTCAATAAATGTACAATAAACTGTATATAAATATAAGTCGTTGTCTTTGCATCAGTTTCAAAAACACTAAACGTGCCGATTTAAGCAGATATAATGTTTAGCATGTTTACTGTGTTAGCATGCTAACACTTTACAGCTAGGACTAATGGAAATGTTGATTTTGCAGCTATTTGGTGAAAAGTATATACATTTTGATTTGATGAAGGGTTGGAAGGAAAGTTCGGGGATAACCAGAGTGTTTCTGACTATGAGCACGAATATGTGCACCGAGTTTAAATGCAGCTGGATGCATAGGAACCCCAGAGTCGGCAGGGTTCATCCTCAGGGGACTCTGCATATCTGCACACAATTTCACGTCAATGCATCCAAAAATTCTTGAGATATTTCATTCAAGCGGTGACATGGCAGAAAAGACAGAAACTCAAGAACAGGAAACAATAAACAGACCCAATATAAAATATATCTGAAAAACATTTATTAATGGGTGAGTTTAAATACGACTAATCAGGACAAAATGATTAGATTACAAAACGTCACACCCATATGCTGATACAGTACGGAACAACAGGAACTGTAAAGACAGTAAAGTGCAGGCAAAGCTGTCCGTATCTCGAAACAGTCAGGACATATTGCACAAACAGGCACAGCTGTGGCGACGCTGTTTTTATTTTTTTTAAAAAAGGCAAAAAGAGGATTAAAGTTGTATTAACTCTGATGTTTGATATGCTGATTATTAAGAGAAGCATGGGCCTGGGTGGAGTCAGGATGTTACTCACAGGAAGCCATTAACTAAACATCCACACCAAGGTAGAGGCACTCCTCCAAACAGAAGCGAGGGGATGAACGGCAGAAAGCATCAGCGTCGCCTCTTATCGAACCTTTATCAGCACATTTAACGCAAATATACTGAAACATGAGATGAGAGTTAGTTTTGTTACCATTTCCATGTTTCCTCTGCTTTAATGTGACACATTTTCACCCCTCCATCCAACATCCATCAGTGATTACTTATTTCCCGTGACAGACTCCACCCATCCCGTAAGCAGCAGTAAGCAGCTTAAAACACCCCTCTGACAAAGAAAAAAAACCATACTCACTTATAAAATGAGTTAATTAGTCCTTGTTGGAAAATAAAATCAAATGAAATGTGAATTATTAGGCTAAATGTGGCCAAACTCTCGCCGCACCACTTAAGACTTGAGCTACTTTTCATCAAAAAGGCAAAATGGAGTTTGGTCCATTTATTGTTTGGTAAGTGCATAACATTTAACACGCTTACCGTCTGTGTACCGTTTGCACTTTCTCCGCTCCTTTCTGATGAAAGTACTGTAAACACATTTTGAGCCGGCGCTGTGCAGGACGGCCCAGTTCAGTCCTGCGCATGCTTTTTTTCAGTATATTGTGTCCTGTATTGTGAAACTCTAAAAGGACCTTTTTTCCCGCGGTTATAATCAAAGTTAAGAGCAGCATTTGGGGAGATTAACCGGCCTGACCTTCCTTGTGCAGTGGCAGGAGGCACTGTAGCAATAACCGCTGTTAGCTGCTGGTTTTAAGGTGCTGCTGAATAGGATGCGCTGACCTGGAGCAGCACAATGTCTGGAGTGCAATGTTAACACTAGTAGTTATGATATTTCCATTCAACAACGCAGAAAGTTCTGTTAGGGAAAACATCAAAAAAATCAAAATTAGCCTTTTCTGTAAAACTCTGCCAGCTTCTTTTCAAAAGTCTGACACCCTGATTGCTTTATTTTGAAGGTCAGCAGCGACAAGTCAGGTCTGATTGTCCATCGCGCGCAACGCAAACTGGAGAGTGGGGCCTGGGTGTTATTTAGCACATGTTCCTGCAATAACACAGCATAAATCTGTCAGTGGAAACAAACTAGATCATCATTATATCGTATTAAGGAAAGTTTGACTGGACAGGACAGGATGTTATGTTGAGCCATAACAGCTGGAAACCATCGCTGTAAATGGTGGCTCATCTGTTCCAGACTCACATTCGTATTAAGGCACTTGAATGTGTCGGTGAACTTTATTTTTTTCTTTATTTTATCATTTTTTTTAAAAATATGTAACCGTAATAATCTTCAGAAAGGTATGTTTTAAGGTATATTATGGTTTTAAGGCTTAAGACGGCGTGTTGTTCACACTTTACGATGACCATTTTCCAGTTTTTTATGATTTAACTTTTACTAGTATTTAAAAATTGAGGAGTTTTTAGTTGTAAATATGGAAAAATACACTTTTCTTTCTTTCCATACGTAGGTCAAAGGTCACCCTGTAGTATCGCTCGCTCTACCGTTCAGACTCAAGAAGCAGCAGCTGCCAAAATCCAGCAGACAGTGACGCTGTGTTACACCGGAGGTTAACTGAGAACAAAAGGAAGGCGCCGTTCACCGTGGGGTCGCGTTACATTTTCCAGTATTATTATCTTATGTGAGTTTCAGTTTGCAGCTTGGTGCACACGCCCTCCCTCAGCCTGCCTTTTCTGATCAGTTTAGCGATTTTTCCTACGTTTCCCAGAATGACTTACTAGGCTGTAAGGTCGTTAGCACAGCCGGATGAATTTGTACTTGTTTCAGTCATTGATTTGTCTCCAGACATCTGCTGTGTGTCACCCACTGCATGTCGCCCGCGGTGCTCTGCAGGAAGGAGCTCGCGTCCTGTTGGCTGCTCCTCTGACAGGCCGCCCGGTCCTTCTCCCAGCGGCAGATGACGTCCGTGTACTCGACTATGACCTTGTCCATCCAGGTGAGGGGTTGAGGGAACAACACGGCTCCCTCAAAGAAGCCCAGGTGACCTCCGTGTTGGGTCAGGGCAAATATCACATTGGGCATCTTTTCTGCATAAAGAACAAGAAAAGGTCTTTTTTTACTGGGCAGCATTTAATATTTACGTATTTAAAATGCGACTTACACATAGTTTTTGTAATTGCTGAAACAGGAAGTTGGGCCAAACATGACATTATAATCATACGTGTCAAGTTTCACCTAACCAACTAGAGCCATCACCCTGAAGACGAACAAATCTATGACTGATGTGTGTAATAGTCTTCGCACTTCACTGCATCCCTTTGGCTCTCCGGTCAAGCATCTCCAGCCACTTGGTAATTAAAGGTGCCCTGATCTTGTCAGCGTTAAGGTAAATAATTGAGCTCTCCTGCTTTGTGGCGGTATCTCTAAAACGGCTCTGTGGCTGTCCGACTGTCAGGTCGGCGGCCGGGACGTTTGGTTCGCGCACAGGAATACGCCAGCCCCTTTCCCTTTCTGTCACTCTACACCACCTTCACACTTTCTCTCATTTGGTGTTACTCTGCGAGGCCCTAAAACCAGCACAGCGTCTCTAACTCTTGTCCCAGAATATTATATATTGTTGTCACCTTAGTTTTTATTCATTTTCATGGGTTTTAGTGGGTATTCTGTGTGCACAAGTTCTTTCAGGAAACCCATTTTAAACTTAAGCAACAAATATTATGTCAAAGGTTTGATGCTTGCACAGATAATAACTGATTCATTGTGAGTAATGTTAGTAAAATATATATATATGTACACACACAGGCACACACATATAAAACTCTGTGCATTCATGTTCCTGTGAAGTAGGGGACAAGTTTAGAATTTCACTTGTCAAGGTTTAAACCATTACACACAGTGATTTACACACAGGGGATAGTGCATGTGACCTACTGAGGGAAGAGCAGGCCACGAGCGTGCACGCACACACACACACAGTTATATATATATATAATCCAGCAGCCCAGGCGGATCACATGGCCCTGAAAAATTCAACAAGACCGTCTGTGCTGGCCGGTAGCTGCGACAAGACTTTATCAACACTTAAGACTCCGGCTCCAGTGTCCGGACAGCGGGTGCCTTTGCTCGACACTGGTCTGGAGTTTTACAGCACCGTGAGGGTGTAAAACTCGGTCGCTCTCGAGGAAAGCATGCTAAATATTCAAATATTCTTCATAAGATCATACTTGCATTCCATAAACTATAGCTCCGTTAAATAAAAAAATGCATTTCTGACGAATTTGTTTTTCTGCACTAACCTGCCAGTGTGCGTGGAATAGCCAGTAGTGACTGATGAACTAGTGGGTCGTCTGAGGAGTTTACCAGGAGGAGAGGCACAGTCACCTGCAGATACAGCAACAGTTTGTTTCTGAATGTTGGGTCACGCGCTGCTTCTGGAGGAAGCAACAGCAACAGCAGCAGTAGTGATAGTATCTGTATTAGTATAGATGCTAGAGAAGTGGGGCTGTCAGAGCGGGGCTGTATTGTAGTTGTAATAGTATTAACAGCTGAGTAATATCAGTATCTGTATGTATTGCAAACATATGGCAAGCTATTTGCTTAGCTTAGCATCAAGACTGAAGGTGACAATTTGAGGCTTTAAAGGTGCTAGAGGGGAAGACAGGTTGCCTGGCAACCGGCTGAGACAAACAGAACGGCCTCAAAACAGTTACACCGCACAACTTCCTCTAAAAACAACAAGAGAACTGTTGACTAAGGGTTGAACAGAAAACACAAACTGTGATAACTAGTGATTATCTAGTGAACTCACGTTGTGGATGAAGTGCACACAGCTCTCCTTCTCATAGTACTCCTTCAAGGAAGTGTAACCGTGGAACTTTCTGCAGTAGAGATCACATGACAGCATCAGTGACAGGGATCAGAGCTGTGGGGTCCAGTGTGGCCAGCGGAAGCCAGATTTGATTCAGTTCAACGGGAACTTCACCTCATGATGCTGTCGTCGATCTGCATCAGAGACGTGGCCGCGCACAGCCTGCTCATATCCGCGTCGCCGATGTTGCTGGAGCTCATGCTGAGCAGACTGCTCCTGAGCGACAAAAGAATGCAGGTTTTTAGAAACACCGGGCCGCTGGAATACCAGTCACAACACATCTGCAGCTGTGAGTCTGTAACTGCAGAAACTTCACCTGTGTGACAGGATGAGTTTCTTCATGTTGCCTGCCAGCACAAAGTTGTAGAGTCTCCGGCACTGATCCCACTGGAGGAATGTTTCCTGGGCCCTAAACAAACACGAGCACACACCCACACACACACACACACACACATTTGAGGACCGAAACTGATGTTGGAAAACACCACTCCCATAACCTAATGTTCAATTGTTTGTCCTTTTATCTACCAACCTGAGGGCGCTGTAACCCTGACACACGCTGACACAGCAGAGCACCCGATCCTGGTTCGATCTGTTCTCACCCAAGAACTTACAGACGATGTTTCCCCCGAGACTGAAGCCAACGACCACCAGCAGCGTCTGGGGACAAGCTCGCTTGATGTGGCCAACCATGGCGGCGAACTCCCAGGTGCAACCTGAGCGAAAGAGAGACAGCTCTTCACTATCACGTTAGATCTCACATCTGATACCAAAATTAGCTTTTGTCTGTGTGTTTCTATGTTGCAACTGTGACTGCGTTCTCAGGACTGAAATCTCTGTTTTGTTTCGTTTAGCTTTACTTCTCTTCTCTTTAGTTCTCTTTAATGAAGCCCCATTAAAATACACAATTAAGTGAACTTCCCCCCTGTGGTTTGGACTCTGACATCCTCATAATTCACTGACTGCCATGTTGTATTTCCCCCATTACCGTAGGTGAACATGCGTGGTGAGGTGAGCTCCATGTTGGGCAGGGCTCCCAGGTGGTTGAGGACCGCACAGCGGTAACCCTGCCGCTGGGAGTGATCCACAAAGGTCCGAATGTAGTTCTTCTCGCTATGGTTACCGATCCCAGGGCAGATTACCATGGTAATGTCATCTGATATACACACACATACAGACACAAACAAGAGGGAACACGTGCACAAACACACAAAGTGGAGTCATGAGTGGGTGTAAAATGGATGCTGTGTGTGCGTGTGTGTGTGTTGATTTAATTGGCTACTGAAATGCATGGCATTTTCGCTCGAGGGAGTTCATTAGCGGTCTTCCTGCTCATGCATACTGCAGTATGAGCTGATTGTTACTTGAGGCCCAAGAAGTACATTAAAACTCAGGAGGAACGAAAGGTAAATAACAGCTTCTAACAAAACAATAAGTAGTGATGTCTTCATGAAAAATAAGCTTTAAAGGGAGTTGTATGACTGAGTTCTTCACATTCAGTAAATCCAAAGACGTTTAACAGATAGACCAGCATTTGTGTCTGACCTCCTGTGCTGTGGTCGCCAAGTGGTTCAAATAGGTCAAAGGTGGCTGTGGCCCCGTCCTGCATCGGGAGGAACTTGCGGACCCCGCAGGGCGTTGGGGTGTTGACACGTCCCATCTTGCCGTACAGGGCCGTCTGGAGATGGCCACTCTTACCCCACAGCAGGGGAGGAATGTATCTGAAGAGAAGGGCGAGCTCCATATTACATTACAGCTGTAGCGAGCACCCTGAAGATGTTTCAGCACACAGTCTTAGCAAAGATTACCCCACTACACACACACACACACACCACTCCAGCTACAGGCAGCTGGTTAACTGACCATCTTAGCCCGCTGGATTTGAACTGACATGTTCATATTACCTTTCTCCCACCACATTTAGCATAACTTTGAATTCATGCAATGTCTTCATAAAGTCTAAAGTTCACAGGAACAACGCGCGGCCCATCCTTGTTCAAATACAGGAGGCGGTGGTTTTGTTTGCCGTGCAGAGGCCGTGGCATTAACATTAACCTTTAGCAGTCACTTTACCGAGCGCATTGCAGAGTACATAAATGAACCACCTACAGACACTCCCAGCGTAAAAAAAGAGAAATGCTTCTATGAGGGAAACTATATCGGTTTTGCACAAAAGCTGATTTCACAAAGTCTGTTTACAGGATTATCAAATAAACTGACTTGAAGGACGTCACTGGTACCTGCACCTGCTGGGTCTGAAGGCTAGAAAATGGAAAATCTAGTTGTAGGCCCCTTCCTCATCTCTGCATGAGGCTAGCGGCTAAAGGCTACATTAGCTGCTACTAGCACACAGGAAAAAACACATATCTCTGGTTTTGCTGAGCTCATTTTGTTATATATATATATATATATATATATATATATATATATATTATATATATATATATATATATATATATATATATATAGTTAGTTCTAAGGCAGGTAATGTAGTCATATTTGTCAAATTCTGTATACATATTTTTATTATATATTCCTATTTTTATTCATATTTCTTTTTATTTGAAGAATATTTTGGAAATTTTCCAGGTTCACAGCAAAGTCACCAAGACAATATCTAGATCACGAAGCCATGCGCGGTCCACAGTATTAAAGAGTAAACCACTCCAATGTCAAATCACTGATCTGACATACAGCGGTCTACAATGGGCCTGTTGTTAGTTAGATATCTGTATCCCAGATCACTCACTCTTTGGTCAGCATCGGGCAGGATTTGAGCAGGTAGCGGCTGAGCGGCGTGTCCTGGCAGGTGATCCCCGGTGGTGCTGTGGTGCTCTTGAGGTTCAGGCAGCGGACGATGATGTAGAGGACAGTTGCCACTGCTGCCAGCTTCACGCCGTCAAACATGGCGGGCAGCTCTGGGCCGATGGTGTTCACGTCACCGTCCTTGAGGGTGGTCATTGTGGAAACGGGGGGACAGGACCTTTGCACAGCATGACAGGAGGGGACTTAACACACACGACTTATGAAGTACAGGAAGCAGCATTAGACAGTAACATGGCTCTGTTACAAAGATCTAATTGGCTGATTCCTGATGGCCTTTGCCTTAAACTAAGCATTGGATAAATAACATATATCAGCAGTTAGACCAGTTCTCTACTGTTGCAGCTATTTTATTTGTACCTGAAGAAAACCTATCTCTCTTTGATTTGTATTCACTTCTGGATGTTAATTAAACTCTGAATCCAGCAGCAGAGCTACAATACCTGGTGCAAAATGTACAAATGCAGTATCTGGGCTCAAACCGTCAGGTAGTGGATGCTTCAGTTTAAAGCTACTGCTGAAAAACGCTTATGATCAGCTGCCTCTCAACAGTTTTTACCCACCTCGTCTGACTTTGAAGATGTTGCAGTGTTGGTGGCCGCTCCTTTTTTTGATGCCACAGTCTGGTGATGCTCAGTTAGTGCTGGAAAACACACAGTTAATCCTAAAACATCAACGAACAAATGGCTACAACAGAAACCACATAGATGGATACTTTATCAACGCCGCGTGTAAATTTAAGTTTAAAGTTACGAACTTAAACTTTCAGGCATGTGTTTCACTGTGGCTGAAGTTTCAGGAAAAGTACTCCCGTGTGCTGCTGACACGCACTTAGCCCACGGTGTTTGGTGGTTAAAGCCGGAACAATAAAAACTACACAAGTGTTGGACAGACAACACAACAACTAACTCGAATAACAGCCGTCTCTGGTCTCGGGTTCTTTCTACTCTTTTGATTTGTCACTCAGGTAACTGTTTCTAAAAGGAAGTCGAGGTGAGACTGAAGGCCTAAAGAAAAACCAAAAAAACTAAACACGGACTTAACATAAAGTAGATAATGTGTTTATTTAAGTAGACAGAGAACATTTCCGGTCTTACCATTGTGTCTTTGGGAGTTGGGAGTCTGTCCGAGTTCTGGTCGGATCCACCCAGAGCTGAGCCCCGCGTCCGGACTCGGTCTGTTTACAACAGAGGAGTTGACTGACCAGCCGCGAGCTCAAGATGCGTTCAGGCGCTCTTACAAAGCTCCGACTTTTTGCTACCATCTATTAAATACCCCCCCCAAATAATCTAATAACGCGTTTTGTCTTATTATTTACATATATTTAGATTGTAGCCATTTTTAAAAACCAGTTTCAATAGGTTGTGTATGAATCTAATCCCCTTGTTTTGAATTAAAGCTTCTGTAAACCAGAATATCCCACAGCAACGAAAGGCAGCGCAACACACAGCGGTGTGGCTTACTTCCTACTTGAGAGAAACTGACTGCTACCTAATTTACAGTAACAACATGCTGTGGTTTCAGTTGGGAGGTCACCTAACTCCTCCTTTTGCGGACTATTGTAGCACAAGGCCCGCATCTGATATCGACACACGGATGTCACGCAAATAATATGTGGAGAGCAAACGCTGACATAAGCCCCCATTATAATATTCGACATCTGGGTTTTTATATAGGGCACATAATCAAGTTCACATGGGCTTTTACACTTAAATATGAAATATCAAAATAAAAACATAGCTGGGTGAGATTTTCTGGTGACACCATTAAAACATCAGCAGACCTCCTCTTTTTTTTAATTTATAAAGATGGATTCATTCTCCTAAACAGAAATCGGAGTAGTAATGAGCCCTGATGTCGGTTTACACTAAGATCCTCTTTCAATGAGTATTTCAACCACTTGAGGGCGCCATCCACTAATGAGACATACAGTAGGTCTGAGGACTTTATATTCATTTATAGTGAGCTAAAACTTTTAATATATTACTGATATGTGGGTGGCATCAATCTAAAATTGATTATAATGTCATTGTGATAGAAACATAATGTATTTATTGTACTACAGTTTCTATTTAATGGTGACACGTTGACACTGTGTGATAATATGAGTGAGACCTGGGTCAGAAAGACACATCACACTGTTTCATAGTAATACATTTAGTGATGATAGGGTTTAAATGATAGAGACAGGGTAGTGCCAGTGCTTTGAGAAGCTTTGGAAAGATAAAGCCAGAGAAACGCTCAATTTGAAGTTATATCGATTGTTACTCAAAAAAGAGTACAGGGGTACAGATGCAAAATTAAATGACAGTGTAACTCGATAGAAGAATTCTTCTTATTGTTTTATTTGATTTTTTTGGCATCCGGTCAGTCCAGTATTACCTGTGAACATATATCCTTAGCCCGATAGCTTTCACTTCAGTTGAGGTTGTTACATCAGTGTGGTTTGTGGCTTTTTCCAATGAACCTTCTGAACAAAGACAGCTGTATGACATCAAAATGACGATTTTGTTTTTCGTACTTCCGAATTAGTAAATCCACAGGAATGCACGCTCCCCGCCTCAGTCATTTTCAGTTCTTTATCCATGACGTTGTTTATAAGTGTGAATCCTCACTCATGTTTCCAGATGGCAAATGACAGAAACGAAAGGGGCTTAATCTCGTTTTTGTGTGAGAGGCACAGTGAAATACTCGCCAGTTACAGACTGATGAATTTCAGGACACATTTCTCGAGCAGCATTCCCCTTTATGTGCAGTATATCACATTTTCACAAGGTATGGGGATTATGCTGCGCTCCACATTGAGGATTAAGCTCACACAGGCTTCTGTCACATTGAAGATCCATTTAACAATCATTAACATCATCCTCCGGCTCAGACTCAGTGAGGGTCAGTCATGAGAAGGAGCTTTGTCTGATAGGCCTGGAACATCAGAGGAAACTGCCGTGGTGGACTCTCACCACATTTGACAGCTGCTTCGTGTCAACCAGCCCACAGTGCACATGACTGTCTGATCTGTTCTTATGGTTTCATGACTGTACGGATGTAGCCTGGGGTTTTTTTTTATTTCTTTCTGCCAGTTGTGTTTCAGTTTAGGGATTTTGCTGACACTGAACCAAGAGGGATTTAAATGCTGAAGAACGCTTCAACATGATGGACACATTGTCATTTTAGGGCTCAAAGCAGTGACACTTTGGCTGCGGGACACCAAAACCCTTAAATCACCACATTTTGCTTCCACACGAATGTTTCACATGTTCTAAAAAGCATTATCGGGCATTCATTAGGCATGTTATGGCAGCTGGTACCTTCTGTTGAGCTAATGACACAACATTTTCAATGGTGTCCAGTCTGAGTTTGGTAATGTTAAATGCCTTAGGGACAGAGTGAGTGTCTGATTTGGTTTTGGTTTAAGACTTAAGCCTGCATATTGCATCTAATGTTTAAATGTTTTTATTGGATAGCTGACAGAGGACAGACGACAGGAAATGAGGGGAGAGGGACAGGCCCAAATGAATCTGCTGAGGGGACTCTGACCTGTATCTCCGTTTATGTAACTTTCTCCACATACTTTGCTTGCATTATCGCGTTAGCATCCCTATACTGTAGATTTAAGCACATTATGAATTGACATATTGAAAGTCTTAAAACACGTTTTTTACTTGGGCCCCTAAGCCTTAAGATAATACAAACTTTGGGGTCTTCAGCATTCAGCTCATATTGTACTAGTAGTGCAATCAACATCATAAAAAAAAAGCAATTTACCAAATTAACGTAACCCAACTGCAACACGGTGAACTGTGGGCCCTCGTCCCCTCTGGGGCAGTTACTTTCTTAGTCTTGCTGGACAATCAGCCTTGTACTGGTGCTGCTACAGTTCATGGTCAGCGCCTTAAACCCCTGGAACATCAGGTCACACCTGTTTTGATGTTTTGCAGAGCATATTATTTCTTTGCAGCATAAGGTGAATGAACTGTTTCACTACAGAGCAACCACAATTATGCAGCACCCGTTTTACTTCAATGTAATTTAAACCGGCTAAAAGGGAACCTTTCAGTTCGACTTTATTATAAAGGGAACTGATGCATTTAAATGCCTGATTTTAACTTCCTATTTTCCATAATGTATTGTATGTGCATAAACAGAAGAAACTACTGTCATTTCCCAGTGTATCTTTGTTCTGCATTTTTAGAAAATACCTCAGATAAACGTCTGTATTTTCATTTGTGTGGACTTATAAGCATAGAAAGGACAGAAACAAACTTTTTGTTTTCCAGAAGAGAAATATGCACTTCTTTGCTTTTCTGTGTTTCTCATCTCATTAAGTGAGAGTTGAGTGGGTCACAGAAACCTTTTCTTCGTATGTTACAGTATACACGCCTTCTGTTCGACCTACTGCTCCTCAAACTAATGAGTGGGAATGTAATGCAGAGCTTGGTTCCATATAGCTTGAGATTTAACTTTGATGTGAAAGGGTCATCAGGGGAAAGGAATTTCTCTTTTGGTCTAGCATGTGAGGGTAAGGTTTTTAGGTTTCGCGCTGCATTGTTTTAAGACTGAACCACCGTTTTAAACTGCATTTAATCTAAAGTGCATGAAAGCAGAGCGTTAAACCAAGTATGGAGATGTGATGAGAACAGACCATCAAAGCACAGCAGCCTTTCTGCTCTGCATTTGCGTCGGTCGCCCAGCATGAGATAAGCTTCATTTAAATTACTTTGGCTTGTTACTAGGCTACAGAAGGCTACGTTTTACACTGCCAGTCAAAATGTGTAGGGTTCATCTGAGAATATTGGTGCTGTTATTGTAGATTGTGCCGCATTTTAGATCACATTGAGCCAGTGATATGCTTCCAATGTTATTAGGCAGGATATGATTTCCTCTAAAGTTCACAGTCACGTGTCTGTTGCTATATTTAGTGTTTGTCTCCTAAATTTGGAGCAAGATTAAAAAAAAAAGCACATTCATCTGTGCAAGAGGAAAGAGGTGAAAGAGAGAATAATTTAGTGGGTTTGACACTCTTGAGCATCCCCCTCAAACTCACACCCATTAAAAACAATTCTTAACCTCACGCCCACTCCCTCTGAGAGCACAAAAATCAACTCTGACCCACTGTTGGATCTCGACTCAAGAAACGCCCACAGATGAACCTTTCAGCTGTCCACAATAAAACATTGGCCTTAATCTGCATTTCAGAGGCGAAATTCATGCATGGGGCCAACATGGGAATTTTCTCAGAACTATGAAAGAATAGGCGAGAAATGCATTTGGTTGAATCAAAAAATGACATTATGGATTAAGCACGCATTGATATAATCAGTTGTTTTTTTAAAATGAATACAGTGTTATTTTTTTATTCCCCCACTGATCCCAACTGTCATCTGTCCACCATTAATCAAACAGATGATCTTCGATGTTCTTTGTATTTCCAGTTGTTAAGTCATTTGATTTAACACAGCTCAATTAAGACAAATGCTTGTAGTTCAAATCCACATGTCAAAATATCAATTTTCAATGTGCTCTTTGTAACAACACCACTTCACATGTGATAGATTCACATGTTGCATGAGATATGTAGTGAACATATGCATGTTTTCATATGTTTCACATATAAAATGGTAAAGATACACTGTTATAGAGGTTTTTATTATGTCATTAAACTACTATTATACAAACAACAATCTCAAAACTGCTGATACTGTTATGGTTGGTTTAAGTGGTGCATAGTTCAATTATTTCGCATAAGACTGCAACTAATGATTTAATTATGGATTCATGTACTGATTATTTTCACATTTTCAGCAATAGGATTGTTTCATATATAACATTTGGGAAAATAGTGACATTTTCACAATTGCGTTTTGTGCAACCAAAAGTCATCATTTCTAATTGATTATAATTAAAAAAACATAAAGGCATTAATTCTTTCATAGAGGTTTTCTTGCATGAAAATAACTTTATATAACATTATCAAAATAGTTTCAATAGTTTCAATCAACTAATCAATAAACCAGTAAATCCTTGAAAAGACTAAAGTGAAGCAGGTTATGAGTATCTCAAATCTGTACTCATGTACAGTACTTGAGTATAAATAGCCTACTTGGTTATATTTCACTGCTTATTAATTAATAGTATGCTTTTAGTAACCCCGTGGAAACACTTAATTAGGTCACAGGTTAAATGTGACTGCAGTTGCCAAAACAGGGGAGCAATTAATTCCCTTTGATGGGTTTTATATTAAAGATCCTAATCAAGACAGTCAATTTAATGCAGCACATTAGCCACAAACGCTTCTTTTGTTTCCAGGGTAATTTACTTCTTTTTTTTTTGTTCTTGGACGAGCGGGAAGGAGGGGGGCGGGGTTACAATTAAAAGCCAAGCTACGATTGGCTGAGAGCCGAGGCGCACGTGCTCCTGCTCTACGCCTGCTGCCTGGGAGTTTAGAGGCGCACAACAAGCTCGAGCCTCAGTGGCAACAACGTCCAGTGAGTCACTATCCTCTCAACGGTACCGACGTCCCTTTAATCCAACGTACTACAGCTATTAAACGACTGGCAGAAACAGCAGCCATGAAGACGCAAACAAGTTTTTTTGTTTGGTTGCAACTTTTCGCGGCTTGTCTCGTGCTTGGTGTGAACGGTAAGTTGCCTCTTTGTGTTTGTTTACAGTTCAAACCGCCGCCGTCAACGTCCTCGGACCGTTGCTGCTTTAGGTGTTGTCGTTTAGTTTGATGTATGTCAAAGTTGCTCTGTCTCCCTCCGCGTGTTTCATACTCTTTTAAAATGTCCCTGACGTTTACTCAGTTGTTCATTTGCTGGACATGTTTTTGTTTTTCTTTTACCGCCAGTGAAGTGTGTTTGGTATGTGATGATTTAATTCCAGCCTGGCACAAGTGGCGCCCGTAGGTTCATCACCAGAGAAACGGAGCAGTGGGCATTTTGTAGGTGGACAAGTTCAAGCGATCCTTGAATAACTTGTCAGGACGTGTGGGAATGTGAGAAGTGAGATTGGCTCTGAAACGGCAAAATTACATATTTTCGATTCAGTGACGTTTCATAACTTAAAAATATAGAGTCGATGCTATCCGCACGTTTTCGTGGTTTTGTAGGCCAGACACTCAAGTCAGAATACCTTAAAGGCGTTTATTTCGGGCAGAGTGCTCCCTTTTTATGAAATGACTTAAATCACATGCTGGCCATTGTACTCGCCCAGTGTTAACCTTTATGCCACAGGCGCTTGGCTTTGTTTGCATTTCCATGCACCAAACACATTTAGGCCGATGGACAAAGGGTGGGAAATGGCCTGAATCTCCTGCTCACATTCTCTGCTCTCAGACCAGGGGGAAGGCATCACATGTCACACAAGCATGTTTTCCTTGGTGTGGTGATGTATTTTCCAAATGTAAAAATGTTCCTTTTCCATTTGGTGCTTTTTGCACATTGGCAAAGGACAGAATTCATGACTTGACTCTGTGTGAAAGACGGATTGTGTATTTCTTGTGATCAAGCATTTAGACTTTTGACTTATTTGGGTTGCCCAACAGTCTGACCTTTGATGTTTCCTGCTGCGTGGATCAATGCTCACTGTCCGAGGTCAGGTATATTTTCCATCCAAAGACTTTTTGGAGCAGGGGATCATTGTATGGAATGGTCATGTTACATAAGATGTGATTTAAAGTAGTCCTGATATGGGCTCAAAGTAATTTTATTAAAACTGACTGCAGCACCAAATCTGCTTACGAAACAATTTGCATGATTTGCTTTAGATATATAATTGACAAGACCATTAATATTCAATTTCACTGCAGCCTTATTGAATTTTAAGTAATGTGCACAGCATTCCAGTGCTTGCCTTGATCCAGTTGATAAACACTGCAGGCTGCAGATGCAAGCATGTGACTTCATTGTAGGACGACAGGAGATTTGAGGAGTTTGGAGATTAATGCAGTTACTTAACTTGGAACCAAGAAGGAGATTTTTTTAGCAGATGCAGGGCAGCCAGAATTAATGAGTACAACCCAAAAACTACTCTGCTCAACTGGAATTTGGACCATATTACCATTCCTTGTCCGGTAATGTTCTTTTGTGGACTTGCGTCATTTACACAAGTGTTTCATACACTTATCTAAAAACCTTTTAGTTCGAGTCGAAATTGAAAGAGCACGGAGCCTAAAGAGAAGCACCCATCCCAACATGTTTGTCCCTCGATGCTCAGGGATGGGACAGCCATAGGGAATAGGTGTGGTTGTGGACCACAGCGTTGAGTCACTTTCCGGATGCAGCCGCCAACACAGACATGCCAGTGAACTTCCACCCACAACAGCGCTCACAAAGACCTTTCCACGCTGTCAGGGAGTGGGGGTGGGGGGCGACTTCTTGCTGCTGTGTCATGCAAAATGTTTACAGGGCAGAATAAGGGCTGAGGGGAGAGTTTCCCCCCCCTGTGTTTTACCTGATTAGGCTCAATTCAGCAGGTTGTAGCTCACTTGTCCTATCTGTTCACTGCTGAAGGGAGAGAAGTGGAAAATGGCATTCTGTGTCAGGGCTGAGGCAGTCTTTTCTCACAACAAGACCACTTAGGGCAACTGAGTGAACCAGGGCTAAATATAGCCGGACTCTGGGCCAATGGCATGGCAGGAGTGTGTGTGTGTATGTCTGTAATTCGTGCAAGAAGGCAGGTGCGCACACACGTTTGAGTTGAAATTCATGCGCATTTACTTGTGGGTGTAAGACAGGGTTTGACTGACAATACATGGGGCTGTATTGTTGTTGGACTTACTTAACCTGGAACTGAATTAACTGTCAATGGGATGCTTGTTCCTTTCCACAGTTGCACTGCATCAGTCAAATCATTAGGCTTTATTTATTTATTTAGGGTCCTATTATGAAGGAATTATACTTTTGTAAGTCTTTGTGCCCTTTATGCTTCCAGCATTTCTTCTAAGGTCTCCCCTCGTTACTGTCTTAGATAATTATTTTGGGTGTCAATCCAAAGTTTTACAGGACTCCCTGCCTAGAAAAGCTGTGAAATATTCTGAAAAACGCTGAATACAACCATTTCTGGGCTACTAAACGTCAGGACAAAAGTACACTGAATGCTGGACAATCTGGAACTAGTGGAACCAAAGAGTGAATTAGAGTTGAAAAAGAAAGCTGATTTATTTGATGCCAGATAATGAGTTATGTGTTATTCTGATAATCAAATAATTGATTGACTTACACTGAGTTCTTTTATTGTCAGTAAGTTATTTTTAATGCATGTGTGTCCCATTGTCAAATCTAGCTCTTACCATCTGCCTGCACTGGGTCTTCCCTTCAGGCTGCTGTCTTCTTCAGCACTGATGACTTTATCAGCACTTTTCCCACCACATCCTTCAGGACAGGCTCCTCTCTTCCAATTTGAATTTTGAATAGCTTCCTTAATCAATGTTTCATCGCAGTATGGAGTATCTTCTAATTTGGGCCATTTTATTAGTGTCTGTCGCCCCACTTTCCAATCTGCCATGTTAAATATTTTACGCGCTGTCATGTGAGCTGAACACTGAGCCAAGGACAAAAACGGTGGTACTTGAATCCAAGAGGAAGAATTGATTTTATAAAATCTTTGTTTTTATGTGATCAGAGAACTTGACAACTTCACGACTGTAGTGACAGGTACAGCTTCTGTTGTCTTACTGTTCCAGGCTCTGTTTCAGTTACAGTACTTCAGAGGATGGCTTGTTGTGTTGTTGATGGAGCGTGACGTGTGTGTGTATTTTTAGTGGCGGGCTCCTGTTTTTTTGTTTTTTTTTTTTGGAGCAGCTGCAGATGGCTGTGTTGTTCAGGAGTAGCACGTGCCGATTACAGAAGGCTCACCTGCAGCTGGAGTCCTGCTGATCGTAATCTCGAACAGAGTTGGGTCATTTCAGGACTTGGGTGGGCCTGGCCTTGATAAATCCACTTCCAGTCACACATGTCCAGGTTCCTTTCTTCTTATGCACCCAGAAGTGCAGTTTGGCCATCGCAGGTCATCAGACTAAATGAGGGGTCTACAGGTCTCAAGCCTTCTTATTATGCTTCAGCACATCCTTAACAGTTTTAACAAGGACTGTGTGTGTGTGTGTGAGTGTGATGCAGGCATTTCTCCTTGACTTTCTGGAACACTGAGTTCCCACACTTGCCTGCCAGCCTATACACTCCAGCGTGCCAGTGTGTGCGTGACAGAGCAGAGAGCAGAGCATTAACTGTTGTCAGGCCTCAGGACACGCCGGATATGAGCGCTGACGTAACAAACACACACACACACAAATCACATATAACATACAATATTATTGTGTATACATTTCTTCCTTTCCCTGTACAACTGCAAAGTACAGAGCAGATGTATGGACCCTTGATGTTGCAGGCTCATTCTAAACATACTTGCCTCTTTCCATAAATCCCTTTTAGCAGGGTAATTGATCACTGTAATCTTAATCTATCTTAGCGTTTTATATTTGTATGGTGATTTATTGCACATCATCTTTGATAACTCATTGCCCATAGCACTCTGTGTGTATTTTGCCAATGCAGCACATAGCATCTTCTCTGAGTGAAACATCTCTAAATTACCTCTGAGCCCGGTAACGATATTGTTTCACATCACACTGATTAAGGATTGCCTGCTCACGTATGGCAATTTTATCCAAAGTGCTATTTTATCTCTGTAACCAGTTGATGCTTTTCTAATTTGAGCTGCAGTGAGTGTCCTCCTAGAGCCCACCCCCACACTTCGTGTCCTGAAATGCCTCCCCTGTTTTCATCCTCGGTCATGGCGCAGAGCCCTTAAATGACTTCCAACAGCAGGTTTTACCGTACAGTCTGGAGCTCTTTTATTCAGTTGCAGTGACATCTTCGTAGCCTTTTTAAAGGGTTGTGTTTCCTTTTAGGCTCTACACCTGGACCCTGATATGGTCAAGTGTATTGCCTCAGATCGCTGGTTGAGCCGCTCAGTAGCAACCAAATGTCCTGTAGTGACTCCTTCTGTGACGCTCCTACAGGAAACATGTGCGCCATGTGTTGTGCTGCCGCTCATGTGTTTCCAAGACATAAACACAAGACTTACCAGCTAACTCGTGCCAAACACAGCCACCTGCAGCAAAATGACAGTTGCTGCAATTATTGGGCTAGTTGTGTAATGCTTTCTCAGCCAAGTTGCGGTGGTGGTTTTAAAAAAAAAAAATAAAAAAAATGAATGGAGGCAAAAAAAAAAGCCCAACATTTAGGTTTGTAGCAATCTTGCTTTATTGGGAGAGCTGTAGGCACACCAAGTAGTTGCTGTTTACAGACCAATAATAACCAGTTTCATATGTAATCAGACCATAATAAGCAATATTAATGAGATACTAAGCTCTGTGTGAAATTCAGTAAATTCAGTGTGATTGCTGACTTCATTTGGGTATAATATGTTTAAATTAAACAGTACTGCCACTGAGTTCACACCACCCTGGCTCTGGCCTTATATCTAAGGCTCAAGCTTATGCAGAATCACACTCACACGTCCTTGTTGTTCAGTTTTATTGGGAGCTTAATCATTATATGTCACTCTGGCTGTAACCGCTCCGTGTTTTTGGTCTGGTATGTGAAGCTCATTCCTCGGTTTTAGGCATCATGGGAAAGGCACAGACCGTGACTCATAAGGAGTGAGAAAAAGCACAATGCCCTGTGGAAATGGGCTGTCCTGCCAAACATAACTCCACATACCTTCCTAATCTGTCACTGTGGGCAGGATAGAGTGGGGCACTGCGTTGTACTTTTTGCATTGGCATAAATTGGACAAATGTATTGGGCCTCAATGTGTTTTCACTGCATTGTGAAATAGTTGTTTGTGGCTGAATCCACAGATGACTCAAAGCCCTCTTTTGCAGTTATTACACTTAAATAGATAGAAAATCAGCATCTTCACAATAAAAACAGCAGACATATTGTTTTTGGAATGTAACCAATGAGTTTACGTCCACACCTACATTTACTGAAATTTCAAGACAGCATTAACATGCTCAGGCTTGTTTTCACTGTGGTTCTTGTAATAAAGTGATTTAGGAATCACTGCTTCATCGACATCATGCAGCCTGAAGAGGGTCATTATGGAGGTCAGTGAGAGCTCTGGTCGAACAGCACATCCCGTTTTATACCCCACTTTTGGAAATCTGATTAGTTTGGTGTTGTTTTTCTCAGGTGGGCTTATTCAGCAGCTTAAAGGGTCGATTTACCCAAATAAGCAAAAAGCTTTGCTGACCTGCATCGATTGTTACCTAGCAATGCAGATAGTTTGGGATTTTTTGCCCAGGTTGAGATTGCTATTGATGGAGGTGAGTGTATCCTTTGTGGTGTTGATGCCAAGAGTCGTTTCTCAGTAACCTAAACTGAAACTGCAACTACAGATTGCCCTTGTCATATAAACTGTTTATCTGAAAGCAGGTTTGCCTGTTAACTGTCCACGAAGATAATGAGGAAGTCTCTGATTTTCTCTGAGACAGCAGCAGAGCTGGTGTGGACCAGAAGCCTCACTAGCTATTAGAGTATGTGTTCTTCAGTTGGCACAAAGTCGGTTTTTGTTTTGAATTTATCATATGACTCTTGTGCAAAGCAATACCGGTTCAGGATTTCACATGTACTGTGTGTAGGTTTGAATAGGGGAGAAAACTAAACACACTGTTCTTCATTCCTGCGTAACTGAATGCAGATGTGCTTTTCACAGACTGTGGCATCACTTCTGGGATTTTAAGGAGGCTCTGGTGGTTTGACCACTGTCTCTTGGCTGACTGCCTTCACTAATACATCACAAATTTCATTTCCTCAATGAACCCAGACAAGACCCCTGCTAAATTACCCCTCAGTCCGGACAGACTACAAGCAACGTTTGCAAAGACCGATTAAAGTTAGCTGTCTGTCTTGTCTTGTGATTTTAGTCTAAGTTTATCAGTCAGATTGTTCCAATAAAATATTCTTGGAAGGTCATTTATTCAGCACTGTTATTTTTCAGCACCAAGAGGGTTTCCTGCAGGGAGCTGTCTGCCAATGTAGGGAGGGAGGTTTTGTTCCTTCCCAAAGATAAACAGACAGCAACATTTGGATAGGGATGTGTTGGCGGTGCCAGCCCAGCCTGTTGCCTAACAGTCCTGTGAGACGTGAAAGCGCTTGAAGGCCGTGACTCTGGATACAGTGCCTGATAAGACTGGACATTCATGGGAAGTGCAGTTCAGTTGATAAACAGCCAAACAGGATGCTGGCAAAGTGGATCTGTTTCTCTCTCAGTCTCCCTTCTCTCTCTGTAGAGATGACGCAGATCTACCCTATATCCTTCTCGTTTGCTAATGGATAACAATTGCAGTCCAGATTTTGTACGTCAGAGGTTAAAATAGAACTGATAAGTGCAATCCATTAAGTATGGCAAGGTCATTTGTAATGTAGTGATTTATTTTATAATCCCTTGTCACTAAAGAACCTATTAGTTTTTTTTTGTAATGCTGCATAATTGACCAGAGTTCACACTAAGTAAAGTGCAGAGAACAACAAAACACGAGAGATGTGTGTGAGCGCCGAGTGCGTTTAGAAAGATGGAGAGGACACAGCGATGCACAAGAAGTAAGAAGACAGACTCCTCAAAATGCCATTTTCAGCTATGGCCTTGTGGCCTCTGTGAATTATACCCTCAGCGGGACTAGAGCTCCACTTGACTTTCTTTTATAGAAGTCTAAAAAAATATTTGTCTACTCCCACAAGTCTGTTTTGCTTGAGGTGGGAAGAGGTACCCCACTGAAACACTGAAAAAACGGGGTCAGAGCTCCTTTTTAGCCTCCACGGCAGACACTGTGGTGCTGGAACCATCAATTTCACACTTGGGGTCCAACCTCAATTTCCTAAACAATTATCCAAATGATAAGTCTTAACTTGGAAGTGTCCTCCCTGTCCTCATGGGTGCTAAAGGCACCGATTATTTACTTCCTCCATATTCTAAGTGTCAAAACAGGGTATAATTGAAAAGTTTGCTTCCACAATGCTATGTGCTTGGCTATATTGAGAGAAATGTAATTACTAGTTCATTGTTCAATATCTTGTATACTTGTTAAAGTTGTTGTCAGCAATGTGGTTACCTCACTCGTGCATCACACTAATGATTTCAACATTTTGCCGGTTGGTCATAGTTTCCAAAGAGCATACTCCTTTTGGTGTAAAACTCTGGCTGTAAATCATGGTTCATTTAGTCTTCATGCTTTTGAAAACCACTACACGCCTCTTGATTTCTTTTTTATCCCGACCCATTGTGAGCCGACGTGATTTCCCTCGTGCCCAGAAAGCTGCCAGATTGTCAGGTTCTGGCCAGGCAGCAGCGATGCCGGTGGAAGCGTCCAGTGTTTGTGTTGTGTTTACAGTGTAGTGATGGCTTACTCAGCTGTTCAGACCAGCACATCTGACCTGCAGCAGTCTGTTTATGCAGCGGCACAACAAAGGAATGGACCGAACAACTTAATAATGACATGGGGTGGGATTTTATTGAGAGCTGATTGAAAACTGATGTGTACAAACAAGTTTTAATGCTTAACAACAACCCAAGGAACACATATACATGTATACATATAAATGTATATAATGCTAAAACTACTCACAACAAGTCACAACTGCCGCTGTAATTCATTTTCCTTTTCCTGTCCTGAAATATGGGCCTGAAAATATCAGATTCTGAGCTTCATTGTTATGAATGTGAAATGAAAAGTACAAACCACAGCTGTATCGGAACAGAATTCACAGTACAGTTCAAAATGCTGCTGCAAGTTTCTGGTATTTCGTACTTTGATTTTGGGGCTAGACGTTGACTAAAAACTCTGAAGATGATTTCAGCGAATGAGAAACCTCTCCCTCTGTCCTCAGGTGATTACTGTGAGGAGAATGTGTGCAGTAATGGTGGAACCTGTGTGACCGGAGCAGGAGCTCAATTCATCTGCATTTGCCCTGATGGCTTCTCTGGAGAAACCTGCAATGAGACTGAGACTGGTAAGCTGTGATCCTCAGGCTGAAATTAGTCTACGATTTGACTAGTTAGACAAGAACAGTACAGACAAAGCATGGGTACTGGTGCTTGGACTTTTGATTGACAGATTGACGAAACTTAAACACACACTGTCCTATTTCTGAACAAAAACAAATTACTGCTCCACCTCTGTTCAGCTCTTCTCTTTCCTGTTCATCCAAAAGGGCCCTGCAACCCCAACCCATGCAAGAACGATGCCATCTGCGAGGTGACGGGTCACTCCCGCCGAGGTGACGTCTTCAGCGAGTACGTCTGCAAGTGCCAGCCAGGCTTTGACGGCGTTCACTGCCAGAACAGTAAGTCTGTTCTCACTCTTCAATAACTTTATCACTGTTATTTCAGAAGCTATTCAATATCTGTCAGTGTTTCCCTAAAGTTAAGATAAGGGGTATTAGTCTAACTCATCTTATATCAAACCATCTCTTGGGGCTAATTTTCTTTCTTAATTTCTTTTCTTTTTAATTAAAAGTGTAATTAGGAGTGTTTGAGGTATTGAAAACACACTTATTCATCACAATCATTACATTTCAGGAAAACTCCACCAGTCCTACAACTACTTGCTACACTATATTCTCACCACTTGGCTACGGCAGCACGCAAATTAAAAGTCTCAGACGCTGGCATCCTTCTTTTACCGACTGTAAATACACATTCCTATACAGCTAATTTGCAAGTCTAATGAGGTCCCTGTTTATCTGTCTAATCGGACACAATAACATGCAGACAGCTGCTGTGAGTGCTGGCCACCAGACAGGCAGCTGTCACCCTTATGGGAGCTTCATTCACACGTCACTCAGACCAGGTTGGTTCACTCGGGGTCAGCCCGAGGGAGGGAAGCAATGGTGGGAACATGTGCCGCGCTCTCCTAACTGCCTCCAGCCCCACACATAGACACAGATGGCTACTGTTTGAGCAAGAGGGTGGCGGAATAACAGTGGCCAAGTGTGCTCAAAGACGTAATTAAGCAGGAATCAAGTGGGACTTTTAGGAAAAATCTATTTGTATTTTCTGTTTGATTATGTATGCCTTTCTATCCTAGGTGTCCAAGGGGCAGATTTAAGTTCACAAAAAGGTAACAGTGGAAAAGGCGCCTTAAGGAGAGAGAGATGTGGTTTTGTGCGAAAGTCTCTTTTCCTTCTTGGATCCAGGTGCTCTCTGTTCTCTCGGCTGCATGCGGAGGCTGAAGAATCCAACAGCACACGCAGACAACATGCACGTACATACACACAGACACTCACAGACCGGGAACCGCTGAGTTCAGCACTATCTCTCCTTGTATCCGAGTCGAGGCTGGGAGCGAAACCAACAGTGAGATCACCTCGGCATTAGATACGCCAGGTTTTATCAGTTCAGGATCCACCCTGAAATGATGTGTACTGAAAGATTTGTCCTTGTATTCCCTCATGCCTCAAACACCAGTGGGACTATCCACTTGCCCTCTGAGCTAGTTAAGTTGTTAGGTCTTACTTACGCTGCAAACATTCACATTTGACTTTAAAAAAAATAGAGCCATGTGTTTGCCGCTTGTGTTTTACCACAAATCACGGCTCATCACAATCCATACATTCACAAGTCCTTTGGCAGGTACCCTTAGCTAAGCTGCCAAAATAAGAGCCCTCTGCAGAGAAGGCATTTACACTAATTAGATAATGCCTCAGGGATAATGATGAGGGGAATTTATTTGACCACGCTGGTGTATGAGAACCCCTCTGAGGACTGCTGGGTCAGGGAGGTGCCCCTCCATTCACAGCTACTGATGACTATGTTGTGACAGTTTAAGTGCTCTCTAATTCGCGCGTGTGTGTGTGCAAGGAGTGAGGCGCGTGGCAGCCGGCCCCCATGGTTTTTGTGTGAAACAGCGAGGGGGACGAGCTGCAGAAAGCCAGTGACCGTGGTGCACCCGGAGAGATGTAGTGTAGTTAAACATTTAACTACCGTCCTCACACTCACTTCGCACATTGAGACCAACGCTTGGATGCAGAAATTGACTGAAAGGCTCGGGAATGTCAACACAATCCCTTCTCTCGTCTTATGAACTGTTTTTGATCAGAAAATAGCCAGGAGAGAGCCTGATAAGTAGGTGTTGGCAAACTGGAGCCAGATGGAGAAAAGTATGTTGTTCTCTCACAAACCACTGCATATAGAAAACTATAAATAGAAAAACGCAACAGTAAAGAAGTGCAGGATGTAATAGTTAGGAGTAGAATAGAGGGTAGAAAATAGCACCATCCTCTCCTTCGAGGCTTACTGTGAAGGGGAAAGAAGTTCAAAACAAAGGACAAATTGGCGTTTTGTCGATATGTAGTTAGAATGTGTTTCACTGCTGAATAAATCTCTCCCTAAGGACTTCAATTCCTCCGATAAACCGATCAAGGGAGCAAGAAAATCTCTACTGAAAAAACAGCTTAATCACGTGTGTGCTGCTCATCCCACATGAACATCCACACACGCAGCTCATGATCTCATATACAGACTGTTTAGCATACACATACACACACGGTTCATCCCTCGCGCCAGCCTGGCCAACAGAAAGTGGCGGTCCGCGCTGAGCGCTCGCAACGTCAGCGCTGCTACTGTTGCCGGGCGGAAAAGTGAACGTGGAGGCGGAACGATGAATTAAGTCTGCCCTCCTGACAATGTCACACTCACTACTCAGGTCTGACTGCAGCACTTCTGACTGTCCTGTCAAATTGGCCTAAAAGCCTTTATGGGTGTGCGTGTTTGTGTGTGTATGTGAAGCTCAAGTATGGAGATGCAGACAAATAGGGAGAGAGAGAGAGAGAGAGAGAGAGTCCAAGGCTGTTCACTTCATTTCACTTTGGGCCAAAGCAGATGGATGGAAACACTGAGGGAAGGAGTCATCTTTCTCTTGCATACAGTCACTAAATCCTACATTTTCACAGCAGATTAAGGCAGTTATTTGCTCCCTGGAAGTCACTCAAGGGGGTGTGCACGCGTGTGCTGCCTTTTCAGTTGTTTTGGTAGAATATTCAGCTCCTCCCAGGATGTGGTAGCGTGGGCAGACTGGGCTCCATGCCCCCTGTGGAGTACAGGGTTCATAATATATATGTACGTTTGTGTCTGAGCGCTGTCGTGGATCCGACCAAGACTGGCGTGCATTTCATAGTTTACTGGTGTTTGCGTTAAACGAGCTAGATTGTCCTATTAGATCTGCAAAGCTGCTTACCCGGGACCACAACATGATCTTAAGCACCAGAAGCAGCTGTTTGGTGTTTTGACGGGCGAGGTTAAACCTTCACAGGTAAACAACAGGGAAACGGTGACCGCAGAGGGTGCTCTCATGAATATAACGAATCAGTACAGCTGACGTGACAAAGCACCGCATTTGAACTCATAAATGTTTGAACATTGTAGATTTTTGGACTTTGCTTTCAGGTTGGTCTGAATTAGTAGCAGTACGTTTTACAGTACTATTGGATTCTAAATTTCCAGGTTTGCTAAACGAGCAAATTCTTTTTAACGTTTGGTACGCGCTCTGTTTGATCAGTGCCCTGGTTCACTCAGCAGTCACTCAGAATTTAGAACCGCACATTCACTTCTGCCCTTTTGTCGACCACAAGGCATTTTGGCATAGAGATCCTTTACTGTAACAGCCACATTGGTGTAAATGTGACCAGAATATGATGTTGAATAACTCCATTGCTTAAGGAAAAGGAAATACATACTGTAGTAGTTCCACTTACTGTGTAGCTACTGCAGAAATCGATCAGTGTATGAAGTTTAAGATGCTGCAGACCGGAGCGGCTTTAAGAACTACAGCTATCATTTACCAGGGCACGGGATCTGATGTCACCCTGTCTCGATCTATTCAGAGTGAGCACTTAGAAACACAGCTTTAAATAATATGCTCTGTAAATAAACTTTATGACATCAGAAGTTTCGCCCCTCCATCCTCCCCAGAAGAGGCTGACACCCTGGCAGAGATCCGGTTCAAAGCTATTCTGGGTGCTACCGGCGCTCCTTGGTACTACAGCCAGTCCGCGCGGTACACGGCAAATTACACATCCGGAAACCTTTCAGCCTTTTTTGTTTAATATTGCCATTGTGGTTTGCAGATAAAACCATTTAGAGCACCCCCCCCCCTCAGTTGCTGTGCCATGGCAACGGTGAGAGTGGTGATTAAAAATATGTAATTTCCTTATTTCACGTTGTCATTGGTTGGAGGAAAAAACTAACTTTACTTCTCTGCAACAGTCTCATTGCAAATGTTGTGTCTAAAGGGTGGAAAGTTGATGTTCATACCAGTTGTACTCTGAACTTGGCATTAAATAGAGAGCTGGGCAATGTGTTTGTTGGGGATGGAAGAGCTAAAACTTGTGTCACCACGGTAACTGCTCTTTGACTTTAGAGGGAGGTGTATAAACATCACAGATGGTTTAATTTCAAAACTCAGTTTGAGTACCTTGTGGGCTGAGGCCTCACACTGTGAGGAGTGGAGAACGTAACGTATGACACCATCCGCTCTTCTCGCACTGCAACACAAAAGCAACTTTGGGCCGTCAGATGCAGGCTCGTGCTTTTTTTTTTTTTTTTTTTTTTTAGGCCCAAATCCCGCTGGCTGCCGCTGCCTCGCATAGCTTTGCTGATCGCCACATGCGCTGCCAGCTGACCTCGGCTTTGCATCGATCCGGGTCAGGTTTCAAACAAGCCGCATGAGATTTGTATTGTTTTTCGCTTCGTGCTGGGACAGATATTGATGCTTTAAATACTGTGCTAGTGTGCTGTTTCCGTTATAAGCTACAGGGTTTGTTGGATCCAAGCCGTGGAGTGTTGGCGTGCCTATCACATGCTGCACCCACCAAAATCTATATGCAAAAACAAACAGGGTGCTGACAGACACTGATGAATATTTAACAGATGATCAGATGTTTTTCTTGGTTGACCTTCTCAGAGTTGCACCACAGAGCATCTCTACAAGTTGTTTCATGGTTACGCCTGATCAGAGCCTCACGAGTGCATAATTTCATGTGTAGCTTTGAAGCCCTAGAGCATCCACCTGTTCCTTTACCTGTGTGTGTTCTCCCAAGGCTCCTCCCGTAGCGGCCCCCACCTTTCTGGTTGTCTCATAAATGGATTAGACCCTGACGCTGACCAGACTGTATGGTCCTCCTGGTGCCCAATCCTCTTACTGGAGAGCGAACCGCCAGCTGACGCACTTCAGGCCCAGAGTTTCCTTCAGCCTGTTATCAATTACTGATACAGGTCTCCGGGTGGTGGGGCGTGTATTTTCTGACATGGGAGAAATAAGTTGTTGCCACCCTGTCTCCATGGAGCCTGTCAGCATTTTGTCCAGTTACGTCTTAAGGTCCGAAACCCACTCACATACCACACTAAGTTTTTATAACATCCATAAAACACAAAGATTCCCTGACATATCTCAATACAGGCAGAGGCATTTGCTGTGTATTGACTTGTTCCAAGACAATACGTTGATCGCAGAGCCTGTTTACAAACTCAGGAGAGCTCGATATCTAAACTCTTCAGCTGCAGTTGCTCCTGGAAACGGTCTATTTTATTCTTTAAGCTCCAGACTCAGAAGTGTCATGAGCGTGGACCTCGTTATCGAGAGTACGTGGATGCACATTTCAAAGTGACTGTATTCCTCCTGTGACTGTGTGAAAATGAATGTTTGGACACGGAGCTATTTATAGAGGGAGCATGTGGGTAGGCAGACGCTGCCATGTGTGTCGTTGTTGGATAAAAACACAACATCGGTGTGCCTGGGTTGTTTGCGTGCATATTCTCCCATAACAACAACCGCTGTGGATTAAAGCTTCCAGAGGCACCCTGAAATCCCCCTTTTGATTTGCAGTCATCTGTGCAGCCCGCTACGTTTGTGCCCTGTTCCTTTCGTGTGTGGTCAATCCAGAGCGGTTCAAAGCTGGTTTAGTCACACTGACAGTTCTCGTGGGTGAGAGATGAAAAGGAGTTTGAGTTTGATTCCCGTCTCATTCTGCTGATTCGTTTTCCTCTCCTCCGCTCATCAAACGCAGACTTCGAGGTGGACAAATAGTGTTGGTGGGGGCGCCATCAAGAGGGAACACGGGGGAATTACAATGGAATAAACGTACGCTGGCCTGAGACTTGTGTCCTGAGTTTGTAAAGATCATCTCAGACAAATAAACACAGTCACTCCGCATCATGACCACACGAGCCCAGCTGATACAAGATACCTTGATCAGAGCAACATTTACCGTCTTCCTAACATTTAAACACGCCTTCTTTCTGCTACGCCTCCAGCATGGCTTCAACTAACCTCGGCGGGAAGCGGGTGAAGAACTATCAAACCCGATCTCCGAAGCATGACTTTAACTTTTTAACAGACTGCGATCTGCTCTCAGACCGGCTGGCGACAGTTTACCAGCAAGCTGTGGCTGTTTGACCGCAGTAGGTGACCTTGTGATGTATCTCTCTCTGCAGATGTGAATGACTGTGCCGGCCAGCCATGCGAGAATGGCGGCACCTGCAGGGACCTGGACGGAGATTTTAAATGCCACTGCCCATCACCGTATGTGGGCAAACACTGCCAACTGCGTAAGTGTCACCAGTCACCGCTTAAAAAGAAAACCTCCTCTTACTCACTGTCATTACTTTTATCTTTTTTTTGACCCCGCGCATATAAATTGACGCCGTTAAAGAAAAGCATTAATTGAAAAAAGTACAGGAAGGCAATCATTTTGATGGGAGAGGGAGGACGGCCAAGCTGCTGCATTTTAGGATGATCAGTAGGCCGTATGAAGAGAGACAGCCAAATGAGAAATCAATACTGTATTCGGTTAAGCCGTTTCAAAGCTCCATATCCTTAATGATTTTATGGTTTACGCAGCGCAGTGTAAGTGTAGCACAGGCAAGAGTTACGGCTAAATGCATGAATGTCGACTCTGATCACCTCCCTAACCATGTACTCACTGTATATCTCAGCCTTTAACATTGCGCCCCCACCTTTCCTCTCTGCAACATTCATGTTAAGATGTTAGAATTTCAAGGCATATCACAGCTCTTCTCTTTAAAAAGGTCTCTGAAGGTTATTGTATGCCAGAATTTGCTTCAGGGCCTCAATGGGAAACCTTACGCTGACGTCAGACTCTACTGCCCCCCCCCCACACCTCACCTCTGCCCCGCAGGCTGCATCTCTCTGCTCGGTCTGGAGGGAGGGGGCATCGCTGAGTCCCAGATCTCAGCCTCGTCAGTCCGTTACAGTATGCTGGGCCTGCAGCGCTGGGGACCTGAGCTGGCGCGCCTTAACAACAAGGGGCTGGTCAACGCCTGGAGCGCCGCCGCACATGACAAGAACCCGTGGATAGAGGTGAGACATGTAGCTATATAGTGCATAGATAGATTAAAACTCATATATTCTAAGAGAAACCTGAAGAGGCGTCTGCACAGCACCTTTGACCACAAGACTAAAAACACTAACATCAGCTTTCCACAATTTCAGATCAACATGCAAAGGAAGATGCGCTTCACAGGTATCGTGACGCAGGGTGCCAGTCGCATGGGAACAGCTGAGTTCATCAAGGCCTTCAAGGTGGCCTCCAGCCTGGACGGCAAGACGTACACCATGTACAGAACCGAAGGAGAGAGGAAGGATCATGTAAGGAGACACGGCTCGGCAGAAACCAGAGCTCTGTGGTCCATAAGTGTTTAAACTGATGAAGCATCATCACGCACGTAACACATCATTGTGTTTGTGGTAAAAACAGGGACAGTTTGCTATTCCCTCTTAACTTCGCAGGTATTTGTTGGGAACGTGGACAACGACGGCACCAAGACCAACCTGTTTGACCCCCCGATCATCGCCCAGTACATCCGCATCGTCCCCATGGTGTGTCGCAAGGCGTGCACCCTGCGCATGGAGCTGGTGGGCTGCGAGCTCAACGGTAAACTCACACAGAAAACACAGCGCACACACACACGGCTGCGCTGTAGCGGCCTGATGTCAGAGTCCAGGCGGGGGAAATTGTGATACAACAGTCTTCCTCACTAATTGTTTTCATCCCTCTGCACTTAGCCATTGATCATATTTCAAAGACTTTTACTCAGAAGATTTGCAGTACTCAGTAACTTTGAACACAGATGTCTGTTTATCAAAAGCACATTTCTCTATAGGCACACTGGCAGAGATACTGCACATTAGAGGTTAATGATTTAGAGACTGAACACATTCGCATTCATCACTTGAAAGTTGTCACCGCAGCAGGCGAGTGTAACACTCGGTTCTTTTAAGTCTTTCTGTTCATCTCGCTGCTCCCTCCATGTGAAGTCTGCGTGCTTCCTCGGAGCTCGTCGGCCTCGTCGCGCTGTTGAATATTCGTCTGTCTTCTCAGATCAGTGTCTGTCTCTCTCCCGTCGGTCATGCGTTCAGACTTGCTCCATTTGCAGCATGTGATCTTTTCATTTACCTGTCAGATCCCAGCCAGCATGCACGAGCCTGGCTGTTTCTAACATGTTTGCGCATCTAAAAGTACATTTTGTTTGTTTCCTAAAGGTTATTTGTCTGTAATTCAAACTCAGCTGATTCCATCAAGTGTCTGAGCTGAAGTGAATTGACGATATGAAAGTGAGAAAAGAGGTTGCGTAAGCAGCGACATGATGCGCAGCGGTTGAGCTGATTAGGAGCATTTTTCATGCATCTTGCACCCTCTGTTCATCTGACCTGCAAACCCAGCTGCTTCACTGATCCACACTCATTAAAAAGTCTGTAACAGTCTTTCTGCTTCAGGTTTGGCACTCTGCTCTTGCATTCTGCATACTTGCAGAAGATGACTGTATAACCTAATAATGCGGTGGCGATCAACTCGAACTGCAGATGACAAACAGAGTTGACGGCCTGTTGGATTCCACCACGTGAGCTCTGCTAAGCCTAAAGCTGCTGGTTTATGTCTTCACCTGCATGCTGTATTATAGCCACTGCATCTGCTGCTCTCATCCTCCATCACCGCACCATCACACCTCTGGATGTCTCTTTGCTGCTTCACTGGCTGGGCTGGGCCGCTTCATGTCCGTCCCCTGTCTATCATACTTTCTTTCTCTCTCTCTTTCCATTCTTCTTTTTTCCTGTCTCTTCCTCCGTCTCTCTGCCTGGTCTCACCTCCACAGTGTATTCAAACACTTCAGGTTGTTCAGAGCCGATGGGCATGAAGTCCCGCTTGGTGTCCAACCGCCAGATCACGGCCTCCAGCACTTTCCGCACCTGGGGCATTGAGCCGTTCACCTGGTACCCTTACTACGCCCGGCTGGACAAACAAGGCAAGACCAACGCCTGGACCGCCGCCACCAACAACCAGTCTGAGTGGCTGCAGGTGGGAGACGAGGACATGCCAGGACACGACATGACACAGCTGCACATTGTGCTTTTCAGTTTGTCAACTGTCTCTGTGTCTTCAGGTGGACCTGGAGTCTCCCAAGAAGATCACAGGGATCATCACACAGGGGGCCAAAGACTTTGGGGCGGTCCAGTTTGTCACAGCCTTCAAAGTGGCTCACAGCGATGACGGGCAGACCTGGACCATCGTGAAGGACGAGACCGCAAAGACAGACAAGGTCAGTGCGGCTGTGGCCAGAAACAGGCTGAGAGTGTTTTTGTTTTTAGCATAATGAGACAATCAAAACTGCATCGGATAGGAAAAAAGATGCACTGTGTGGAAAAATAAAAATGATTATCACTGATACAAAGTCTGAACAAAGTAAGGAATGCAGACTTTTACAGACGGGGTTGTTTATTTGTGTGGTCTTAAAGGGAGCCATAAAAACCGAATCAGAGCTGAGCCCGTATCTGACGCACTCGTCTGCACACTTGGAGCCAATTATGTCGACACTGGGTTTGATTAGTTTTCTGCATGCACTCATTCATAATGCATCCAGAAACCTATTCACCTGCCAGATGTGCGGCAGAGTGCAGCCAAATGAAGTCATTAAGTCGAGGATGGGGAGCGCTGACACTTAACCGGTGAAACGTTCAACAGTTTGTGTCTTTCGTGGGATAATATTTGCATTTGTTTACAACGTTTGCACTAATTGTCGAGGTCATTTTGCTTTGCTGTCTATTTCAATTTTGTCAACTGAAACTTGTTGAATTCTCTTTTTGTCACTGCTTTCCCTCTGTAAGTTTATGGCTGTCACTGGCTTTTATCTTTGTTTCATTGCGCTGAAGAGCCACGGAGTGTCATAAAAATGATTTCTTGTATACATATAACACACGTAATGGAAGAAACTCAATAAGCCATCGAAGGAACACAGCTGGCCTTAGCTGGGGAACATGCAGCAAATCAAATCTTTTGATAACTTGCTTGTTTCGTCCAGCAGCAGCTAATATCTGTGTGGTTTTGACTGGCCGCTCTTCTCTGTCCAGATCTTTCCGGGCAACAGCGACAACAACGTTCACAAAAAGAACATCTTTGAGCCGCCGTTCTACAGCCGATACATCCGCATCCTGCCATGGGCGTGGCACGAGCGCATCACCCTGCGAATCGAGCTTCTTGGCTGTGACGAGTAGCGGCGCCCCGGGCCCGCTCTCCGCCCCTCTCCGCCTCCTCTCTCTACCTCCACCCCCCCCTTCCCTCCTCCTCTTCCCTCCCTCCCTTCTCCCCTCCTGAGCCACACCTGCACTGCCTTGCTCTCAGCCCTAGGGGGCAGCAAACACCAGAGTAGCACACCACCACCCCAACCCTGGCTGGTTGGAGGTGGGAGATGTTACCCTTAACCACTGTTACCAGGGCCTTGATTGAGTTTAAATGAAAGTGTCGCCTGTTTGTTCGTCTCCTGAACCGATCGCTCGTCTTTTCCACCTGAACCAAATCTGTGATCGTTTCAGGAAACGACCGGAAGTCTTCTCTCTTACTGAGCAAAGCTGGGGGGCAGATTATTATCCCACCTACCAGCTAAATCAAAGGTGGTAACTCCCCCCCTCCTCGTCCCTGTGTCAGAGGTCAGGGGTAACAGGACTGCTGCTGTATCAGTTGGTGCTGCCTAGACTCTGATCCCAGATCAGCTCTACCTGGAACATTGAACCTCCAAGACCCACGGCTGGTGATGTACATAAGCTCCACTTTAACAGCTTGCACACGTCCTATAACACTTCACCTCCGCTCAAGACACACAGAATATATACTATGTTCAGACGATGTATCGACACTTAAGGTTGATTATTTTTCTTTACCAAAAAGTGAATCTGCTCATAAGAAAATCGGATTAACTTAGTGGCGTGTAACCTTTTTCTTTCGACCTGTAAGAAACATGCTTGTTGCTCTGTAGTAGGAAAAACTAGCAAGTAACACCAAACAGCTGAAACCAATTTCCAATTTGAAAGCAAATTTGAAATATTTTTGTCTTTGCTGAGCTAAAATAAGTGTCGCACCGTGTGTTTTTCAGTATTCCCAGTATTTCCCTGCAGTGGTTTGGAAAGTAAAATCCTTAATCCATGTTCCCTACAGTACATTTGTTTAAACGTTTGTTTACATGGTTTTCATTCCAGTAAAACGTATACATGTAGCAGCCAATAACAGGAGCCTGAACATTTACACAGTCCTCATGTTGTCAGTAAGCTTTGATCAAACTCAATCAGTTTCTGTGTGAGACCACAGCCTCAGGCCAAATCGGTGTAAAGTCATCAACTCATCTTGTGCCAACGCCCCCCTTTTAAATTCCCTGTTTCTATGGGTTTCTTTTGAAAGCGACAGCATACGGCGCGCTGACAAAGACGCACACATCCCTACACGCACTCACTGTGGGACATAATCAGTCAATGAACCATCACAGTCGGTCCGTTTGGCAGACAAACAGATGTGACCTCAAAGGCAGAGGAGACACCCTCGCTGGCAGACAGGAAGTCGAAACAAAGACGAGTTTTAGATCATCGTTGAGTGAAGGAGAACAGACACTTTATTGCTCCTGAGGAAATGAATAATAACTGGGACGCACATGACATCCACACGCCGCTGTCCTGACCAGGTTTGACATGTACAGCCGTCAAAAAGGAGATTTTACAGAGGGACTGGCTCAGAAAACGATTATTTAACTCCTCTGATTTCATGTTGTTTTACACGTGACAGCTATTCCAGTATTCACGTTATTGGCTGCTACAGCAGATGTGTGTAAAATATAATGATGTGGTTTAGTTCAAAAAGACGATTTCATAATTGATTAGTCATGTCTTGGACAAGTGGAACGAGCGCGTGATCCACTTTAGATCTGGACACTTCCACTTCAAATCCATTTTTCTATTATGAACAGTACAAATCGGTATCAGTCGGATAGTGATGCTACTAATTGGTTAGCGTCATAAACTGAGATTAACAGCGTAGAGGCTACAAGTTTAAAACAGGATGGATGATATCGTCTCAGGTCAAAGCAGATAATGTACAGTAAATGCTACTGAAACTCACTCACTCACTCACTCGGCTGTGCTTCTAGTTGACAGATTCAATTCTCTTTTGTTATGGCACTTTGATTGTGTTTGTGTTTTGACATTTGAAATATCCAAAAAGAAAAACAAACAAACAAACAAACAAAAAAAAACCCAGTGTTGTGCATTGAAGAACAGTAGACGTATTCGTTTTTACACGTAGGAGTGCAAAAAGAAAATGTGGTCGCAGTTCGGTTTCTTTGTTGGATCAAACTGAGCTTTTGAACGTCTGCAGGATTTAGTTTAGTGCTGATATGTGACCTGCGTATAAACAGTCCTCCAGTACTGGGACCTGTCCCTGTTAGTAGATGTTAATGTTTGCTGCAGACCATCCCATTTAAGGGTCCAACATTACGGCTGAGGCCCCGCTGATAAGGCCGTGAGAGAGAAACCAAATTAAAACTGATTTTTTACGGTTCCACTGGACATGTGACACGAGCCGCCACATCAGCCGCTTCTGCCCCCCCCCGGTCACAGTATTCTAAACCTTTCCACCCCATGAATTATGAATTATGGGCTTGTGCAATATTATACTGTTAGTTTTGATAACAATGGATATTAATTCAAGACCCTTAAAAATGCATGAGGGGATCGCGGTGCCGCCGAGAGGTCGAGGATAGACGTTGGTGTCAAACACTGTACAATATTTATTCTCGCTGCAGACGATTCCACACACAGTCAACCTCGTTACCCACGTCTGCATGCGTCCTGATAATTAGCGTTACTCAGTCTAAGTTCGACCGATTTGACTTCATTGGTGGCATAGCTTCATTTCTCTTCTAGGTGTTCATCAACATTCAAAGTATTGTAGATATCTCGTCGCCCCGCTGTTCAGATTTTCTATGATTGATCAAAACAATTGATGACATTGATGTGTTTTTACGGTATGACATGAGTTCATTTCTTGCTATACTGACTGTTGACCTCATAGAATTTAAACTGGATTTGAAGTTTGTTTTTTTTAATTCCAGTATTGTGTTTCTAAGACGATTTTCTCTTATGTTTGGCCTTTGTATATTAAAATGAAGAATAAATAAAACAATCAAAAAACATTTTATAATCGTCTCTAAATGGCTTGAAGAGCACGACGGCGGTCTGCACTCCGGCTGGGATGTTTAGGTTATATCATTAATCATATTGCTGAATTAATTGGAGCTGTTTTCCATTTAAAAAGGTAGAAGATCAAAAGACCGAAAGCACTGAGGGTCGTTTTGCCTGTTTAGCATTTAAAATCCCCAGGGGCCTAATCTCTCTTTGCACCACCGTACAGTCCTCCAAAGGTATCTTCACCCGACGACCCCCCCCCCCCCCCCCACCTTCTCGGTCTCATTACAGTGCGTGAAGGTCACACTTAAGTAATGTATTCATATTGTGACACTGTGAAGGTTAAATTATGGAGGAAACCCCAATTTTTTAAAATCTATCTTGTTTATTTACCAATGACCGGTGCATTTTATAGGTTTCTATAGCAATATAGACCTCTGCAGCCCCTGCACAGGTCCTCAATACAAAAACCTTCAGTACAAAACATTAATATACAACAAATGTATGAAAACAATGGGAGCATGCTAAGGCAGTGCCAGAGATGAGCTAATGTGATTCCCCCATGATTGCAGGTTGGGTTTGCTTTGAGCCATATCTTCAGCTTGTGTTTAAAACTCTGGTGCTCTCTCTCCGTTTGCCCAAGCTTGCTGCATCTGTATTAAACAACACAGTCCTCCTCCGCTCGCCTCCGGTGTTTCATGTTGGTGGATTAACGTTTGTGCTTCGGCGCAGCGGCGGTTGTGGAGGGAAGAGGCTGCTGCGCCGCCGGATTGCGTCACTTATTTCGTGCTCGATTAGCAAACGCCAGCTAATTGTCGTGTGAGACAACAGTTGTCAGATGATCTCATGGAGTCCCCACCAGTCCTCGTCAACACACCAGCTGCTTTTTTCCCCTGCAGAGCTGTGGAAAGTGTTGAGAACCTAGTGACGGCTTTCTCTCCGGTGTCACCTCCAAATCTCCGTCCTGCCCCCCCCCCCCCCCAATTGTCCTTTCTCTGCACAGCCTGACTCAACCACTCAAACATTCAGATAAAAGTCCTTGGACGGACATGATTGAAGTTGGGCCCCGTACTTTTTTGCGGTCCAGAACAAAAGGTTGAAGGTGATTTAACCACCTATTGTTGGAAATATTGAGCAGACAACTGTCCTAAAATGTTGGAGATAAAGCGCTGCTATTAGAGCAGATCCAGCCCAAAACATAATTTAAAAGAACAGTTTTCCTGTATCAGATGCTTAAATGTGAAAGGATTGTATATCAAATGAAGGACTATAAACATTTGAAAATGGACATGGACATCCCCAAGTGCCTTATCAAAACCAAGGCATTACTGGGGTCAGTGAACACGAAGCTGCTAAAGTGAATACTGACATATTTACTCTGTGAATTGCATAATACCTCCCTGAGTTGTCTTGGAAAATATGAGGAATCTAATCCATCTGACTGCACCTCCGTCAGCTCCGTGCCAGGCTTCCCTGTATTTGGTTTCTTGGTATGACAGCTGGCCGCGGACGGGCTGAGGGCGTTGGGCCAACCGAGGCAGGAAACTGGAGGCACCGCAGGAAGGATCCACTCCTGGAAAACAACTGCTATTTCGGATCAGGTATGCGCCAACACAGACAACATCTCATGGGACGTCATCTATAAGGCGGGAAATCCTATGTTATTTCTGCTCAAGTAAATGTTCCAAGCTGTTGATTTTGCAGGTGATGACTGGCTTTAACATAGCGATGATCATAACTATCCCCCTTATTTGGCATTTTGTACGTTGGGCCGGTGCTAATCTAACATCATGAGTAACGAAATGATGGGAAATTGTAGTGTTTATTTGTTATTACAGCTTATTTCCCCCTCTCTCTTTTAATCAAGTTGGAAACTGTCGCCCTGAGCCCTGCAGTTCACTCTCCTGTTGGTCTTTTATTGAAGCCTTCCTCTCTAATCATTTCAGTCACACTGAGAGCCACACTCTCTCTCACACACACACACCTTTTGTGACTAACTATGCTTTTTTCTGCGAGGAGCGTAATGACAGCGTGCGACTGCACACACTGACACCATCAGCCGGCTGGCCCTTCAGTCAAACCGCACAAACACAAACACACGGAGTCATCTCCTCGTCTCTTTCATGTCGTCTCTTTCGGGCTCCGGGTCCAAGCTCTGCTCGACTCTCCGGGCCTGAATGTTGCTGCCTTTGCAGAAATTACACCCCTCCATCGCCACAGTCACCCAGCAGTTCACAGGGCCTGATGGTATTTGGGGCCCCAGGCCAAAACCTTTCATCTGGCGCTTTGGGAAGAGCACCGGCCTGCTCTCTCTTCAAACACCCTGGGAGATAATGGCTTTAGAGACACGCGGGGAGGGGAAACGGCTGTCACAGGGGCTGGGAGCGGGGGCTGCAGCCGGTTACACACACACACAGGGGTCGTTTTAAGAGCTGTTGATAACTGATCTTGCCGCTGGTTGAATTTCTATTAAGTTTCATGTAATTTGTGAATAAAATCAACATTAATATTTCAGTAAAAACCCTTCACGGTTCATCTCGGAGTTTTTAAATCCTTTTGCAAAACACTTTGAGACTGTTTCAGACTAACACGCATCTTAAAACTGAATCATACTTTTGGTTTGAGCTAAATGCTAATGGCAGCATGCTAACATTCTTACCCACAGAAACCAGGTTATAGAGGTGATCAGTGATGGTGACATTGCCTGATGTCATCAGATCTGAATCATCCTTCTTCGTGGCGGTTGTCAGGCGATCAAAGTTGATATGATTCATCCTCTGGGGATCATGAGTAAACAAAACGTTAAGCCAATTTTAGCGGATGTCCAGATGTTTCACTGGATTCGACCTTTCATCTTCTCCACCAATCATCCTGCCATCATTTCCGCCAATACGTTTGATAGTTGTAGACACGTTTGCTAGAACCTGATGTACTAGAAGCAAAGTCAGGGTATGAACAGCGTCAGTGGGATTCATCCTCTTGGAAACATAAATCACTGTACGCGGTGTCTTGGCAGTCCATAGCTGTTGAAATACTTCAGTGTGGGCCAAAGCAGTGGATGCCAACGCTAAAGCAACTTTAGCAGTGCAGCTAAAAAGGAAATCCCAGGCGAGGAAGCGAGTCCTTTTTTTGAACCCGGTGTGGATATTTACTCTCAAAACACATATTTTATTTAGATGGTAATGAAGACGGAGCAGGAAAGTGATGAGACTGGTGGAAACGGGAGAAGGAGCGAGCGTGAAAGGTTGTAATTCATGGTCTTTAGCGTCAGTGACGATGAGTGAAGATGCAAATATTCAAAACCTTTACCCAAACCTTAACCAGAGATGATTTAATTGGGTAAATTTAACCTCTTATTGTGACAAATGTGACAGAAATTGTCTTCATTTTACGACGCTGTCCAATAATGCGAATGCATCATGAATCATCTCACCATCGTCTGGATTTTAACGCTGTTTGCAGGGACGGAGAAGTAAGAATGGAGCGAGGAGGTGGAGTGCATCAGGACGGATGCTGAGGGTTAACTGGCATGAGGAGCTCAGCTTTGGGCAAACCACAACTGATGAGATGTTGGTGTTGATCCCGGATCTGGGATTCCTGCCAGTAGATGATTATCGTCTTTTAGCTGTGACTGTAACATTAATGTAACTCGACTGTTTGCAAGGTCACGTAAACTCAGACTGAGGTTCAAATGCCTTCGAGTGAAGCAGAGAGTCAGAGGATCGTTGAGCGTTGGTGAAGGGTTGTTTGTGCTCTTTTAGAGCTCCGTACCGCAGTTTTTAGCCATGTTAGCGGTGTGCCGTGATGGCAGTGTCTGTCAGTTGGTCGGCTGGTCAGCCACTTTGGTCTAGACTGAAATATCTCAACAGTTATGAGATGGGTTTCCCTGAAACTCTGTGCAGACGCTCATGGATCCCAGTAAGACTTGAACGTAGGTGATTCGTGAACTTTGATGTTGACATTAGCGGTTTGACCGAACTTAATGTCCAAACACCTGCAAAACTACATTCCCATCAGCCTTTATTGCCTTGATTTCAAATGTTTTTTGTCTCTAAATGACTAATGGAGACAGCAATTCCTCAAAGTGATCTAGTATTGAGTGAGCAAACTGCAGCCAGTGTAATCCATGTGGCATTTGTAGCCAAACTATGTCCTGTAAAAGTGCTTTTTTGGCACCGACAGATTCAAATGGTTATTCTAAGTGTCTGACAACATTATGGGAAGGATCCTGACAGACAGGCGCTCATGTTTTAAAGAGTAAAATCTTTTTTTTAACCAGAAATATTATATTCTCTGTTCAAACCGACCAGGCTCTAGTCAAAGTAATGTTCATCTTAAAACACACACGTTCACACTCAACACACAGACAATAAAACTCATCAAAACCATCTTGATGAATTCACTATTCCCACAATCACCAACTCTGGTGTGGTCAAAATAAACCCTGCAGTTACTCGCTATGTAAATATTCTGCTTTACAAGCTGTTTCTGCCTCGCTGCCTCTGAGCTGGTGATTGTTGGAACAGTACGGGCCGAGATGGTTTTGGTAAGTTTTATTGTGTTTCTGTAGAGTTTGAAATTAAATTGCTGTTATTTTGACTGGAGTCTGGTGTGTTTGAACGGGGGCGATTGGACAGCCGTTTCTGGTTTTCAAAGATAACATCTTACTCTTGAACATAAAGATCTATCTCTGTGGGGATCCTTTCCCTAATGTTGACACTTAAAACAACCTGAGCCCTAGATTTACACCGCAGCCTATTTGGCATCATCGAGACATAAAAACAGTGAAAACAGGCTCCAGATTGGAAAACGGTGATGTTCCTCTTTATGCTAATTAGCAATTAGCATGCTAAAACTAAACTAATATAATGAACATCAGCTCGTTAGCATTATCAACGTGCACAACGCTACTGTTAGCATGTAGCTCACTGCACCAATGTGCAGCCCCACAGAGTTCCTAGCGTTCCTGCTTTGTGCCACTGGAATTTGTATTTGGTGTAAACTTCATGCTTCAGAAATGAAAAGTATGAGGGCAAAAATATGTGAATGTGGTAAATAAACAAATTGAATGATCAGAATATACGCTAACCTTGATTATCGACCGCAGCAGTGATTCAACATGAACATCCTGGTAGATCTCCAAGAGCTTTTTCCTCAACATCCCCAAGCCGAGCCGTCTGCCCCCCCCCCCAGCTGGAATATTAGTGGTCTTGTGGTTTCTGTTATGTCGGCTCGGTGTCAGTCAAGCCACTATAAAAACAGCAGTGGCTGCAGAGGCCTGACCGCAGAGGAAAGCATTGCGTGCAGGATTCAGACAGGCTTCAAGTTTGGGGGGGGACTCTAAGTGTTGTGGCTCTTCTGGGGGATTGCCATGTCGTGTCAGACAATGATATCGAGTGCAGCCTTAGGACTCAGTGTGTGCCAGTGTCAGGAGGGCAGCTTCCATCTGCACCGTGATAACCAGACTTCACTCGGATATTCAAGCGGCAGCGCTGCAAGAGCACATTCTCTCGGGCCCCAGCGGAGAACTGGAATTGCTCTTGTTTTCCATCACGGCTGCTATTATTTCAGCTAATGACTGAAATATGAGTTCATGTGGCAATATTTGCTGTGTTACTCGAGGCCATAGCAAAACAGGGGCATGGAATATGCTCTGTCAGCCTCAGCGTACCACAAATAGAGAAGCTGGCAGCCTTCGACTGCACTGCTGCTGCAGAAGACCCAAGATTTTACACTTGACACTTGTTGTTGGTTTGCAAATAACCATAAATCTCAGTTAAAAGTTGGAATAAATAAAATGAGCAGGTTTTCCTGGTTCCAGAGTTTCTCCCTCACATGCTTAACATTTAACATTTTAGGGATTTAGATTAAGTTTCTAAGTGTTTTTATGATGTTATCCCTCGTCTGCAGTTTAAAACTTGAGAGTCAGAATCAGGTCACTCTGGGCTGCATCACATATTAAAAATGCAGTAAAACACACCTGCATCGTTAACTGTTGACGGGGATTTTCCTCTCCTTGAATGGACTTTAACCTAGTAATATTACTTAATATTACTTAAACTTCATTGCATTTTGCATTGTCAATATGCTGTGCAGATGTGGCTGAAGTTGGATTATAACACACAGGCTTAGAAAGAGGCTTAGAAAAAGAACATCAGTAGGGTTTGACCACGTTTTTAGTGGGATGAGACGAGGTCAAGGAAGGGGTCACCTGTGCTGACCTGACCCCTGTTCATTTAAAACCATGATGCAAACAGAATTCACTTCCATCTGTTTGCAAGATGGGCTGGTGTCCTGTTATCCTGATGTGATTTATTAATATCCTTTCATTTGTAAAGCTACCCGTAAGATCTTTACCTTCTCATTTGTCTCAGTTGAGATCGACATGTGGTGTTTAACTTCTGGTTTCATCTTGAGATCACCACAAGCTGTCATTTAACCCGCTGTTCAAGTATACTGTAACTGTGCCAGTGTTGGCATCCAGCTGGTAATCAAGCCTGCTGAAAGCTATGACAATCTGCAGAGCTCATTATCAGTTTATATGTTGTAATATTCAATAATTCAACATCACTATAAATATAAATCTCACTTAATAGATCAGCCACTTTTACAGCTCAAGATATACTTCAGTATTATTACATTTACGAGTACTGGGAGCGGTGCTATGTTGCCACATATACTGTATATCTACGGTGTATATAGATTATAGTTCTACAGTATATGGTATCATTTTCATGGTTGAAGCAGCATTTAGTTCCTTTACTCAGAATAGTGTCAGTACTGCAGGTTCTGCTCTCTAAACATACTTAAAGTATCCTGTCATATTAGATTTTAAATGTATAAACAACATTTTACTGGGGTTGGGGTTGTTAGATGATTAATGTTTTAGTGCTCAGATTAGTATTATCACTATTACTGCCCAAAATACATGCATATTGTTTTGTAAGAGACCAGAAGCCATTAATGTTAGAAACTACTGCTGAAATCCTTTAATCAGTGTGATGTTCCTCATACTTTATCGTGTTTTCATGTTAATGTTGACCCTGAGAAGTGACCATTAACTACGCAAATGTTAAATACTTATTGCGACGTATTTAAAGTATAAAACAACGTTAAACATTAAGCGTCAGGTCTGCGAAATAACACCTAAATTCATCGCTTGACTAAACGCACTCTCCGCTTACGGCTGTCACAGCATTACGGGCTCGTGCATGATGAGGTCACTCACTTCAAAGAGGATGCCTCGTCGCGCGACGTCACCGAGGCGCGAGGACGAGTCAGGACGGTCCGGTGAGCAGAGGCACAGCAGAGGATGAGGAGGGGACGAACTGAAGACACGCTGGGCGGACAACGGCTTATCTGTGAGTGACTTTTTACGACTTCAGAGCCTTTTTCCCCCATAAAGAGACGCACATACGGCGGATTTCAGACCGGAGATAGTTCACTTATTTCAGTCGCTGCGGCTGAATTTGAGAGCGGTGGTTTGAGTCAGGCGATAAACAGGGAGCAAAGGTTAATACTCTAAACGGGATGATAGACTTCATAAACCAGCACAACAGCGTCAGAACGACGTTAATGAACCCGAGAACAGCGGTACTGGAGAAAAGTGGGGTTAAATGCTTAGAGCGGAGAAAGGTGGAAGGGGAAACTGCTGAGAAATGAATAGAAAAGAGACAATAAACGTAAAGTCTAATTGTCTGATGTGATGTTAGAGAAGACTCCTGTATTTCTATAAGGCAAAAAAACCCGATTTAGCGCGGTTTGTCGTGTATCACAGGTCATCAGAGTGTTTTGGAAATGTTTTCACAGATTTTGGTGGTGAACACAATATTTTTATGTACCATGCAGGGATGTGAACTGCGGACAGCCTAAATAAATAACGGGATACGTTAAAGAAAATAGATGCATTGCACTGCATTCACACATTTAGCAATGAAAAAACTTTTTTTTTTTTTTTATGAAATTGATTATAATTTAACCAAAGCTGGCGCCTCATTGGGGCCATATTGTAGTTATTGTATCACATTTTTGGAAAGTGCTATTTTCTTTTTTATACATTTTGTTCTGTTTTCAGTCGCTGTGACAACATTTTGATCTTTAATCTGACTGCGGCTTTTATCCAAACAATGCAGCGGTCCGCAGTCCGGGTCCTCCTCCTGGTATTTATGGCAGTTGAAGAGAATAAAGAGTATTTCTTTCTGATCCTTGGTTCAACAGAGGACAGCACCATGCTCAGTCTGCTGCGCCCCCTACTGGCCGCTTGCCTGTACCTGCTGCTGCCCGGCGGCCAGTGCGGGATCCCCGCGTATAACAACGGCTTTCACTACCAGGACATCAGCAACGGGAACGGAAACGGAGAGAGTAGGTCCTGTTGTGAATTTGCAAGTGTGTGCGTGTTTGCTGCATGTGCGAGATAAAGATCAACTACATGCTTTATTTGTTTATATCATAACACCTGCATGTATGGGGAAGACAACTATGATTTATGGAGCCCCGGCTGTCAGCTGGGTTGTAAAAACAAACTCTGCAAGTGATTGATGCAGTTTGTGTTGAAACTGAGCTTTTTATAAGCTACCCCACATCTATTTAACCTGAATGAATGTGTATTTATGTTGCCCTCAACATAGAAAGTTAGTTTCTCTAAGTAGATTCAAGTGCTAAGACTTTTTATTTTATCTAGTCTAAGCAAAGAAAGTATTCAGATCCTTAAAAGTTCAACTGTAACAATACTCTTCATTTAAATACCTCAAATAATTCACTAAAGCACAGTATTTAATTTTGAACCACTGATGATTGTTAAAACATGGCTGAGCAGGATATGACTGAAGGGCCGTCTCTCAGGGGCAGTGTGGCATGTAAGGTGTTATTAAAAACACTGACCCAACTCCTCAGCATGCCCTTGACCTACCTTTTGCTATGGTGCTCTGGTGTCTTTTCTAGTCTACTTCAACGGGGTTCGTCTCCACGTGGAATCCCCCGAGCCCGCAGTGTCGGCCACCAGGGGGAGCAGTGTCACCCTTCCCTGTCACTACCACTACGAGCCTGAGCTGACCGCGCCACGAAAGACCCGGGTCAAGTGGTCCTGGCTGCCAGCAAACACCATCAGCGCACCCGTTTCCCCCGCAGCCTCCCTCAGGGAAACTGAGGTGATGGTTGCCATGGGCAACCGTCACCGCAGCTACGGCAACTTCAAGGGCCGCGTGCGCCTGCGACGCTCCACACCAGGGGACATGTCCCTGGTAATCAATGAGCTGCAACTCAACGACACGGGCAGATACCGCTGTGAGGTGATTGATGGCCTGGAGGATGAGAGTGTGACGGTGGAGCTCGAGCTGCGGGGTAAGGAATGAAGGAGTGGTGCAGTGTCCTTCTAGAAACTTATAGCCAACCAGATATGTCAGCTGAAGATCATCTGGAGATCTGGAGTATAAAGGCTTAAAGTAGACAAATGCATGGCTGGATTAATCCACTAGGAGGCCCCAGAGCCACAATAAACTGTGGGCACCATGGCTACATTAATGAAAGGGTCTCAGCACGGATGAGACCCATTGGTAAACAGTCAGTTTGCCTGTTGATGTGTATGAACAAGCTGTCACAGTACACTCCTCTTCCCCATGTAGGCGTGGTCTTCCCCTACCACTCTCAGAAAGGGCGCTACCATTTTAACTTCTTCGGTGCCCAACAAGCGTGCGAGGATCAGGACGCCACCCTGGCTACATTCGAGCAGCTCTTCACGGCATGGGAGGAGGGGCTGGACTGGTGTAACGCCGGTTGGCTGGTTGATGGCACAGTGCAGTATCCAATCACAGAACCGCGTGAGGGCTGTGGCGGCACGGACTTAGCTCCTGGTTTGCGCAGCTACGGACAACGGCATCGCCTCCTCAACCGCTATGATGCTTTCTGTTTCTCTGCTGCTGTCAAGGGTCAGTATGTGTGAATGTTTTAAAACTTAATATATTATCTATGACTCTTACTTTATATGTGACTCTCTTCTGCTTCAGGGACTGTGTATTTCTTAAAGCACCCGACCAGGCTCAACTTCACAGAAGCAGTTCAGGCTTGTTCCAGTGACGGAAGTCAAATCGCCAAAGTGGGCCAGCTGTACGCCGCCTGGAGACTGATGGGACTGGACCGCTGTGACGCTGGCTGGTTGGCTGATGGGAGTGTCCGTTATCCTATCACAAAGGCCCGCGCTAACTGTGGCCCACCAGAACCAGGTGTGCGTAGTTTTGGGTTCCCGCCTCCGTATCTGAAATTTGGCGTCTACTGTTATCGGTAGATGCTCCGGCTGTGCACGAGTCAAAAGCAAATCATTCCAACAGCGTACTGGTTGTAGCTTGGAAGCTAGTTAGCAGTTAGCCAGTCTGATCATTTCTGAGCTACACTGATGTCATTTGGGTTGATCGCGCTCCGCCTCCACAAGACTGTAACTGATGTGTCAGTATACTTTACTTCCAGTCAACAGCTGTTTAAACTACATACATCCATCATCTGATGCCATGTCAGACAAAACGTAGACACTATATGGCCAGAAGTATGTGGACACGGACACTACGCCCATTAGGGGCATTAATAAGCTGCTACACCAGCCTCAACTCTTCAGTGTAGGTTTTCTACAAATTTTGGGATGTAACTGCAGGAACTTGTTCTCATTCAATCAAAGGTGCTGGATGTGGTTGGGGTCAGGGCTCTGTGCAGAACAGTTAAGTTCTTCCATAAGAAACTGTGAGAACCATTTCTGTATGGAACTTGATTCAAACAAGGGGGCATTGTCATGGTAAAACAGGAAAAGGCTGTCCCTGTTGTCCAAAATATATCTTTACATAACCTTTTCTTGGGCATTAAACAGCCTAATAAAAGCAATAAAGCAGGATCGAATGTAAATACAAGTACATTGACAGGAGTGCCCACATACTACTGGCCATATAGTGCAACATGTTCCCTTCTTTGTGGATTCAGCTGGTTTTGCAGCAAGTCTTCATAGCAGGTTAAATCTGACTGATTTTGCTTCAAATCATTTGCAGCCGGCACCGACTAACTTTAAATTCACAGACGATTCATTTCGACCTCAGGCTGGGACTTCAGATTCACATTCAAATGAATCCACTGATCTACAATCATATTTCCTTTCGTTTGCCCATTATTTATTCAAGGAAAGGTCAAAACAAATACTTAAGAATTCAATTTTGGGTGCACACAACAAACAAACAAACATCTACTGGGTTAAGTGCCTTGCTAACGGGCACCTTGATGAGTTAAGGGAGTGTTTTTTCTGGTGTAATCCTTCCAGCTACTTCCACGAAAGGCTCTTTCTGTTTTTCTAACACTGTGAAATATCCTGGAATCTCCTGAAATATCTGCGTGTCCCATTTTACATAGTATGATGATCTCTTTTTCATTTTTCTGGGTGATGAAGGGTATAGTGCTCTGTGATGGCGAAAGCAGAAGTTATGAGTAAGTATCTGTGTTGTTGTAATATTTTAAACTACCTTGTTTACATCCATTGTGGAAGAAGAAACAGTGTTTCATTTCATACATTTGTTTTTCATTAAATATGTCTATGCATTTGTACTATTTTCTATGAATAAATAAAAACCCTACTGTCAAGACATTTTTATGCGAGGAGCAAGTGTTAGAACGAATGAGTCAAATTAAGTTCTTGTAAATCCCGCAGTTAGAAAATCAATCAAATCAATCCATTAAAAATAAATAGTTTGGTAGATAAGAAAGTTAATAGAAAGAGGGTGAAGGATCAGCGCTGGTGCAGCACAGCCAGGGACACCATTAGAGCAGGTGGAGACGTTGAGTTGCAACAATTGCAGACAACCACGCAATGATTGATTTAGGTTTTTGGTTTTTGTTTTGAACAGTTTAACTGTTTAGAAAGTTTATGACTCTCACCTTTATCCAGGAAATAGAATCTGAGCTGCCTACATAAAGAAATAGAGTTAGATTGCCAAATATTACCTGCTAGCAAGACAGCTACCATCATACTAACATCTGGTGTTTCTCAAATTTGCATGGTTCTTAGGTTGCAGACATGTTGGGTTGCAGGTATGTTTTAGAAATTCCCACTGTGGCCTACAGAGCGTCCACTGCCAAATACTATTGATTTTAGATTTGTAAAGTAGTCATTGTATTGTTGGGCTGCTAGCCTGCGCAACAGCAGGAGCATTAGTTGGATCGGTGTGTTTAAAGACACATCTTTGCTAATCATTTTCCCTCAACTAGTGAGGCAAGAAATGCTCAGCATGGCCCGAGTTTAACTGGAACAACTGCTCCAAACACCCATACGTTTAGCTGTACATGCAAACATTAGCGCTTAGCTAGTACTGTTACTGAATGTTAACAATCTTTCGGTTACTGTCTTTCAGACAGTTAGCATCACGCTAACGTTAGAGTCAAAGCATGTGAAGGTTTGTCTGCTAAACACATAGCCAACAGTAGTTTTATTAAGATGCTACTATTTAACATACAGTGTTAACACTTTAACACATTGAGATACATGCTAGGAGTTAGCATTTATAGTTAATGGCTCTACATGTGCTGCTGACAGGAATTCAGCAGGAATGAGCTGAATTGTTTAATCATAGTAGCGCGTGGTGATAAAACAAAACCCCTTGAATAAGGCATTGTCATAGTCACATGCACATTTGCTGTCATGGTTACACATTGTTAACACTGCGAAGCAGTCACCAGGCATCAAAACTACTTGGTTAGCTCTTGTAGAAAGCCATGGTTTGTGCTAACTGAAGTATGCAAAGTCAGTTAAGTCCCGTAGGTAAGTTGGCGATACCAGACTGTATTTTTGAAGCTGTGAGCATGAGGAGCAATGCTTGTTTTAGGGACAACAGCCCTTTAAACAAATGTGCTTTCAGTCCAATGAGACATTTTTTGGGTTGTTGGGGTTTCGGAATAATGAGGCAACACTGGAACTTTTACATCAAATATTAGGAAATTGGTAATAAGATTTTATTTTCTTGGTCCATCTGAAGTGTGTTTTATATAGTAATCCTGTCCTCGAGGTGCCATACGGTTTCACTTACAGTCCAAACAGGAATGCCAGGGTAGAGAGGTGAGATGGGTCACTGAAGCATACAAAACAGTTACTGTATGTAAACAGCGTCACTCTGTCTGGGCACGATGCACTTTTAGATGAGTGGAGTCAAACACGCTGCTACGCCCTCCTGCATCCGGGTGTGAACAGAAGTCCCAGTGATTATATGGCCAACAGGTTTTATAAACACGTCCTATTTACACCTGCTGGCCAAACACAAGCGGCCTGCACACGCATTACATCAGATGCCTGCGCACACTGCCGCATACACATCGGGTTAATGCACACACATGTACAGTGTGGCTGCAGTGCAAACACCCCGCATAGATTCACATGCAACCACACGTACTTTATGTACATACATACAGGGCCATTCTCCAATTACACACAAACACACAGAGCAGAGCTGTTTGCGGTAAGTGTAGTGATGAAGGTAGTCGCTGTAGAGGCTGATGAAGGAGCTATTTACTGTGTGTTTTTTTCACAGCTTGGTTCCACAGGAAGGTGAAAACAAACTAAATGCCAGGTTTGTCCCTCTGGCCTGGAGAGTTTACCTCAAATATACCAGGAAAAGACGATGTTTCCAGAAAATCTCAGTGTGCGATTTTTAAAAATTAGCACATGCAGTACAAAGAGCAAATGGTGCAGATATTAAATACAGAAATATCAATGACTCCTGGGTGAAAAGTGCTGGTTTCACACACTCAGACAATGACTTCACAGACCGATGATTCCAAGTTTTATTTGGCACAGCACAGTACAGAATACTGTATGTTCACATCAGGATCCGGGATCTGAACAAAGTCACAACAGAAATGTCTGTTTGCAAAGTTAGAAATATTGAAAATATTGAATATACGTCAAAGATATGCTCTGCCTTAATTCAAATGTCACACAACGCATATCCTGCGATGTTAAACTGTAAAAACCTCCAGCTCGACTTCCAAATCGACTTAATTCATTTTTATTTACTTGCACAAAATGTACAAATCTTCGAGTGAGCTAGTTGTTCCACCTTGTGGCGTCATCCGGCTCTCACTCATTCGCTTTCATAGTGTGTTTACTGAAGTGTGTGTGTGTGTGTGTGTGTGTGTGTGTGTGTCCTTGAAAGTGCTAGTTTGACTTTGTGTGTGTGTGTGTTGGCTTTTTCAGTGTTTGTGATTTTTTTTTTTCCCCCCCAAGAGCAGTCAGATATGGACACGAGTATCTGCTCTCATGTTCTCAGTTTAAGCAAATCTTGACCTTAAAAGGTCATGGTCGGCATTTCATAACCTCCTCTTTCACTTCTCTGTCTTCGTTTTCATCATTTTTATCATCATTTTTATCTTTTTTTTTCACTGCTTTCACAGCTTCTTTTCCACTAAAACTGCGCCATTCCTCAAAAACAAAAAAAACATTTCCATTGATAAGACCCTGTCACACGAAACACAACCAGAAACCTATTGAACTGCCTGCTCTGTGTAAGTTATGGACAGATCCTGCTGTTCAGAGAGTTGTAGAGAGAGTATTTACAGTGAGAAGCTCATCCACTCTTCTTATAAAGGCACGAGTCTCACATCAGACTCAGGTCAGCGATTTCTCTTGAGAAGTCAACAAACGTAAACCCAAACCTGCAAAACTGTGCATCCTTTGCGACAGATGGCCCAATGAGGTGGACGTCTGCACCATACTCAGTATTCAGTGTCGTACACTATAGATCTCAGTTGTTACTCTCTACGGTTTCCTGTCCTTGTGTCAGCTACAGATGAAGATTGTTTCTTTTGTTGTTTTTGACTGTTTAAGGTGCACTGGATTCAAAATGCGTAGCACAGAAGTGACCGAAAACTCCCAAAAGTGCATGAGTGCTGACTGTTTCAATCCACGTCTGCCGCAGTGACTTTAATCGCGTCTTAAACTTGGATTTCTATTCATCATCAAATGGAACAGCACAATCGTTTCAGTATGTCTGACGCTGTGGCGGTGTAGTCACACAGTGATTTTCAAACTTGAGGTTGTCACATCACGATTTATGGTCTTGGAGATGGTTTATGGAATTGAAAATACCTCTACAGCACAAATGTATTGTCACGTCTTTCCCTACTGTTTTTACATACATACGGGATTTAATTCAAAACTACATTTTTAAAGGGCCTCAAGGCCTCATCTGATAATTCAAGTAAACTTAACTCTTTGTATTTTAAGGAGTCACAACCCAAAAGTTTGAAAATCTCTCTCTTTGCCTGTAATGTACTAAACTATTTCACAAGTCGGAAGCACAAAAAAAAAAATGAAGACCAAATAAAAAAAAAACAACCCAAAATACTAAGAAACACAGATCTAGAAAAAATACCCTAAAATATAGCGAATGTCTATGTAACAATGTGTTTTACTTCAGAGAATCCAGCTGCAATCGAAAACACTTTCATTAGGCTGTTTTGGACTTTGCGTGTCACTCTAAAGCCTCTCGTATCTCTATTCGATCATTCTGATCTTACCTTATGTTTTGTGCAGTGCCGGCAACTGATTGCAGAAAACTTAATCTTGTGCATTGAGATGATACTTCCAAAGACTACAGCTATAAATTAAACGGTATAAATACACAGAAAACTGCCTGTAGAGGGCGCAGAGTGACTCCCAAAGATCCAGAACGTCAGTAAATTACCTCTATTACTGTCTAAATGTGCTTTAGTGTGTGTGTATATACATGGAAGGGATTGTTATCTTTTTGGTCGGGCATTTGCATTGGTGTCCATGCTTCTTTACAAGAGGGGTCCTTTGTGGCTCTCTGTTGTATGTCCTTTCATTCCCGCTCAGAGCAGCTTCCTCTGTTGCTGTTGGCTTCTGACCCCTTTACTTCTTCTCCTGAGGGACCTTTTGTGTAGCCTGTTACTGTTGGCGCCGGCTAGGGGGAGAAAAGGTACGAATACTGATGACATCATGTAAACATGAGTTGCCAGAGGACTTTATAAATTACCCCGAAGTGACTGGTGTGGCTAAAGGTTCCAGTTCAAAAGCTAACCCGGGCTCTTCATCAGCGTCACGTTTAAACGATATCCCCGCAGGAGGTTTACAAAATATTGCACACTCCGGACTGATGCTGATGGGTTTCACACACTTTACAATTCATGTCCTGTTTGTTTCAAGGCTTAAATCTCCCTGCATTAGTCTGGGTTCTCCGTTTCTCCTCCTTGTGCAAGAATTAAGTGGATTGAAAACATGCCCAGGTAACCGAGGGGTTTTAGGGCCGAATGACCTGAAACACCCCCAGTTTAAGCTTTGTAGCATGTGTAGCACATGCTTTGTGATTTAGAGCAACAGCGGAGTGTGCATATACTGATAAAACAAGAGTTAAGTTCCATTTTGCCTTGTCTTATTGCTTAAAAGTAGATTTAACCCATGCAATCATGTTGGACCTTGGGTTTTGCCCGCTACCTGTTGAAGTTTGTTTGCCTGTTTGTTTGATTTTGACCTTTTGCCTGTCTCACAATCCCCTAAAACCTTTTGTGGTTTATAGTTTTCCCCGCTGCATTTGGGTTTGACCCTATGTTGTCTTGTAAATTCAGTCTAAGAGAACACACATTCAGCCGGGTGCAACCAGATCTACAATCTATAATCTTGGTTATATTGCCAAAAGTGCACCTTTTACAGTGAACCGTCTTGTTTTTGAATGTTGGTTCAAGGCACAAATACGTCTTTCATACGTTCATACATTCCCTGAGAGCTCACCTTCTGTACATTCCACCTGTGGGTCCTCCCACTGGCCGTCTGGCATACAGCGTATCACAGGCAGGTGGCGCTGTGTGTAGCCTGCATCACACTGGTAGCGGACTATTGAGTTGACGGGGTAGCGATCTCTGCTGCTGCCCATCGGTCGGCCATGTTCCACCTCAGGGGGAGCGCTGCACATGACTGTAATATAAGAAAACCAACAAATTATAAAAAGTAAACAGGTAATAATGAACAGAGTGACAGTTGATAGTCATGATAGTTTATATGTGGTTAGTGTTGTTGTTTACCCATTGATGAATCTCATCGAGATCATCTCCAACAACAGCAAACCAAACATTTTAGCGATCCAGCTGTTTTACATCCAAAGCCAAACACATATGCCACTTCAGCGAGCGTACCGGGACCAGCCTTGCAGGTGAAGGGAAGGTGGTAGTTACAGGGCACGTCGTTCCACTGCCCGCCCTCGTGCCAGATCATCACCACGCAGTCCTCATCGGAGTTGAAGTAGTTATCGGGCTGGTTGGGCCTCCAGTTCTCAAAGGTCTAAAGAAGTTCCAAAGAAGACCCCAAAAATACATTGAAGACCAAGAAATGATCAAACCCTCTTTGGAAATACATTAGAGTATGCTTTTCACCACGCAGTGAAAGTCACCTCTGCTTGTACCCAGTGTAAACACTGATAGTGTCCAGAATAATAAAACACACTTTTCTGTAAAAGCCCGTTGTCAAGGTCACTCACCAGAGGACTGCCGTCTGTCCAGCGGAACTCATTCTGCACGTCTTTGTCGTTAAGTCCAATCCACTGGTAGTCCTGACCGTTGGCTGCAGTGCACAGTAAAAAGAGGTTTTAGCTTTGAAACAACATGTGCCCGATGGTGTTATCCTGTAACTGGCCACTGTCCTAGGCTCACCCTGCCTGTCATCCATTGCATGCAGGGAGGTGATAAAGATGATTTAGATTAGCATGTGTAGGAAAAGATGGATGCATTTCAATCAATTTTGACTTGCAACTGATGAATTTCCCCTCTAAAGTGGTGCGAAGAGGCGTCCAAAAGACGTTTTCTGCTCTTTTCTCCACAATTTTGATATTTGACAGTGTTCATTGGCTTCCCACTAGTGAGCACAGCCAACTTGACAGGTGACGCAGCATTTACAGCCTTTAAAAGTTAGAGATTCTCCACTTTACTTATATATCCTGCCAACACATTTTGTATCTTTAGACATACTCGGTATAATGACCAGTGCTTTGTGTGTGTACATGCAAAATACAGATACTGACACATACAGGCAATTAAAAAAATCTACACTTGCACAGTTGTGAGATTACACATGTGATCAGATGCTACTGACTGCACACACACTGACACCAGTGCAGCTACTCACAGTTGACAAACTGCTGCTCCTCCTGGGAGCTGATGCTGACCAGGTGGGCGTTGACCTCCTGGCAGCGACGCTCAGCCTCAGACCAGGTGTCTCTCTCCGCAAAGTGGAGGTAACAGCTGCCCATGAACCCCAACCAGCCCTCGGGACAGCCCTGCACAGCTACACACACAAACATATACCGGTATAAGATAAATAGATGGGATTTCTAAATTTTATCTGGATGGCTTCAAAAGCAAAGTGCAGTTTTGTTTTAGTAGTTTGGTGACTCACGTGTCGAGCAGTCTTCACCAGTGAAACCATTGGGACACTGACACACGGCAAGCTCTCCTTGCACAGAGCAGGTTCCTGATCTGCAGGGGTTTGGATCACAGGGGTCTGCAGAAGCTGAACCAAGAAAGAAAGAGACTTTACTTTCTGACTTTATATGTAGTTCCAGTTCATCGGTGGAGCTGCATCACAATTAGACATGAAAGATGATACTTTGCTGGGCAAGTGGTTGTATTTCTTAAAATGGTGAACGTGTTTTTTGCCTTATAATGCAGTATGATATTAGAATTACAGCAGAGTGAACGGCTGAACAACATACCCTCCACTACTTTAGGCTGCTCCACAACAGCAGGTGTTTCAAACGACACTGACGGTGCTGTGGTTGGGCTGGTGTAGCCTGTGTCCGGAGTGACTACATACACTATAGGTCCTGCACGGCCTTCCAGACTCTCCTCTCCAAGTCCTGATTGGCCAAGACTCTGAATGTACTCAGTGTAGGAGGTTCCAGGCGGTAAGGCGATAGAAAGCTTCTCAACCACTGCTGTTTCATGAGGGGCTCCACTTCCTGACAGATGCAAGCCACTGAATTCATGATGGATCCCCGACCCACTTCCTTGTCCGCTAACCTCAACGACCCCCCGGCCCTGCTCTGGTTGGCGCACCAGTGTAGGTAAGGTCACTTCTAAAATGTCAGGGTCTGTCAGGTAGATTACATCACCGCGGTGCTGGTAAGAGTCCCCAGAGGCAGAGCCGCTGCCTGAGATGCCAGATGGAAGGCCGCTTGGGAAGCCACTGTGGATCCCTGATCCAAAGGGGCTATATCCAGACACCTCCTGCTCACCGGACTGCTGGACTGTTATATCAACACCGCTGTGGTCGATAAAGGATATGCCGGAAAATCCACCAGATCCTGACCCGGAGATACCTCCTGATCCGGATGCACCTGATTCCAAGAAGTCCCCACTGGTATCGATGCCTCCCTGACCTAACTCCTGCTCCATTTTATGGTGTCTGCGCACCTCCACCATGTTCCCATCCACCATGATGATCACTGTGTCTCCGCCGCTACCACTAAAGTCCCCACTTCCACTGATAAAGCCTGATCCTGATAAACCAGAGCCAGATTGTTCTCTGTCAGGCCCCTCCCCAGATCCAGACGCACTACTGACATCTCCAGATGTGAAGATAACACCACTGCCACGCTCTACCTCCTGTGGACCTCCTGATGCAGACTGATCCCCAGAGAAGACGTCAGTGTGTCCACTGAAGACAACATCGTGTCCTGAACCAGAGGCGTCACCACTGCCGCTGGAGGTGCTGGATTCCCCCGAGATGTCCCCACTTGTTGAATAATCAGCTGAACCAGAGCCAGACACCTCAGGGACAGGGGCTGGAGGTAATGGGACTGGAGGAGCAACGTGGTGAATTGTGATGGTCGTCATGTTGATAAGCACCTCAGTTTCAGTAATATTCAGCGGGCTTTCAGTTTCATTGTAGGCCACAGTGGTTTCAACTAAAACGGGCGAATGAAACAAAAGTGACATGATTAAGATAAAATAGAGATAGCGACAGAGAATCTAATTCAAGAAATTTAGGATCATGCATAGTACGAATGATTAAAACTGCAAATGAGAGAACGGATTTCATGCGTTTGTCTCACCTGTGGGAGCAAACTGATCAACTGCCACTGTTGTCTTGTTGATAACTTCCTCTTTCACAATCGTCACATTCACGCTGGTTTCGATTTCAGCTGCAAAAGCTGAAATCAAATCATCACGAGATTACAGATTCGTTAAGGACGACTCACATTTTAGGAAATAACCTTACTGACTTTTGGTTAAATGTTAGAGACAACGACAGTGTTGCAATCAATCCTTGTTTCTACTTTTCTGCTGGAATCAATATGAATACTGGCAGATTTTCATGTTGTACATGTGCAGCCACTTGTATATGCATAACACAGAAACAACCAGTGTGTTTGAGAGCATTGCAGCTGGGCAGTTAGTGACTGGGTTAGACATTGCTTTGGTTTTGCATCAGAGCAGTGGCTGAACTTTGCACAGAATTAAGTGAAACCTGTGAAAGAATGGTGCATCACATCTGACATCACGACTGTGGCTTAAAAGACGGTTACAGTAGAAAGTAATATGGCAATACCGCTGTCTTGCTAGTGTTGAGCCAATATGCACTGACCACAAAAGCCAGATGTTTGCAGCTGTTAGTGGGTTTTGTGCAGGGTAAAAGGAGCTTAAGAGATCAACTGCACTTTCTAAGTTTCTCTGAATGCGTCGCATCACGTGGCCATGTCTATTCAATGTGTTCAAGTGTATCTATTTGCCCATTTTACACATTTATCTTTACTATATCACTGTGTGATTAAGGCGAGGTAGCCAAGCCTTTTCTACCTTTGAAACAATAGGCGTCGTATCGTGAGTGCTCATCAGGAAATCCTGTCTGGTTGGGGTAGGCGTAGATGATGTGTACCCCGACCTGACCGCCTCCACAGTGGGACCTGGGGGTTGTGATGGGGTAGCGGACACTGCGGTCCATCAGCCAGCCTGGACGGCACTTGTCAAGCCCTTGTTTCCAGGCGGCATACAGCTGCCCAGTGGTGGCCAGGGTGGTGTTGAGTTTCTCACAGTGCTGCACGGCCTCCTCATAGGAGAAGCTGTCGTAGTCACTGGTGAAGAAGACCTCACCTGGAGAAGACACAGAAGCATTTATGCACAATCAAATACATAAGAAGATAGTTGTATGTGTTTAAATGTAATTATTTAACCTGAGGGTATGACTGGGAGCCTCACCATGCAGACGTTCTACATAACAAAATACATCATAACGTTCGGTAGCTGGTCTCAGGCCGTAGGATCTGACTCCTGGGAGGTGTGGTAGATTCCCAGCACAGTTGTCTCTGGGCGACACGATGGGGTACCTGAGCATGAAAGAGGATGTTGGTACAGTATTTGTATGACAACGTATCACGACAAAAATGTACCGTGCATAATCACATATTGGTCTATCTCCATTTTGCACATGCCTGCAGCTCACCTGACAGTCTGGTCGCGTATCCAACCGGCATCGCATTGGTGCAGGCCTTTCTCGAAGGCTGCCTGCAGCTGCTGGGGACTGGCAATGACAGCCCCAATACTTTCACAGGCCTGCTGGGCCTCCAGGAAGGTTAGAGTATACCGACCAGTGATGGGTCGATAGTGGAAGACCACACCTGGTAAATGAGATTGATGGAAGACAAAGAAACACATTATTGAGCTTTATTATCCTTTTATTTGCCTACTTTGTGCAGTAATACAGCAATTTGTTCAGTAATCTTTAACTTTCTCATTACGTATTATTTCCTGTATGCAGATTTTGGTTCTTTACTCATATTTTAAGCATTTATTGGTTGTTTACAGTGTAAAGAAATAGAGTTTTTGCTACTGATCAAGTATTACCTGTGGGAGCCATGGCAGCATCTATGCCTGTCAGATCAAGTCCAGGCTCACGTACAACAGGAGTCACTTTGGTGTATGTGTCTGTCACACTGGGTGGGACGGGCAGTGGGAAGAGTGTGTCGATTTCTCCACCAATGATCTCCTCACCCCCAGGTGACGGGGTGACACCTGGGTACACCTCAGGAGCAGGTGTAATGCGGATGACGTCTGGGAAAGGGGTGGTCCTCACGGGCACGGCACCTTCGTCGTCACCAGCTGCAGAGACAAGATTGCATAATTTCTTGATTAAACTAAGATTTCTAAAGCCTTATTAATCAATATGCATTATCTAAATACAATTTAAACGCAGAATAATCTGTAATTTTAATCAAAATTGTGATCTGTTATCAGTTTCATTTGGTCGCTTGTCAATGGCGTCATCACATCGACTTTGCGCATGCATCATTATAGCTGCTAAAGGCTATAAATGGACTGTTTATCCAGCTTTAGGGCACTTTTTAAAAGATCTTGGCAGTTTTAAACTTTAAATTTTAACCACATGAGGGATTTCAGTCAATTGTTAAGTCAAAGTTCAATCAGAGAAACAATGAGCCCCTCCTGCGGTCACCAGACGCCTGCAGAGAAATGATGATTTTTAATATGAAACTGCTTAATTTAGTTTTCTATCCAGTTGTAATCCCTGGTTTTGTTTGTTTTCGAGAGGAGGAGACTGTGGATAATTCAGCTCCCAGTTTGCCTGAAATGGTTGTGAAGACACCAACTCCCATGATCCCACACTACTTCACAACCTCAACAGTCTCGTTATTGTTTTAATTGAGAGACTCCAAGTGGCCTTTACAAAACACGCTATGATTTGGCTTGTTGAAGGATTCACCTTGGAAGCAGATAGCATCGTAGCGAGAGTCTGGGTAAGGGTATCCTGTCTGATTGGGGAACAAGTAGACGGTTCTCACTCCCAGGAGTCCCCCGCCACACTGAGGTCTGGCGATGTTGATGGGGTAACGTACACTCCTGTCCGCCAGCCAGCCAGCGTTGCACACATCCATGCCGGCCTTCCAGGCCAGGTAGAGCTCTCCGGTGGTGGCGAGCCGGGCACCGAGTTTAGTGCACTGATCTCCTGCCTCATAGAAAGTAAACTTCTCTACAGATAGGGAGTAGAAGACTCTGCCTGGGAGGAGAGAGGACAACACAGCTCACTGACAGTTGTGTGGAGATGTTTTACGTGGGTCTTTGTCAGCCTTCTTAGATGAGGGTACCTGACATCTTCTCAGCAAAGCAGTACACGTCGTATGTCTCGTTGACGTCTCTCACGCCATAGGTTCTCACACCAGGGAAGTTCTCTTTGTCTCCATAGCAACGCTCCCTTGGCTCCTGGATGGGGTATCTTCAGAGGTCAAAAGAGATGTCAGTCAGCGGATGGGCTTGGTTAAAGATCAGTAACAACGTCAGTTCTTTTGCTATGTTATATATTGTTGGTAGTTGGTATCTTTGGCTGGTATATTTCTTTATTATAGCGACGCCGTCAGAGTTCGAAAAAACACCAAAACCAAAACAGCAGTTTCTCGACTGGACTGTCTGATCACATTGACAAAATAAAATCCCAGCGCTAAGACTAAAGAGCTCAGTTTGGAGAGCTTAATGAATGATCACACGGAACAAACCAAAAGTCTGAATTTGGCAATTTTTGTGATCAGTACAAACGGTCTAGAAACGAGGATGGTCGGATGGGTGAATGGATGTATTGACATCACCTAACGGTCTGGTCTGAGAGCCATCCAGCGTCACACTGGTGGTATCCATCGTCGTAGGCAGCCTGGAGCTGCGCTGGAGTGGCGATGGTGGCGCTGTTCTGGATACAAGCGGCCTTAGCCTTTTCAAATGTCAGGGTGTAGCGGGTGGAGATGGCTCGGTAGTGGAAGACAATACCTGAAAGTGACAAACACACAGAGGTCTTATGCCTGCAGCCAACTGAGTGATTGCTGCAGGTTTATATATACATCTATTTTGCCATAAGTTGAAATAAGTTGCAAAATACAGAATTTAGTTTTATCGTCATATTAACTTGGATGCAAAACATGTCTGCTTAAGCTTAGAGACCATTTAAGGTAGAACTGCAGGCATTAAGATGATGTATGTCTCAACATGTGTGACTCTTGAATGCAACCGTTTTGGTTTCTGTGGCGTACCCTGAACCTGGATTTCCACTGAGTCATAGTTGTCCTCGATGCCTTGCATCACCTCACAGCGGTAGGTGCCAGAATCTTTGGACCTCAGCTCTGTTATCTCTATGGTGGCATCAGTGGGAACCAGCGGGTAGTTGATCATGGTCACTCTGTCCAAATACTCCGTCTCCACATTAACCTTCCCCTCTGACGCCACCAGGATGGTGGTGACTTTCTCCTTGGTGACGTAGGACCATTTGATGCGGTGGGAGAGCGGGGCGATGGTCGGGGCTCCGGGGTCATTGACTGTGTTGTCCTGGAAGTAGCACGGCACCACTACCTTACTGCCCAGCAGAGGACGGAGAGGCATTTCCATAGGGATGCTGACACGCAATGTGCCATCCAAGTCTAGAGTAAAGATAAGTTCATTTTTATTTGTGAGTGAGGATACAACTGAGCATAGACCTCTGAGCCTCAGTGTTACTGTGTGTTTCGATTCTGTGCTCTCTGATCGAGGCTGGAGAAGGTTACAAAGCGTTTTATATTATACTAAACTAAATGCAAATGCAGCTAAATGCAATATATGGGACAAAAAAACATGATTGCATGTGATGAAATTAACCTCATGAACCTCACATGGATCTGAAGCAGTGCGTTGTGTTTAACAGAGCAGCTGCTGCAGCCACTTCCTCAGTGCATCCTCCCAGCTCTGAGGCTGATGGGAGTCGCTAAACTAAAAATGTGACTGTCTGTCAAATTAAGGTAACACCTCTTACTGTTATATAAATAATTTAGCATTGGAGACAAAGACAAAACCCCCAAAAAGCCCGACTTAATTAAGGTTTAATCAGATGGTTGATTAAACAAAAAACAATGAAATGACTAATGAGTACCTTTTACAATATGGTTTAATATTCATTTCAAAGTGTTTACAAATGGTCCAAGGGGTGTGATATTTAATTTTTACAGAGATGATGAAGATAAGTATCCATTTATTAGTAAAACTAAAATTCAATTGTTACAACAGTAGTGTAGCTGTTAGCGTACCGTCATGGTCCTCAAACACTACTGTCGCCGAGATGAGGGGCAAGGTCACACACAGCAGAAGCAGGGGGGTCATCGTTACCTGAAAAATACCCAAAATCGATAACACTGGAGTCACATTAGTGTGGACGAGATAGTTAATGATGCAATGGACCAGCAGATCTCAGAGCGGCTGCAAGCTAATTTAAAGTTTACAGTGATATTTGGCCTTTTCAAGCATTACGTCACTCAAGTGGCTAAAATTAGCATCATTGCGGAAGAAACAGAGTCTAAAGAGGAAATGTGGAATGATCCACACTTTCTAACTTCGCTGAATGAACAATGAAGTAAGTGTTAGGATGAATAAGCGGGGTTTATCATCATTTCCTCTGCCGCTGAACGCCACCGTGTTTTTTTCCAAACGCCTGTGCGCCTCCACGTAATCCAGGATATTCACTGCCTTTGGTTACTACATCAGCCTCATTAGCTTAAATGGAAATGGGACGTCAAGAGTCTCCAGTATCATTTGGAAATGCCACACGTGCCCACGGAGGAATGAAAGCCCCTCTGTCTCTGGACGCAGGAAATGTCTTTACTGCTAAAATAAGTTTGGTCTGAGAAGGCAGAAGTGTGATTCATTCAAATGCTTTTCCATTTGCTGTCAACTAATTAAGAACCAATGTTGAACTGAGGCTATTTTTCCACTTTACAGTTATTTTCAGCATGTGTCATTGTCTGTGTGTGTGTGTGTGTATATATATAGTGTATTTGTTTCCTTTAAATCTGTTTTACTAACCAATCAACTGCATGATTTGGCCTGATTAAAGCTGCAACTAGGGTTTAAATCACACGTGTTTAACTGAGTTCTTGTCGAGCTTCATCAGTGGCAAAGCTGCGGGGATGACAAAGTCCGTTGGTCAACCAAAACTATCTCAGCAAGTATTTGTTTTCCATGAAATCTGGTGCGAATATCAGTGATGCCCAGAGGATGAATAGTAACGACTACGCTGATCCTCTGACTTTTCCATCACCACAGGCTCCAGCAACAGTTAATCAGAAGAATACCGTAACATCTACACAATGGAAAACTTTGGAAACACACATCCACTGTTCACAGATGATGTATCACATCATCATGTACGCCATGAGGTTGGCATGTGTGGTTTTCACAATTTATGGACTACCATTTTTAAAAAAAACACGTGCACACAACAATGATCTCTAACTTTTCATCTAGCACCATCATCAGGTCACATTTTAATGTCCACTACTTTGGTTTCTGGCCAGTTTCCTGCAAAACTAATGCCATTATCATGACCTTTAATTATACAAACTGCTAATGAGTAAATTCTAGCATGCTAACATGCTAAGCTAACATTTCTGAAACATGATACTTGCTTGACATCAGTATGTTTGCATTGCCATTGTGAGCTTGTGAGCGTATTTGAAGCATCAGTGTCTTTTTTCAGTTTGCGGTCAGTTTTCATTTGAAGGCCAATCATTCACAAAGAGTTTCTAAAGTCTGAATGCTGCTCGTGATGCACTTTCTTCTGTCAAGAAAACATTTATTTGTGGGCACGAAAGTCAAATTTATCATATATTTCATCAAATATCAGCAACCAGCAATCAGCTTTGCAATCACAAACCCACATCTGTCAGCCCCTGATTACCGCAGCGCTTATTTTCTCTGAGCTTTCCACTGCTGTGACGCGCAGCACCGTCAAACCAACGAAAACCGTTGCGGGTCCCAACTGAACCGTCATTGTGCTGCGTTCACAAGCCCCGGGACAGGCTGCAGAAAGCGCCCAGTTCATTCCAAACAGCCGCACAGAGACATTTTACAACCAATAAACCTGAAGCCAGCAGTCACACAGCATCTGCAGGGGCTGATCTGAGGTTTGCAGCCTGGTGAAAGGCCAAAAGATTCAAGTTCAGGTGATTCAACATTAAAAAAAAAAGCACAATCTTTTACATTTTCTGTTCAAACTCTGGTTAAAATCCATGGCAACTACTCTGCAGACACATTCATGAAGTGTGTATGTCTCTGTTAGAGTGTGAAAGTGTGTGTGTGTGTGTGTGTGTGTGTGTGTGTGTGTGTGTGTGTGTGGGCTGCTAGCATTCTCTGAGTTCCACAGATCCGGCACATACAGCACAGTAGGACCAATATTTGCCCTGCTGTCTAAGGTCTGTCTGAGAGCGAAACTGGCCGAGTTTGGGAGGAAACACAAAATACCTCTCAGCGTATGTGGACAGAGACGGAGTGATACGTCTGCACATTTATTATCAGTCTGCGATGTTAAGTCCACCCACGGGAACTCTCTTTGCCATGACGTGTTGGAAATAACTAGGTATTCTCAACATTTGGAGATGTTTCCTGACTTTCTTGGCTTTTCCTGACTGTTTCCACAATCATGCCTCAATTTTAAAATATTATCATTGTTGAATTTATCCCAACTTTTCCCGACCACTCTGGAATTTTATTTTCCAAAATGACTTCCCAACAATAGTCTACTACGAACTTCTTCTTTAACACACTGCTTATACATGTGCTGCAAGAATAAAAGCAAGAGTTAATGCCTTCTTGTGATCTTTTGAGGCTGTTGCTGATAAAGAAACTGGTTTCTCGCCATCTTAACTTATTGATTTCTTCTTGGTTCAAAATCCTTAATCAGTAATGAAGGCTCAGATTTGATTTTACTGGATTATTGGCTGGATTTTACAGCCAAAAGCTGCTCCTTACTGTCCTTTTAATATATATTTTTGAATGAGAAATATGGATTTTACTGCAGCTGCATGGCAACACTCTAACCACTGTGTGCATCATAACATACAGCCTACAAAAGCAATGCATAAAGCAGATCAGAGAGCAGTTTAATTGGCTGCCAGATGCTCTGTTACATGAAACCATCTATGGAGTCATCTTTGCTAACTGTTTGGTAAAGGGCACACACTGTCTATAACAGTTAAGTATAAAAGTTTAATCAATCAATGCAGTGCTAACCAATGCTAACCTCGTTAGTAGTTCTCAAACAAACCCGTCTTAAAGCCTGGTTAGATGATCTTTAACCCTGTATGTTCTTGTGTGCTCTTACAAATCTGGCTACCTAGTGAGATGACAACTTAATAGTGACTGTAAAGGATGTAATATATCATTAATATTGGGGTTTAACTTCTCACCTTGCTGCAGCGATGTAGAAGTGTACTCCGGGGTGTGCCAGTACACTGTGACATCACTGGTGGGTGTGGTTACAGAGCTGGCCACACCCATCAGCGATGCAAAACTGTTGAATCTCAACCAGAGAGTGCAGTACGTATAGGTTTAGGTTATTGATGATGGGTTGACTTTAGAGGCAACACATCCTATTTTTCTGGCTGATCTTTTGCCTAAAACCACTGAGTGATGTGCTTTTGCATGACAATGTATCGTCATATGTCTCGGTCAAAGTGGGCTTCCCAAAAACGGGTAAAGACAGCAATAACCAGCTCGCACCGCACTCACAGTCTCACAAAGTATTAACACAGAGAACGCCAGCAAAAACTGTGGCCGAGCCAACCAAAACCTCAGCTCCTTATTTCTTAACTGTCCGATCATTGAGCGGATCCTCGGCTCTCTTTAAATGCATCATTTACACTGTGGCCTCTTCATAATGCGCACTAGCATTTGTGAGCAAGCAGCGCCAGGCCAGGTCGGCCCTCTCTCCACAGTGTGCCCATTCAGTCGGCGGGGTGGCTGCTGCACCCCTGTTCGGCCGCTGTGGTATGTTCCGCTCCCAGCCGAGGTGGAGGGCAATAAGGCCTTGGTCTGTTCCTGCAACGGACAGGGGCAGGGCTTTGGTTGTGTGATCCTGCCAAGGTAAACACAAGACAGGCATCCAGGGGAGCCCCCCCTTGTCCAACCACCACCACCTCCCACCTCCACCCACTCTCCTCCAACCCTCCAGAGTCCCACAGCGGAGGAACAGAGTTGACATTGATACGGTGTGCATACACAGAAACACAGAGTAACACTCATAGATCATCAAGGGGATGTGTGGGAGCGCACGTCCGATGCCCCTGGTGAAGAAAACGCACGGGAGTGTGTGCACATACGTCGGCATTGACACGTACTGTACGGCCTGTGTTTGAGAACACACACAGACTCTTGTACAGAGAAATGGAAAAAAAAATCAAATTCACAGGTGCTTATGGGTGCATTAGTACGTGCCTACATACTCAGCAGTCTGTGATCATGTGTGAGCGGCATGTGGACATTAATTAAATGTGTCAAACACACACGAGTGGACACACACACATATGTTGTGGCTGTAACAGGACTGAGGTCTCAGATGTTACTTTGGTAACTTAGACATTATCCTAACTAAAGTGCTTTAGCTGCTTTGTCGGCTTTGCTTTTTCCATTTCTGACATCCGAAAATTACAATTCACTACATGCGCGCGTACAGCCTGATGTTACCATAGCAACAGGACGTCACTCTTGACAGCAATTTCCTGTACTGCAAAAAGTAACTTTTTGTTTTACAGGCAGCCAAACACTGTCTTCTGTCCTTCAGCATCTAAAATCAAATGGAAAATGAATTTTTCTCTTCTCTCCATTAAAGACTCAACATCTGGCACCAGATCTGAAACTGATTACATTATGAGAGTTCATTTTTCCAATCAGCAGGCTGCACATTGTGGTATCTTGCCAAGTAAAGTGGTCACTGTTTTCCAAACCTGGACAACGGACCCCCACTAGAGGTTGTGTTATAAATCTGAGAAGTTGTAAGATAAATAAACTTCGCTGCTGCACGAAAATGATCTTTATTTTCTCATTGTTTTGTCTGATCTTTTGATTTTTTTTTCTTGCAGTTGGAAAATAGTAACTGTTCCAGCATCTAAAATGCTTGTGAAAATGATGAAAACTCATTTCTGTTTGCTTAAAGTGGTTAAACAGTAGATATGCAACCAGAGATGAGGAGTTAATAGCAGGCATTTCTTACTCTGTTTCAGGGGTAAAAAGCCATAAAGTTCAGCGCAAATCATAACAAATTGTCACGGCAAGTTCGGGCACACTGAGATGTAATGAACTCAGACACTAAATGAGGGTAAATGAGATAAGAAATGTGCAATGCAAAGTTCACACATGCCACTTTTCATCCAGGGAAGCCACCCACTATGCAAAACTGACCAGTGCATATGACTAATTTCCATGCTACCGATAGAAATTTGGCATTTTCCTGCTCTTAAAACTCTTGTTTCGCCCACTTTACATCTGAAATCATCACAGAGCGTAAAGTTATGAAGTGCAGTCAGATTAAACCAGCAGCAATCAAACACTGACAATGGAGTTGGTCGTTAGGAGAGGCTGACTCCATTAACACATCACCAGTCATATCAGCGAAACTTCCAGCAGATAAATCACAACTCCAGCCGCATAACGAGCTGAAAAACCGACCTAAGGGACCTGATCATATTCTAGTCTAATGTGTTTTGCACTGATTAGACTTCCAAGGGATCAGAACTGCTTGATAATGAAAAAGAAACTTTAGACAGTTACCTTCACTTTCACATCTGAGTACAGTACCTCAACCAAATACCTGTCCCCCAAGCAGAGGATGAGGAAGTGTGAAAGTATCCCCCTAAAACTCCCTTCACAATATTCCTTGTCAGGGACTCCAGTAGGTGAGCTGTAAACGTACCGTTGATGCTCCAAAGCTCCCAGTGCCAGCGACTCCAGGGGCCTCTTGCTCCTGCCTGTGTAGAAGAGCAGAAAGAAGCTTTATTCAAACTCCGCCACACATTTAGATGTTGGAAAGAGCGAGAGAGAGAGGGGGGAGAGAGAGAGAGAGAGAGAGAGGGAGGGAGAGATGTGGTTGTCTCCTGCCAGTAGGTGAGGTCATACAAACAGCCTTGAATATCAAAGCTGAAGCACAGAATCGGACAAAGATCGTTGCTGCTCCTCAGATTATCTCAGTCTACAAGCAACAGTTGGTTTGAATGACGTTTGATGCTGCCATATGACAAAAACAAAATAAAACTATTTATGTAGCTCAAAATCTGTCAGTGATATCATTCAGTGCCTGTAAAGACATTGAACATTTATAAAGTCGCCACTCTGTTTGTCTTAGAGTCAAGATGAAATGGAAAATGCATTTCTCCCGTCATGTTTTGTCACTATTTAACAATATATACCAAAATAAATACTATAAAGATATGAAATGTATTGATATCGTGACATTCGCCTATTACCTCTCAATCAACCTTCAACTCTTTAGCTCTGGTAGGCCAGTTAGCTAGCTAGTTAGCACCAGCACAGTATGCTGGTTGTTCCTGAGGCTTCGATCCAACTGGTTTCATGTGATTCTCTGTCACTTTTCAATGTAACAATCAAATCCCTCCAAACGTTATGTCCCGACTCATCCGGATCTGATCATGTGTCGTGAAACTGACGCCACATACTGTCCAAACACGAATTCATCTGGACTTAAATGAAATAAATTAATTAAAGTTGATTTACAGAGTTAGACAAGAAGTATTATTATAGGTTCACCTTATACATCTTATACACAGACGCTGGTGGTGGATCATCAGGTCCTGATGAAATCTCATTGATTTATTGATTAAAATATGTTGATAAGTTTGCAAGATTTCAAATTCGAAGCATGTGTTTAAAGAAATTTTATGTTGTCTAATGTTCATAACATTCATATTCTGTCTGAAAGAACAAATGATCATTATTTGCAGTATGTTATTCATATAAGTCATGTCGTGTCACTTAAGAAGTTGTCAACCGTGGCTCCTAAATAAGGCCTGTTTCACCAGTGAGAGTTAACTGAGCTGTTGCCATGGTTACTTATAATTTGTATTCCTGGATGTCTGAGCTAATATGGCGTTTAAACTTGGCGCAGGATTGTGTTTATGTGTGATTTTAACCATGGACGTCCTCACAGTGTATCCATTTGTTTAACCACCACCTGCCAGCCAATCATATCCTGCCAGCTTCTAATTGCTCATTTAATTGGATTGATTGAGTGTGGGGTTCATAATAGTGTGTTAAACAAATGTGTTGCGGTACATAAAGAACAAGCAAACAGCTAAAAGTTGCAATGTAATAGAGAGTGTGAAGTATGCGCTGGGTGGATGTCTTACTGTTGGTGTTTGTGTGTTTGCAAAGTAGCTGAAAATGCAAAAATCATAAGGTATGTAAGTTCGAGCACATGTTTGGGTGCACGTGCACGCCCATTTCACTATGCATGTACAGTATACAGCCACACGTGTCTGCTGCCGGTGTCTGTGTGCATTCAGTTTAAAGTTAAACATGCTAATGTTGGCCTGAGGTTGGGGAAAGGCGTGTCCCCCGTTCGTCTCCCACTAAACTCTATTCAGAGGTGTAAATACTGGCTGTGTGCTCGCGGCGCTCACTGACGCACACTCGCCATCTACATCTTCAAAGGAAAATGTATTAACGGCTGATTTGCTCTAATTCTGTGCTTATTTGCACGCCCAGTGTTTATCCAGCAGCTGCACGCCGATGAAATAGTAACACCGGGTTTACTCGCCATCACTCATGTCAATCAGCCGTTGCATGGTAGCGTGTATCTGAAAGAGCAGCACAGACGCTTTGGACATTTTCATCTATTTTATAGGTTCATGTTGCACATTCACAGTTATTTGGCCTGTGCAGCCACAGGTTTCTAATGTTGGCAGCTGAGCAGCTCCGTTGGAAAAGCTGTTGAGCCGAGGAAGAAGTGTTTCCCACTTTCCAAGCCAGCAGCTTCAAACGGTGATCTGCAAGTCACAGGAAAGCCTCCTTAATGTTTGGGCCAAAATACCCCCAAACATGGTACACTTGTATTTTTATGAGACTTCTGAAATAAAACAGTGTGTTAGCAGTTGGTGGCAAACTCTCATGGAAAATCCTCCTGAATGATTCTCGACCATGCGCTTCTCTCTCAAGACTCTTGGTGAGTCAAACCCTACGGTTGCTCTGCAGCTCGTGAAAGAAGAAAAAAACCAAATGTCAGACAAAGGAACAGTATTGAAGCTGAGTCAACGAGACCGTAGACGTTTCTTCCACTGTGCACACTGTAGAAGAAGAACTCCTGTGTCACACACGCTGATTCATCTGTTTGGACCACAGGAGCTGTATTATGACTAAGAGCATGACCCGGTTTGTTAATCGATAATCAATCAATGACAAACGACTGTGAAGTTGACTTCATAAACCTGAACTGTCAGTTTGGTCTTGTTGCTTTTACCAGAGGGTGGGCTGTGGAGACGATGCAGGACCTGTCTGCCTGCCTCACTCTCTGAGTCGGTCGGCTGAGGGGGACTAGTTTAAATATGTATAGGCAATAACATATATAATAATATGTCCCCTTTAACTCACCGTCCCATTTCCATACATGTAGGAGAATCTCCCTAGAGCCAGTATGTGGTTTGTCTGTTCTGGGCTACTGTAGAAACATGGCGGACTGCTTTGGAAGAGTACCAGCTACCTCTGCAGGTACAAAGTCCTCTTTGTACCACAACGGAAACACAATGGTTCTAACATTCAAGTGACTGCGCATTAATAAAAACACAATTATTATATTCACTCCCCGCCAGTAGTTCTCATTTAAATCCTGCACAATGCTCCTTTAAAACAGCCGCGGCTCTGTTTAGGAAGACGCAACTGAGAGTGACTCAAACTCTCCTCCCATTTGTCATTTGATATTTCTGTCAAACCTGCAACAAAGTGAGAACAAGATGCTAAAAGTATTTCTGTCCTGCTGAGCTTGAAGAACTGAACCGCTCTTGTGCTCTGAGCAGCAGGAAAAAACCCCTCCTCCAGCGTGTTATAGTGTCCCTGGCCTGAAATTGCACTCAGGTTGTTAAAAGTGTTGAGTGTATCGGGCAAGCTGTATATTAAGGCGCACAATGAGTCTCTCTAGAACCAGACAGGTAGTCTGCTTTCACAGTCTGGGTCGTAAAGAAGTCGTGCGTATGGTTACGGTGTTGAGCTGACTCACAGAATCAATAATGTTTCACAATAATATCCTGCCGCTCACCATTTCATGTACTATGGCGTGGTTGTTCGATCATGAATGTGCCCTTTGTTCTTAAAAAGATGAAGAATTTGTTATTATTTGTTTAATTTGTCAGTGGAAACGGTCACTCCTGTGTTTCGGCGTGCGTGTTTATCCTTTGTCGACGCGCCCAGACCATCGCTCGCGGCGCGACTTCAGCTCATTTGCAGTCTCTGCGTGTGCGGACTTGACTTACAACTGGAGGCATTACGAGGGCCCGGAGTCCACCTGAAAGACCTCTCAGAGCGGACGAGGGAGGTCAGCACAGAGACGCTTGTGTTGTCTCTCTCCTCTCCGCCTCAAATGATCCAAATATTGAGCAGCCGCACGCTGGAAACAAGCTGGAATATTGCTGACACAGAGAGTCGGACGGGATCAACCAGAACCAGACTGAGGCTTTTTCTTGAGGGTGACAAATTTCAAGCTCAAGAAAAAAAAAAAGTGCTGAGGCGTCCGTTTCGGGCCGATGGGTCGATGCACATTCAGTTCACACAGGCGAAACACAAGCACACGCACACACACACACACACACTTACCGTACGCGCCCACTCACATTCTCATTACACACGGACATTATACTGTTCATACATAAACACAGGAATGACAAAGTTGTGGGTTTGCACACTCAGAGGATTTGATCGAGTCGACTTCTCCCTTAAATTTATCATTTGCTGCAGGAATTTAAAGCATATTTAAGTTTTATAGCAACGCGGTTTCATAAGTGATAGTCCATCACTTTGGTTTAGACTGAAACATCTGGATAGTTGCTGCATTAAGATTGAGTTTGACAAGACATTCATGGTTCCCAGAGGGTGAATCCTACAGGCGACCCTGTAACCTTCCCTGAAGCAGCATTTTTAGCTTTAGCAGCATATCTCAGCAGCTTATACTGTATATGTGTGATTTGCCATGATGGTTGATGTAAGTGTTCCTAATTATTTAGAAGATCTTCTGACTTATTTCCTCTAAACTAACACTTGTGAAGTGACGAAAGAGCACCATCACTTTTGTTGCAGACAGTAAAGTCTAAAGTAAAAGGACCAACATGCTAGACTAAGGTGTGTTAGCATTTAGCTAAGGGCATCACTGTGCTCATTTGAGCAGCCTTCTTCTGTGAGACGCACATCACTTCTCAGAGACGACCTGACATAAATATGGAAGTCAGGATATAGAAACACACACAAAATTAGAATATATGGGTATAAATAAGTATAAATATATCACTGCTGTGTTCACAGTACTCAGCTGCATGTAAACCAACATATACATACACCAGTATATTGTGCATAGCCACCTAATTTGCATTTGCAAATATCTCATACTGGAGTATATTATGTAATAAATGTCAGTGGTCTGTGCAGCACAGTTCCTGACATGAAAGGTCCACACAGCTTACAGAGTAAAACCTGTTTCACTCTGCCCGCACACGCAGAAAGACTATTAGACAAACAGACAGATAAGTCAATGGATAAATGTTAACAAGTGAGAGATATCGGACAGAGAGAGCAGCAGCCAGGCAGGTTTGACATTAAGACAGAACAGAAACACACAGACGAGGCTCTTCTCTGATTCGTATAATGTTAAGACACTTTGCTGAAGTGCTTCCTGTGTTTTAAAATGGGCCTGAAATAGGTGCACTCACTTTAGCACGCTGTGGCCGCTGGTAGACAGTGACTGTAAGGGGGTTTTTATGTTAAATGCACTGTTCTCCGGCTGTTCTGTTCAGTGTATATTTACCTGTCTCTAGAAATACACAGTTGCCCGCTCAAAACACAAGACCTAGTTAACTTCTGTGGCTAAAACACAAACCTGCCTCCTGAACAATTCTGCACTTCAGCTTAAAGTAGATTATTTTCCAACCAGGAGGTGATATTAATGTTAATTTTGAGGATACCTGTAACCATCCTCCTTTAAAAGATGATATCATGCTCTTATATTTACCTGAACCTAATCGCTATATGGTCTAGGAAATGAGATGTACTGGTTTTGAACTGGGAGCATTGAACACGTTGGAGTCTATTCTCGATTCTCTTACCTGTGTGTGGTTGCGTCTCATCGAAATGTGCAGATCTGATTGGCCGCAGATGATTTAGAAAGCATGCAACCAGCCTATAAGTTCCCTGAGCTGCTAAATCCAGTGCTAGACATGCTAAAATAGAAATCAGCTGTCAAAATTTGATCATTTATCAGTTATTGGTTTGGACGGAACCACTTATAATTGAGCCGTTTTGCTAACAAGAGGGACACTGTCGCTCCTCGTCCCCCTCAAATCTCCTCCTGGTTCAAACTCCCAGAAATATATATTTAATTCCAGTGAGCGCTACCATTTTTCTAAACCAACAACACAAATTGTTCTGTAGGGTGTTGTACCATCATGAGCCTGACACTGGATGCAAAAATAAAAAGATTAACATTCGCTATCACGGTTACAAGAACTGTGCAGACTGAACCCTGCAGCTTATTTCTTTGACCAGCAGAGGGAACCAGCTGCACCGAGAGGCGAGCCACTGTGTGTTTGCGTTAGTCTGGAATTAAAGTGAGATTATAGCATATATTCTCTGTAATCCTGCAGTTGCCAAATGCATATGTGAAGACATTTTCAGGTGTAAAGCTTTAATTGCTTTGTGGACAGGATGGTCGTTACACCCGCAGGTCGGTTATATGAAGGCTGCTTGTCGCACTGTGTGTGTGTGTGTGTGTGTGTGTGTGTGTGTGTGTTCCCTCACATAAGGCCTTCTTTCAACCAGTCCTGGCTGAGCATCTCCTCCTGCTATCCTTGAAGGAAAGGGAGCTGTGTGTGTGCGTGTGTGTGTGTGTGTGTGTGCGTGTACCCATGCGTGTGTGTTGACACAGCCTCACGCAGTCTATCAAGTGGGAGGGCTGCGTTTTTTTCCTTTACAGCCTCTCCGTGGAGGTGAATAGATGCTTTATAGCTGTCGGGGCTCGCTCACTATATATAAATGCGTATGTACGTGTGGGTGTGTGAGCCGCGCCGATGGCTCTGGTGTGCATCTCTGAACGAAACGGACGAGGGGCCGTGCAGGAGCTCTTCTGTTCATCATTGTGTGATTGTCTTTGACAGGCTGCAGATGTTTTATCAGGGTGTGGGAAATGATCCGAGTGGCCGTTGGGGGCATTAAGATGCTGCAGTCATTCCCTCAACTGCCAAGAACAACAATAAGTGTGCAGGGACGTGGCTGCAGAGACACACTTACTGATTACTTACATGGTTGCAGAGGGGTTTTACAGACTGCTGATTTAAATACACTATGTTGAGACAACAGACCATAATAGCAGCCTGTATTTACTGTGAATGACCAGCATGGTGGTTATTTTATCAAGGACTCATCTTGCAAGTGAAGCTGCGGGCGTGGCACCCAGCAGGGGCTCAGTGTTGCACAACTCAAACAGGTACTGACTAGAAAAGTTGGATTTAAACCTATTGTCAGTTAAACTTTGCAGTTAAGCCCGACTGATATTGGGTTTTTTTAAGGCCAGTGCCAGTTTTAAGGGGAGAAGTTATCGATTTTGCACTGATATGACTCTGCAAGCATTCTCAGACGGCTGCTTTATTAAACAAAGAGGGGGTTTAACCCAAAAACACACTGAACTGGAGCCACTTTCAAATGCTTTAAATACACACACGTGGTTTAATTTTCAACGTTATATCATATTTTAAGATCACATCATGTTGTTTTGTGTAAAATCTTTGTTTTTCTGAAGAGTAACTAGAAGCAAAACTGATGTAATGTGCAATTTTCTGAAAATAAAGTCATATAAAATGAATCAGATACCAGATAACTACCGCAAAATTGCACATTTATCCCACACAGCTTGAACAGATTTACTTCTACCTTGTCAAATGGCAAGCAGAGACTGCTCTGCATGTCTGTCGTTACCGTGGTTATTTAAAGCTTCGAGCTGCCATGGTCTAAAACTGTTAGAGCAGTTTCACATGAGGATCAATCACAGTTTCAGAGAAACATCGCAGAGTTCGTGAGTCATGATAACGCCAAACTACGGTCCCCTTTCTCCAGGAAGTGAGCATTGGAGTAAGAGACAGCCGATGAACCCGTTCACCTCATTATCCATCTTTAGTGACTGTGCACTCTCTTCATCCGTGGAAACTACCTGAGGCAAAGTTTCCTGGTCTATGGAGCTAAAAATGTCACTATGCAAACATCTTAACAAGCTCTTCTCTATAGGTGCCTCAGCTAATTTGGCTACAGACAATCCCATAAGTCTAATGTTGCAGCTCTGCACACTTTAAACAGACCTTTTCACCTCTATTTCCTCCCTGTCCCTGCGTCGCCGTGAGCTGAATGTGACTCAGAGTGGACAAGGACTTGTTTGTCAGCTGGCTCTCAACATCCAAAATGGCCATCAGTGATAGTGTGTCCATTGAATCAGTGAAGACAGGGCGCTTCAGAGAGCATTTTGGGTTTTTTTTCTGTTTTTTTTTTTTAATGCATTACATAATTTTTGGATGCAGGATAGGTGGCGAGAGAGAGGAGATGAGGAGAAGGAGGGAGAGGCGGTTACTGGTTTCTAAGCGAACACTACTTCCTTATACCGAAGCACAGACTGACTTCTCATGTCCTGCTGCAGGATGGGGCAGAGAGCTGCTCCGCATTTTCTTGACAGGTTGCCAGACTCGCATCAGCCACACCGGGCTGTCTGGCAGCGACCAGTGCCGGTCTGATGCTGGGAACGACTCAATGGGAAGCAAAGGCTACTGTGGGATTATGGAAATCTATGTAGGGCTTGTTTCATACCTCAGCTGACTGTGTGTGGTTCAGCAGAGTGCGATGAATAATTTCAGCCGGTGAAATAAAAAGTCTGTCTGTGTCTGTCTGTGTTTTGCATTCCTTAAATGACAATCTCATCCACAGTTCATCATATATGTGCATGTGTCTGTATACCAGGTATTGTAATTCGGCCTACAATTATTGCTGCTCACAGGTTTTACAATGAACGTTTCATTTATTTAAACCATGTTCAGACTCCCGTTGAGATTTCAAGGCAGACCCGGCGTCGACAGTCAGCAGCCTAAATAAAAACGCACAGTGACGGACAGAAAACAGAAAATGAGACAAAAACAAACAAGCTTACAGTAGTGAGCTTACATTTCAAAAAGAAAAACAAAACACGACAAATAATCGATTATTGAGAACACTTGAAATACACATAATGCCTTGATTTTGCAGCAGATGCACCATTTTACAAAGAAGACATGAAAAAGGTGTTTCCACAAAGTTTTCATCAGGTTTAGTGCACAGGCTTTATTTAAAATGAGTTAATCAATGAGAACCTATTAATTACAACCATTTGTTGTTATTCTCTGGATTTGTTTTGTTATAAAATCACATTAAATATAGAACAAGATTCACATTTATACTGTTGTTATTTCTGTATTCTCATTTCAAAAACCTACAATTTCATAAGATTGTGCAGACTTTTATTCCTACTGTACTGTTATACATATATAATATAATATAATATAATGTTGCAGCTGCAACTACAATTTCCAGTTTTCTACTTTGTCCTATAGCCATAATAGCCATAATAATATATGATTTGTTGATTTATATTACATTTTATTGGATAACATAAATAGTAATTATAATAATTGTAATTATGGACAGTAATGTTAGTGTTGTCAAACTAATATAGTGAGTTAACGTGCACCTGGCTTACAAAATATAGCTGCCTAGAAATATAAAATAACATAATACTCAAGTAAACTGCACCTCAGTACAGTAATTGAGTAAATGTACTTAGTTACATCCCGCCAGTGTTGGCAGGGCTGACACTTCCTCGTGTCGGCCACCGGAGCGCGCGCTGTTGCAATGCCCCGCCTCCGCCGGCAGATGGCGGCGACGACGCGGCTTCAAATGAGCGAAACTTTATGTAAAAAAAAACAAAAAGGCAAAGGAAGGAAGCTGCGAGCAGGCGGCGGCAGCAAGCAGCTACGGCTAATCACCAGAAATGACCGGACGTGAACTTTAACAGCGCTGCTCGCAACTTTCCAGTGAGAGCGGCTTGAAAAAAGCAGCTTCCCTCAGTCACTTCAGCCTGAGGAAACAAGGAAGTGAACAGCTGACTGACTTCCAGGTGTCTTCCGCCGGTAAGTCCCGTGTACTTTTAATCAATTTTAACGCTTTTCTGTGTTTCCCCTCGCGGCGTGGCGTTGAGTCCTGTGATAAAGGAAACTTGGACCGCGCCGTCGCGTCAAAAGCGGGCAACTTTGTATCGTTTTGTGACTGAAGCGCGTCAGTGCGGTGCGTTGTGCCGTCAGCAGGCCGACGCACTGATTTATTTATTTGTTTATGTGCGTTTTGTGCGCGTTATTCCTCCCGCAGGAGCCGTTTCCTACTACGAAACCCACCGACCGACTCATTCATTGTGTTTTATGGCGGTTTGAGGCTTGGGTGTGCTGCGATGTGCAGTCCTGATACAGTGTGTTAACAGCCGGGAGAGCTGTTGTCATTTAAGTGTACTGAAAACTGTTTAAATCATCAAAGCAGGTCCCTTTCTCAGTAAGAGTTTAGTGATACTACGAAGTGAGTGAGGTGGGGGGTGTTGACATAGTTTGTGTGTGTGTGTGTGTGTGTGTGTGTGTGTGTAGCAGCAGCAGCTAAGAGTGCAAAGATGTGTTTGTGACTTAAAAACCCCAAAGGATGCTTAAGCAAGATGACCAAAAGCAGGAAAACCTCACAACTGAGAAACCAAAACAGAGAACTCAACTGAATTAAGTGATTAGTAGTCAATTTTGGTCAATTACCTAATCATTTCTGTGTGATAAGTTTCCGTTTTTCTTTTTTAAAGTAATGTGGAAATGTCCTTAGTTTAATCAAACCACAGCTTCTGCTAAAGTGGAAACGATAGAGAGAACGACTTAACATATAGAGGCATTTAGCTGAGCGCTGCTGACCTGTAGTAAAAGAGGAATATTGATTATTATGACACTAAGACATTAAATTAAATTAGATAACACAAGCCAAAAAGTAGCTTGTTTGGAAGTGAAGACCTGTTGTTTGTCAAGTATATTCTAAATAAGCTGCGTTAGATCCTTTAATTGGGGATTATATTTACTTGCACTTGCTCTACTTCTCATTCAGAATTTGTGCACAGCATTGTATGATGTTAAAGTTGCACGTTTGTCCCCCTTGTACCATATTTTTAATATAAACCCCCCCCTGCTTCATCCGATCTACCTTCCAATCTATCTTGTTTATCCTCTGTGCTGCCCCTGCTGCACCTCTGTATCATCTGCGGCCCCGATTCTCCTCCGGGATCCATTAAAGCTTCATTCTGTGGAAACTCTGAAAGCTGCGCCAAAGTTATTCATCAGCGGCTCGGGGGCAGGAGGATAAAGTCGTGCATCTGCCCGTGTTTCATAAATCACGCTGCAGAGGTTTCACAGAGGAATGTTTGCGTTGATGAGACGGGAATAACGATCCAGGTTTTTGCAGGCGAGCCTGTTGTGGCGTCTGTTTTTCGGGTAACGACGGCAGTTTGCATTTGCAAACAAAGCTCGGCACGTAATGAATTTACAGGCTTGCAGAGGCGGCGGTAACGGCTGCTCCACTGGTGGCTGTATCCTGATAACATCAGCAGCATGTTATCTGACCCTCGGCGGGTGGTGACGCAGCATCACGGCTGATGTTGGGGTCCGGCCTCTGCGACTGTGAGCAGCAAGTTTTATCAAATATAATAATTAACAGTTTCGTTAATGAGTCAGCGTTTCTTCAGATAATGGGCTGCTCGCTTGATCAGCTCCATCATTAACTGATAGAGAGCAGTGATAATGAGCTCAAAGTCGACCTTCTTTAACAATAAACGGCCCAAATCACCAACACGTCAGCCGTTACTTCTCTTTCTTTCTCAGAAATGACCTGTTGATGTTCAATCAATCCAGAGAACAGGAGTCTGTAATTGACAGGCAGGCCGCTGCCATTTGCACAGAGCGGCCTGATGTGTCTCATTTGCCGTCTTTATCAGAGACACGATGGTGAATAGGAGCTAATGACCAGCTCCTCTCCCTCGCCGGTCATAAACACGACGCAGGCTTCCTGTGGCAGACGGTCTCAAAGGTTAAAAGCCTTTTATTGGAGCCTCGCTGTTGATCTCCAGACCTGCTTTGACGATGGAGGTGACTCATCCGTGGACGAGGGCCGGCAGGTTGACAGCTGGGGACGTTTTCAATCAGCTGCCCAATTTATTCATGGGTCATACTGGGTTTTATTTATTTTTTGACGGGGGCAATGTAACTGGGAGACAGTCGGTCTTCTGTTTTGTCCCCAGTGAAAAGGGAAATTAAAATGATAAAAACGCCTAATCGCAGCTGGCTGCCCTGAAATATAAAAATCATACCTTTAACAATATTTAGGAGTGAGAATTGTTTGAATTTCTTTGATTATGAGTGTGAACACACTGTCTGCTGTCTTAATTCCACGATTCGGGCTTTGCAAACATGCCCTTTTTTTTATTACACGCCGGAGTATGTTGCTGCTGCTGAACAGGAGCCGCTGCGGCTGCAGAAATAAAACACATGCAGAGCTTTGGCGCAAGACAGAACAGCCATAAAGTCAGCAAACTGACTCCGTAAAGGCAGTATCTGTCCAAGATCAAAACATTTTTTTTCCCAGAATGCAATTCCCCTGAGTGCTTGTGTTTCCCGTGACTGGTGAACCTCATCATCTTTGAACCTTTGCATCGTCGTTTTGGCGCAAAGTCGGCGCGCATATCGGTGATCAGCGACAAACTGGGCTTCAGAATCCCATTCTGGTGCGGCACTAGTTAAAAACCGAATGCAGCAGTAGAGTTTTAGTAAGTATCTCAGTGTCTCAGTTAGGTGCTCGATTGAACTAACGGTGTTCACTGCTGCAAGTTGTTTTAATGAAATCCATGAATCCTACGCGATGACCCACGGGTGTTTCTGTCCGTTCGTTCTGCTTGCAGCGTGCAGCGTTGCCTCGTCCAGCCTGCGGGGTAAAGGTCACGTCCTTGGCGTAGTAAAGACAGAATAAACTCAGCGTCTCGCAGCAGTTGCAGATATTTATTTACGAGTTTATCTCTGTTAGTGTTCTTCGACCCCGGGCCGGCAAGAAGGGCTTCCGCTCAGTTTAGTGCCGCCTGTCATCGCCCCAGAGGTTAGCGATGATGAGTTATCTTTGGGTAGCGTACGTAGCTGGCTCATGGCCGCCCAACACCCCCGCGCAGATCCTGTTTCGCCCCCCCCCCCACTGCAGAAGAGGACGCTGTTATTTCTGGGCTCCAAGGTTAGGCCGCGTCATTGAAGGCAGGGCACGGGAAGGTCATGTCTGGTCATGTCCGGAGCGCTGAGCCGGTGCCAGCGCTGTGATCCGCGCCGTGTGCGAGTGGGAGCGACTTTAAATAAGTCCTCGCAGTCATTCAAAGACTGCGCGGCGTGCACATGTCGCGATGCGATCCACCCATCTGTTTCTGGAGGCCTTTTCCCCTCGAGTCAGCTGTTTGCCGTGGGCGGCGGGGTCAGAGCGGCGGGTGTGAGACTGATGAGAGATACATGAACTGGCTTTGGCTGCGCCTACTGTTTGCGGACATACCGCAGTGGCAGAGTCTCTTCCTCTAGCTTGGCCGCGTTTCACGCCTCGCTCTTGGGCTTTAGCTCAGTTACGAGGGAGTGACACAACAGCTTTGTTTCTTTATTCTGCGGCATCAGATCAGATGACGGATAAGCAGTGGCCACACGCACACACACACACACACACACACACACACACACACACACACACACGTTGTTTTGAAGTGCGGAAGTTGCAAGTCTTGAGACCTGGCAGCTGTAAGTTGACTTGATTCGGGCGACAGAGGAGGAAATCAGTATCAGTCTTCGGTGTGTGTTATGATATCATCATTTCACTTCATGCCACAGTTGTGTAAAGATATAAACACGGTGTCAGCACTTCGTATTGTTCTTATTCTCTGAGCTGTTCCTGTTACTTTAGGATAAATAACAGAAATGTAAATCTGTAAAACACCAGCAAAAGCTAAATACCCCCAAAACTGACCTTACAGTATTAATAAATAAATAAAATAAAACATTAGAAACATCCCGAGGGGAGGATTAACTCCTGGACTCTTTGTATAGCTGTGTATAGCTAAGGTTCTTCTTCCATAGTGTGAACTTTCTGATTTATTAATATAATAATACGTCTTTTTCTATATACACTGTTGTTATTGTGCTGAGGGTTGGCAATAAGAGTTACGTAGTAAGATAACCATATAAAAAACATCACTGGTTCACAATATATTGCATTTTATACGTGTATTAGACAATTATTATTATTATTATTATTATTATTATTGTCAGTCAGTCCCTTAAAGGAATGAAAAAGAAGCTTTTTTGCTTAAACAAAAGTTTTATTGTAATTACCCAAAATATTAGGTTTTTATTGTTTTTATGTAACTAACTAATAATGGTAGAGTCATTACTGTTTATAAACAAATACAAATGTATAGTAGCAGTCAGTTATTGCACCGATGTATACAGTCAAACCGGTCTGTCACTGCAAACCCAGGCATGTTCTTGCAGCTCCCATTCAGTGCATGCAGCCAGTGTACTGTAAATACTTTTGTCTTCAAGTATCAGGAGTAGTTGTTTATGTTTTAGTGGTAAACACGGAACACAAACAATGAGGCACAATAATAAGAATAACAACAATGAGGCAGAAACGTGGAGGCGCTGCCTGCAAAACGCTGCGCGCTTAAACGCCGTTGTTTAGATTGCAGTCGCACTCAGCGACCACAAATGAGCAGTTCTCAAAGTCCCACTTCCCAGAATGCCCCTGTGTGACACTCTCTGAGAAATTCGAGGAACAGTTGCAGAAACGGCTTCACTGTTGCATCAGGTTGTTGTGAAGGTTACTCACAGTGACTCAGACGTATCGATACGTTTAAATAATGAGTTTAAAAAGTGTGTGACATCTGTTTACGCCCATTTATTCTATACTCGCTCTTCAAATCGCACTAAGTATTGTACCGAGCGGGAAACATTTAATAACATTAAAACACTTCACATTAAAATATGATTAATTCATTTGAATTTGTCATCGAAAGGTTGGAAAAAAAATAGAAAGTTGCAAACAATTTGGGGATTTTAAACACAAAGTCATCGCTGGGAACACAGTAAGTGTGTGTCAGGAGTAGGGTTTGTGACCATAAAGCCACAGCTTTGACTCCAACCATCTGGAGAAGTGAATTAACGAATAGCTCCTGAATCGATGACACACTCATCTGCTCCCGCAGTAGGTGCATTCGTACAATCTGATGTGGTCAAATGCGTCAGCTCTGCTGTGGTTTCTGCCTTTAGGAACAACGTAATGTTCAGATTACACTCGTGGAGTCAAAGAGGTTTTAACTACATTTTCATAATTCAGGTTGTAATTTTCAGGTGTTGTTGGCGATGAGTGTGTTTATGAAACCCTGGGGTTAAAACGAGTTTTTAGGATTGAACATTACGAGAAAAGTGACATCAGGTCCGTCAAGGAAGTCTCATTCATCAAAGTGCAAACAGGAGTAATGTGATCCACCTCAGCGTGCACGCAGGCCACAATAGAGAGACACTCGGGCTCCTCTTCAGGCCCCGTCGCCACAGCAACGACAAGTGGCGGCGTGGGCTCGTTTTGAGTGAATGAAACGCGCTGAGTCAGAGGCAGGATGGCTCACTCTCGAGGAGCTGAGGAGCTGAGGAGCTGCGAACCAGACTGGGAGAGATGAGTTGAAGCTACAGGTGAACGTTCACGACTCAGAAGCTTGAAAACAAAAGCTGTTCGTCCAGTTTTCTGCCACGTAAAGACTTTCATGGATCTAAAAGCCTCGGAGGTCTAGAGTAGATCCTAGGTGACGACGGAGGCTTGCACACGCCTTCTGACACGCGTCAGGAAGTGATCTCACCATAAAACAAAACTATATGCTGTATACAAACAGCCGAAGCTCGGCGTGTAATCTAAAATTTGGTGTTTTAGCCTATTTGATTTGGTGCAAACAATAAGAACAAAGCCTGCACTGGTTGATTATTCAGTACCGGCAGCAGAAGGCTCTAGCGTCTCACTATGGATTAATAAACGTTTAAACCGCCACCGGCCTTAAATGGTTCAATGTTCAGCACAGCAGGAGTTCTCTGTCGCCTGAATCTTGATTAAAATCCGGTCCAGCATTTCTTTGCGATAAGCCAGTTTCCTCAGGAATCAATAACGTTTCTCCTCCATTGTGTTAAAGCCCTGCCGTGTATTTCACAAGTGGTGGATGAAGCAACAGTGCACAGCCAGCAGCACTGTGGTTACTCAGCGTCAGCGGCAACGGCCCAACGTTGCTGAGCTTGTCAAGTTTTTGTGTGTCTTGGGTTTAACCAATCACTTTCTCCGTGCGTTTGCGTTGACAGGTCAGATGCTGAACCTGGAGCTTCCTGCCTGAAGAAGCGTCTCCGGACTGGGACATGCTGTCTCTCAGATCCAGTCCTCCTCCGTCCTGACACGGGGAGCTTTACAGCCAGGATCTCGACTATCTACCTCAACGCACGTGGAGTCCACTCCCACCGCTCTACCTCTTGGGACATCCGCCGCTCTTTTTCTACCTCGGCACATACTGCACACACACGGACGCACGTATCTGTTATCAGAAACGCCAACAGACCCTTTACTTTATCACCGGGCTTTCAGGTGTCAGGCATCCAGCGACGGTGCAGCACACTCCGCTGGGTTTCTGCTCCAGGAGCCTCCCAGAGCAGCCATGGTACACAGCGCTTTGTGATGACCGAGCCCTGCGAAGGACCAGGACCGGGACCAGGAGCAAGACCAGGAGCCGGAGAAGGGGAAGCAGTGGGGCGGGGTCAAAGAGACGTTCCTCGGTTTGTGCTTGGCTGTGACGATGACGAGCAGGACATGGGGCAAATGGAGGCAGGCATGAAGAATGAGATGTATCGAGAAGAGGAAATGGAGGACGATGACGACGAGTCGGTAGGTGATCCAGGTGTGCACTTAAGATAAGAGTGTCAGATGTTAAATATCACAAAATGAGTTGGAGATATGAACTGGAGATTATTAATAATGCAGCTGTGGACACATGACGGAAAGAGGAGATTTAAATTTGGAACAGGAAGCCAGAGCGTGGGCCGTTTTTGGGGGGAGGGGGAAATAAACCAGGCCTGGAAAACTGAAAGAGGAAAGTTTTGTTTGGAGTTGAACGGTGGAAAAATAGAGTAGAGACATAAATACACAAAGAGTGGCGTGAGAACAATGCGGCAGATAAACAACGTCAAAGCATCTGGTGTGTTGTTCAGTCCTGTAGCTATAAAAGGACTTCATAATGGTGGTGGTGCTGCGCTCGCCGCTCGCCGCTCGCCGACTGGCTGATGAAATAGACTCTTTGATACCAAATATGCTTAATTTACTTTCTGCACAAGGTGTCAGTCGACCTGCTGTGCTCGGATTATGAAAAGTCAGCAACGTTAGCAGGTCACATGATGCTTTGCGACGTAGAAACCGCATTTAGACATGCAAATCCTTCACAGCAGAAAAGGCTGGAAGTATTTTATGTTATTTAAGACACCAGGCATCTTGTCAGGTTGTATCTGTGCTCTCCTGCGGTCTTTACACTCCTCTGTACACGCATCTTCCTCCATCCGTCCTCCCCCGTCCTCTCCACCAGCCACCGGAGCGACAGATTGTGGTCGGCATATGTTCCATGATGAAGAAGTCCAAATCCAAGCCCATGACACAGATCCTGGAGCGCCTTTGCAAGTTCGACTACATCAACGTGGTCATCTTCCCCGAGGAGGTGATCCTGGAGGAGCCTGTGGAGAAGTGGCCCCTCTGCGACTGCCTCATCTCGTTCCACTCCAAAGGTAAAACGTCCTGCTGCACGGAGGGGAACGGGGGCAGGTGGAAAGTAAATGTGGCGCTGCGTAAATAAAACGTAAATAACAAAACACAAACAAAAAAAATCTTTCTTCAGATCTCAACTGAGGTAACTAACCTGTAAAACTGGCGAAAGAGGTAGCAGTAAACCATAAACCACCAATAATCTGAATCTAAATTAAATGTTCTGTGCTCTTCTTGAGAAATATCAGCACCTATGAAAATCCCCGCCGTAATTCAGGGAGTTTGCCAGGTTTGTGTCAGGTTGCCTGGCAACAGTTTACGGGAAATGTCTCAAAGGGAAACGGAGAGTTCGCTGGATTGCAAACGTCTATTTAAGGTCATCAGTTTTACTCCTCGGCGGAGCGCGCGTGTGGTTTACGTATGCACGGCCAGATGAAGTTCAGGGCACCTCCACGCGTCTGTGACAGCCCTGCACACTCACTTACATTAACACCTCAAGCACTCCATGAATCAGAGTTTATCACATGGGACAGTCTTCCCTTTCTATTTTTAATAGAGTGATTGTTGCTCCGTGGGAACAGTTTGAGTCCCGAGTTGTTGTTGTTTTTGGAAAGTGGAAAATAAACCAATATTTCCCTGAAATAAGTCCCGAGGACGGCTGCCAAGGCTCCGCTGGGCACCGCTGTGACGTATGTCATGTTGCAGCAGCTCTGCTGGTAATTAGCCTGCTGTACTTTACTCAGTTTGACACCTGCTGAATGAGTCTTCCTCCCACACGCTCTCACTCTCAAGATCTGGTCGACCTTCATCAGATCCACCCGGGGAGGTTTTGTCTTTTCTGGCTTTTTCCAGCTCGTTCCTCACTGCATCATGTGACGGTTTTAGTCGCCATGACAACAGTAACGTTTGTGTCAACCTGCGTGTTTGTTTTTATATCTCATATTCATAAAATATATACCTTTATGAAGCGTTTAATGGCATTTCCACTACAATTGACGGCTGTTTGCAGGCCGACTACATCCCCAGTGGCATTAAAGCATTAGTTTACTCTTCTGGTGCAGGCAGAACAACCCAAGTTTCTTCACAGTTTTATTTTATTCAATGCATCTGTCACATCTGTGTGCAGAAACCTTCTCAATCATTTGAAGTTTCTGCAGATATAGCTAGATAGATAAACTTTATTCATCCCAAACCGGGAAATTTCCATGCTGCAGCAGCGATTTACGAGCACTCAACATGACAAGTGGACAGATATACAAAAAAGTTTTTACAAGAGATAAAAAGAGAGAAACATATAGGAAAATATAATAAAGATAAAGCTTGCTGAACGTTAACGGTGGCCCAGAAGTGTGCAAGTACAAGCTGTCATTGCAGCTTGTCATCTGTCACACACAGATGAGGAGAAAGACTTCCTGTAGCGGTCCTTGAGCTGCCTGAGCCTTTTGGAGAAGGTGCTTCGCTGTCTGTCCAGCACAGGGTGGAGAGGGCGGTCGGGGTCATCCATGATCGATAACAGCTTGTTCAGAGTCCTCCTCTCCACCACCGCTTCAGACGTCTCCTGCCTGGGAAATAGAGCCTGCTGCACCCCTTCTTGTACACAGCTCAGTCTGTTATCCATGTTGACTCCCAGGTACCAGTTCAACGTCCCCACCAAGGACGGAGAGCACGGCTGTTCCCATCCTCCTGAAATCAGTCGCCATAGACATAACCTATGTCGTGTTAGTCGCACTGTTGCAGCAGCTGTTGCCCGTAGCACTAACACTAGAAACTGGTATTTTATAAGAGGTACTTGGGAAAAGTAGTGGTACGCTAACGCTGCAGTTCCACAGTGGAAGGTGGAGTTTCAGTCCAGAGTCACAGTGTGCACACGCTGGTCGGGCTTGGATTGGATGGAAGTTGCCGTTTGGACCAATAGATGTTTATTATTATTATTATTATTATTATTATTATTACTCATGTGACGTTTCGCAGGTTTCCCTCTGGACAAGGCCGTGGAGTACGCCAAACTCAGGAATCCGCTGCTCATCAACGACCTCAACATGCAGTATTTCATACAGGACAGGTGCTGTTTGAACACACACACACACACACACACACACACACACACACACAGAGACAGACACATTATGAAAACAGTTATTCACCAGGTTTAAAACAATGGTCCTCAGTAAGATGGTGGCTGCACAGAGAGCTGGTATGGCTGAGGAAGTAGCCTGAGTCATTGCCGACACCTCCTGTTCCTATAAAGTTTAATTCCCAAGAGCGTAGCCCTGGTGCACTGACACAACACAGCAAAAATGATTAGCTTCCAGCTAAAACCGCGGACAGCACCCTCCATCGCCTAGCAACCGGCCTGCTAAACTGTGGGTTTGCTGAGCCTCCCCGAGCTGCAAACCCGATCCTCACAGTGAAGCCTGAGTCAACTTTCTTTTCCTCGTGCAACTGACACGACTCCATTCAGCGCCGCTGCCTCTTATCAAGTTGCGGCGGCTGCCTCCTGCAACGCGGCCGACCTGCGCGCACATGCGTTTTGTTTGGGCGCGCTCACGCGATTGGATTTAAAATGACATAACTGCTGTTTTCACTTTGCTCCCGCACTTAGCAACACGCACATGCAGTCACTCATGGCGATACTCTCTGGAGGTTGTTTAAAATGGTACTTGATTCCCCGTCAGGAGGGAAGTGTACCGGATCCTGCAGGAGGAGGGCATTGACCTGCCCCGTTACGCCGTGTTGAACCGAGACCCCGACAATCCTGAAGGTGAGCGAGGGGTTTAATTCAGCGTTAGTGTTATCAGACCCACGCCAGCTGTGTGGCACACTGCATGTCAGCAGAGAGGACGTTCGTTAAGTTGAATTTTCTGAATGAAGCTGAGTTTCTGTAGTTTACCACCGTGTTTCCCTCCTCCTGTAAAGAAACAATTCAGGTTCTAAATATTTGATATGTGAAATTAGATAATGTATCTTAGTAAATGTCCTGTTTTTAAATAAAGGATAAACAAAGCATAAGTGGATGTTCCTGTTTCCTGTTAAAACTAAAGTCTCCTCGTGTGCAGAGTGCAACCTGGTGGAGGGGGAGGACCACGTTGAGGTGAACGGGGAGGTGTTCCCCAAACCCTTCGTGGAGAAGCCCGTGTGTGCCGAGGACCACAACGTCTACATCTATTACCCAACGTCTGCCGGAGGGGGCAGCCAGAGGCTCTTCAGAAAGGTAGCTGCCTCCCGAGTTAAGCAGGAACACACGTTCAGGCGCTCGTGATCCAGAGGTTCATCGCAACGAGGAAGCAGGAGTTCAGGAAGTTGCTTGTAGAGTTTGTAAAGCTGCTGAATGTCTTTTCTGCCTCTCTGCTGCAGATCGGGAGTCGAAGCAGCGTGTACTCCCCGGAAAGCAGCGTGAGGAAGACTGGATCCTACATATATGAGGAGTTCATGCCCACAGACGGCACCGATGTGAAGGTATGTGAAAGCAGGTCAATGCTGGAGGTGTTTAAATAGACACAATAGACACATGCAGCTGTCCAACACTAAGACGCCGTCTGTGTTTGTGCGTCTTCTGCCTGTGTGTGTGTGTGTGTGTGTGTGTGGACGCCTTAGGTTTACACAGTGGGTCCAGATTACGCCCATGCAGAGGCCCGGAAGTCTCCCGCGCTGGACGGAAAAGTAGAGAGGGACAGCGAAGGGAAGGAGATCCGCTACCCTGTCATGCTGACCGCCATGGAGAAGCTGGTGGCCCGTAAGGTCTGCCTGGCCTTCAAGGTAAACTCAGGTCACCGTGTGGAGGCCGAGGTGCTACAACTGCAGTGCTATCGCTCCCGACCCTGCGTCTGCGTTCTCCCATTTTTCACATGTTATGTCCGATTTCCAGCAAACGGTGTGCGGGTTCGACCTGCTCAGGGCCAACGGCCACTCCTTCGTCTGCGACGTGAACGGCTTCAGCTTCGTCAAAAACTCCATGAAGTATTACGACGATTGTGCCAAAGTCCTGGGGTAGGTGACACCTTCAAGCATTCACCTGTAACTTAGCCAATGCTACGTATTTATATCCTCGACCACGGGCTTACAGGCAGCCACGTGTACAGAAACAGTTAATCTGTTTATTTATAGCAACCACTAATGAAAATAACAAACAACAGAAACTTGTCAATCAAAAACCTACAGAAAACAAACGTCTCTCTCTTGTTCTGAAGTAAATTTTGCCTTGAGGCGGTCGAGTTGTAATTCATCCACAGCTCTGGACAGCTCGGAGGATCCCGCCGTCAGCTGTTACGTCTTAGCTGGTTTCTGATTTATCACCTCTCCTTCGAGGCGGAGCAGCTGACGCCTTCGCGACTAAACGCTCGTAAATTTTACAAACAAAAACACACGGGGGACGCGGCTCCCGGCTCCGGGAGCGGGGGTCACTCGCGCGGACGTGATTCATCGTACCGTGCACAAACGCCACGCTTCATGGGTTTCTTCGTGGCGGGAGGGGGCACTGCGCAAAGTGATTGTTAGTCTTTATTTTGGTTTTAACATGTAAAACTAAAACTGATTGGTCCTGCAGAACGGATGGCACGTTAAAACTGTGATATTTACATTTTAAATTTGATGCCAGTGCCATTAACTCTGTCTCTGCGTCACCAGGAACATGGTGATGAGGGAGTTAGCCCCCCAGTTCCACATCCCCTGGTCCATCCCCATGGAGGCCGAAGACATCCCAATTGTCCCGACAACCTCAGGAACCATGTATGTACTGAAAAACAAAACGTTGTGTATTTGACGTTCAGGGAAAGCATGTTGATGAGCAGATTACTGTGCAGATGATGTGACACGCGGGCACGGCTCGCAGCAGAAGCAGGCCGTGAGACGATCCGGTGACGATCACGGTCACCTGCGGGGCTGCAGCTTTCACCGCGCCTCCGTTGGAGACAAACGCTGTTTTAGCTGCGACGAATCTGCTGCACCTGGAAAACTGATTCCACAGACTTCGATGGACGTTAATGTCAGGATTTGTTTGACGGAAGCCGAGTTAATCAGCGTGTCAACAGACGAGTCCGGTCTGTGGGTTGCATTCCTCACGCTCCCCCTCGCTGGCGGCATCGGTTGCGGCCGTGGCTCAGAGATGGAGCGGAATGATGTCACATAAGTGCAGTCCAGTTATCATTTGGCACCTGTACCAAAGCAGTATAAATAAAGTTTTGTCCTGTCCACTCCCGCCCCTTCATTCAGGATGGAGCTGCGCTGTGTCATCGCCATCATCCGCCACGGAGATCGCACACCAAAGCAAAAGATGAAAATGGAGGTCCGACATCCTCTGTAAGTCCAACGTACGATTCAGATGTTTAGCTTTTTTGACTTCTCATCTCTGCCCTGCTGTGAAACCAAACTGTCCCCCCGGCCTGTCACTCCTCCTCCGTTTGACTTTGAAGGTCATCAGGCGTGAACCGTGTCTCTTAATCCCGCTGTCTCGCGCAGATTCTTCGAGCTGTTCGAGAAGTGCGGGGGCTACAAGTCAGGGAAGCTGAAGCTGAAGAAGCCGAAGCAGCTGCAGGTGAGTGAGGCCAGACTGTTTCCCAGGTTCCCACGGGTCCTTGAAAGCGTCAGGAAAGAGACCACCCCTGTTCTCACACCTTCAGGTCGCTCTCTCTTCTTAATCGTTGTCTGTAAAGCTCTCACTGTAAGTCTTTTCAGTGTTTTAACAATAATAAAACTTAATCTATGTCTCAAACTATGCTGTGTTACGTCCCGAACCTGGAAAGTCAGTGAAAAGACCTTAAATTTAATGTGTTTGACGACATCTCGGTGTTTTTTTCCCCCACGCTGCCTCCTTTATTTCAGTTTTTGTGACAGATTTGTCATAATCCCTCGAAGAATAGTGCAGGTTTTCACAGGAAACAGCCGTGTTTACGTACACGAAGCTTCATAATTGTTGTTATGGATCACAAACCATCGTTGTTCTGTTGTCTAAATATTTATACCGAGCTGTCTAAACACAGTCACACACCCTGCATTCACCCTGTCACTGAGTTGTCTTTTTATGAAGCTGCTTTCACTCTTCACTGTCAGTCTGGTCTTTGTTCTTCAGTCGGGACGTGGTGGTGGTTGGTTTCCAGTCTTGTGTTTAGTCTGCCAAGCGAAACTCAAGATAAGAGTCAAATTTAAGCGCGACTGCCTCCGCCTTTCGCAGGAAGTGCTGGATATCGCCCGCCTGCTGCTGGTCGAACTGGGCCAGCACAACGACTGCGAGATCGAGGAGAAGAAATCCAAACTGGAGCAGCTCAAGACCGTCCTGGAGATGTGAGTGACGCTGTACGACCAGCACGCACACACCCCCCCCCCCTCCCCGTGTGAAACACACGAACGCACCAACATCCGCCATCACCCTCCTGTTCCCTGTCTTTCATCAGCGGCCATCCACTCGCAAAACTAGCTCCATCTTCCGGCGCCCCACCAGGGCTCAGTCGCTGTTTTGGTTTTCGTCGTGACTCACAAACAGACACATGTTTACCTTGATCCGCTCCCTCCCTCTTTGGTCTCTAACTCGTTGCTTTATCTTCTCTGTTTCCTCTGCCCCACCCATCCCTCCTCTCCTCTCTCTCCAAAAGGGAATCCAGCTTGAATGACACTCAGTACGCACCCTCTCCCTTCTCACTTTAAAGGATGAGGTTTCACCACCCTCCTTTTCTCTAGTCTGCTTAGACATTTGTGTACATAATATTAGGAACGCCTCCTCTTTGCCTGACAGACCAAGATGAGCATAGATCAGCTGCATCCATTTAAAATCTAGACGAAGGTTGCACAACACGAGGACTTTGAATTAAGGTATTCCTAATGTTTTGTACACCGGGTGTATCATTTTCATTAACATCCATTCGTTTGTAGCCATTAACACTGGACACAGTCATGCACAGTCAAACGTCTCTGATGATTTCACTGTGTCTCCCTCGTGTGCCGTGCCAGTTTGTGTGCATGCCGTCCTCCCGAGTCCCTTTGGCATTTTGGTCCACGCCGAACTCCTCCGTAGAGACCGGAGTGCAGCAACGAAATCGCTTTCAAGGTCCCGGATAATCTAATTTCGACAGCAGCCACCGAATTTAAGAATAAACCACCTCTGAGGAGAACAAAATGAGTTCTGAGTGAAAGTATTCAGGCTCTGGACTCTGCAGATTGCAGAGAACACCTTTCACGTGCATGTCAAATATAATTAATTAACTGATCGACAATATAGTCGCGTTCATTTTAGCTCGCTGCAGGGTCTTTAAAACACACATCCCCTGTGTAAATCGTGCGCAATCGAGCGAGAATGAGTTTAATAAAATATTAAAAACTTTCATTTTGAGGGCTGGAGTTAATTAGTTTAAAACGTAAAATGCCACCCTGACTAATTACAAGGTGTGTGTGCGTAGAAAGTGTGTGTGTGGCCCATTTGAAACTCGATTGGGTGCAAACAAATACCAAGAATAGCTCCAACCAAGTTCGGGTTCTCTGGCCTCCTGCCACAGTTATTAATCCCGGTTCAGGGTCCGTCGTCAGGTGGCTTTTCCAGCGGCCATTAGCCCGCAGGATGTGCCAGATTCTTCCTAAAGCGCGGCACCCCACCCCCACCCCCTGGGGCCGAGTCGAGGCTCCTGATGTGTGTGTGTGTGTGTGTGTGTGTGTGTGTGTGTGTGTGTGTGTGTTTGCGTGTGACTTTTGAGAATAACAACACGATTAAAATCGAGTTTCACCCCGCGGCGTTTTCAACGTGCGCACACTGGAGCTGCCGGGCCAACGGACCTGCAGAGTGACTGAGTTATGATTAAAGCGTTTGCTAATACTGGTACTCGTGTGTGTGTGTGTGTCTGTGTGTGTGTGTGTGTGTGAGACGAGTGTGACCAATTTGGAAAAAGTCGTTGCCTTGTTTCTGTTTTTCTCTTTTAAGCCTTTGCTGGAATGGAAATGAAACAGAAGTCAGACGTTTGTTGTTTGTCATGTAAACAACACATTTTGAAGATGGGATAAATTGTGTGTGTGTGTGTGTGTGTCTGTGTGTGTGTGCGCGCTTACTGTGTGTACGTCTGCCTGTCCATGTGCATATCAAAAATGGGTTTTTGCTTGGTGTCTGCGTGTGTGTTTTGCCCAGGTACGGTCATTTCTCAGGTATCAACAGGAAGGTCCAGCTGACCTACCTGCGTAACGGCCAGCCTAAAGCCTCAAGTGAAGAAGAAGGTACACACACACACACACACACACACACAGAATTTGTGTTTTTATGACACACGTGTTATTAAAACATAAAGGGTGACTAAATGAGACAAAGGAAGAAGTCGGACTATAGTTTTATCGACGTTATCAGCAGGACGACAGCAGGGTCGCAAAGAAAAGACCAGGAGCTAAATTGAAGAAGGGAAATCTTGTGTGGAAGTGACTCGATTTATTGATTTAAATCGCAAAAACACCGTGTGTGGAGTCTGAGTGCGGAGCGTCGACATGCGTCCGCACTGCACCGGCGGAGCCTCTGCAGCCGGCGACTGTTGCCGCTGACACCAGTCGGTCTCTGTAGCCTCGTAACCGCTTGTTTGCGGTTTTATTTCAGTCCTTAGTTCTGTTTCCCTCAAACTGTTTTCATTTATCCGTACTTATTTCTGTCTTTGCGCTGCTGCGACTTCCACTTCCCTGCGGCGACCAATAAAAGCCCGTTTATGGTCTCTTATTTTATAAGAGCCCAAGAGTTCCCGCGTGAAAATCAAGTTTTTAAGGCTGTGCTGTACTCGCACTGTGCATGCTGCTGAATTTATTTGTTTTTAATTATATTACCATACAGCAAACCTTAGGCTATGCATCTTTCCTGCAGAGCACAGTGCACAGAGAGCTTATCTGTGCCACATTAAGGAAATGCAGTTAAACCCCAGTTTACACCTGTGCAGCCGCCCGAATGAAGCCCGAAGACTAACTAATGGCAACACGCTGCTGCTTTCAGACTCAAAGAAGGACGGCCCCTCTCTGCTGCTCGTGTTGAAGTGGGGCGGGGAGCTGACGCCCGCGGGCCGGGTTCAGGCCGAGGAGCTGGGCCGGGCCTTTCGCTGCATGTACCCCGGAGGTCAAGGTATCCACTGGACGCGCTCTCACGTCAGCTAACGGACGAACTCACGAAGCATCTTTCTGCTTTGGCTCTGACTAAATATAAGCTCTTTCCTGTTGTACCAGGGGAAATGTTTTACTACATGTGGGCTGCTGCAGATTAACAGCGTGAAACCGTAATTCAGTGATGGAGCAGTGAATAAAACAGACCAATCATAGTTTGGTTTTCATTATAATAGGAATTATAGGAGTTATCTGAACTGATGCAAACACGTACTCATTTCCTGGATAATGCTTGTCATGTTATGAGTCTTTTACAACCTCTGATTCAGACGATATCCAGAAAGCCCGTGTTTTCAGGTATTAAACACATTCTTGGCGTCTGATAATCCAAAATGACGCTCAGCCGTTGTTTATAGGCAGACGCAGAGTCACATTTTCAGTTTAAACACAAAGTTCAGGGTCTGTTTACTTCTCACAAAGAGAAATAGCCTCCAGGAAAATCCGTTACCGTGTCTAGTTTGACTAAATTTAACTGAAATTAGACTAAAACTAAAACTTTGTCCACTGAGTAAACTTCATCTAAACTAAAACTCCACTCTAAACCGGCTACAGCTTTCAGACAGCGACTAAAACTACATTTAAAACTCTTTTCAAATTGAACGCGAGCGCCCAGGAGCACGAATCGCTCCGTCCAATGTCAATATCACATCGCTGAGGTACGACGTGTCGGAGGTGGAGAAGTGTTGTTTTAGAGTCGACGAGCTGGATTTTCAGGCTTCAGACAGCCGCCGTGCGTTTCAACATCGCTTTAAACCTCCGTTTAATCTCGTCCACGGTGGCAGATAATGGACTGATGCGGTTTTTAAATGCAAACGTACTACTTTCTAAATTTTAAAAGGGGGGGGGGGGTTAAGTAAAGATGCATTTGCAGTCACGCTGGGAAATTAACTAGACATGTCTCAAAGCCCGCATTCAGACCCTGAACACTGCTTCAGTCTGGCTCATGATGGTTCATTCATTCATTCATACTTTCCCCAATTAATACGCATAAGAGGCGGAAAATCACAGCGCCCACCGCTGCGTGTGATGCATTCAGGGGCCGCCTGTAATTAATCCAATCGATTTTTTTTAATTTTATTTTATTTTTAATAAAAATAGTAAACAACAAGTGAACAGATTGACCTCGAGTTTGAGTTGAACACCACCCGGTACATTCAGTCGCGCTCCGGAGTCAAAGCGATGATCTCGATAGCTTTCAGAAACAGAGACCTGCTGCCAGCCGTTCTTCTCATTTCCGCGTGTCTCATTAAATAAGCGTATTCAAAGGAGCCGCCGCGGTATAGGAAACGCTGCCTGCGCTGCCACCTAGCAGTTGCTGCACGCTGTCCACACCCTCTGCAGTGCAAAGCTTCACTCCCACACCCACGGCTGCAGTGCTGGTTGATATGAAGGCCGCACGCAGCACCGGTAACACTGACCCCCTGTCTCTACCGCTGTGCAGAGCTTTTAACCGAGCAGTACCTTTTCATAGATCACCCCCTTTTTGCATTTCAGGCTTTCCTGCTTCATGCTTTGTTTTATAGTGCGTGCAGAGCAGCTCCTAAGCTGCAGCACAGATGCGGGTTTTTCCCATTCTCCGCTTCTTTTTCATGAAAAGAAGTCCACTTTCTCCTCCCAGCCACTGTTTTCACACTCTCTTTCTCCACCACAAGTTTTGTCCATTAACTCTGCTCTTCTCTTCTTACCTGTTGTTGCGCCGTGTAAACTACTAGCCGGTAACCGCCGGTCCCTTGGCTGCGAGTCCCCTATTGACTTTGGTAAGAGAAGGGTTTCCTGCCTGTCTGCGCGTTTGCCGCTCCCGTCCACTAACACGCTCTGATCTCTCCTCTGCTGATCTCATCATGATTTTGTCTCATCCCGCCCGGCGACTAGTCCGGTTAGCCCCCACACTGAGGCTGCTGTGGATTGCTCTGTGCTGTCGTTGACGTGTTTCCCGGGGTGATCCAGCGCAGCAAACGTTGTCACGGACGCTTTAAGTGACCCCAGTTTGGTGTCGTAAGCTAACACGGATCATCTCACACTAATCCTACTGCATTTCTTATTCTTTATTTTTCTTTGGGATGTTGTGGTTGTTGCTTGTTTGATGAACGCCAGACTGCTCGAGCCTGGAGTAGAGCCTAAAACGACGATCCCCAAAACACCCCAAGGCGTTCAGTTATCACATGACGCATGATAACTCCAGGAAGTCAACAGTATAACATCCGAACATTTGGCTGTACGCTAAAGAAAAGTGCATGAAGCATCAGTGTGATTTGATCTGCAGCGTTGATGTGCATCCGCCTCCTACGGCCACTGTAGAATCGTCAACTGTGTCTCTTCGAGTAGGTAATCTGAAGTATTAAATCCAGGGGAGCCGTCTTCACTTTCACTTCATTGTATTCATTAGTTGAACCAAGTTCACATTAAAGTGAAATGAGCCATGCCTGAAGCTCACCAAGCATTTTAAGGACGATTCATTTGAACTGAAAGTGATGCTGCGCCCGCGCAGGTGCCGCGCCGCCTGCGTGCGTACCGTTAATGGAAAATCCTTGGTAATTTTGGGAGCAATCAACACGCCACTAATCTTTTTTTTCTTTTTTTTCTTTCGACTCCCCCGACACAGCCGCTTCTTAATTGAGGAAACTAATGTTCAGCACGTTTCAATCCCGTAACCTGCGTCTTTCCCTCCGTGCACAACCTTCCAGGCGACTACGCCGGGTTCCCGGGCTGCGGCCTCCTGCGCCTGCACAGCACTTACCGCCATGACCTGAAGATCTACGCCTCTGACGAAGGCAGGGTGCAGATGACAGCAGCTGCTTTTGCAAAGGTAACTCTTCCCCCACCTGAAACACTACATCTGATGTATAAATGACGTTACCTGGAGGTAACAGCTGCAGGAGAGTGTCGTGTTCTGTAGTTGGGGGGAAGCTTTATTCTATTTAAATGTGTGTTCACATGGTTCAGTTATGCAAGAAAAGTAAATACTTACCACGAATAGTTGCCTGGATCCAGCAGTTTGCAGATATGCATACCTGTGTCTGTGCCGTAGGTGATGTGTTGCTATGGATACAGCTGAAGATACAGCATCTTGCTGTGTGTGTGCCTGGATTGAAGGATTATTTCATCATGTATAAATGATAATAACGCCTCATCTTCGTAAATTGTTTTGTCAATGAAACGTCAGAAAACGGCGTAGCTTTGATTTTGTTTAAAATAACAAATATTTAGTTCGTACAAGACAAAGAAATCTTCACAAACAATTCACAAATAAATGAACGGTTAAAGTTTTTGTTTAAAATACCAGTTAATCTCATTCATTTCTTGCTAATCCATTAATCTGATTGCATTGACCGCTCTGTGAATCAATATAAACATCCCCTGAGAAGCATTAAAGCTCTTTAAACTCTTGCAATCGAAATAAAAAAGTTAAATATCTCTAATATTTGACCGTTTTTTAAAAAGCTGCAGTTCCAGAGTAGGAGACGCTGAGATGCTTGAAATGTTAAACACCCTGATTCAGCTTGACTGTAGTTTAGAAAGATTAAAGACGTTTTATTCAGACTGTGTGTCTCAGCGACCTCTTGATGCTCTTCTTTACCTTTAGCTCTGTGTGTTCAATCAAATCAAGCTACCAGCGGTTTGTAAAATAGGGGAGCAGAAGAAAACACAGAAGAAAACACAGAAAAACCTAAATTCAGGAAAACGTTCAGCTCCCTCAGTTGAAGCTGTCTGGTTTCTCTGCAGGGCCTGCTGGCTCTGGAGGGGGAGCTGACTCCGATCCTGGTTCAGATGGTGAAGAGCGCCAACATGAACGGACTTCTGGACGGCGACAGCGACTCTCTGACCGACTGCCAGCAGAAGGTGAAGGCCAGGCTGCATGAAATCATGCAGAAGGACCAGGAGTTCACGCAGGACGACTATCAGAAGGTGCGTGGCAAACTGAAAGTGGTTTGATTTGATAAGGCGTCTGGTGCAATGCCTCGTTGACCGGCGAGCCCCCCGCATGTTCAGTAAACACTCGGACGTGCTTCTCAAATCTTGATTCTTGAGCTGCGTTTGAACTTTTCCAAAGAGCTCCCACCGTGACGCACCGACCAAATACGTGATCGCGCTCACAACTGATGCCATATAAAACATGGTTTATTTACTGTTAGATGGAGATGGCAGGTTAACCACAATTGGGTCATTTCCTAATAAGAGGGATGGCATCTCCCCTCTAATGATTATAGTAGGAGCTGCAGCCTCTCACTGCACTCAATCACTGAAATGAACCTGCACTCTAACACATTCCCATGCATGCATGTAAGTTTTCCTGGCCGCAGTCTTTGTTATGACTTTATATAGAACGTGTTATCTATTCCTTGCTGTTCCCATTGTGTCCCAGTTGGCCCCGACCGGCAGCCCGTCCCTGGTGAACTCAATGAAGGTCATACAGAATCCAGTCAAAACCTGCGACAAGGTGTACGCCCTCATCCAGAGTCTCACCTCGCAGATCCGCAAAAGACTGGAGGACCCCAAGTCTGCAGGTAGAGTCAACTGGTGCACAGAAGAGGAAGCGCTCAGCTGATATTTGCTTTTAGCTTTTGCATATCGTCAGAACGTTCGTCATCCGTTGATTGTTCTTTTAAACCGCAGACCTGCAGCTCTACCACAGCGAGACCTTGGAGCTGATGCTGCAGCGCTGGTCCAAGCTGGAGAGAGACTTCCGCATGAAGAACGGCCGCTACGACATCAGCAAGATCCCGGACATCTACGACTGCATCAAGTACGACTCGCAGCACAACGCCTCGCTCGGCCTGGAGGACACGCTGGAGCTGTTCAGGCTGTCGCGCGCCCTGGCTGACATCGTCATACCACAGGTTAAAGGGGAACCGTGTCGTTTAGCCGCTCTCTTCTCAGGCTCTGCATGGCGTAGCCTGAGTTGGAGAAGGCATGCTTTAACTATACACACATTTCTGCAAAGCATTTCATTAAACTGAAACGTCAGATTTGCTGTTTGAGTTGTAGCCAGAAAGGGAAACTTATCTCAAGTTAAACTATTTATTAAAATCATCTGGAGGAGCCGGAGAATCTCAGGAATGTGAACAAACGGGTCACGTTACAGGATTATCGTCTGTGCACAACATTAAACTGTATTGATTCCTGTGGTAAGATTTAAGTGTTGTACCCACACGGTAGCACCTTTCTGTATAACCTTATAAAGAAAGCAGTTCAGATGTAGTGTGGAAGTATAATTTTGCAGCCGTATCGTTTTACATTAAATGCCCCAGTGCGTGGATGTGTCGCTTATTATCTGGGTTCACCCTGCAATGCAGAGGAGAGCCACGCGTCCAGCCTTCCTCCCCAAAATATGCCGCGATAACCCCTCCGCGTCTCCTCGTGACCATGCAATAAGCGGATTAAAAGGAAGTGGATGAAAGCGCTCAAGTGGCTTATTTTTCTTTCATATCGTCCGCGCATCAGGAGTACGGCATCAGCAAAGCGGAGAAACTGGACATCGCCCAGGCTTACTGTGTCCCTTTGATGAAGAAAATCCAGCTGGACCTGCAGAGGACCCACGAGGACGAGGCCGTTAACAAGCTGCACCCCCTGTGAGAACACGAGCTGCAAGTGAAGCATGCACAAATACACATTCTGTGTGTGTGTGTGTGATAGAGAGACGTATGCTTCTTCTGAACACACATTTCAGACTAAAGACCTGCGTGCATGTGGGTCTACCTGCCTGCTGTGGCGGTGTGTTTCCCAGTTGTATCGGTCCCCACTTTAATCTGATTTGATTCCCCAGTCAGACAAACACCCACACAGTCCGTCATTGTGGAGGTAACCAGTGCTGCTTTGTTGACCGATGAGCTGTGTGTCGTCTCCTGGCTTTCAGGTACTCCCGTGGCGTGATGTCTCCCGGTCGTCACGTCCGCACGCGCCTCTACTTCACCAGCGAGAGCCACGTTCACTCCCTGCTCAGCATCTTCCGCTACGGAGGGCTCCTGAACGTACGCTCTAGATTTTATCATCTCTGACATAGCTTCTGCGCGCCGATGGTGGCGATTTGCTGGAATAAGAGTAGATATGGATGATTATTAAATGTTGTGCTAACTGCAAGCAGGTAAATGTGTGTGTTTGTGCATCAGGAGGAGAAGGACCAGCAGTGGAAACAGGCGATGGATTACTTGAGCGCTGTGACTGAACTCAACTACATGACGCAGATCGTCATTATGCTGTACGAAGACAACAACAAGGTCGGCCCGCAGACCAGGCCCCTGTCATTTATATTCATGTTCAGCCTGATCCCGGCTGGTTCATCGTGCACGGTTGATTCATCGTCGCGTCTTTGTCGTTGTGAGCAGGACCCCTCCTCAGAGGAGCGTTTTCACGTTGAGCTTCACTTCAGTCCAGGAGTCAAAGGGTGTGAGGACGAGGAGAACGTACCTCTTGGCTTTGGCTTCCGCCCAGCGTCCTCTGAGGTGTGTGAACGAGCAAATCCTGCTGTAGAAAGATGTTTTCCTCGTTTTGCATTCGACAAGACGCATCCTGACAGTTCTGAGTCAGTCTCTGCTCCCAGCTGGAGAGTTTTCAGTGTCTGGTTATATCTTAAAGGAAGATACGAGCTCTTCAGAGTGCAAAGGTTCATTCAGTTTTAAATGTGAGCCGCCGAATGTTGAGAGTTTGCTTCATCTTCTCTCTGCCTCTGGTGTTACTCTGGTTGTTAATGCCTCCTGGTGGAAAGTTGCATTAGAGGTCAGCGTGTCCTTGCACAAACAACATCCAGTAATATTCAGCTCTGCAGGAGGAATGTTTACTTAACCGCGTACACGCTGTTTCACGTTGTCAATAAATTAAGTTGTCATGTGTCCTGTAATAAAACTGTCATATTCTGCCACGCTGGTATGCAGGTCTGTCTGCCCGTCTGTCTGTCTGCCCGTCTGTCTGTCTGAAGACGCTTCTTTTGACTGTGTTTTACTCTGTAATGAAACATCACAGGTACTTTGCACTTGATGCAAATGTTTTACCTGTAAACAAAGTGTTTTGTTGCATCTTCCTGGTTTTCTTTGCATATTAGTGCAGGAAAACAAATCTTTGCATTAAATGTTCATCTGGCTTGAAGTAAAGAGATATTTGTGATGTCACCATATCGTTCTCATTTTCTCTGACCAATCAGAATCAAGACAAAAAGCCCAATCAGGGCAGCCTGGAGGACCTCTCGCAGGACCAGCCCGACCAGGCGCTTCCCATCTCTGAGCCGATCAACATCCAGCGAAGGTCTCCCATGATCCGCAACCGCAAGACGGGCTCCATGGAGGTACCCGGGCGCAGTGTTGGTGTTTGGGGCGCAGTCAGGGTGTACTGCTGATAACGACAGCAGTCTCTCGTTAGTTTGATGTGTTGTCTTTGCACTTTTTTTTGTCAAAAGTCTTGTGTGTGTTTTGTTGAAGTGAACGGGAGACGTCAGGTCCCTGGTTTCACCGCAGCAGCCCTTCTCTGCAGTCTTAACCCCTGGTCTCCATGCCCCCCCCACTCAGGTCCTCTCCGAGACCTCTCCCACCCAGTCCTCCAAAGGCAGCACATCCCACCGACTCTTCCCCTCGTGCTCGCGCCAGTCTCCTGAGATCAAACCAACCAGTGGCCTAGGTGGGCACCTCATCTCTGTGTGTGTGTGTGTTTTCTGTATGTGTGTGTGCTTTGAGAGAGAGAGAGCGGGAGAGAGAGAGTTCCTGCCAACAGACACACTCACCTCACAACACATTCATCTCCAGCTGTCATCACTGATCCCCCGCTCTTCATCACAAGCCCCGACTGCGACTTCTCCCCTCGTCCCTCCCGTCTTTTCATTCCTCTCTGTCTCTACTTTATTTGCGTGTGTCTGTTTTTCTTTCTCTCTTCTCTTTCCATCACCCTCCCTCCGCCTTCCCCTCTGTCCGACGGTCACATAGCTTCCACGCCAGCTTAGCTTAGCGGCAGCCAAACAGGATCAGACTCCAAACTATGTAGGCGAGAGGTCAGCGGGGGGGAGAGTTGCGTTCGCAGCCAGCTGCAGGATCTCTGGTGTCACGTAGCGTTCAGAGACGTACCGATATGCCCTTCGCTGGGCGATAAAGTGACAACATAGGGAACATACTGCAGGTGTTTCTCTTTAAGGGCTTTACAGGAAGCAAACCAGACAGACCAGACCCCCGGTCCCTCTGACATTTTACCACTTAAACAAATAAACAAACAAATAAACAAATGTACCTGACAAAAATGGGGAAAATGCAGCCAGGTGAAAGCGATAGACTTAATTCACTTATCATTTTTCTGGTTTCCAGCATCATTGTTGCTTCCAGGGTCAACAATGCACATCAACAAATACTAAATAAAACGACCTGCTTTGATTCACGTTGCTTTCTGGGAATGGGAACCGGCTCTAATGTTAGCAGGCAGTGGCATTTAAACAGTTTTAAACCCTGCAAATCGTTAAGAAATTGTGGTTTTAACGCACAATGCTCCCAAGGCAATGCAAACAAGCACACGTTGGATTTCTGTCTTGCGACGATTCACACCAGTTTGAACAGTGAATGAACAGTAAGCTCATGTGAGAAACAGTCTTGGACACCTGATGCGGTGCCTATTAGGCATCGATTTCGTATTACTCTGCTGAAATTGCTCATAAACACGAAATAAAGACAAATATTGACTCGTAAGCAGGCGGCACATTTAAGATAATGAACATATTCTCTTATAAATGTGCATCTAAATTGCGCCAAATAGGTTTTTTGTGCTCATCTTGCCTTTTTGATGCTACTGCAAACCCTCAAAGTCAGATGTTTGGTTCTTACTGGGTCATTTTTATGGTCACCAGAAGGTGTTTACATACCTGAAATGTCCCAAATCAGCTGAACCAGACAACTTTAAGCTCTCCTCATAGTCCCTTTGAACTAATTCAGGCTCTGCCCTGACGACAGAACCGCTGAAAGGCTCTTGTTTTGTTGTGTGTTTCAACGTAACCTTCAACGACCTGCTAACACGGTGACATGAAAGCATGAAAGCCCGTCGTGGAGAAAACCATAAAACCACGTGAGTGTGAGAGCGTGGGAGCGGAGTCGCTTTGTGGAAACAAAACCTGTCTGTCCCACTGCGGCTTTTGTATTGAGTGCAGTTTGTTTGCACAGTTGAGACCTAAAGGACTTAATTAAACCAAATCTGGCGCAGGGGAAGGTATAAGATATAAAGCAGAGGTAAACAGAGTTGAAGAGCAGGTAAAGGTCCGGTGGTTTTGCAGAGCTGCGTCTCCCTAAATGCGTTAATCAGCCCGTCACTCAGTGCTTAATCATCCCCGGTCTGAAGGCGGCAGTCGGTTCTGTGGTTGCACGACATCAAAGGCGCTCAGTATAAAGCCCCTCTGGGTATTCTCCGAGTGGAGCCCGTCAGTTTGTTATGTATAGTGAGCGCGAGGCTGCTGAGTGATCCCGCCCCGTCCGTTGCCAACACCAACAGCACCCACCGTACGGGTCGCAGACAAGAGCAGCATGTGATCTCTGCCGGCGGGCTGCTTCTCATACCTTCGTACTGTTTATAGGACAAAGAACAGAAGCGCAGACACGTTCAGGAACTATTTTTATCTCAGCATTTCCTCCTGCAGCCTCCATATTGATTTAAAATATTAGGATGAGTGTATGAGAAGTGGCTATTTAGTATTCATGAACCGCAACCTCAGAGGGTTTTGTGCACAGCAGGGCTCCTGAAACAAACACCGTTTCCACACTCGACCTGTTCGTCCCGCCGCCGCCGCCACCGTGTCTGCATACAAAACACACACGTTCTGTATGCGCTCGTGGCCTCACCCGTGTTTACACATACGCACACGATGCACATGTCTTACAGATGCAGACACTGTTGTGAAAACCTTGCAGCTCGCACGTCGTCGTTTCCAGGAACGGCCTTTTTGTTTTTGTTTTTGTTTTTTGTTTGTTTTGATTGTCCGTTAAAACTAATTTTTGCAGGTGACGCAAACCGCAGTCACAGGGTTTTCACACAGGTGTACATTCTTTGTAATGTACACACACTCATGCCATGAAGTTTGTGATGAATAATGGCATGGTGTGTAATTTTAGGAACTAATCCTCCACCCGCACACTTCCCCACCCCACCCCACCGCCCCCCCTCCCGGCTCCTCCTCACACAGGCTCGCTCTGCTCTGGGCTCTTCAGTGCCTCCGCCCTCGGGGTGTCCTGTAGCGCCCCCAACCTGCGGGACTACGTCCGCACGCACCACCACCACCACCGAAAGCCACCGCTGTCCCCGGGCAGTCTGCCGTGCCAGATCGGCATGTTTGGTACGTCCACGCCGCTGCCTGTCCTCCACAAGGCGGGTCCTTTCATCTCTATCCCCTCCGCGAAGGCCTCCAGACTCTCTCTGCCTTCAGATTACTTCTTTTTTTCCCTCTTCTACTTTTTGCTCCAGACACTTTGATTTTTTTTTGGGACATTCAGTATTTGTCACTTTCATTAAAGCTCCCTTCTTTCTTCTGCTCTCAAAGCAAACCTGCAGTTTCAATCTGTTGCATCACACATCCCCGAGTGATTTGTTTCGCAGTGTGCATGACGAAGGGCACTGATTTCACCGCAGGGTGATTGCCTGTGCAGCGAAATGCTGAGCATGCAACCTTACACTGGACCGTGTGATATCTCGCAGCTCCCGGTGATCAATGTTCCTCTGGATCGGCATGTCCGCTCACAGATCACGTCACCGTCGGCCTGGGTTCGAACGTGTTAAAGAGCTCCGTCTCGCTCTTTTTGTGCATGTTGTTTTGCGGTTTGTACCATGTCCTCGCTCAGGGAATTTAATTTCATAATCCACAGTAAAGTAGTTTTTGTGTCTGGAAGCCAGAAGTCTGGCTTTTTTTTTTTTTTTTTTTCTTCATTAATCACAATTTACGGTAATCCTTACATTAAGAAACTCAGCCTGTTATTTGGAACAGATATACTTTCAAGACCCAATAATCCACCTTCATTTAATCCCTCAGTCGCATTCTCCCTCCCCACCCCTTCCCCTCAGTCTCATGTTGGTAATGGTGAGTACAAGCAATCTGTTTTCATATCCATCAGGGGTCCTTATTAAATTATCCCAAACATCTGGATTGGATATCATTCTCACGGGCACAGCTGTGGTAGTTATACAAGTGTGTTTCGTGCCTTTCAAAGATGAGGGCGTCACATTTTCAGATGATTCTCACATCAAATGATACGCACGCATGTGGCTCTACAGAAGCTGCAGGGAGTCATATGTATTTTTTTTCACCCACTGCGGGTTTTAAACACCGGAAACTGAGCTGTTCGGTTCATCCACCGGGTGTCACTCTGGCTGCAAGGCTGCACGGCGCCGGGAGCAAACAGATGCTCTTCCGCTCTCGGCTCTGTTACATCATGTTATGCCGTCCGAGAGACAGGTGAGGGTTTGCACTGACGTCAGCGGCGCTCGATTGAGAGATGAGAGAGGGAGAGAGGGGGGGAGAGGGCTGCACATCAGGACAACACGTAATTCATTTACTGGAAACGGGGAAAAGAAGAAGAAGAAATGATGCGGTTGAGCTTCTGCAGGACTGCCAGATAAGTTCCAATACCCCTCAACCAAAAACCAACCATACTGTGTTTTTCTGAATGGATTTTGATGTAATTTAAGACTTAAACACTTAATTTGATTAAATTAATTAGTGATTCTGGATCCTGGAGAAAAGATCTCATCCTCTTCCAGTTAGATTTTTATCAAGTTTACATTTATTCATCACCTTAAAGCATCTACACCGTGTTCTTGCATAAACAAAGGGTCACCTGAGTTGTATCTTAACAGGCCCCCTCCACTCAGCCCAAAGTTTAGCTCTCCTAGCTTTATTAGTTCATGCTCACAGCCTGTATCACAACCCTGTATCCAGGCTTTATGCTAAGCTAAGCTAACATGCAGCTGCTGCCTGTAGCTTCGTGTTTACCGTACAGACACGAGCGTGGGATCTCCTCTAACTCTCAGCAAGATGTAAAGAAAGGGTGGTAAAATAAAAAAACCCAATATATATGTAAAAGTTTAGACTTGCAGATTGTTTCCCGTCACAGGGCGATGCCTTTTTAAATCCAGCTCCAGCGACACACACTCCTCCTGCATGTTTACTGTTCAGCCAGCGACGTCCGTCATTAGCTCCCATCCACCTCACCTACCTTTCCATTCGCTGCCTGTGATAGCCTGCCTCCTCCCTGTTTATCCAGAGATGACTCTCATTTTCACGCATGTTGGTTGGCAGACACACGTTGATGAATCGACAGGCCAGCTCTCTCTCTCTCTCTCTCTCTCTCTCGTTCTGCCTTTCTCTCCCTCTTTTGTCCTCCTCATGTGAAAACACACAAGCAAACAGGCAAACAGGCAGACACAGGCACCAGCAGTCCCAGTAATACCAGTTACCTTTCTTATCTCCTCAGAGCTGTTCTCTATGCCGGCAGTAAAGAGATTTTCTGTGTCGTTTGCCAGGCATCCGACTAATGGTATGTCTGCTTTTATTCAAGTTCATCTCGACACTCCTCCAGCTGTTTCCTGTCATATCTTGCATGACCTTTTTTTGTGGGAAAACATTTCCTGTGTTTTCTATTTTATGGGTTTTTTGTTTGTTTGTTTGTTTTTTTTTTACGTTTGGCTGCGTTGATTACAATAAACGTCTCTGAGATTTAAAACAAAAAAACAAAACAAAAATTATAAAGAGTTTCTGTTTCACCACACACCCTCGGTGCTTTGTTGTACCTTGTGTTGTTGTCGGCCCTCACCTCTAACACCACCTGCTCTGCCTGCACCTGTTTTCATTTGCCTCTCTGATCCTGCTGTTTCTCCACAGGATGTATGGGGAATATATCTATATACCCTCTGGATTATTATATCGATATATTTCCATGTGTAGATGATCTGCGCACTCATCATAACAAGTCCTCACCTGCACTTTTTGTTAATTTCAAAATCACTTGCCGTGTTGATCTCTTAGTTTGGGCTTTAAACTTTAAAGAGTAACTCATAACTGGCCCGTGAAGCAGCGTTTCAAACCTTCGCTTCTGGTGGGCTGAAAGTTTCCAGTATCGCCTCCGACAACGTCCCGCATTGGGTTTACTGACACACCCCGGAGTACGCTTCTGCATCGCTGCTGCAAGGTGAGACGCGAAACCAGCAGAGCTCACCCTGGACAGTGAAGATGCTCTTTAAACGTCGACTTAGCCTCCGTCTTTCATGTGAATGAGGAGATCTTCTAGAACGTGTCTTCATTTTGTTGGAAAGCAGCTTCATACATGCACACCAGAACAAAGAAGCGGTGCGTTTACACCGGGTTCATTCATCACTTTGGACCATAAGAGTCTTTTTCCCATCTTGGTGTTTAAAATCTTGTATTTTTTAATTTATATATATATTTTTGTTTTTCAGTTTTTGCATATGCATTTTATTTTATGAATCACATTAGCTGTAATTTACAAGTTGTAGCTTCTCTGTTATACGAATTTGCTGCTTTTCATATCATTTGAATGGATGTCTTTTGGTTTTGGACCTTTGGTCTGACAAAACAAGACATTTGCTCCTTCTCCTTGGCTAAAGGACATTGTGATGGGTATTTTTCACTTTTTTTCATCTTTCATAGAGCAAATAATTCATTTGCCTAGAAAATAAATGGGCAGATTATTAAAATAATCCTCAATAACAGCCCTAAAACACAAAGACCCCTTCCACTTGACAGCGAGTGTTGGCTTTACCAGCTTTACAGTGTTCTCACTGTTGATAAGAAATGTGCACAGGCGCTAACGGCTAATGCACATTTTGCCGCTCTCACAGTTGGTTGCTAACAAGATCTACGGCATCTGTGAAAAGTTGTAACTCTGCCATGTCTTGTGAATCTGTCATCGGCGATTAGCCGACGAGCTCGATGCAAAGTCTTCTTTTGGAAACAGATTCGTGAATGAGCTCACTCGTGGCACCCCCGCTGGCTCTCACAGACTGAGACGTATCCAGTCAGACTCTGCTGTGCAGACCTGGCGTGGTCTGAACCGAATCCCGAAAGGTTATTTGGATGCGGAGGAATGATATTCAGGATTTAGATCAATGGCTCGGAAACTGCCCAGCATGCGTCGGCAGGTTTGATTAAGCCTGTCTGGACTTTTAGCAGTGGGAACAACATGTCGTCCAAGCGCCGGGATCATCTGTGTTGATTCAGAGTGACGAGCGGAGTCGGTGTAATTCAGAAATCTGATATAATGTTGACAAGTGTTTGGACGAACCGCAGCGATGAGTGTTTCGCTGCAGGCTGGATGGTAGTAGCCTGTGTGTGGGGCTTGGTTGAGTACATGGCAGTTAAGAGCCATTCAGAAGTGGAAAAGACGACTTAAGTAATAATTTGTTATATTTCTGAGAATTAGAGAGATTGGATAGTGTAACAATATAAATCATGCTAATCTCCTGTTTATCAGCGATACGGTGCTGTGCTGGTTTGAGACCAGGTGACATTTGAAAGGACTCGCTGGGATGTTCAAGAAACCGGTTGAGATGGTCTGAGCTCTGTGATGTGGTGTGATATCCTGCAGGACGTGGCTATTAGAAACATAATGCTGTGGTAGGCTGAGGTGTTTAAATGGTGCTCATTTGGTACTCAGAGGCCCTCCTCTTAGCTGACAGGAGTGCCACCCGGTGTGGTCTCCCGCTGCTGCAGCCCATCTGCTTCAAGGTTGGATGTGTGGTGCATTCAGAGATGCTCTCGTCTCAGACATGTCTGCAGGTCTAAATGCATTGAGCTGCCGCCACCTGATTGGCTGAGATTTGCATTGACAGGCAGATAAACAGGTGTACCTGATGAAGCCTCCTACATAGCTTTTTTCATTTAACTGTTATAGAACTGAGAACTCTGCGGCCTGCAGCAGACTTTTTAAATCTCTGTTGATAATACGTAATGATGATGTTCGCTTAAAGTGAGTACATGTTCTAAAAACACAGTGTAGTAGTTAAAATATCACACAAATGGTAAAGAGAGATTGATTTATGGGCGTGAACATTAAATTCAGTGTGGAATACAAATTCTAAATAATCAGGATGTTTAGCTGTGGGAGGCTTTGGTTTATTATCAGTTGTATATTTTGTTTTGGATTGAGTCATAAATCAGCTGGGTCACATTTTCACATAAATCAATGTGTGAGTGTTTTGGAGCGTAGCCGGCTATTATCTGTTGATTAAAACACAACCTGCAGCCAGTTCTAGAAACTGGTGATGGAGAGAGAAACATGAAGAATGTAGTGTAGTTTTTTGTTTTTTTTAATTCGGGGCTATGATGAGAAGATTAGCAAATTAGCAGTGATGAATTACCCGTTATGATGCTCAATAGAGACTCGTCACCTCGTTCCTGGGATAAACGTTGCGTTGCAAAGAGAGCAAAAGGTTTTTTTTATGTCGTTTTACGTCTTCATTGATCAAATATCGGATGAGGACACGTTGTGCGCGCTTGCACTTTCGTGGTCGTGATCGCGAGCTTTGTGAAGCAGCTCGGATGTGACTTGAGTTGATGTCATCGATCGTTGATTGACTGTCTTTATTTAAGCTCAGCTCATCGTTTGTTTGGACTTTAACGGTGGAAACGGTGGGATTGCGTCAGTCGCTTGTCTCCCGTTGAGGCATGTTGTTGCACTCGTGCCTTTATTGATCAAATGAGATTTAATCTACTTTGTATGAGGCCGAGCTCCTTTCCTGTCACTGCTTCTCCTCCTGCTCCTCTGTGCTTTCTCCTCCTCTCTGCCTCTTCTGCCTTTCGTCCTTCAGAGCCCTCAGACGAGCTCCATGTAGTCCAGCCGCTGGCGGGGCTTCCCGCTGAGTCTGCCCTGCTGGGATTTGCCCCTCTGGCTGTGGACGGGGCCGTGGCCCACCACCTGCGCCACTGTCCCTACCACGTCCACCTCCTCAAGAGCTGGCTGACGTCTGTTCAGGAGCTCCCAGACTCCCTCCACGGTCAGCGTCTGTAGACCCCTGTCGCTTCCTGTTGCCTCCTCCTCCTCCCTCTTGCCTCCAGTCAGCCAGTGTTGGGGCAAGTGGGATGATATTAGTGCCACTCGAGCTTTGCATCTGCTGTAGTTGAGAGCTTCGCACACAGTCTGGTGTTCTGCCTGTGCATTCATCCTTTCTCCCGTTGTTTTTGTCACAGCTGCAGCCCTCGCTCCATTTCAAGTCCAACTGCACACATGTTTCTCTATTCCTTGTTTTCCTGCATGTCAGCCAGAGGGTGAAACACTCACTTCGGAAACAGGAAGTATCCATCTTCTTCTGCATACTTAAAGTCACAGTGAAACAGCAGTCAGCCTTAAAAGGACAGTTTGGGCTCCTACCTTGCTGTCTGACAGGGAAACTGAAGCTGTTATAACCATCTATGCTTTCTTGTAATGCACCAGACTCCTTTGAGAAAAACAGTAATTTTACCTACCAGGACACTGGAGTCACTCATCTAACGCTCCCTCCAACAAACAGCCTCTATCCGTTAGTTTATTTGTGCCGTTGTGCAACTGTGAGTCAAAACTGACCCTTTAAAACACAGAAGTTGCACAAAAACATAAATAAACTGTCCGAGGCAGAGGCAGGCAGAAGTAGATCAGCAGATCATGTGTTTTGCAAGTTAAAATGGCTAATTTTGTCAAAGGAGTCTGGTGGATTACGAGAGAGAGCTGCTTTGTATGTACAACTGATCAACTATCCCTTTAACATTTAGTAATGTGACTTAATCTGAATCTCTTGGTGGGGTTTAATCACGAGAGGGACAAAGAGCTTGGTTAAGCAAATATATATCGGGGATACAGAGCTGGAGAGGACTGTAGACCTCCACCCTCACCTCAGTTATTGGAACAGGAGGAGGAGAAGTAAGAAATTAATATACAAGACCTCAACCGCACTCTCTCTTTTGCTAATTTAGATCCAAACACACACCTCTGACCTTTTAAATGCAGTAGACTGTTGCTAACTACCAACATTAGATCTGACCGTACTGTTTGGTTTGTGTCTCTCCTCCTGGCATCTGGAGTTGGCCCACTCTTATCTTCTCTGCTGACGAATAAGCACCGTCTCCCTCCAACAGCATAAAAAGAAATGAAACAAATAGATGCGCTCTGCTCGCAGCTGAGTGCAGTTTTACATGATGGCTGACTGACCAAAATTGCATTTGATTGGATTCATTTACGTAAAAAGCCCACAGTTCGGTGTGAGTCATCAACAATATGGTGATGTTTGACAGGGAGAGAACACAGTAGGAGCTTACTGGTGTATAGTTTTCGTAAAACACAACATTAAAACTGACCAATAAGCTCAATGACACAGGATTAAAACTTGGAAAATGCAATTTTCTTTATTTCACTGTGTCTTTAAGTCCTGAAGTTTATTTGGCCCTCAGTCTTGCAGATGGTTGGGCATCATTTCTCTGAAAAGCTACACAATGAGGCAAATGTTAATGATATTTTATGTTTTTAAGCTAAGTATTGGCATAGACTTGCACATGGATGACTAATTTCTCTACGTGCATGCTGGATGGACACTCGATGACCAGCCAAACAAACTCCCCTTTCGGGCTCGTCTAACTGCATTGTGTGCATGCTCCGCCCTGCAGCAGTGGCTACAGAGAAACATCTGTCTGGTGACGAGCACTCCAGAGAAGAATCAGGTGGTGGCGGCACCAGTTTGGCCTTTGCTCCGGGAGGGGTCACGTCTGGGCGTCGCTCCGTCTCCCCCAGGACCCCCAAAACCTGTTTCCTGGCCAGCTGGCAGATAGTTGAGCGTCTGTTGAAAGATTTGGGTCGTCTTCTCTTCCCTCATTTTAATTGGATAATTAAGCGGTTGCCTGTTCGTAAACTGCTGATTTTGTAAAGTGTTTCTGGAGCACGCTGTGTCTCCGTCTGCAGTAAGTTACAGATGTTTTTGCCACGGGCATCGAGGGGATTGAGACTTTGCTTTTTAGCTTCGTCACACCGACTTTTATGACTTTTCCTTTGCTCTTTTGCACACCGCCATCCTGCCTTTCCTGTCTCTGCGCTCGCCGTGTGTCGGTTGAGTGAATGGTGCAGTGTAGCGTCGCTACTGTTTTCTGCTCCCGCTGCATCTGGTGTGTGAGCTGAATTTGAGATCTGGAGAGGCTGCAGCAAAGAGGGGGCGCGTGCAGAGGCAGCGATCGCCACCTTATGTTATGGTTTATACAACTCTTGAATGATTAGTTGGAAGTGGAGATAAATGTCATGGACCCGAAGCTAAAGAACGAGGCCAAACTTATGAAAATGCGATACCCATCTTAGTCTGCTGAGCCACGGGAACACTTCCTCCTGAGGCTTTATCTGAGCCGAGGCAGGTCCCGTTTTACTTCTGTCATCAAAGTTCTGGCAGGAAGAAGCTTTCGTAATAGATAAAGCTGCCTTTGTCAACGTCTGGGGAGAAGATTAGATTATAAATGCTTTCTAAATTCAGGTTTACAGCTGTTTGTGGTCCTGTTTCTTTACTCGTATCAGCTGTTTGGCCAAAAGGTCATGAAGAAACATCACGTAGCTTCATCAAGTTTGATCACCTCCAATTGTTTTCTCAGTGTCCATCAAAGGTTTTGTGTCCTGCACACGACTGATCCCACGAGGAACATGAACACTGAGCAGCTCCAGCAAAACTTTGATGTGAAAATGATCAGCTGTGGGGGATTCATATCTCGGCCTCCTCAAGGCCTCGAAGGGTTCCCGTCCATTAGGCGCCGGCTGCAGTTCGCGCGGCTCGCGTCGTTATATTTGACAAGTTGTTTCGGCGAGAAGCTGTGGAGAAATCTGTAGCCGCAGCACATCAGTCATGGAGAAATGCAAGGCCGACCCAGCATGCTCTCTGGGGATATGGATGAGTTCGCCGCTTCGACCTCCATCCATCCCCCTTTTTTCTCCTCATGGTATCGCTTCATCATGCCGCTCCTAGTCTGGGCTGCGACCAGCGACCCCCCGGATTGTGTTCGCTCCACGTGTGTGTGTGTGTTAAAGTCAGCTCGCCGCGGCATGGCTGTGTTTGTGTTTAGGAGCTGCGTTTCTCAGCAGATACACAATATATTAAAAAAAAGAGAGGCTGAACACAAATGAGGACAGTTTTGTGCCTGTTTATCTGCCGAACATCACTCACTTCAGCATCACACAGTACAGAACCACACCAGCAGGCTACTCTTTTAATAAACAGGGCTGTGGTCAATTCACTTTCAATCCAATAATCACCAGAACTAGAGATGTTATTGTGATACAACTGATCCTTAAGGACAAATAGTCTTTTATGCTGCCCGCCTCATCATTAAAGTGCACTGTCTCACTCAGAGGCACTTCAGCAGAGCAGATCGTTGATGTTTTGTGGCTTGTTTTTCATTCCCAGTGTTTGCAGTTGGGATTATTGAGGGTGTAACCGCACCAGAGGAAAACAGAAGGTGGAAACCTACAAAATCCTTCATCACCTCGGATTAAAACCAATAAAAAACGCTGTAGTTGGCTGCAGCTTTGACCATCTCTTTAAACAAACACGGTGAACCATTACAACCACGGGTGGGAAAAGTAGCGAATCCCATTTACCAAAGACCAATTTTAATTCACACTTCTGACACATGGCAGGGTGAAATTACGTATTTTCTAATTTACTCTCATTTATTTGATATTATATGTTATGGTTTGCTTGACACTATAACACAGAAAACATTATAATGAGTTCTTAATAAGATTTATTGTTTAGGGTTGAAACACCAAACTATACTCGTGTACAAAAATATAAAGCTCAGTCTATAAACAACAATAACACTAATGCTTTAGTAATAATAATAAAATCTTATAGTATATGGTACAGTTGTGTTACAGTGAGTTATTATGCTGCCTAATAAGTAATTTTACTTTCTAAACTTAGGTTCTTTTTGTTTTTATTACAGTTTTAGTCTTTTCACAGCATGATATTGCTGCTAAAGATCTGACTGACTGACATTATGTTAATGGTCACTTTCATTTGCTTAAATCACATTATGTATCATCTACTTTTCTGCAGATTGGCGGTTTTTTTTAGGTGCACACACATCGCTTTCCACGCGAGTCGTGCGCTTGTCTTCAAACATACGTCCAACCCGTCTACTCACGAGTCAACGCGCTAATGTTAAAGAGGACTTTGAGAGTGAATTGATCCACGCCCGCTTGTTTCCAGTGCACTTACTAAACAAAGAAGCCTCACTGCTGATTATGTTTTCCTTACATTAATTACAGCTGGTAAGTTTCTGTAGTGCAGCTACTGTCGGAGAGGACGGACAGTAGGTAAACTCTACCAGCCGCCGTAGAAGGTAACAAGACACTAATGTTAGCGCAGTAGACTTAAAGTCTGTGTGGCGAGTTAACAAACAGAAACGGCTGCTGAATGTTGGGACCTGCTCGTCTATATGGCTGTGAGATGTTGAGCTGGAGAACGCCCAACATGCACAGACAGCTGTAGTGTCACCGCTCCTCCTCCTCATGCTCCTCCTCCTCCTCCGTCTGATGCAGAAGTGGTACGATCGGCTGTACTTTGTGTGTCTCCCCGTCTGTGCCGCAGGGTTCGAAGGCTGCTCCATGGTGCCCTCTATCTACCCGCTGGAGACGCTGCACAACTCGCTCTCGCTGAAGCAGGTGGACGAGTTCCTCAACACGGTGTGCGAGAGCAGCAGCGAGGCCCACGCCAAAACCATGAAAGGTAGGCCGGCGTAGTCGCTTCACCTGCTGGTCTGTCTTTGGCAAAGAGTTTAAGCGCAGATTAAACTAAAAGAGAAACGCAAGTTGAAGAATTAAAGTGGTTTCATTTCCTCACGTGTGACCGTAACTTTGTTTCCTCTCCCACCTTCGTTTCAGCGCTCTCCAGCCTTTTTGACTCTCAGAGCCAGACGTCTCTGTACAGCCCTCAGCAGCCTCTGTCCTCCTCCGGCTCTGAGACGTCTCTGCGGCCGCCGAGTCAGCCTCTGTGGCGTGAGTGTTTAAATCATTTTATACCGCAATGTGAAATGTAGGCTCACATTTATGTGTTGTAACAAGAAGAAATGTGGTTTGCATTCACTGGTTTCTGGTCTCAAAGCCCCATTTTTCCCTCTAAGTTGTCAGAATGCTTCACTTTTTATTCATACCTTGCACCGACTGCTCAGTGGCCATCAGTCTCGAACACTGCGTTTAATCCTCCCTCTCTCTTGCTGCACTGGGCGGATCCCATGTGTGAAAACGAGCCACCGTGCGAATGAGAAGCATGACTGATGCCGTAAAAGGCCGCGCACGCTCAGCAAAACCTGGATTAAGACAAGCAGCGGCCTCGGACACCTTCAGCACGACCTTCACGTGCTGCAGCTGGTGGCAGGTGTGACCTGATAGGCTTCATTTATCTGCAGTGACCTCGTGGCGGCGGATAGTAATTGTAACATAACAAACGGGTCACACATGTTCAGTCCCACATCAGCTGGCGTGTCCTTGAACCAGGCTCAGAAGTAGGGTGATTTACAGCGGCATCGGTGACGAGCTTCAGTGATGAAGTGCCGACTCGTGTAGAGGTCCGACGGGCCAAAACCTTTAATATGAAAACTTGTGCTTTTCTAATAATGACAATCTGTTGTTTTGTAGGTATTTTGTTTATATTTTTTCCTTTTTAGTTCATTTTAGAGGCTGGAAACTGCATTTTTCTTTATTATTTTCTTTATCTTGTGTATTTTTGCTTGGTAAATGACTGAATGAGTTGAGATTGCTTCGTCATCTGTAATTTACTGGTCAGGAATAAACCGTCACGCCTCACGTAAATGACCGCTTCGAACGTCGTTGGCGATTAATGGCGTGCGGTCAGTTCAGTTCAGCGTTGAACACCAACTTGAGCATCTGGTTTAGGTTTCTCTGGGTCAGAGCGCCATCAAAATGACCGTAACATGCCTTATTAAACTGTAGGGAACAGAGATCTTTTCATCAACAGCTTATGAGCTTTACTGTAGCCCCAAACTGTCAGACGAGCTCAGCAGCGTCTGGCAGTCCACCCTGTGGGATCAGCAAAACAGGTCTCCTGGAGAACATCACCCCCCCTTTAATGACTCCTTTAATGTGGCCCTCCTCCTCTTGTTCCTCATCTTCACCTCAATCTCTTCTTATTTCTTGGGTGGCGAGGTGTTTCATTCATCCTCCCGCCAGCTGACTGATGAAGCGTCTGCTCTCCTATCGTCTCCTTCGTCTTATCGCCGCGTCATTTGTTTATTTTATCAACATTGTGCACACTCTGAGCGGCTTTTTATCCCTCTGTGTTTCTGTTTTTCTTTCCACGTGCTCCTGGTCTGCGTTTGCTGTAACAGCCGATTGCTCGCTTTGCCTCGTTGGTCACGTGGCGTGCGGGCAGAGATGCTGGAGGTTACATCAGGCTGAATACGACAATGGCTGCTCTCCTATTGGCTGAAGCTGCAGGAAAAACTGCTGCATGACTAAGTCCTTCAGTCACTGGGAATGATTTTCTGTGTCAAAATAACAATGAAACATCACTTTCCTGCAACACGTGTTTAAAAAAAGCCTGAAATACCTGATTCATGAGTGTTCTGCAGCTTTGCTCAGTCTTACAGTATTTACCAGGCAGGTTACTGATATCAACTTTGAGGTACATGTGTCTTGGTTTATGAAACAATCCCCCCACCGCCCCCAAAAAAACCCCCAAAAAACAACGTTTTCATAAAGTTCTCCATGGCAACAGAGGATGAAGTGGCGAGGGGATGACGCTGCTCCCTTCCTGTTTTTGCACCAGATCACTTCTCCTGCTCTTCACGTCCCTGCACATGACGCACAGGAGCATATATGAGATTAATGCCTCCATCAGTGATTGACAGAGGTTTTGCATTTGTAGAGAATTCATCTGTTTTCATGCAAACAGATATTTATCTCTGTCCTTTTATGTATTTATTTTAAAGATGGCAGCATCCCCTCCAGTGCTGTATCCAGCGCAGGCCCCTCGTCCCCAATCACAGAGAGCTCCGGCCTGAACTTCAGCTTCACTGAGTAGACTCCCCGTCTGGGAAAACACGACACGAGGACTTCGGGGCATCACGGGGCACCACCTGAGGACCTGTGTTTATCCATGTCTCGCTTTCCTCTGGCCTTCTGCACACACTCACGACAACAAAAACACCGGAGGAGACGCTGCTTCTGGAGAGGCTGTAAGTATAATCACTGAAACTGGAGCGCCACACGTCTGATCACCACACCGTCTCTGCTCTGTGCAAAGAGACTAAACACTGGAGCGTCAGGAGCTCGTCACCTCTCATCACCTTCCTCCTCCTCCTCCTCCTCCTCCTTCTCAGTTTATGGACACATTCATGAACCAGCAGGGACAGTGCATCGAGCCAACATTCACACCAGGTGTGCCTTCGCTTTAATCTGGATGCTGCTTCCACCGCTAAAACAGCAGTAGTGCCTGCTGTTTGTTTAGTTTTTCTTTTATTTTTCTGGTTTCTTTATACGAAATATTGCACAAATCAGCTGCCTCACCTTTGACCGCAGACATGTACGACGGAGCTGCGTCCACAGACTGTCAGACTGCCGCGCTGCAGCCGGCCCTGAAACAACAGACTGCTGTCTGCTGAAAGGATCAAATGAAATGCAGTAACTTGCTAACGTGCTTGAGCTTAAAGCAATAGTCGGACATTTTGGCAAACGGTGAGGATGAGATGACCAGGACCCGTCTTCTGTTCATCTGTTTCACGTGACTCCACACCCGTTAGCCATTAGCTTTGGACAAATGCTGGAAACAGGACGACACCTAACCTGAATGCTGACCAACAGTAATAAGACAGTAAGTTATTTTGTTTGTTTTAATTTGTATAAAAACTAAAAAAAACAACTGTTTGCACTGGATGATCTTTACAATTTGTACTTTAGGCTCAGCAGGTTTTGTTTGAATTGACCAAACTTAATATAAAGTCCTCAGTATTGAGCTTCAGAGGTGATGTAAGGTGGTGTTTGTTATCTTTGGATGGAGGCTAGCTGTTTCCTCCTATTTCCAGTGTTTGTGCTAAGCTAAGCTAAGTGGCGGCTGCACTTAGCCTCATTCTTAGCCTACAGCTTAGCCTCTTGGTGAGAAAGCAAATAACTATTCCTTCGAGTCTATACGCTCATTTACTCACTCCTTGTAACTCTGCACATCTGTTTTATAAAAATAAATGTTCTTGACGAGGTTTCAGATGATAATTTTACAGAATCGACCTGATTCTGAGGCCGTTTTGCATTTAAATCACACAGAGGGCCTGGTTGTGCCCAGACACGATCTACTGTAATTAACACACAAAGATGAGTATGATGCAAACATCAGGGACTTGTATGATTTTAGAGATTAATGTCAGTAATCTGGAGGGATACGTTTTATCATCAGTTAGTTATACATTTGGCTCTTGTTGCTACCTGCAGTACGTTCAAGTTGTGGTACAGTATATTTTAGTTCACTTCACACAACCAAAATAACAAGAAATTCATGTATTTGTACTGTAAACCATGAGCAAACTTGATCAAACTGTGCTTTAAGTCTTTTTAGTGATGCTCTGCCGTTCAATGGAAACCCGATTTATTTGCAAATGTGCCTTTAAACGACTTCTGAGAGAGATATTTAAGAGTTGGTAGACGCTGTCGGACTCATGCTGTATTACTTTTTATTTTTATTTTTTTGTTTTTTCAGGGGGCAAATCAAACTAGAATTTGAAAAACTGTGGTATAAATTAGTATATTTTAGAAACTAAAGGGAAAGAACCACTTGATTAATCGAATAGTATAAATGTACTTTTACATGATGGCGACTACCTGGCGAGTGTTTGTATCTGCCGTCGCACCAAACGACCTGTGGTATTTTAATGTGAGATGAACCAAAGTGACTGTTTCTGACGATTGGATGAGTGATCCTCAGGTGGACATGTCCTGCATCTACAGGTGGAAGCTGTTCTTTATCCACGTGTGACTGAACTGGGGGTCAGTTCACTTTCAAATGATTAGAAAAGGATTACATTCAGATGTGAATTCACGACCTACAGCCACTCCAAAGAAACACTTTTATGACTTTGACCAAAAGTTTCAGAGTTAAAGCTCTGTCATAAAACAATGACTTGCAGTTTTATTAGAGCAGAGACTTCTGTCTGCTGCAGCACGGGGCATAAAGTGTCTCCCTGCTCAGTTCAAACTGAAAATGAACTAACCCCCCAAAACCTGGAAACATCTGCTGTAGAACAAATAAAAACATGTATTTTAGCATCATAGAAAATAGTTTTAGAGTTAAACAGGACGAATGATTTGGGGGTTTTTTGTACCCGGGCACAGGCTGATGTAGGTAATTTTAGTTTAGTGTATTTATGTGATTATTTAATGTGATATTTAACGTCAGCCAAAGAGGAGGGGCCTGTTTCTGAGACTTTTTACTGTGTGAAAAAAGAAAATAAATCTGTAAAACATTTCTGTCGAGGTGGAGGCTTGGCTGTAATGTTGGAGGAGGAGGAGGAGTAATTAAAAAAAAAAATCAAACTGTGAAAACATTGTTCAATATGTTATCAAGCACAACAAATCACACGTGTTCTCACCTGCAACAGCCTCTCAAAGTGTGTGTGTGGCCTTGTTTTTATGTCTGTGTGTGTGTGTGTGTCTTTATTAATGGTCCACAGTCCAGACACATAAGCCTGTTATTGCTCCATAAACAAAGCTCCTTGTCACCGCTCTGCCAACACGCACCCCTTCCTCCTCCACGTCTCATTTCTCCTGCTCTCTCCTCTTTCTCCTCTCCTCTCCTCCTGTCTTCTCCTCCGTCTCATCTCTGCTTCCCTCTTTTTTTTAAATCTCCTCCCACTCTTGTCTTTTTTGTTGCTCTCCTTGTTTCTCCTTTCTGGCTTTTAATCTCACCCCATTTTCTTCCTCTCACCCTCTTTCTTCCACACTCATGTCTCCTACTTCACCCCAGTTTCCTCCTCTCCTTGTTTCCTTCCCCCCCTTTCTTGTTTCTTTTACTAGTCTCCCCCCGTTTATCTTCTCATCGCTCAACTTTCAGTCTTCTCTCCTCTCCTTACCTCTTTTAAATCCCCCCCTTGGCTTCTCTCTTAGTTTTATCTTCCCTCCTTGTCTCCTCCATCCATTTCCTCTCCTCTCCTTGTCTCCTTTCCTTGTTTCATACCAGTTTCTCATGTCCTTTCCTGTCTTTTGCATGTCCCTCTTCTCTCCTCATGTCTCCTTTGATATAATCACACTGTCCTCTCCTTGTCTCCTGTTCTGTTGACAATGTCTCCTCTCCTTATTTCCTCTACTCCCCCTTTCTCCTCGCCTTGTTTTCTCCCCCCTCCCTGCACCAAACTTTCCCATGTCCCTCTCCCTTTCTCTCCTCCTCCTCGTCTCCTTTTTACCTCACTCCATTTTCCTCTCTCCTCCCCTTCCTCTCCTCCACCTCTCTCATCTCGTCTCTCCTCCCTCTCCCACTCCTCTACTCTCCAAACAGCTTTTAAGAATAGTGATGACTCATGCCTCCTCCTATTGCATGCGTTGCCATGGCGACGCCCCCAGATGTAATTGACTCCTCCTGAGCGACGCTGGGTGAATGGAGAGAGAGAGAGAGAGCGCGAGGGTGAGGTAGAGGGGGGAGGCAGACAGAGACCGCCGACTCACCGGAAGCCAAAAGCTGATGTCATTCATTCTGTCTGGACGTCTTTCGCTCAGGCTTTATTCCCTACGTTCACACACACTCAGACACACAAATGTCCATTCATTCTCGCTCTATCGGCTCTTACACACACACACACACACACACACACACACACACGTTTAGTTTCAAACATCTCAATACAAACCCTACAATAGCCACTTTCATTCGCAGAGCTCACAGGGCGACCACTGTGCGGCTGCAGGTCGTTGTAACCTTTAGTGAGTTGTACTCGCTCCGGTCGCAGAGCTATGGGGGGAAAAAAAAAAAAATTCAGTTATGCGAGTGGTGATAAAAATGTACCAGCTCATTGATTAGAGATGTCATAAAATAAAATAACGTGACAAATGTTAGTCACTTTGTCAAAATGAAGCGTTGTAGTCCAACTTGAGGAGCTTTTGAAACACTGTGGGCCAGCAGGCGACTCGCTAAACGCCGGGATTCATCAAAAACTGTTAACCTCATGCAAACGTGGCTGAAATTCAAACAAGCGTCACATTAATTTGTCAAAAAAACAAGTGATAGACAAGTGGACTGGGTCGTCATGAGTTTAACTGGAGAAAGTCACGGGGTTTCATATCTACACAGTGTATGCTAACATGCTAAGCACTTGCTAGCTTGCCGGTGCTCATGCTACACCATTTTGCCAGTAAAACTGTTTTTTAACATATGTTTTAAAGATTCGTAGTTAACATGTTGTTTGCTCACCTTTTTCTGTCCTGAGCCACGCAACAGTGTGTGAACACGTCAGTGATGATATGGCTGCGTCTTTGGTTCAGCATGTTGGTGTTTCAAGCTGTTCGGTACAAACTGGATTTAAAGCAGCATATTATTTAGGCTTGAGCTATCGCATGATGATTGTGTCATTGACTTTCACTGTCTTTCATTAAGCTAATGAGGAGGTAACGCACTGATAACAACGCCCAAAACCAGTAAAGTGATGTTACAGTTCAGATTTATTGACAACGGTTGTTTCACACGTTTCCTGAACTCGCCCCCCCAAGTGATGAGGTGGCAGACGGGATCAGAGAAATGAAAAACTATGTAAAAATATGAACTAAACTTAACTTTATTAGCATTAAATTGTGTTTACCATACAGGAATTTCAGAGAAAGACAAGTTAAATAACAAAGATTTGACTCTTAGGGAACTTAAGGAAGTAAAACTCAGAAGGAGCTTAGCAAAGATCCCAGGAAGAACCCGATATACCTGTAGATGCTGCTTGCACAGAAAAGACCAAAATAGCAAAATTCCAGTATTGAAAATTAGGTTTACAGTATTACAGTGTTTTTGAGAGACTGTGCCATCACAAAATATCTTAAACACCATTACAAAAACACTTTTGCATTTCTACATTCATGGCTGTGTTTCCTTCTTCTCAGGGGTGAGTAGATAAATAAAGCGTTGGCGTGTCAAGACATTAATGCAGCTCCAAATCACACCGGGAAATGTCACAATTCGGGTTCAGCGCTGCTGAATTTAAAGCTGCCGTTTTGGAGCAGAGTCTCTGCAGTCAGAGGTGCAAGAAGGAAGCCATTATAAACACCGGCAGATGTAAGAAATATGAGATTAGAAGGTGTTTTTGGCATGATACTTTAAAATATACTGGAAATATACAAGATACACACAAACTGCTCATCACCTCTGGTCATTTTCTGAGTGATAAAGGTTAAAAAAAATGGAAAAATAAACCACGAACTGACGTCTAACTTGCTCTTAAAGTCCCTTCAGGCTTTTCCTTTGGCTCTTATCTCATTTCTTCTTTAACGTTTACAGCTGCAGGTCATCGTGTCCCAAACCTCTTGAATTCCTTTCTGCTATTCGGTGACTTAGCTTGTCTCAGCCAATCGCCTGAAATATCAACGGAAAGGCAGGAGTGGGCGGGAAAGACGAGAGAGGAGAGTAACTATTAGTCAGGCTGATGAGAGAATTACCCTCATCTGAGCCCAACGGGAGGGCAGGAAGGTGTCCAGTCAGAGCTTAAGTGCCACCTCCGCAACCACAACCCGTCCTCAACTCCTCCATTAAAACCCTCTTCCAAAGTCAAAATGCGTCGTCATGGTAACCAGGGAGGGCTGGTGTGGAGGTGTGTGTGTGTGTGTGTGTGTGTGTGTGTGTGTGTGTGTGTGTGTGTGTGTGTGTGTGGGGGGGGGGGGTTGTTTTGCCTCTCCTCGACGTGGCAGCCGAGCAGCCACATGCGCTCGGTCAAACCCGTCAGAGACTACATATAATAGTGCAGCGCCCGAGGATGGAGGGGCTGCCAACACGAGAGGGACGACCGGCCGAACTTGTCCCCCTTTTCTTTTTCTGATTCTCTTCTTGTGAGTGCAGAAAGCAACACAGCGAGAGGTTGAGGGGAGGCTGACACACTTACTGAACGAGAGACGAAGATAAATGAGGAGGCCATTCATCACCGGCTGAAATGAATGCAGAGTGTGTTGCAGCAGCAGGTGTGGGTGGGGATCCTTCAAGGTTGATTTTGTAGTCTAAATTGATCAACCCTCAGGGAGTGTGTAGTGGGGTTTTTTTTTGTTTTTAAAGATTACTGAGTCGCTCTGTTTCCCGAGCTGCTTTAGTCAAAGATCTGTTCGTATCAAAAGGAAAACAGCAAAGTTATTTTGACAAGTGGTGAGTGAGAATCCAGCTGCTCCGCTGAAGAACATCTTCTCTCTCATCTTTCCACCTGACAAATCAAAGCAGATCAATACGCCGACCGAGACCTGTTATCTCCTTCAAGCACTGAGGCCAGTGGCGTGTTTCCTCACCTCAAATTTGACCTGAAGGTTTCCTGAAAACTTAACCCTTTAACCCCTTTGAGTCTGTACCATACAATAAGAAATTGATCTTATTTAATTAGAAATGCAGTGTTTTCTCTTATTTTCTTGTGTTGAAATGAAAACCAGCAATGTTTTGAAGCATATTGCCAGAAATAAAGTGGCTCCATTACCCAAAAAGACATTGTTTTTGTTTATTTCTTTGATTTATTGATTTTTTTTCCCTGCTGTTTTTGGTGTTTTGGTAATCTCGACTGTTTGGTAGAGGCTTATATTTTAAAAACCCTGGGTCTGTTGGAAAAAGATGGTTATTTGTGACCTAAGGGAAAAAGAAATGCAAACAAAAAAAATGTTTCATTGGCTTTTTCTTCTTATTGTGTGGTACAGACTCAAAATGTGCTCCACCATATGGTCGAGCAGGCAGTTAAAGGGTTAAAACAAGTTTTGTACAAGAATCTTTTATTCGCAAAAAACCCACAGGGGTATGATTTTTAATTTCTGGTGGCAAAACAGTGAGTGTTACTTAATAATTTGGGACAGATGGGGCACAAAGCGGGATGTAAATGCAGAATCAGGTGAGTATTTTATAGTTTTGTGTTTGATTACTTAATATTGTTTAATTTTTATTATTACAGAGGGCCAAACATTGGTTGGGAGCCACTGCAAATTATGTTAAAAAGTGAAAACATTGCTTTTTTTAGTCTGATTGGTTATTTTTGTGCATTATAATAAAAGGTCACATTAAAAAACTTAAAACCAAGCAAAGATAAGTAATTAGGACATTAGTGATGAAATGCAGCAGGACCATGCTAACATTATCAAAATAGCAGCGCTGTCATGCTGCTCGTATGTTTACCATGTTCCCCAGTTTAGGTTACATGTGTACTGATGCAGATGGAAACGTTCACGGTTTTTCAGGTAGCTGGTCATAAAACTGTGTATTTGAGTGTTTATGACCCAGTGGGACTCAGCATTACACGATACTTCTTCAATGAACTGCCACTCCCTGCAGTTTAAACCAAATTTGAAGGCTTATTTGCTGCTAATCCCTGATCCCAGCGGTAATGTCAGATTTACGAAAGAGCCAAGAACACATTTTCTGAGCAGCACTGCAGAGCAGAAACTGAATTATTGTTGAGTTGGAGTCACTGCTGGTTCAGAAGTAAAGAGATGTTTGTCCACGAGCTGGAACTAATCGCAGTTAATGAGAATGTTCAAATTAACAAAAAAACTAAAATAAATAAATAAATAAAAATCCCGCAATAGACTCTGGAATAGTTAGCTGTAGGGAACAGTACTGGATTGTATCCGTGTACATTTACTCAAGTAGAAATTCAGTGTACTCATACTTTAAATATAAGTATATCCATTTTATGCAACTCACTGAAAGTTCATCTTTATTAGGTCACAAATATGAAAGAAACCTGCATTTTGCAGCATATTTAGTTTCAGAACTACTTCGGCTCAGATGGAAATATCTCAGGAAATATTGGATAAATTTCCTTGAAGTTTGCTTTTTTTAAATTTTTATTTGTTTTGAGACATTCATGATCCCCAGAAGATGAATCCTGATCCCGATCAATGATCAGGTGAACGTCTCAGTCAGGATGAAATGTAGAACATACAAAGACCATCTTCATCATCTCGGCGTCTATGCAAAACAACAGAGCTGCTTCATGTTTTAGTGCTAACAAGCTAACGTTAGCGTGCTAACCTGCTAAAATAAGATGATGAAAACCTGCAAAAAATCAACGTGTTGGCATTTAGCACAAAGCATGCTTAATACGGTCATTTTAAGTCATAAAAGCCATTATTAAATTAAAATTGATCATGTTATTACTGTAATATTTATCAATAATTTGATTAGATGATTTCAGTTACATCCAAGTGCGTGCAAAGAGAGCAAGAAAACACCCGCCACACATTTAGATTTCAATGTACTTTAATTGATGATCACCAGGCTGTTTCCCTTTTACAATGAATCTGCAGTAGTTCTAGTTTTACCAGTTAGATTTAAAGAGACAGAGAGATATTGAATATTGCACTGAGGAAGAAAAACATAACTAAGATTAATACAATGCAAAAAAAAGGAGAGATAGAATCAAACAGAACTACCAATACAGCGTCTTCTTAACAACATGTTAATAGGGCAAACAATAAAAGCACAGCCCAGTATTATATTACTGTAGGTTCATTTCAGTACCAGTTAAGACAATTAGCTTTTTTCAAATATACCTCTTTAAAATAGCATTGTAATTTTTTATTATTATTTCCATGTTAAACAATTACATTCAGGATTATAACTAAATAAATCACATGCAGAGAGATTAGATGGACAGATGACACCATATTGTGAATCAAATGATATTTTCATTTTGATGGCGATGAACTCGAACTGAAAGATGCACTTTTTTTTTTTTAATCGTTCTGTATCTTGTCAGCGTTTTGTGTAGTTTTCTTGGTTTCGAGGAGAAGTTAGCAGTTTTGATCATACTGTCACTAAAATCAGCTAAAATGAACAGTTATCACAAGAAGAGTAGTTTGTTTATCATCCAGGTTTTTGTTTCTTTCCATAGCGGTATGTACAAATCTGTGTACAGTACATAAATGTACGTGTAGCGTTTTGTTTAATTTTTCTTTATGGTTTTTGAGTCTGCATGTGTTTCAAGTCATATTCAGGAAAAGGAAAAAGTTGCAGCTGCAGTTAGAACTATTTCTGTGTTACTCTTAACGTTTATTGTTGGATCTCAGTTGCTTTCTGACACCTCAAAAGTCAAACCTGCCTCCTCCTCCGGAGCAGAACTGTAAATGAAATCACAATTTGTTAAAACTGAAATAAAACAGTATCTGCCCTCTTTCTGTGCTCCCTACATTTTTATTTCAGTCTAGGTTGGTGTTGAGTGTTTGTTTTTTTTGTTTGAATTTATTTTTTGTCTATTGTTTTTGATCCAGCAGCATTCGCGTGGTAGTACCAACTCTACATTCAGAAAAATAGATCTCCTGTATAGTGCATTCAGCTTCTGTACAGTCACACAGTTCAGTGTTGAGTGATTCACAGCGTTCGACTGATGCCTTGGAAAATCTCAAGGCCCGGTTATTTGGAGTCTGCCAACTTAAAAACATTATTCAAAGACAGCACAACGTATCAGACCATCCACTAAACCTGATCCATACAGTTAAAAAAGCTTCTCACTGGCTTTTTGGACACATTTCCAGACGGAGTCAAAGGGACTTTTTGCTTGATTGATCACCTCACAAACACTGAGGCATGAACAGTTTTAAGGGGAGACGTTTTGAACTTCCACTGTCCCCTCGGTGTGCATGAGTGAATCAACTCCCTCTGCATTAGGCTGTGTGTACGTGCGTTTTGTGTGTATTTGTGCGCGCCCAGCTGTTTTAATGTACAACCTGCAGCAAACTCAGGTTCTCCCCAGTGGGATAAGAAAAGCTATGTCTGCCTCTTACACAGTGCATAATGAGCAAGTATAAAGTGAAACTAAAGGGAGACCAGGCAGCGCAAAGAGCATGGAGGCTTTGGAGGATGAGGTATAGTGTGAGCGTTTTACAGGAAAAGAAAATGGCACTGGTCCCAGGCTAGCAGAAATCTGGCTGTAGCCTTCGGTAGAGCTTTTTTTTTTTTTTCCATATTTTGAATCAGATTAAGGGGAAAAAAAATGTGTGTGTGTGTGAAGTTAAACTGTGCAAGCAGAGGAGCCTCTCTGCTTTTTAGTTGGCAACACCCTGACAATCAATCTGTCATTGATAACTCCAACAAGGTCCTTTCTGGAAACCCAAGCCTCGGCCATGCCTCGCCCAGCCTGGCCTATCCCCTGGCTTCAAATCTGTCTTTGCAGCAACAAGAGCAACAAGCATGTGATGAGCCGTGTATTTCCCATTTAGGCAAACATGAAATGTAAACAAAGGAATTGCACAAATTTGGATAAAAGGAAGCCAGGTTTAAATGAAAGCGCGACGATTCGAACGTAAATGAAGAAATAAAATGTGGCCTCGTGTGAATTTAATGCGAGCTTCTCTCGAAATCTGTCAGAAAGAGCTTTGATGCTGAAGCCGCGGGAGACTCGCTCGCCACGCGTCGCCGTCGGAAACAAACAATGCTGCGTTATAAAAACAGCTACTCAGTGTGTATCGTATACTCACACACACTCTCTAAACTACTTCAGAGACATTCCTACTTCATAACTGCATCCAGTAAACAATCATAACCACCACATTCATGCTCATTCTATAAATATTTCTCTGGGATTAGGATTATGTAATTATATTATTTTACAATGTAAAGTTATTTTCTGCTACTAACCTCACTGTCTGTGCTTCAACTACAAACAAAAACCCGACTTCTGAACTCTCCCACCTCAGAAAAGTACATTCCTGTTTGGTGCAAAATACCTTGCTCGAAGACATTCGTATTGGTACGGCTAATCTGGATGTCAGAAATTATTGTGTTTGTTAGATTACAAAGTTATTTCCATGTATGTGTAGTATTACTGGGTGTGGATAAGGTTTGTGCATGTACCGTTTGAACTGATTGGTCCTCTATTTCAATGTTGTGTACTTGGTTTTCTTTGAGTTACCCTGGTTTTCTGGCTCTGCGTCAAACATGGCTGACAGGTCCTTTAAAAAAATCCCCCTCTCGCTCCAAAACCTCAAGCTAAAGGCACGTGAAAGAAGCCTCCTGTGACACACTTCACATCTGAAAAATTACCCAAATAATAAATATAAATATTGCAGTTCCCACTGGCGTAACCTTCCCTCTGAAGGGAGAAGCCGACGAGCTTCCGTTGCTACATTTGTCACAGGTCACTGCTTGGTTTTTTGACGTGTTTTCCCCATCGCTTTGTGATATTGACAGAGACGGTAAAATGTAGCTGAACAGGAGGAAATGACAGAAATGTGAATTAAACCTTCTTAAACGCACAATCAAAAACGCTGCATTCACCTCAGATCGTAATTTTCGGCATCGTCACAAAATAGATCATTTATTGAACATAACCTCTGTATTGATATAGAAACATTTACCCTATATGTATACTGGAGTACATACAACCAACAAAGACCATGAGAAAGACTTAAAGAGGAACCATTACATCCAGCAGAAATATGATTAGTGTACAAACATCGTTCCTTTGCCTGGCGCCTATTGAATTCACTTGAGCGTCGACAGCCACACAGTGTAGTAAACTATCTACACTATACTGCATTCCACACTTGAAGGCTGTCTAAAGAAAGGGTTAACCCTACGCAGGTCTGAAAGAGTCCGAGCTAAAACGCAAGCATCATGCACCAGCAAAGCTGTGAAAGCTGAAACAGTGTCAACTTCAGGCACCTCCTAAAACTTCACCACAAATGACAAGAAGGAACTTTTTTTTTCTTTTTTTTTTTTGGTGTGTTTTGTTTTTACATAACATTAATTTATCTCATTATTGAGTTAATCCAAAAACTACTGTTGCGTGAGCAGAATTGCAAAGGATGAGTGTTTTTTTTGTCGTGCACAGATGGAAAAAAAAGCTTCAATTTAACAGAGATTTGTACTCTTCTAAATAAAACTGTGCATTTAAACAAATTATCAACCACTGATTTAATTATGGAGATATTTAGGAGAAGTTACCTTAGAATTTTTTGTGTTTTGGCACATGTTTTGGCCTTTTGGATGACAAATTTGCCACTTGGGATTATTGAATTTCCAAGTTAATAGTGACTTGAGCAAACATCTTAATAACTATGTGTGACTAATCTATAGTTTGACTGTGGCATTATACATTTGTAGGATAACGATATCCAGTTGTCCGTTAGATACGAGGCAAATAGAGCTATTTAGTGCGATTATGTCTTTGAAAATGATTTGAATTTTAAATCACAATTAGTTAGTGCTAGTATAAGAGGTGCGTTAGGGCAGACAGTTAACTCACAGAAGAGAACAAACATAAAAGTACGTTATTATTTGCGTGATAACCCCACTGTCACACAGAGCAAAAACCCAGAGTTTTGACTTTGATTTCAGCTAACAGAATCTAGCGTATTGAGGACTGCAGCAAATGCGTTTGAAACTGGTACCATGAGAGAGCGAGAAGCTTTGAAGAAGCAGAGAGTGCTGTTCGCTCTCGCTCTACCTCCAGTGAGAACAGATGACAGAGAGTGGGAGAAGATGGGTGGGGAAAAGCACAGCGGGGCCCATGAAGCTCAGAACTCAATCTTGCAGGCGGGGAAAGATTCGTCCTGCATGACTACGGTGCTGCTGGAAGCCAGAACCATGATGTTCAGGTCCTGCTGCCTCTCGTGGGTCTGCTGGTACCAGTCCCGCGTCACCTCCGTGTCATGGGTCGGTATCAGAGTCACCTGTGAGTAGAGACAGTAAGGAGGACGTGAAGGAGAAAAGAGATTTGAAATAAGTGATGAGATAACTGGTCAAACAAATTCTTGTCTGTGAAACAGTTGAACGTTTAGGAAATACCTTTATTTGGTCTCTGGCCAAGAGTTGGATAAGATTGATACCATTCACATATCTCGTATGTTTAAATATCAAGCTATAGGAGGAGGTACTTAGCTTAGCTTAGCTTAGCATAAAGACTGGCTCTGTTCTAAACAATACCTGAGTCACTGCCATGGGTGTAAGCATGCACCCTATGTATGGAGAATGTGTTGACATTGGTTACACCGTTAGACCGTTACAGATGTGTGAATACCTGTAAATTGGAGCCCCACTGAGCTTTGCCCTCCAGCAGGGCGTCCAGGACTCCACGGCTGGGCTCGCCGCTGCCCGGGTCGTTCCCGCTCACCACGTAGTACGCAGCTCGCACTCTTTTGAAGAATTCCTGGTCCACGTTCTTGGCACTACAGTGGTTGGGCACATAGGCCAGGTCGACGTAGACAGGCGGGCCAGGGGGGACGGCTGAACCTGTTTTCTGGGAGTTGTTACCTGGAATTGAAAAGGCGTTTTCAGTGCTAGAGTGTAATAATTGTACCTACTGTTCACTAGAACTGTGCTGCAGCAGCAATGAACCTGCAGTTTTTCCTCAACAGAACAAACTACACTGTTAAATAATTTATTTATACAAATCAATTATTCAGAAAAATAAGACCGCACCATGTATCACTGCACCTTAATAAAATAATATTTGTGCTGCATATCCATCATTACAAGTTCCCCCTCTCTGCAGAAATTTTAACAACCCTAATCTGTAGCATGTCCTAGACCGATCAAGTGCGGACTAATAAACCAAAGTAATGTTGAAAAATAAGCTGTTTAATAAAATTCAGTCATTTTTAGAAATTTTAATGCAGAAATGTTACACAAATTTTAAGTATATGCTTGGAAAACAGTTTAAATTAGCCCAGGAATGATTTTGAAGGCAAACACGTTATTTGGGAGGTGAATATGTTAACACACCTGCATTGCTCTTAACACCATTGACCAAGCCTTTCCCTGGGTTGAGGATCTCAGTCTTGGAGCCATGGGTCTCAGACATCTTGATCAGCCTGGAGCTTCTGTCTGTGTCCTTCCTCCTGAGGGAGGCTGATCGAGGCGAGGCAGAGTCCTTGGAAGTCTGCTTCACTGGAGTGGAGGACCGCTTCCTGACTTCCCCCTTGCGAGCGGGGGAGGCTGACTTAGGTTTGCCCTTCCTAAGGCCCTTGGTGGTCTTGTGTTCCTTCTTAAGAAGTTTTTCTGTACTGCTGTGGTCATTGAGAAGAGCCTCTGGATCTACCATGCAGACATCTGGGTGAGGAGGGTGGGGAAGGGGATCCTTCATTGGGGTGGGAGGGGGATCGTGAGTCTTCTGAGCTGACCTTGGTGATGGAGGATGGTGACCACCTCCAGATGCAGATAATTTGTCCACGGGCAGATGTTCAGCATCTTCATCTGAGTCCAGATTTCCTTCAGCTGTTATGGATGGACATTCTTCTGTTTCTGGAGGGACATCAGAGTCGGACTGTGAAGGCAGTGACTCACTAACTGATGTTGGAGGTGTTTCCTCTCCAGCCAAGGTCACAGCCAAACCAGACGACATGGCGCCGGGCAGCTGGTGGGGCCCCTGTCCAGCATCTCCATGGTAACTTGGAGGGTGGTGGCGCCTCTGCTTGTGTGACCTCCTTTTCACAGAGTGTTGCTCCTGATCATCCTCGTCCCCGTCCTGGGAGGGATCGCTTTGGCCAGCCTCCTCGCCCTCATCACTGGAGAGCTCATGAGGGCTTGGGTTGATGAATGATGGAGAAAGCTCCCCTTTGCGATGTTTATATTCACAGGAGGAGTACCCAGGGTGCGAGGCAGAGGAGGTGGCTCCGGTGTTCAAGTCAGAGGGACGATCAGCCTTTACGGCTTCTATGCTAGATATTTCGGTGTAATAGGTATCTTTTGAAGAGGACATGGAGGTACCGTGGACACTGGCCATCCATTCCATGGCTTCCATTGCTTCCTCACCCTCTTCCTCCTCCTCATCATCACCATAACCTGGAGGTGGGGCACTTGGGCAATCGTCAGGCCTCTGTAGTAGCTCCCAATCAGATATACTGCTCTTTCTTCTGACCTGCAATCTCTCTGATGGCATCTCCAACAGACTTTTATCCTCTGCCTTTTCTGCCTTATCATCTTCTGCTTTCTCGCACATCTTTGGATCAGCTGTTGCTTTCTTCTCCTCTGTACTGTCTTTGCATGTCTTTTCTTCCAACGTCTTATCCTCTATTTTTTGCTTGACGTCACCGTCTTTAGCAGTGTCTGTCTTTTCATCTTTTTCTTTCGTTTCTTTTTGAGACTCCTTTGCATCGTCCTTCAAATGAGCGGTAGCTCCATCTGCCTTTTCCTCTTTCACTTCGGGTGTTTTCTCCTTTTTCTCTTTATCCTCCTCTGTTTTGGACATGTCTGTTGTGGCACATGTGGCTTTGCTAGCTTCAGTATCACTAGGTGGAGTAACTGAGACTGTCTGAGTTGTTTCCATCACCACATCAGGTTTAGATATAACAGAAGAAGAGGTGACAGTCACAGTCTTTGTCTCTGTAGAGTGTGTTGTACTTTCTACCAAATGTGACTCAGTTATTGATGAAAAAGTCTCTTTTTGCTCAACCACTTTAATTTTTTGACATTCAATGCGACATGGTAAGGTACTGTCCTCCATTTCGAGTGTATCAGGCTCATCTTCAGCTGAGCCTTGGGACACCCTGTCAGAGGAGTCAGCCCTTTGGAGTGGAGAGACATCAAAGCAAGCCTCTGATGTATGTAAACTCTCTGATACCTTTACTGGTTGCATACTTTGTAAAGAGGGTGCTGCAGAGGACGTTGTAATCTTAGTTTCTAGCATATAGAAACTTTCAGTGCCTGACTTTGTGTCTGTTTCAGGCTTTGCAGAACCACTTTGATGCTCAGTCTGTTTGGCAGTGGTAGATAAGACTGTAGAGGATGGTTTGGTCTCTTCAAATTTGCTAGGTAGAGTCACTTTAGTTTCAGGTTTTGTTGTCACCTCCATGTACTCATCTCTCTGAAACCCTCCAAAGCAGGAGCTTGAGGACTCTGTGGTGTAAGATGGCTCCTCTTTGGCTAGAGTTATTTCAGAGCTTGATAGAGCTGTAGAAGTTTGAACTTTGTCTCCAAACTGTTGGCTCAAAGGGGCGGAAGTTGAGGCTGAGGACGAGTAACTATATGACGTGGAGGAGAATGTCGAAGAAGAGTATGTTAAGGTGGTATATGTGCAAGCTGATGAGGAAGCTTCCTCATGTTTTGCTGTGGTGTCCCCCTTGTCTGGACTTTCTTCTTGGACGTCTCTTTGGCTGTAATATTTATCTTCACTGTGCTTGGATGGCTGGGAAGCATCTGAGAGTGCAAGGGTTTCTTTCTTATCCTGTGATCCTATTTGACTCTCCTCACTGTCAAAATGCTCAGAATACCCTTCAGATCTGCTCTGTCCGATATCAGCATAGCTGCCTGCTAATGGAGGGGATGGACTAGTCTTGGACATGGACTCTGAATGGTCAGGTGGCAAAAAGCTGCCTGTCAAGCTGCAGGTGGACACTGTTTGAGAAGCTTCCTTTGTCAAAAAGCTTGGTGATGGAGAGTCTTTGTCGTCTTCTCCTTGTCTTGACCCTAGTGTTTCAGAGGTGGTGAAATCCTCTGCCGATGACAACCTTCTCTGTGTGGTTGGTTCAGGAGACAAATGTTTTTTGTCTGTGTCCTCTGCTTTCTTTGTTTCGGGAAGTTTTGAGGCATCTGAGGTTTCGTCAATTTTGTGAGCACTTGGGTCTGGTGAAGGAGATGTTTTACCTAGATCTTCACTCCTTGTCTCAGGAAGCTTGGATCCAGCTGTATCACAATCTGTGTCATCTTTGAGTGGTTTTGCTTCAGGAGATGGTGTCTTTTCTGTTTCTGTGACTTTAGAAGATGAGGCATCATCGGGTTTACAGACTGTTTCCTCTTTAAGTAAGCTTGATTCGGTCAACTGAGACTTTTTATTTGAGTCCTCTACCTCTGCTAACACAGCACTATGATCAGAGCCACGCCTGCACATTTCTTTTTCAGACTGTTCTCTGGCACCTTTTTCCATATCTATATCACTCAGCTCTTCCTCTTCTTCCTCCTCCTCCTCCTCATCTTCTTCTTCATCATCATCAACATTGAAATCCTCCCCTTCGACCAGTAACCTTTTATCTATCAAGCTCTCTTTTCCTTCAGGAAAGTCTAACATGGATTTACAAGTGGCAGAGCTGCTAATCTGACTATTATCAGATGCCAGAACATTGTCATCTATTTCATGTCCTAAAGATGTGGCAGCAGATGGAGTCTTGGAATCACTTGAAGTTTCTTTCTCTGGTGGTGACACTTGAGGTTGAGGTAAAATGTCTTTTTCTGCAGGTGAATGCCGACCAGATGGAGATCCCTCTCTTTCATGATCAGAGGACTCCATTTTGTCTTTGAGTGACTCAGCAGCTTTTTCCTTCTCTTTTTCTGTTTTTTCGGTTAAATCACCAAAGGTTGCAGGAGTGCTGCAAACTTGAGGACTTACATCTGTTTGGTCCCATGACGGAGTAGGTGTGTCTTGCCTTAATGGTGCGCCTGCTGCTGGAACAGCTGTGCTGGTAGAGCCCTTATCAGTTTCTCCTGTTGCCCCTGTTTGAAATGCTGCCACAGCACCTTCCATCACGTCCTCTTTCTCTTTCTCTGATTTCTCAGGTTTGTCCTCTTTGGGGCTGAAAGAGTAAGACTCAGCAGCCTGGGACATTTTGTTATCTTGCATTGCTATGGATGAAAAGCTCTTGTCAACATAAGGTGTATCTGGTCTTTCTTCTCTCTCCCTTTCCTCCTCTTGTCCTTTCTCTCTGTCTTCATATTTAGGTGAGGCACTTCGGCTGTGGTGGCTGCTCCTTTCACTCTCGGTGAGAGACACCGGACTATAGTCAACTCTACTAAAGGACAAAGGCTCTTCTTTATACTGGTCATCCAAGAGGAACATGGCTCCTCCGGCCTCTGACTGACTTGTTCTTCTGTTGTCATCAATACCCATATCAGAGGTGTGATCAAAACCTAAAGACACCTCACTTTCTTCCCTAGAGTCCAGATCTTGATCCTTTGGGATGGGCTTTTCATACGGATCATACTTGGATGAACCAAAGCTTTGCTTTTCATCATCAAGGCTTCCACTGACCACTTCCTTCTCTGAGGTCATTTTATCAACACTCTCTATTTTTGCAGTGTCTGATTTTGCAACTTCAGTGTGACCGATGTCCTCAGAATCTTTATCCAACATAAAATATGAACAAGGCTGTGAAAATCCAGGAGAAGCTACCTCTCGCTCTCCTTCCATTTCCCTTTCTGCTTCTTTCCCTGGTTTCTCATCCAGCTTTGCCACACTCATTGCACCAGATGGCATCTGTTTATCTAGGTGTGCTGTTTCATCCACACTGGACTGGCTCTCAGTGCTCGAAAGTGTACAGCTCCTGGGTTGACTGTCAGTGCTTGATACTGTTGACAATACAGGCTTTTTCTCGGTTGAGTCTAACATTGGTTCTGCTTTAGCTACTGGGATGTCTGAGGCTGTTTCTTGTTTTGGAATAGAGGTCGTCTCGTCCTTTGATGTGACGATATCGAAGGAGGGCTCTGGCTTTGCAAGTGGCGCAGGTGTGGTTTCTGTTTTCACAACATCTATGCATACTTCAGGTGAAAGTCTAGATTCTTCTTTGCCAAACTCTTTGACGTCTTCATCGATGGAGGGCTCCTGCATTGTGAGTGTTGGTATGATTACTGTTGTTTGTTCTGATGTTGGAGGTTTAGTTTGGTCACTTGTCTGTGCAGGCAAACCTGCAGAGGAAATGTCATGTTCTGATTTTCTCGGCTCCACTGACAAGGGTCTGGAGCCTGCTCCTCCCATACAAATGTCTTCTTCCTCTTCATCTTCTCTGTCTTCATCAGAGGACTGAACCACAAATGCAGGCTTATAATCTGACTTGGTTGCCATTGCTGCTTCTCCTAACACTGACTGTGCAGGTTGTTTAATGGCTTTGTCCAGGTCTTTCTCTTGTAACTCTTCTCTCTCCCATTTCTCCTCTTTGGTGTGGTCTGCATCAGAAGAGTCATACTTTTCTTTCTCAGTGATCTCGTCTATCTTTGTGTCTGCAGCATCTTTTTCTTTAATTATTTTTTCATCTTCATCTGTTTTTGTCTTTTCATCTTTGATATCTTCAGTCCCATAGGTGTATTCTTTCTCTTGTTCTTTTTCCATTTTTTCTTCTTTGCTCAGTTCAGCAACGTGTGCATCATCTTTTTCTTTCTCCATCTTCTCCTCTTGACTAATAATAACCTTTGCTTCTTTATCTTGTTCTTTTTTCTCCTCCTGGATGTGGCTGGGAGGCACTTGAATGTCATCTTTCACTGGTTTTAGGTCTTCACTTAATGTAGCTACAGAAGTGTCTTGCTGCATTTCTACTGATGCAACGCCTAAAGTTTCGTCTTTCTGTGTTCCAGGAAGCTTATCAGAGGTTTCTTCATGTGTATGCTCATCACTAACATCACAAATGTCATCTTTTTTAGTTTTTTCCTCCTCAAATGTTTGAGACATGGGAAGATCTACTTCTTTTTTGTCATCTTTCTTAGATTCTGGTTCAAAAGGATATTCATCTTTCCCTTTTTTCTCATCTTTGGTGATAAATGTTGGAGTGTACTCCTCTGTCTCTGCTTTGATGGATTCAGATTCACGCGTGCCCTCTTTAACTACACCTTTTATTTCCTCCTCGATGGTTTCAACTTTAGGAGGCTCTTTGTCTTTTGTCTCCTGGGGCTGCTCAACACTTGAGTCAGTGTCTTTCTCCTTTTTCGTGACAGTTTTTTCAGTTTCTTTGTCCTTACTGTCTTCCAAAATGGGTTTGTGGTCAGGGATATCAATCTTCTCCTCTTCCTTGGCCTCTGTTTTTATCTGTTTGTCAGAAATCTCACTTTTGTCCACCTCTTTATCATCTGTCATTGTTTTGACAGAGGTATCATCTGTGTCAATTTCCTTCTGCTCCTTAATGGATACTGAATCAGTGATGTCAGTCTTTTCTTTCTCTTTTTCAACTTTTTCCTCTTTTACCGTAATGTCTTTATCATATGTTTCATCCTTTGGCATTTCTTTAACTTCCTCCTTGAAGAGTTTTTCATCAGAAGCTTTCAAGTCTACAGTCTTCTCATCTGCAGGAGGCTTAACACCAGCAGTGTCTTTGCTTTCTTCTTCCGTGGCAGGTTTGATACCAGAAACCTCATCTTTAATTGTTACTGAAACTTTTTCTTCCTTGATGGGCTTGATTGCAATGCCATGATCCTCAGGTGACATGTCCTCCTCCTTGGATGGTTTCACAGGGAAAGCTTCCTCTTCTTCTGCTTTCTCCTTTTTGTCCTCTACTGTGGTTTGGACAACGCTGATATCTTTACTGAGGTCTTCCTCCTTTTTTTCTTTCTACTGTGGTTTGGACAGCAGTGACTTGCTCTTTACTGAGGTCTTCCTCCTTTTTTTTACTAGATCTCTGTGGTTTGGACAACTTTTGAATATCTTTACTGAGGTCTTTCTCCTTTTTTTCTTCTACTGTGGTTTGGACAACGCTGATATCTTTACTGAGGTCTTCCTCCTTTTTTTCTTCTTCTGCTGATTGGACCTTGGTGACATCTTCTACTGAGGTCTTCCTTATTTTTTTCTTCTTCTGCTGATTGGACAGCAGTGACATCTTTACTGAGGTCTTCCTCCTTTTTTTCTTCTACTGTGGTTTGGACAACACTGATATCTTTACTGATTTCTTCCTCCTTTCTTTCTTGTACTGTGGTTTGGACAACGCTGATATCTTTACTGAGGTCTTCCTCCTTTTTTTCTTCTTCTGCTGATTGGACAGCAGTGACATCTTTACTGAGTTCTTCCTCCTTTTTTTCTTCTACTGTGGTTTGGACAACGCTGATATCTTTACTGATATCTTTCTGCTTTTTCTTCTTCCTGCTGATTGGACAGCAATGACATCTTTACCAGTTTCTGTCACTTTGTTTCTTCTACTGTGGTTTGGACAACACTGATATCTTTACTGATATCTTTCTCCTTTTTTTCTTCTACTGTGGTTTGGACAACGCTGATATCTTTACTGATATCTTTCTCCTTTTTTCTTCTTCTGCTGATTGAACCTTAATGACATCTTACCAGTTTCTGTCACTTTTGTTTCTTCTGCTGTGGTTTGGACAACACTGATATCTTTACTGATATCTTTCTCCTTTTTCTTCTACTGTGGTTTTGGATAGCACTGATATCTTCCACTGATATCTTTTCTCCCCTTTTTCTTCTTCTGCTGATTGGACATGTGACTTCTTTACCAGTTTTCTGTCACTTTTGTTTCTTCTACTGTAGTTTGGACAGCACTGATATCTTTACTGATATCTTTCTCCTTCTTTTCTTCTGTTGTTGATTGGACCTTGTATATCCACACTGATGTCTTTTTCTCCTTTTCACCTTCTGCTGTCAATACAGCACTGATATCTTTACTGATATCTTTCTCCTTCTTTTCTTCTGTTGTTGATTGGACAGCAGTAATATCCACACTGATGTCTTTCTCCTTTTCACCTTCTGCTGTCAATTGGACAGCACTGATATCTGTCTCCTTTTTTTCTTCTACAACTGATTGGACAGCACTGATATCTGTACCAATTTCTTTCTCCTTTTCGTCCTCAGCTGTCGGTTGGACAACTCTAATATCTTTACTAATTTCTTCCTCCCTTTCATCTTGCATAATGGGTTTAACAACAAAAATGTCATCCTTCATGCTTGTTTGGTCTTCGGATGGTTTGACAGTGGAAATATCTTTGCTCATCATTACATCCACTTCCTCCATCTTGGTGGGTTTGACAGCAGCAGTGACATCTTGGTCTTTAACTGTTTCTTCCAGCTTTTCCTCCTCCATCACTGGTTTGACAGCCTCCTTAGGAGCCTCTTTAGCTTCCACAGTGGATGATGTGGCAGAGAAATCTTTACATACTGCTACATGCTCTTCGTCCATCTTGGCAAGTTTGACTGCAGCACTATCATCTTTGCTTTCCTCTTGTTCTTTTTCTTCTCCAGCTGTTGGTTTAACAACAGAAGTATCTTCCTTACTGGGCAGTATATCTTTTTCCTCTGCCTTTGGAAGTTTTATAGCATCAGTATCTTCTTTACTTTTGTCTTCCTTCTTGTCTTCTTCTATTGTAGATTTTAAGATGGAAACATCATCCTTGCTTGCTGTCACATCTTTCTCCAGCTCCTTGGAGAGTTTGGTGTCAGAACTATCATCTTTACTTGTCTCTTTCTCTTTTTCTTGCTCCATTGTTGGCTTGGCAGCAAGAACCTCATCCTTACTCACTGTTACATCCTTTTCCTCCACTTTGGAGGGACCAGTGGTTGAGATAGCATCTTTACAAATCTCTTGTTCCTTTTCCTCTTTGAGGGTAACAGCAGATGCATCACCCTTGGAAATAATTTCTTCCTCTTTGGTGACTTTAGGGACAGTAATGTCACCTATGTCTTTCTCCTTTTCCCTCTGCTCATCTGTAGGGAGCTTAGTAGGAGAAGCATCCATCTTTTCCATTTCTTTTTCCTCTTTTTTATCTGTGATCAATTTGATATCGGATGTTTCTGTCTCCTTTTTCTTCTCATCTTTAGTGGGCTCAGTAATGGGTAAATCATCCTTCTTTGCCTCTTTCTCTACCTCATCTTTAACTGTCTTGATATCTGTGGCTTGGACCTTTTCAGTCTCTTTTTCTTCAGTCTTTACAGAGCTAATATCAACAGTATCACCCTTTTCTGCCTCTTTCTTCTCCTCTTTTAAAATCTTCCCATCAGACACCTCATCCTTTGTAACTTCTGTCTCCTTAACCTCACCCTTGGTTTTGATGTCAAAATCATCATCCTGTTTTGTGTCTTTCTGCTGCAGCTCATCTTCGATTTGTTTGGCCTCAGAAGCAACAATTTCCATGTCTGCCTCTTTAGCAGTTTTGATTTCAGGGGTGTGGTCTTTTTCAGGCTCTTTCTGCTCATCTTTAATGGCTCCATCTACAGTGACGATATCCTTTGCAGTTTGTTCTTCTTTGATAGGCTTAATATCAGAGATATCTTCCTTTACCACCTCTTTCTCAACTTTCTCATCCGTGATGGACTTAATGGCAGAAACGTCTTCCTGGATGACAGATTTCTGTTTCTGCTCATCCTTGATTTGTACGACATCTGAGGTGTCGTCTTTTTCTTTCCCTTGTTCCGCTTTGGCAGTTTTAACTGCAGATTTATCATCATGATCATCATCGTCGTCCTTCTTGTTATCATCGTCATCCAGGAAACGACTCTCCCTCTCTGGAAATTTACCTGGAACAGGTACTTTAGGCTCTTTCTCTTTGAGCCCATCATCAACCTCTTCATCGCTTTTTCCAGATGAGATATGGGAATCCCTCCCTAACACAGATGGCTGAATTTCTGTTAAAGCTGCAGCAATGACAGGGATTGTTTCTACCTGTTTGCCTTCATCCTTTGGCACTTCCACAGTGTCTTTTACTGGCTCCTTCGTCACTGTGACGTCTTTTATGTCCTTTTCCAATGATTTGTCCAAAGATGTTAAAACCTCGACTTCATGTTGATCTGCTTTCTGTTTGTCAACAGATTCACATGTCTCTGTGTCTGTCTTGATAGTTTTGTCCTCAGCTGCTTTGACTACATCTTTGACCTCCTCTTGCTTTTGCAGCTCCAAATCAGGGAAGACCTTCATCTTGTCTTCAACTGGTGACTGACGCAGTGGCGAGTGAGCTGGACTTGGTGGCCCAGACTGTGGAGGGGAGGCCATTTTCACAGTGATATCATCCGGGCTGAAGCAACGCTCTTCACTCTCTGATGTTACAGAGTCGGATCCAAAAGGTCTTGTAGGTACAACAGAAGAAATATCTTTGGGTGCTACTCTGTCTATATTTTCCTCTTCAACTGGTAGGTGGACTGATTTGGTGTCCTCTATAGATGTTGAAACTGGAGACACAGAGCCAGTGTCAACATCTTTCTCTTTACCCTGTAATAATTGGGATGAAGCATAGCCCTCTTGGAGTTTTTCAAGGGAAATATCAACGTTAGGAGTCTGGTCTTCCTCCTCCTCCTCTTCTTCTTCCTCCTCCTCCTCCTCATCACGAGCATCTGGTGCTTTAGCCCCAGTCTTCACTTCTGCAACTGGAAGTTGTAAGTCATCTGATGGAGACTTGGTTTGTTTGTCGTCTTCTAAAGAAGGTGGTGAAAGAGTTCCTGCAGAGAGTGGCTGCTCTTTTCCTTGGGTAGCGTCAGGTGGGGTTGACAGGGGAACAGGGGTTTTTGGTGGCTCCTCAGCTGGCGGTGCTGCAACTAATGCCACAGATTGGTCTTCAGCGATAGAAGGAGGGTAGGAGGACATTTTGTCATACTCAGTGATTGACGTTGCAGATGATACATGCTCCTCCTCTGCCAGAGGAGCAGTAATGATGTTGGTGAAAACTGATACTTGCTCCTGCACGCCTGGGATGAAACCTTTCTCTGTCATAGCTGCAGCTTGCATCTCCCTCATACCATGAATATTCACAAATGATTCGGTCTGATCTGGGACAGAGATGTCATAGGCACCGACGTCGTATTGAAGGTGTGGTATTCTCTCCTCTGCCTCCTCGTGAATCTCCTCGTCAGAGATAGTCTGCTCTGTCTCAGAATAGCCAGGAATGGTCTCGTCTTGGATGTAGGAGATAGGTTCAGCTGCAGCGGCTCCCTGAGCCACTGAGGTTATGGGGGCTGTTGCCCCTCCAACGTGTGACAAGTAGCCCTCCTCCTCTTCCTCCTCTTCATCCTTGGCTGCAGTCAGAATTTCCGTGGTTTTGGTTTCAGTGACCATTTGTTCTTCAGCTGCATCTTCAGGCCTGACTTTGATCTCTTCGTCTGCTATTACATCTAAATCCTCTACCTCCTCCAGTTCAGCTTTCTCCACTGCCTCCTCTTCCTCCTCTTCAGATGGAGTCATTTGCAGCTCCTGTTTTGTCACAACCAGGGCTGAAAGATTTTCTGATTTCTCCATTTCTTCTATCTCATGTTTCCTGTCAAGCCCATCATCCTTTGCCTCCTTCCATTTTGATTCATCTTCCTCTTCACCTATTCCCATATCTTCTTCTTCCTCCTCTTCTGTTTTCTTTTCAGCAGCCAAGGCCTCTACCTCCTCCTCTTCCTCTTCCTCATCCTGAGTCGCTGCTCCCTCATCCTCAAACTTTTGAGCCTCTTCCATTTCTCTCTCTTTCATTGATACCTTGTCTTTGTCTTCAACTTCAGCTTCTGCAGCTGAGACCTCCTTTTCTGGGGACTTTGTGCCAGGTGAGATTTCAGGTATAGTTTCTTGTGCTTCCTGCTTCTCTTGGGAAAGACTTTGTGCTGTCAGCTCCAATGAAACCTGCTCTGGTGGCTCTTCTGATACAGCTACAACTTCGGCTTTATTCAGTTCTTCAAAGTCCTTGGTGAGGTCTTCAGGAGTTGAGGGAGCAGATATGCCCTCAACGGCTCCATTCTCTACTGGTTCAGGCTGAATGGTCTCAGGTTTTGGCTCTTCTTTCTTCGGCTCAGCAGGTTCAGCCTTTGGTGTTTTGATTTTTCCAGTCTTGGCTTTACTTGACACTTTAGCTTTATGTAATGTCTTTCTGACCTCTGGCGTAAGTGGTTTTAGGTCAGGTTTTGTGATTTTTCTCAGCTCAGGTTTGGATGCATCCTTCTTTTTGTCCTCTTTGGACTTGACATCCTTCTTGTCATCTTTTTTAGCGGAGTCGTCCTTCTTTACTTTCTTGATCTCTTTCTTTTCCTTGTCCTTTTTCTCATCCATTTTTGACACCCTTTCCTTGGGGTGTTTTTTTAAGGATTTTTCTTTCAAGAGTTTTTTCTTTTCTGGCACATCAGTTTTAGATTTTATAGTTTTAGTGGGCTTTTTCTCCTCTTTTTTCTCTGATATGTTTTCCTTCACAGAGTCACTCTTTGCCTCTGTAGCAGCTGACACGTCATCTTGTCCTTCAGTTTCTTTCTTTGAGGCCTTTGCAGTAGTCTTCGGGGAGGACTTGAGACTCTCTTTGCTATCTGTTCTTTGTTTTAACTTGGTTTGTTTTATAACGGAGGGTGGAGCTCCTGAGGCAATGTCCTTTTGTGTGGCTACAGGATAGCGCAAGAAGTCAAGGTGCTTTAATTTCTCTAGCCCCTCTAGGATCTTGTTTTGTGGTGCATTCCCAGGGAACAGCACTCTGACGATCTTTTCTGCAGGGTTGGCAGGAAGCCAGACGACTAAGGCTGTAACTGATGTCAGGTAGGGTACGGAGATTTCTCCTTCTTTGCCGTTGGGCAGCACAATGCCAGTTTTGGCCTTGCTGTTTCCAGCCCACTTCTGCATTAAAAATTGCATCTCTTTACTGTCTTTTACAGGGTTGAGAATATACATGTCTAACCTGCCCACTCCCATCTTGTGGAACAGCGTGATGGGCTCGATAGTGTTGCTGACCACTCGGCAGAGAGGTTCTGGTTTGATTCCTAGTTTGTTAAGGTACTGCAAAGTCAGGGAGGCCTCTTCAATGCTGCGTTTCACTTTAAGATTTGATTCTGGCATGCGGAGCTTCTCTGGCACATTGAAAAATACCACACCTAGCTCAGGAGAGATCAGGTTCTTCATCCAGTCGCTGTAGTTGGTGGAGCCTTGGGACTGCTCCTCTTCTTGCTCTGCTATCTTCCTCTGAAGCAGCCCATTGATGCCGGGGAGATTGTCAGCGCCGATGTGTGTGAGTAAAATCGAGTCAATGCGGTCCAGGTGACGAACCAGCTTCCAGAAACATGATTTTCGTTCAGAGCCTCCGTCCACTAAGATGTTAAAGCCATTCACAGCAAAGAGAGCAGAGTCTCCTCGTCCACCTGGAAAGATGTAGCAACATGGCTTGGAGAGCTTCAAGAAGCCTCCAGAGGTGGGTGGCTCCAGGAGGTCAAAGGGTGAAGGGACATCGACCGTCTCAGAGATGTACTCTGTGAACTCGGTGACGCCCTCCATCTTGGAGAGAACAGGCTCAGGGTTTAGTTTGTATTCCAGGAACTCCCGTAGGGTCTGCTGCTGTCCCAGGGAGCTCCAGCCCACCTCCCCGCGGCAGGACACAGTAAGTGTAGCCTGCTGCTTGGGGGCTGCTGTGCCCAGTAATTCACTGACCTGTCAGAGGGACACACCCAGACACATCAGTCAGCAATGAACGTGTGTTGCAAAGGCATCCAAAAATAAATAAATAAATAAATACATTAAAGAGTCAAATAGACAATATTTGTGTCAGTGAATGTGTTAAATCCTTGCAGAGGAGCAAAATTATGAATGTAACTGAAAGTGAAAAAGCTGGAGCCTGAATACTTTGTGTTCTAGTTGTTTAGTTAGCTAGTTTAAAGCACCTTAAGCGCATTCATGAATGTACAGTTTACATTTTTAGTCTGATTGCTGTCAAGTGTTAGATGTCAGTAGATTTCAACTCACCCCAGGATCAGCAAAGACACGTGAAAAGGTCTGGTAGGTGAAAACCCCAGTTTGAAGAAGAAGGCCACCGTGATCTGAGCTCTGGCCACTTAAGACCAGAAGCTTGTGTCCTGCTGAGTCTGTGACTAGAGACTGGATCTGGGACGCGTACAGAAAGAGAGAGTGAAAGTGAAAGAGAGAGAGTGAGAGATGGAGGACAGTTAAAGGAGAGACATCATTGCCGAGATGGAGAGAGATACACCTGCGTCACTGACAAACGATGATGTGCTTTAATTGTGTCAAGGTTATCAAGATTTGGCTACGGCTATCAAACAATCAACAGCCCTTTAATTTTGTATATCCTAAAATATGAAGACAGTAATTTGCCCTGTGTATAATCTCTGTTCGTAACTCTTTTACTTTGTAAACTATAAATCAAATAAGTTTTATGGAAAAACAAGTTTTTTGTCTGTGCTGTTTAAACCTTATCACGGACATACAGCTACTGGGGTGTGTATACAGTATGTCGCTGATAACCTAAAGACACCGGAGTACAGAAATGCCTGCAAAAGGTATGTGTTAAGGTATTTTAGAAGCACTGTCTCCATTACATACTTCATCCACAAGAGAGCACTCACAAGTTTATTTGTGGACTGTAAAATATTCTGCTCTGATCAAACAATATTTCTTTTTGATCGTTGATTGTTGAGAAGTCCATTGTCATTCAAAAAAAATCAGGTATTTGCTAAAAAGAAAAAGAACTCAAGTTGCAATTGTACATTCAACCAGCCTGGTACCTCAGAATATGTTGACATTACCTCCGATACAACAGTGTCTTCTGAAGGGTTGACGAGCACCACACTCTCTAGGACATCACTTCTGTGGTGGAGAGTTCTTTGTCCTGTGGGAGAAGATCAAAAACACGACGTCAAGGCCTGAACACTGGAAGGGATAAACAAGTTGACCGAGCCGTCTGGCCTGAAGAAATCCTGCTGGACGACATCCAGACCTGATCTGGAAAACCTCTTTGAGTCGGGGAGATTTACTATGCTGCATTCTGCATCGTATGTGGGGCAATCACTATATAGAGACAGGCAACCCACTTGTGCATAAAGGCAAGAACAAAAGTTGGAATAGGAAATAGGTCACTGATGTCTGTTGGCTGAAGTTTTAAATAAAAAGCCAGCTCAGACCAACAGGTGTCAAACCTGATTTCATCCTTTTCCTTCACTTACCGGCCATAGACAGCAATCGTGTTTTTTAAAAACACTAATGCATAAACATCCATCCATGGCAAAATGTACTACACATCCTCATGCATCCTTGTGCATATTCATCACAATTATGCATCAGCACTTAATTCCACTCAGAGGTGATGTTAAGCGCTTAATTCCCTTTTGTTTCAGCACAGATGCAGGCTCTAATATTAGAGAGGTCTAATAATAGGAGGATCTCAGTGACTCCAACATCCACAGAGTTCTTTAGTGCATCCCCTGAGTTTGTGCCGCTTTGCCATCCTTTTTTTAGGATCACACCTTGTCAACATATGTTTTCCATGAAAAACCTCACATGTAAATCAGCCTCACTTACTGTGATGCATAAAAGGGCTGAGACATTAGGAAATTACAAAGGACTTAGAGCAGTTAAGAGTTTGAATGAAATTGATAAGAAAAGCAATTTCACAAAGTAATGAAATAGTTCAGCTTTTTCTTTTTTTATCAATAAGGTAATCAGCACAGCACTTTTAAGTCTAGACCATCTGTGAGTCAGGAAGAAGCAGCCAATAAGTAGCTGTTATATTACAGATGATAATCAGGGCCATATTATCTGCTCTTGGCTGATGATTGTATTTCATGCTTTCCTATTCTTCACTGAACTAAATGCCATTAACATTATAACAGTGATAAAAAAAAAACATAAACTGAATTGGATCGTTTTATATTCAAACGCATTCTCCTCTTATCTGGCAGAAAGTCGTGACATTTTCAGAAAAAGAAATGTCAGGAGGTTTTACTCCTCTCCTGGAGATCATGAAAACTTTTAGTTGGCTTATCTGGAAGCTCTCTCTGGAAACTCATCTGGGCCTTTGGCAAAAGTTGGATTTCACATTTTCAGCAGCAGCAGCAGCAGCAGCAGCAGCAGCAGCAGCATTGGTTGACATAGAATAAAGAGAAACAGAACCAAAAGCCTGATCTATATATATTCATTTTTAGCAGCAATCATTCTATTACAGTCTTTTCTCAAAAAAAAAGCTTTTTGGCAACTGCACTCTGTTCAAAATGCGGCTGTCAGAGTGTTACCACTTAGGCACAGCAGTGCTTTGTGCTAATTGCTAATGTCAGAATGCCACCACGCTCACAATGACGAGGCTAACATGCTGATGTATTAAGTCTACAATATTCACCACCGTAGTTTGGTTTGAGAGCGCGCCAACATTTGCTATTTAGCGCTGTCATTTTCATTATTATGTTTATTCCGTCTTGTTAGTGAAGCTTCAATTACATTTTTAATTTCATTGTTGAAATCTGAAATCAAGTGCAAATAAATTTGACTTATTTTATCTTTTTTGCATAATTTATCTATTTATTTTATTTATTTATTTTAATCCTGTATATTCTTCTATTCTATGCAACCTGTGAATCTGTGATGCTTGTGTATGAAAAGAGGTGCAGAATATAGAATATATACATATATATATAAAAAGACTGCTGCTTATGGATGTGAGCACCAATATCCATGGCTGAACAGACAAAGAGAAGCCTACCACAATAAATAAGAAACCGGAGCTGATGGTAACACTCAAAATGACCCTCAATGATATAATCAAAGTTAGCACAGAGAGATGTTCACATGTTAACTTCATAAACATTAAGCATTCAGAGAGGATGTGGCTCCCTCTGTTGATGTTACCATAGCGACACAGTGACGGCCATATGTTTGTGACAGAAAATGATTTTTTTACTCAACTGACCCCTGCATGGAGCGAGCGCGCCGAGGCGGGTTGAAGGATTTCGTTGACGGACAGAGAACGACGGTAACCTTCACTGTTCGCATGAACCTGCTGGGTACGGCGGCCGGGAGCGGCTCAAACACTTCAGCAGATCTGCCCACAGACGTGTCCGGTTTCGCAGCGCGATGACTAAGCTGCGAGGGTGAGCGATGATTTGCAAGTTTGCTTTGGTGCTTCCAACGCTGACAAGGAACAACACACAACACCGAGGCAACGATACAGACACCGGAGACATCTGCACCAATCAGCAATGGACATGAATTTGTAAATGTACTCTCAGAGGAGTGAAGCCCAGAGAGACAGCGCGTCCCTTTGACCTGCTGATGTGCTTTTCTCAGGTGAAACAGAGGAGAGGAGACTGCATTAGCTGCTGCTGATGGCTGCCTGCGGGGCGACTGCTCGCTGACACTGCAGACTGGTACAACGTGATACTATGACAACAAAGACACTCTAAGTCAGTCTGAAACGCTGCTGTTTCCCCCTCTGGATGGGCAGGCGGGGGTTCACAGAACATCAACAATGCAGAGCGTCTGAGAGGACTGCTACTGCCACTGCAGGCTGGAGGTCTCTCAGATCAGGTTCACTTCCAAACACAGCTAATGGACGGGAAGCTGTGTGGGTGACACTGGAGCACCGAGAGTTTAAACAGTCCTGTGATACTCAGCTTTCAGGCTGTTGTTTGTTTCCAACTAGCTGTTAACTCAGGGTCAGGCCATCGTTTTACACAATGTTTCACAATTTAAGGTGCTTTATTCGTCAATTATACTATTTTTGTGAGCTCATAAAAAGCCTGAGAGAAGCTCAACTGGCAAAAAGCCAAATATTTTCATGTTTCGGGTGTGATCACATTGCTTTTTGCTGCTCTTGACATTATATTAAACTGGATTTTAGAGTTTTTGGACTGTTGGACAAGCAAAAAACTCATTAATTTAACTTAAGCAGGAGGAAATTTGAAATTTGAACTTTAACTGCTTTATAAGGTTATACAGACCAAACAATTAATAGCAAGCAAATGAATCAGTAATGAAACTAATAGTTTGTTGCAGCCCTGAAGTAGTCGTCATGGGTCCTGCAGCTACAATACTGAATTCTGATTGGTCCACAGCACCAGATTCTCCAGTTTTACCCCAGTAAACCTATTCAGTGGAGCTTTTTTGGGGTTTAAATGCAAACAAATGATCCAAAAATCAGTTTCATCTGCTAAAAATCAAGTCTGCTCATCTCTGACGGCGCAAGATCTTCACCCCACATGAAGTGACATTTAATCTTAGCATTTAATTAATTTGTGCGGCATGATCCACACCCTCCGCGGAGCCGGGTGTCTGTTTTGACCCGCGCTTCTAATAAAGACCTACTTGCCGCTGCCGCAGAGGCAGACCGGTGTTTCTGAGAGAGTATCAGAGCGATAACATGTAAACTGAGAAGTCAACAGAGGCTTTTTAGACGAAGTGGAAGTAAAAGCGCTGAGTTAGTCATCCCTCCCACTGAGGAGAAATGAAATGTTTACATCTTTATTTTCTCTTTTATCGGTTGTGCTTTTTAGCCGGATCTCTGGGCAAAGACGACAGTGTTACTGTACGTAGTGTTAAAACAAAGAGTTGGGTCACTGTCAGATGTGGGTGTGTTGTTTTATCACAGCCTGCATTTGTGTTACTTTTCAGCGCGACATGCCCTCACACATATGTTGTGTCGGCATGTGTCTCGCTTCATTCGCGCGGTGAGGCGTCCTGTTCTGGAGCGTTTTCATGACGTAAGCTTTGACGCACCTCAGGTCTCCACATTCAACAGGCTGCAGTGGAAACTACCATAAAAAACCTCTATTATAATGTATAATAACTGTATTTCTGCTACAAAGCCAACAAATGCATATCAGCATACTAATAACTGTCTTCGTGTGTCACTGACAAATCAGATTCATGTACGAGCTTTGGTCTCTTCCCTGGAAAAATGATGAATGTGCTCAGCCTAAAGAAAGCTGCCAAATGGGGAAGACCGATGGATTTTCCAATGACTTAAGTCAAGGTGGGAATCGACTTATCTCTGCAGTGCGTCAGACACGCCTCGACTAAACACATCTCCACCTCCTACAGTCCACACACCACCGTGTCAGCCTTTTCCTGCCTGTAACCCCGAGGCTGGGCTACACGCAGAAATAAGACAGGAAATGATTTATTTTAAAGAAAAGTCCAAGTAGATTGTTTTAAAAAACAAGAAGTAACTCCAATTCGGGGTGAATTTACATCAATTACAGGTATTTATGCTTGTCTGCAGTCATCAGATATGCACAACATTACTAATTTAGTTCCTTAACGCGAAGGAAAACCAGTGTTTAACCCCCGTGCTCTTTAAACAGTAACAGATAACAAAGCTGTTACTGGAAATTACAACTCAATGATGTGAGTCAGCCTTGAGGGCCCGGCTGCATCCACAGAGATACAAACGGTGTGAAGCTAAAGCCTCCTCAGGCAGGCCAGCGTCTGTTCCTCAGCTTAAACGTGTTTGTTTAAACAGTCCTTTTGAAGAGTGCGATGTTCAGCCAAGTTGCCCTCATCTATTCATCCCCGTGGCTCTGCCTCACTGGCGTCCCAGTCACAGAGGAGGCGTCATGCCTTCACATGAAGCGACTTTCAGCCAAAGGCATTTTCAGAGTCACAGGCTCTGTGAAAACGTGGCTTATCATCTCTACTCATGCTATTTAATAAGGCCTTTCGGTTCTGCACAGCTCTTACTTGCTTCCTCTGTCAGCTGCGTCAATCTTTAGGACTCGTAGCTTCTTATTGTATCAGCTGACAGTGTTGTTTTTTTTAATTTTGCATGAAAACAGAATAAACAAACACTTTTTAAAGGAACAGTTAAATGGGGTCAGTATTATGCAGTTGTGGTTAAGGAAGTGGAAGTCGTCTGATCTCTAATCTCTGCTTTTACTAATCTCTAGGTTGGCGGTTCAATCCCTGGCTCCTCCTTTCCTAATGTCTGCATCCTTCAGTATGACACTGCATCCTAAGTGTGAATAGGTGAACGAGATGCCAATTGCAAAGCTGTTAAGGTATAAACGTGCTATATAAGCGCAATCCATAATTGAAAAAACTGTGTGCTGACGTTTTAAAGTTGAAAAACAAAATCTACAGGAAACACCATTTCTAAATTCCTTCCAACACGTTGGCCGTTCTTATGTTCGTGCCATACTTCGAAGTGGATTAGACAACTGTTATTCTGTTGTGAAACAATCCATTGGTAAAATCCAACTCTGCTGCTACTGTTCACTGGAAAACACAGAGAGATGGAACAGAATCACTGCTGCTTTAGCATAACTTCACCTTTTTTCCCTGCCAAAGGCTACAAAGAATGAACATTTTCATATGTTATTTAAATTTAAATTTACTGTCACTAAAATATTGTATTGTTTTCTTTCTATTCTATCTATTTACATTTGCTATTATCTGTTTGCTGCCTCTTGTATATTATCATTTGCACTTTAATGTGACTGTTTTTATTTATTTTTATTGCTGCTTTCCTTCATTGTAGAGCACTTTGAGCCAAACCCCCTGCATGTGCAGATCTGTATTTGCACGCTACGTTACGTGCTACAAGCTAAGAAGCACTTAGCGACGTGTCACCCAGCAGAGGTATCTGTGTTAACCGAGCTCACGCATCTGCAATGATCCATTTCCTTGACAAAAATAACTTGTGGCGGCGGAGTGGACGCTGGATGTCATGTGACCTGCTTCTGTCGGGTGACTTGAGGATCTTGGGAGGTGGACTCTTCACTCCCTTTTCGGTTTTTGCACGACTCTGTTCGTAACGGCGAGGCCCAGAGGAAGGAAGGTCATTTGTCAGACAGGACTCAGTGTTTTTTTTTTTTTTTTTTTTTTGCTCATTTCGGCTCCTCCTCAGCTGACCCGCTTGTTATAAATACCCACGTCTGAACTCCCCAAACGAGAACGCTCTGTTTAAAGGCGGCTAAAACGGAGCAGCGATCGACCGAGGCCCAGCCACTGCGCTGCTCCAGATAGCATGCTCCATATTTAAAGTGGCAAGAGGGATGGTGAGAGGGTTCAAGGAATCTGAAGACGGCAGGTAAAACATCTACAGCAGTGACAACCTCTAGGAAGACAGTTTAGTGAGCAGGAGAGGAGTTGATTTGCTAAAATTACATTCAGCAAGTTGATATTTTTAAAGAACTTCAAAATGAAACTCAGCGTTGGTGCAACCGCAGCATGAGCTCAGTGTTTTCAGAGCTTATTTTCAGCAAGACGTCGCCGTATAAAGTCCGACACAGAGCTGACAAATGATCCAGAACCGAGGACAGCTCCTCTTTCTTGTGCAAAAGTCACAATTCTGATGTGACGCCAGTCGGACAGCCAACATCCTCTTCAAAACATAAAACCACTAGCTTGAGGGTAGATGGTGTTTTGCTAAAATACCACCCACGCAAGCACAAACACACACACACACACACACACACATTCACACAAGGTTGCAGCATTCAGCGTTGTTGTAATGTTTTAACCCAGGCCGCTGCGCAGAAATGGAGAAATGGTAACTTTAACCGTGACAGCTGAGATGACTTGTCTGTTAATGAAAGCGGTTTATTACAGGGGTTCATTCACCAGCCAGACTTCTCCCTCCTCCGGGACACATCGGGATATAAAGTGTAAAGTGCGATTTATTAAAACGGCCTGAATAGCTGGCAGTAAATGTATTAGTGTGACAGGGAAGAGTGATGACCCAGCTTCAACCTTCGTGTGGTTCGGTGAAACAGCCTCATGTAAGGCCTGTGAAAATATAACATTTAATTTCAAATGAAACTCAGCACTTTGTCAGAAATATTGGCAGTTTAATATATATATATATATATATATATATATATATAAATATGCGTGGCGGTGGAAGGGCACTGTTACAGTCACAATTACTGATAAATTCATTAAAGATAGTAAAGAAAAAAAGAAAAATGATCATTTAATGCAGATTTATTTAGTTGTAAAATAATATATTTGACGTTCTGAAGGTAAATTTGGGATTAAGTGACTTGGATTTGATATTATTTCTGATAATTTATAAAGAAAAACATATTAATTACTTAAAGAAAAGCATATCTATATGATTTGGTACAGAGAACTGTGTTCATGTGGCACTTTTCTACTTTAACAGTCAAAGCAACTCAGGTGATCGGCCCCTTGCTCAAGGACACTCAAACAAATCAGCAACAGGACACATCGACCCCGGGATTGCCTCCTGAGCCACAGCTGACACCCTTTTTGGGACAGAATATGTAATCTTGACCGAAGGGAACCGTGTTGAGTTTACAGCCCTAAAGATGTCTGGTGGTCCACAGACAAGACAAACCCAGAACTCCAGAAGTGGTGTATCATCACATCACATCGGTACCGACAAGAAACACCGGAAACAAACAACATCAGCTGATTCACAATCAGTGGGAGTCAGAGGACAGGTGGGGAAGGTTCAGATCCTGACTGCTGAAGACCATCCATGAACGGGTTAATCTATCAGGACGTGTAACGACACCTGCTGCACGACGTTTTAAAAGCTGAGAGAGGTCCAAGTGAACCTGTGCGCTCAGATTATTTAGGTCAATATCAATACACTGCATATCTATATACTCCCTGAGGATGGTTCACAGCTGCAGCTCGACCTAATATCCTGTTGCTGCACCTCCAGCCTTGTTTTCTGATATGGGTAAATCAAGGAAAATTAAGTTAAGTAAATGCGGAGTTAACGAAGCTGAACCGATGCCTCGGGTCTCATCTTCATATACACGTCAGATCAACAGAGGTTGATTGAAGCTGACATCAAAAAGTTATTACCCTCTTCTTAATCTCATTTGCCTAATGTCAGCTCACTCCTTCCCTCAGACTCGCTGCTTTTGTCTGAGCTTGGCGATGGAGTGCTGTGAAGTGGGTTGGAAAATTAAAGAAGCCGGAGCGGACCCGGCTGCCTCCGCGCTCATTCCGGGCGCCGCGTCCTCACAAACCAGTGAAAAGCCATACATCAAAAACCACAAGTCCGGTCGTTTGTTTGTGTCGACAGGCGTCGAGTGGCTGCTGAGTCACTGCTGAGTCACCGCGGTGCAGAGCATTGAAACACAGGTCCTGCAGCTCTAAAACATAAAGCTGCTGCATCTGTTAAAGCACAAATGACACTATTAAGGGTGTAATTAACCATTAGTATTAGGTAATGAGATTTCCTTATCAACTAAACACTCAGATAGATGTGATGTGCGCTACCTGTTGTTTGCTCTGATTAAATACACAACTGCACGGTTATTTAACGTCTCGCTCCAAACTGATGAGAGCCACCCCGGATTTTAACCGCGGGTGCAGAAGTAGTAACCACCAGGACACAAACTTGCCCTTTGAAGCACAATCACAGTCACTGGTTCACAACAGGAAGCCAGAGTCTTAGTTCCTGATGCTAATCCTGGTCCTGTGATTTGGCAGCGCTGCAATGCCAGTTAAAGCTTCTCGGCCAGAATCAGTTCGCAGACAGTCTCTCTAGGAAAAAGAAAAAAACATCCAGCGTCCATTGATCAAAAATAGGTCAAAAGGGTTGACGGCAAAACTTGTTAATCGATGTTTGTTATTTGTTTGCATCTTTTAGCTTCGTCTGTGCAAGTTGCTAATGTACAATTACAGGATTTGAAAATGCCAAAGTAAGACATGAAGATGTTCAGGAAATCAGAAAACTGGGTAAAACAAAGCAGCTGATCTTAAACCAACACGAGAAAATCAAAAACAAGACATGTCAATCAAAAGATATAAATCAGTGGTTAAACATTTTGCAGAGTGATAAACAAATAATTAGTCGAAACGAAAAGGTTAATGTAACATGAAGATGTAGATGAAGCTGTAAGATGGAGTCTTACTTTGACTGATGTTGCAGTAGGACTCGCGTCAGCAACACGATATTGATTTAATGAGTGACAAAACCTTCAAATATCCCCACAGAGGTCATTAACTCCTTCTTGTCACAGAATAAAGCCAATTTTCCTGCTGACTGCTGCTGATGAATTGTCTGTTATTAATGTGCTAAAGCAGCACAGTGGCAGCTTCTGTTCAAATGGCTTCGTTTGGGCCCTGAGTGAAACAGCGAGCCACGAATCTGCAGCTTGAACAAGCGAAAAGCTGCAGTTTAGATTTACCTGTGTTTGTATTTATGCACCCTCCACTGACCAGTGACCTAACGTAAGATGTTAGACTTGACTAGTGAAGGTAACTAGTATCTAAGGCTAAGAAGCAGCATAAAACAATGTCAAGTTGTGTGAATCAATGTCCCTTTACCTTATTAACATTAAACACTGTAAGAAATGATAAAACTTCACAAAACATCGTCCTCACTGCTTCAAATTAGACTCCAGAATAGCCGCAGCTCATTATCGGCGCATGAGTCATTACCACTTGAATAAGGGGATGAGAGGAGAGAACATTAGCCGACTGAGTGAAGTTAGTCAAAGTGCTGCACCGACTCCTGCAGCCGGTTCAGGGGGGAGCTTTTCACCTGATTTAACGCGGCGATGAACTATTCGCTCACCATCACCATATCTGACACATTAGAAGAGAGGAGTCAAAGCGAAGGAGAGGAGAAGATGGAGGGGCGAGGATCTGTCGGTGAGAGAGTCAGAGCTCTTTGGCATTTCAGGATGTAAGTATCGTCGTCGTTTAAAGCCCGATTTACTCAGAACTCATTCAACTTCCATCGAGAAAGCCGCCCCAATCTCCTTCCTATTCGTCTGCTCCTTAAAGGGCCTCTGAGCTCCCTTTTTGCAAGTCTATCATTCAGTCTTTGTTGCTGCAGACTGCCATGGTGATGCCCCACTCACACACACACGCGCACACACACTTGCACAAACAACCTGCACACACAAGCTCTCATGTCTGATAGTTTTGCACTTCGGTTGCACATATTTTGCTTGCTCAAAAATGTGTTTGAGGTCAACACTCCTCTACCAGAAAGCGATGACATGTTTATTTTTCAGCTTTTATACACTACAGCTTAGTAAATATCAGGGTTTTGACTCTTTGTGCACAAGAAATTAATATATGTAGTGCTTAGATTTGATGAAAGTCTCAAACAACAATCTAAATACTGGCCTAAAAATGCAGTGTCGGTCCAGATTTTAATACTTTCGTGCACGAATCTTCAGTAACTGTGAGAACTTCAGCTTTGTTAATGAGGAAAAGCCTGTGAAATGGCATTTATACAGTCACAACCCACAAAACCTTTACAAAGGTCTCTCATTGTTCGCTGTAAGATCAAAATCAGATAAGGAAAATTACAAAAGATGGCCGAACAATTATAAAAATACAGATAAATAGCATGTTTAGCAATTAAAAATAGCATGTTTAGTACCTTTTTTTTGAAGCTGCAGCTCAGACAGAACAACCTTAGGTCACAATATAAACCACATTAATTATTAAAACTCGGTGATAGTGTGATATACATTGTTTACAGACAAACACACGCGCACAACCAGCTTCAGATACCTTCAAACTGTTGCGTTTGTGGATGGATTTGCCGGCAGAGCTCGACAAACCAGCCTGCCAACGTCCTGATAGAGTTTGCGGGAGCAGAGGAGAACGTAGTCAGGGTGACGGCGAACGGGAACAGACAGAGCGACGGGCCGACTGACCACCCTGAGAGCGAGGAGAGGCATGGAAATGCAGTGGGAGCTGCTGCTCGAAAAGGGCAGAGGGAGGATATTGGCAAAGTGTCCTCGTCTCTTAGAGTCCGGTCCACAGCGTGCCAGCTATGACATCATTGCAACCCCCTGTGCTCCTCCCGCCGTCTAAAGGCCTAAAGAGGCGCTGACAGCAGTTCAAGTAACACACACACACACACACACACACACACACACACACTACAGTACAGTACAGTGCATTGTGCCAAAGCATCACACTAAAATGTGTCAGACCATCTTTTTCAGGCCACCACAAACATTTCCCCACGCTGTCTAACAGTATAAATACCCACAGTAATGAGCCTTTTGTGTTATCTAGAACAAGAAGTCACATTCAGGCCCGTCGCCGTCGTCTGTCCTACATGAGCCCGTGTGTCAGTCTGGTGCCGCTGTGTTAAATCAAGTTCATCATAAACACCTGTAAAGTCCTGTGTGGGCTTAGCTGAGGCTTTTATTTTGAAGGGTTTCATGTTATATTTCCTCCTAAAGTGTTGTCCTGTTTTTTGATTAATTAATTAATTAATTTTAAACTTTTTTAAATTTCAACTGTTTGAGTAACTTTTGCGTTTGGTTTTGACTTTTTTTAGTGTGAGCGTATTGATATTTTAATTGTTCAAGGTAAAGTTTCATCTATTCTTATACAAAATCTCTTAATTTGAAGTGATGCTGTCAAGCCCCGTGTGTGGCAGTGCTGCTTCATCGGTTAGCATGGAGCATTTAGCAACTATGCTAATGTTTTTAATGTTTTTGCTTTGAGATTTATCTGAAAATAATAGATTTTAGTTATTTTTTGATACAAATTGTCTGTTTTTGTTAAAGCCAGCATGTATTTCCAGTGTGCACTCATCCTCTTCTTTTCATGCTCGACTCATTTTTTATCATTTATTCATGATTGTTTACTCATGCAAGTGAGACTGCGTGAATTATTTACTCATTTCTTTACAACAGCAGGTAAAATGCGCTGATACCATCTGAAAGAATACAACACCACCCGGAGTTAGACCCCGGTGCACTTGCAGCATTTAACTCGAGAACAAGAAGTTTGTCTAAAAGCAGGAACGACGGCGTATTTTCCACCACTACGAAGCACTGACATAAATATACTGTACGCTGCATCGCCACCACTCAAAGACACACCCACGCCTTTTAGAAAAGCGACATTCCTCATTTTCATCGCCGAGGTCCCGCAGCGTCAAGAGAGAGCCACAATGATTATAAACCGGCTGTCAGCGATACGTCGACGAGCAGCGACGTCTCATTCATCACGGTGACGGACACGAGGCGGGGTCTCTGGGTCGGACACATACAGGCGAGGGAGTCGACAGTTATGAAAAATACGTGTCGGTCTGACCTTCCCCCGCACAATGACAAGATATTCAATCCCTCAAGGTGGGGCGACCCGGTGTGATGGAAAAAGGGAGAGAAGAAGCTTTCCTCCCCCGACGGCGAAGACTTCTGCAAACCCGAGAGAGATCACGGGGGGAAAAAACGCCATTCAGAAGTCACAGGCTGTTAAATTGGCTGCAGATAGACAGGCTATTTGTTTGGAGCGGCTCCTGGGCGAGAGGCAGCGGCCCTCGGGGATTTACTCCGCAGCTTAAGGTGGTTTTAAAACTGCCGGCGTGCAGGGTTCGAGTTACTGGCTGTTCGCTCGGTAATAACGGCTTATCAGAAACAACAGCCTCATAGATACGTGGCTCTGGATGGAGGATGACTTGGTCGCTGATCCAGGGCTAACATAAACAAAAGCTGCTCTAACCGAACGGCTAAACCGCGCTGCATCTAGCAGTTGAGGCTCTTAAAGAAGGACAAGCTGGTGCAGATCGTTACTCGACGAACTCAAAAGGAAACTGGTGCACGCGGCTTCTTCTCAGGCAGTGGCTGCCTCCGATTCAGAGTAATAATAAAAGAAATAAAGAAAAGTCTGTGAGCGCTCCAGTTTCTTTGTGGGCTCTCATAGATCTGGATCAACATAAACACAGGCTTATTTCAGGACTATTCCAGCTTGGCATGGTGGATGTTTTTCAATCTGCTGTTCTGTTCAGCAGGTTTAAAAGTCTGCAGGAGGATTTGAGGATTTAAATCTGCAAAATTGAGGGAGTGTGGGAAAAAAAAAAAAACTGCAACTCATACTCTGACAAAACACAAACACACGTATAAAGACGCTCGAAGGCTCCAGGTGCTGTAAGAGTTCTTATGAAATGTCTGTCACAGCTTCGTCACAGCACGTAACAAACCGAGGAAGTTACTCTTTATTAAAAAGGGGTTAAGTGAAGGACAGGTTACCATGGACACCGGCTCCTCATTAGTTATTGTCTGCCTCCTCATTTGCATCTCCTGGCTGCAGAGCACATTCAAACCTGCGATGTTCAGCAAGATACAGGTCTTTAGGTTAAGCTCCTGTAATTTACGTGCACAATGACGGTGTTTTCTGCTAATGTTTCGTCTAATGGCCGCTCGCCGCCCGTGTTCGCTTTGAGAGCAGCAGCTCGATAAAAAGGAAAAGCGGTAAAACGTTTGAAACGTTGCAGCTTGAGTCCAGATCCGAGGACACATATACAACCTGTTTCTGCTGCACTGTCCCATGGAGCTCTGAACATCTGAACACCTCATGTTTACCTAAGATGTAACATTTGTTGTCTAGCGTTCAACAATTACACCACCCACGTGTTTGTGACTGCACGTCAAAACAAAACGTCAGATGTGTAGTCGACGGGTCTTTGCACCGACGGGCAAAGACCAACTATAGCTCAGCTATCGAAACTATTATTTCCAAGTAAAATAATGAACTCTGAACACTGTGCTACTGTCTCATGTGTAAACAGATGTGTTTCCATGACTACCAAGCTTAAGATACTGCTGAAAGCACTGGGAAAAGCAGGTAAGCTGACATCGAGTTGGGTTTGTTCATCACGCCGTTGTTTCCAGGATGCTTGCTCTAAAACGCAGATATCGTTTATGAGTTGGACACCCCTATTCTCCTGTTATGTTTGCAGTGCCAAAGCAGAACTATATTATATAACTTTGGTCACTTATTCAAAGAAAAAACAAATAAAAAAACAACACAAAATGCAGGTAGAAATGCACCCACGTGTCCTGCTGAGGTTTATCCCCTCGGGGCCTGGGCGTGTCAGGCTCACAGATCAGCAGATCACAGTGGACAGAGGGATGGAGGTCGGGGCCTTTGGGAACAACTCCTGACGGGGGGATCAATGCTCACTGCTGCTCCTAACCTCTGATTGGGGGGGGGGGGCAGCAGACACTGAAGCATCACCTCCACACTCTGGCCCAATATGGCTGCCATCAGCATGAATTGCCGGTCTGCGGTGTGACTACTCTCTCTTTGTCCTGTCCTGTTTGTCCGTCCGCCTGACTCGTTCTCTGTTGTTCTGCCCTTTTTTCTCTTATTCAGACTTTTATTTGCTCTCATCCTTTCTTTCTCGCTCTGTGTAAGACCGTTTTATGTCTTTGTCATTCAGACTCGTCAGTCTCCGCGGCTTTCACCGAGTCCTCTTGTTCTTCGTCTCAGAAATAAGCTGCATAATGATGTCCCCTCCTCTCTTTCAGTTTATATATTCATCCCTCTCTGTAAGCCCCAGGGTACAGAAAGAAAAAAGGGACAACATGAACGAACTCACTTACGGTTTTTAACCCTTTGCGCCTCTGCTTCTCATCCACTCCCTATTGGCTGCGTGTTCAGGAACCACGGGACGCGGGTCGCACGGTTGCACCGGCAAAAAAACAGAATAAAAGCTAAAATTGATTTTTACGTTGCAAAAAAGCGACAGAGGGAGCGGAGAGCCCGTCAAGCAGAACGAGGCAGTAATAGCAGCCGAACGGCGAGACAGAGGCTGTGGCTGAACAGCTTCTGCACCTTGAGACTGTATTTCCCTCAGAAAAACAGGGGCTCTCATCTCAGCGGGGGGTATTTGCAGAGCGGAGGGAGGGGGCGGAGGGGGTGCGTCGCATTGGTCTGCACCACGAGTCGAAACAGTCTCTCTTTTACATAAACATAATACAAATGCAGCGTGGCTGTTTTCTGCGTATCTGTACATTTTCTCTCTCTCTCTCACACACACACACACACACACACACACACACACACACAGACTCCAGCAGCAGGGAGAGCTGGCTGAAGCAGCAGAGCAAACAGGGAGGTGCGAAACACTGCAAAGACTGCTCACTGCTGCATTCTCCGAGCCAGAACCTCCCCTCTTTCTCTCTCCATTGTTGTCGACGAGTCCCGAGACCCTCGGCTCAGTACCCGCTCTTTCGGCGCTCCTCCTTTGTCTCGTCACATCTACGCAGGGATTTTTTAGAAACAGATTCAGTGCGCGGGCATTTATGTTTCACGTCGCGACTTGTGCCACCACTTCTTCATCGTGCACAAACATCACCAGGGAACATGCTGTGACTAATTACGCAGCGACTGTAGAGATGCCGTTGCGTCGACCGGTGCGCACCCCACAAGGGTTTGACCGATGGGACTTGATGAGAGTCAGCAGCAATACGTTTGACTGTGAGCCGATGTTTTATAATGATGTTCTGCATATTAACGGCAACGTTCACACCCTAAAAATACAAGTTCACAGTGTTTCCTCTGACACAGCAGTTGAAAATGGGACGCTCGAACTCTCGAATAAAACCTGAAACACTTCAGGCAGGTCAGCTGCTCCTTCAGGCGGAGTGACCCAGTAGCTGGAGCAGGTCTATAATGCACAGCCTCCTTTAAAGAAGGACCTGAAAACAGACAAATCTGTCATATGTCACACATGTAGCTACTGTATGATCATACAGGATCGATCAGGATAATGATAAACACGATAAAAACATTAATTAAAGATCATTACATGCCTGATACAACCTCTGACCCAGTTGGCTAATGACAATAAAGGGCCGACCAGACAAAGTTGTGGCCAGCACGTATCTGGATACTTGATACCTGGTATTCAGATGCTGAAACTCTTTGATAGACACCTACAGTGCGTCAGTGCCTTTACACCATCTTGGTTGTGCAACAAGATGACTACAGGGCATGCTAACAGCTCTGCGAGGCTGAACGTGGGCACACAAGTGCTTTGAGCTGAATGTTAACGCCAGGTTGCTGAACACAACGCCAGTGCTGACAGGCTTTGGTACGATGTTCACGCTCTTAGTTCGGTTTGTTAGCATGCTAACACGCTAAGCTAACTAACTTGATTTGAGTCAAAGTCGTTAGGATTGGCTGACTCGATGGTACAACCGAGTGGTAACATTCACCCTGCTGTTTGAAAATGAAGCGGCGTGACATTGAATGCAACATGCTGACAAAAAAACAGGTACATTTAATGTTGAGATATGTCCACAGAGAAATTTATATACTATGCATGTTTTCAATAAAATTGCTAATCATGTCTCAGGTCCTCATTTTCTTTCTTTATCTACCTACAGAACAGCACTGACAATTAATAAAATGTCGTTATCAACAAAAACACATGAAATATACATGAGATCTTGTCAAAACATGGTGTGTTCTGGCTGGCACAGTGTGTGTATATTGATTAAACATAACCATACTGAAAATAGCTGTTTAATAGCCGCTATTTCAGTTTGCAGCGACTGACGGATGAGCCAGTAAAGTTAATTTTGGACACTAATTTGCAGACAGGTTTGTCCAAAGGCAGTGAGCCAGCAGCGTGATGATGCCAGTTTCCTGGCCTGGCTTTATGACGTTCACTCAGTCCATCTAACAATGCAACACACTCCCAGTGTTTCTGAACTACATTTCTGTATTTAGCCGACGCTCTTATCTGAACTGAGCAGGTAGAGGCTCTGTGTCTGCCCCCCACTCCCCCGCCGCCGCGCTCTAAAACGCCAAACGCTGTCGACGGAAGCCATGACACTTGTGCTCAAAGTCTGCCTTTTCTAACAGCTCGACTCTCCTGCAGGGCCTGCAGCCGAGCAGATAATGGCAACGGGAAGATTGACCGCTTTGCAGACAGGTATGGAGGAGGAAAAAGCAAAAGCAAACGTCACATCAGGTTTGAGTGATGGTGATAGCGGTAGCAGTGGTAAATCGCCGGCCTGAGGCTGAATTAGCCGATCACTGGACTTTGTTACATGCTGAAAGTATATTTTTTCCTGAGCGACAATGGGTCTCGACCCAAGAGGATCGCTCAAAGTCCAGCTGGTATCAAGGGGAAGCTGGCTCAAGCCGATTTCAAGCTCTGCTCTCCGATTGCATTTACATAATGGAGCTGGTCACTAATTGGAAAGCAATCTAATGCCCGGTGATATAAGACGGCTAATACTTTAATAAGACGACCTAATGAAGTATGTCAATGATCACAGTGGTCTGCACCTCTGGCTCTGCCAAGTGGTCCTGAGGGAGTCGTGAAAGCTTCGCGATGCTTTATAATGGTCAGCGGTTAAGCCATTTAGAGATACTGAATGGGATGGAGGTGTGTGTGTGTACGTGGTGCATGTATGAGTTTTTGTGTGTGTGTGTGTCAGTGCGTGTGATTTCAATCACTGAACTTCATCTAAATGAGATGTCTGCCCTATCACGTGATCGACCTCCCCAGACGCTCGGCTCCCCTCCGCCGCGTTAAGCTGGCCCGCAGCTAATCTGAGAGCGAGCGCGGTTCATTGTCTCCATCACAATCCCAAATCCTCGTGAGCTTAACAAATAAACACCCTCTTGAGTAGCTAAGAGTTGGTGATTTGAAAAACATGCAGTTCAGTCCGTTGAGGCAAATTATTCATGTTTAATAAGAGCGATAAGCAGCAATGTGCTTGAATTAATGGTGAAAGAGTAATAGGATGAAGTCAGATCACCTGATGGACCAACAGGTACCTGTTTGTTTCCATGTTTGATTTGATCTAGAGCTGCAACCAGCAGCTACTCTGATGATTGGTCAATTGTTGAATTAAGTAATATTTCCAAACATTTCCTTGTTGCACATTCTACATTGTGAAGATTTGCAAACTGTAACTCAACAAATGATTGTCACTGTCACTTTAGGCTTTAGGGAAATTGTTCCGGACATGGTTGTTCTGGCATTTCGTGTGCAGAACCCAGGCTTCATCTGAAACACCAGCTCTGCTGAAGGGCAACAAGGCGGCCAATCCCTAGGGCAGCTGTTTTCCAGATGCCCCTGACCTCTGACCTCATGCTAACGACAGCCCTCCCCTCAGTGATGAAATGAAAGCATCACATCCATTGGTGTTCGTTATGTGCGGTGCAGGTTGTAACTAAATTGCTGTCAACTTGTTGCCTCAGTGTAATGTGAGTGTTTTGTTTTCATTTCATCTTTTCCCAGAAACAGCAGCTTCCTGTTCCAGTGTTCTCCAAGAAAACAGCGTAATGCATTAACAACCCATAACTGCTCTCAGCGGCTCGGCTGCAGCAGTTGAGAAAGCGATGCTCTGCTCAGTCGCACTTTATTAGAAGACGCTGATAAAACATAAACAGCTCATTCACTTGTTCTCCTCTCTCTCCGCTGAGATTTATATCTTGCGGTTTAAAATCTGCTCTAACCTTTGCGCTGCAGCTGCTCGATGAACTGGAGCACAAGTTAATGTCTGAAACCGCACCAGCGCCGGTCCTCCCTCCAGGGTTTGCAAAGGCCTATCTGTTGCAAAACTACATAATGATTTCTGTGCTGTCAAAGAGACCCGGGAGGATTTATTCATATCGAGTTTTGTTTTGTGTTCAAGGATTAGCCCGGCTGTCTAGCACCTAAAACCAGTAGAAAACAGGCAGAGCAGTAAAGCTATTTTCTTTTAATTTGGCACTCTGTTTCTTTATGCAGCACTTTCTATAGTGCATGCAGAAACCCAGGGCTTCTGTAGAGTCAGTGTGGGATGTGAGGACCGAATCGTAGGAAGCAAATGTCAAAAAAAGTGACTCAGCACTCTAACTGCATCTAACTGTTGATTCACCGGCAGGCCAAACGGCTAAGCTAATTGTATGCTATTCCTGAGCTTCCTTTCACAAACTCCAGGGGTTCAGTCAGCGCAGTTTATTGCTTTAATATTTATTCGGTGCACTGGCAGCTTGACAGTGGGAAGCGACAGTAACGTCAAACAGTGACTCAGCAATGTTAGCTGTGCTGGTAACAGCTGATTCACGGGCAGGGCAGACGGCGGGGCTAAACTTTTGCTGTAGCCCGGCAAAAGAAAATGGTGCCGGAGACTCCCAGCATGCCGCAGGGGCAGTGATGATGCTCCAGGAGGTATCAAAGATGTCTCCACCAAGGTAAGAGGCATACGTTTTGGCATCTGTTCAAATAAATTAGCTCAAACAAAATAAACACCTTGCACGTGCTGCACACACACAGCTTGTTACAGCTTGATGCAAACTGGGCCGAGTTCGTCTGGAGTCTAACTTCACACTCCATGAGCAAAACAAATTTTAATACAATGATTACAGCGTTTTCCACCGCAGTATGTTCCATACTTCTTGCGGACTGATATAGCAACCTTCACCAACAGAAAATCAAAGTTGCACATCAGAGGAAATCTCCTCTGACACATGATTACAGAAGTTGATGGGTCAATTTTAGCCCCAAATTAAAGTCGGGATTAGCATGCTGCAGAGTAATTACAGAGGCACGGCCGTGCATGCAGACAATCAGAGTCTGTATCACGGTGCAAAAATAATCGTGCACGCAGACAGACACTTAATTAGATCAGGCGCAAACACACACGCAGACACAGTGGCTGGGTCGAAGCACCTTTGCTGAGTCACTGGAAACAGCCAGTCCCCGAGAAACCCATACAGGAAACTAGAGGAGCCTATTACATGACGATAACTCAATAACGCAGGATGAATACTGACTAACACTGAAAAATAACAGCTTTTCTTGGCACCAGTCGTCATCTCACACACACACACACACACACACACACACACAGAGACATGGATGGTTTCTCTGCAATGGCAACATCCTCGGCATGAATGAATCATCACAAAACACAGTTGTCTATTTTAGAGTACAAATGATGGCTTGGTTGTTTCGCGACCACAACACGTAGCCCCTAACCCACACACACATGCACACACATGCACACACACACAGACACCCACACAGTTTTCTATCCCCTCTTTGAGCACTCAAGTCAGAACCTGCACGGTCATTTGTCCTCCCCTGGACCAAAACACAGCCCGGAGACTGACTTCACCCCATTACGTTACCAGCATGCCAACTGGAAACCATAGCAATGACACAACGAAAACAGACCTGTTTTCCTTTTTGTTGTTGTTGTTGTTGTTTGTTTGTTTTTTCTTCTTCAGGTCTGTAGGGGGCACTGAGTTCATCTGCATCACCTGCATGTAAGGTATCTCTTATATTTATCCATATGACTCACAGTGACTCGGCAGAAAGAGGCTCATTTTAGGGGATCAAACCTTTGTCCTTGCAGTTGCAGGACAATCTCTCTCTCCGTTACATCATCCTCAAACCTCTTATCTTTCGCCAAGTTTGCTCATATCTATTTCATTGAGGAAGAACAAAAAAAAAGTGGGTACAGGCTGCTCGTTTTCATAAAAGCTTGCACACATTTGTTATTGATCGGCTCTTGCACGGCGTATTCCCCCAAAGAAAATAGGTTAAATAGGCACCTACTGTTCCGTCGCCTGCATTAATCCCGTTACTTTGGATAAAGAAAGGACTTGCCCAAATCCCCTGACTGAACCTTACATGCCTCCTCTTATGTCAAGGTAGATTTAAGAGGACTGATTGTTTAACGAGTTTATGCTGTCTCATGCCCCAATTTCCACAGGCGCGCCATCAAAAACATTGCGCATGAAAAGTAAATGTTTCGTCCCTGGATGTTGGATGCTTGGATGATCTTGCGCAACAAAAGCAGGCTAAAGGAAAACCGACCGAAACGCAGTTGCTGGAGAGTAAACGTCACGTCTGTGCGGAGAGAAAAAAAAAAAAAAAAATCAGAGCTGGGACCAAAAACAGGCAAAATACGCAGCAGTCGCTCCACAGCATCCCACTCAAAGAAACCTGGCCGCCGCAATCAACTCAGCGCATATAGGCTGAGAAAACACACAGATAACACATCAGTTGGGTATTAACTCAAATACTTTACGTACCGTTATGGACGATGAGCCACTTTACCGGAGAGTTTGTGGTTCTGAACCGGAGAGGAGCGTCGGCGGTGCGTGTGTGTGTGTGCGTCAGGCGGAGACGGGAGAACAGAGGAGGAGATTTGGCACATTTGGAGAGGAACGCAGCCTGGTGGCGGAGCGCAGCGCGCCGGGATGCGGCAACATCCGTCTGCAGACAGTCGACCAGCGGCGTGCGGTCCTACCAGGGAGGGGCGCACCAGGCTCACACACTGCACCAGCAGTAACTCATTCACTGCCAGGGCGGTGTGGGTGGGTGCACCGCTTTTGTAAGCAGAGGGAGAGAGAGAGAGAGACAGCGGCTCTGCGCTGCTGTGTATGTGTGTCTGTGTGTGTGTGTGTGTGTGTGTGTGTGTGAGTGGTGTGATGCACCATATCTCACGGCAGTGAATAAAAACATCTGTCGTCAGCCACTCGTCAGTTTTACAACGACACCACGACACGAATCACAGACAGCAGCTTCTAAAGCAGGCAAATGCGACCGACAAGCACTAGTTTAACAAGACGCAGAAACAAACCAACAATGCAGCAGATTAAAAATACGGAGGCACTTTGCTGTGAACCGACTGTATGTTCACCGTGAACTCGCGATGACGCACCAGATCCATTATTATAGCCACAACACCCAAGTGTTTATTCATGATTTGTCTCTGTAAACAAGGATTAACTGGAGCCAAGCTGAGTTTTAATACAGCGAGTTAACACCACGGGTTAATCTGTGCGCACATATAATTTACCTGGAGTTAGGATTAACAATTCAGTATGACAGTTTATTTAGTTTAGGGCAGAGGTTCGTCCTGATGGTGGTGCTGCAGGGAAGATCAGGAGGTCACCAAGGAATCAACAAGACTGACAAAGCCAGACAAGGCTGGAAGTGTTCCTGCAAGTGTGGCTGGAGGTGCCCGCCAGGTGAACCTTTGGGGCAGGAACTGAGCCCTCACAGGACATTTCAGTGCACGCACTTTGGTCTGGGGCTGTTCGTCCTGGTTTAGGGTAGCAAGAGAGACCGCCTTTTCATGCCCAAAGAGAGATCTGTGAAGAAATGGTTTTCATATTTCTGTGTGGCCTGCAAATCCCAATCCCCAATCCCATCGAATAACCTCTGGGATGACCTGCAACACCGACTGCGAGCCAAACTTCACTAATGCTCTTGTGGCTGAACGGGAGCGAATCCCCGCAGCCCAGGTTCCAACATCCTCACAGACAGACACAGGCGCGCGTTTGTGAGTCCACAGTCTTTGTTTTTAATAAGAGAGTAATAAAATGCCCAAACACCGGAGCCACAGTCTGATATCATAATGCTGACACCTACTGTGTGCACATTACCCACCCACGACACTGATACCTTTGTATTTAGTTGTTGACTCCACATAATGTGACAAGAGCGGCCGGTCCCCTCCCTCACGCTGTCTCTAATCTTTTATACGTCTCTATATAATACTGCATAATAAAAATAGATTAAAACTAATCATAAAAGTAAATGATGACAACGTTCACGCTCCAGTGAAGGGGATTGTGTGTGTGTCTGTGTGTGTCTTTGCCATTTTTGCATAATCATGCTTGTACGTCGTGCATTAAGCCCTTAATATGAGTCACGTTGGTCATTATGCATCGCCATGCAAACGTGTGTTTGCTTTGTGAGCCGTTGCTGTGTGTGTACAGGTGTGTGAGACAGCATGTCGGACGAGCACACTGCACCAGCTCCGTCCTGTTTCAGCTGACGGTTAAACAATCCCCTCAACACACACACACACAAACACACACACACACACACACACACACTATCTCCTTTGCCACTGGAATAAAACCTGTCAGCTGATCAGATCAGCAGAGCCCATTCAGTAGATGCTGTGACCACACCCCTCCATGCAAACGCGCCCGCCTCCTCACGTAAGCTGCCAATCAGAGGAGAGAGACAGAGCCCCTGACGCGTCCTCCGAACAGATAAGGCTGCAGTTTGGAGCAAAAGATTTTCCCTCCTGGTCTTGGCAACAAAGCATCTTAGTCATATCTGTAGTTGGATAGGAAAAGTCATCACAGCCTGACTCCACGCCACAACCCACATCTCAGATTTTGTGGGGTGATGCAAATCGGCCTGGTGTAGCTCATATTGAGTGGCCGCAAAACAATCAGAGGTTTGTTCGGTTTTACTGCAACTTAAATCACTAGGACGCTGTAAAACACTGCTGACAGCACACCAAGCTGCACGTACAGTATGTGCATTTAACACTAACATGTTCTTCTTACACGTATTTATGTAAATTTGTAAATATTTTAGATCTATATTCTATTTTTTATCTTATTCAGTTTTTGTCTTTTGTACTTTTTTATGCTCTTCTGTGCTGCTCTAAGAACCAAATTTCCCTCAGGGGATTAATAAAGTACTTCTATTCTATTCTATTCTATTCTATTCTATGTTCACACTGCTTTATTCTCTAAGAGGGGTCATCTTGCAGTGCTACAGTCAGAATCTATTTTGCAAAGACTTCACAATATGAGAAACAGGATTTGAGTAGTTACCATGTAACTAACTGATAGTTTACCATTAGTTGAACAGTAACTTCTGATCCAAACGTACAGAGCGGCGCGTGGCATTAATGTTTGCTCAGCTGACAAACGAGCGAGGGGCAAATTAGAGACAGCCTTGTCATTTATGCCTCTTTGACTACTTTATTAACAATTCCTAATGGCGGACAGTGTAAGAGAACAGAACAGATACAGAAAACGAATGCAGGGGCTATGATGACTCAGTGAAACGTGTCACCACTTGATCTAAAGTGTTTCTCTTTATTAAACACTCACAGAATATGCAGATGCAGACGTCTTTGACCCCGCCAGGTCCATTGTTTTCCTGTTTCCCAGCACCTCGTCACTGTTTGCAGAAATATCATTCACAGCATTGATCAGCGTTCCCTGTAAACTTGCTTGACAAGGTTAGCTAACTCTACACCGGTAAAGGGTTTCTGCTTTAAGTAAAATAACAGGTCTGCTCAGCTCCAGGTGTTTAGAAAGGAGACTTGTAGACTGATGGAGAATAATGATTTACTTCCAGACTAAGGCTCCGCCTGACTGCCCCACCTGCAGACATCTGTCTGATCAATCACTATGCAGGGGTAAAGATATTAGGGCAGATGGTGCGAAACACCGCATCAGGTTCTGACTCCGGCACAGCCTCTCGCCGGCTTTGACCTCATTTCACCCTCCAACAAAAGCAACATTCAGGCCAGGCCACTTGGAGATCGGCTTCGTGCTTGTGATGGATGTCAGATGTTGGTGTGTGTGTGTGTGTGTGTGTGTAACACTGGCCTCAGCGATAGAAAGACTGACACTGGATGCCGGTACCAGCCAAGGTCTGATGCTTTTCCCTGGCGAGACGACGTATCCTCTGTCTCTCCACGAAGCCACGACGCGTGCGGCGCAGGAGGCCTCGGGCCGCTCCTACAGGGACGCCGTCTCCCCCAAACCCGTCCCTCTCTTCCTGTCCCCTAACGTCTTACTTCTTAACAGTAGGTGCTATTTTTATTCATGACAAATGTTCCACAAATGTGGGAAATGAGCTCATGAATGCATGATGTATTCCTGTTGTCACACACCATATGGGCATCCCAGTGCATCTTCATCTTTTCATTACTTTGTTTCCAATGGATTATTTGCTCCTGTCTCTCTTGATGTCTTTTCTTTCCATCCCACCGCTCGTGTCTCTTTCCGAGCAGACATGCCTCCTTCTTTTTTTTACCTATTTTTGTTTCCCATCTTCCCCTTCCCCCCCTCCCCTTTTCCACTCTCACTCACTTTCTCTCTATCCCTCAGACTGCAGTGATGGCAAGCCCTGGGATCAATATCAAAGCTTTGCATAATTCAAAAGCTGCCTCAATAATGTATGACGCAATGAGCCACTTTGCAAGGATGCCTCTCTCTCTCTCCCTCCATCTCAGTCTCTGTCTGTCTAGCCTGACTCAGGTAAAGTCTACCTGCACCACTATTTGCATTCACAGCAGATGCATAATGTTCAAACAGTGAAGTGAAATTAGTTTATGAATGTTGGCTGTGCTCAGATTTGTTTGCTACTTGTCTGCAGCTTGGTGTTGAGACGGCAGCTCAGCTCTTAAAGTTTGTTCCTCCTGTTGCTGCGATAACGCCATGACTAAACAAAACGCCACAAAGAGCAACAACAAAACAACAAAACAACAAGCCCAGAATGATTCAACGAGCTCTGTATCATCTTTTTGAATCACTGCGCCTCACAGCTGCAATTATCCTTGTTGAAGATTACCGTGGGAGTGGAGGGATTCATTCAGATCTAACACTCAGAAGAGATTCACTGCATCTGCCGCGGCTGCGACGACGCAACGTGCCATGCGTCAGGGATCAAAAGCTGGCCTGCAGAGCACTGACAGCGACAGCACACTCGCCGCTGATCAAAGGCGGCTAAGTGAGCACGTACTCAACATTTAAAGAGTTCAGGAGCTCGTTTTTTAAAGCGGGGCGCACGTTAGACGGGTTTTACCTGAAGAAGCGCTTTTAGAAGTCGTCTCTCGCGCTCGAGACTGGCTGCGAAAAGAGCGCGCTGAAACTTTACAACACAGCAGCTACACATCCTCTCTTTTGCCCATAAGGTAAGGGTTAGGCTGGTGAACCATCTCAGAGAGATTACAGGGGAGCAGCCCGTGATGACACTGCACTTTAAGCGCTGGTGGATTAGCATTAGTGTGTACATACACACACACAGCTGTGGACTCACTCGGGTCCATTCAGCACCGAGCGGGGCAGGATTTGAATGTCACGACTCTCAACGAATAAACTTAAAAAAACGTGAAATATCATCGTCCTTATTAGTTTCCAAAATGCCGGCCACATATCGGCTGCCACAGTGTGTTTACTGGGCTGCAGGAGAGGGACTTTAATGTGTCTATTAATCATAATGAACACAATTAATTTGAGGTTCTGGGATTTTATGAGCAGTCAGTACGGGGCCTGTCTTCATTCAGTGCAGCAGCTGGTTGCACACCGAAAACTCTCATTTCGAAACATTTCTTCAACAATTTTCTCAATATTTTAGAGAAACACGATGTTAGTATTAATTAATAATATAAAATACTACAGGTCGGTAATATCAATATGAATTTCAGCTTCTTCTCTGTCAGACATTACTGATCTGATGCTAACGTGGAGGAGCAGCTGAATGTCTGTTCGACACCGTGTATTCCTGAGCTTTAGCTCGCCATTTGCGACGCACAGTAGTTTTAAGCACAATTTTCATTTTTCTCATGCTTAAAATCTTTGATGTGGTCAAAAGGAAACTCAGAACAAGTTAGCATTTAGCTTCACGTTTAGCCTTTCCATTTTTAGCGTGGGAATGAATGAAGTACGCCGACTACAACTCGCCGACATGAATACTAGAAACAAACATGAAAATTTGATGCTCCACTAACCGATGGAAGCACTCGTGAACTTGTAGGGATTTCAACTCTTCACCCCCACTCACTGCCTCCAGGCACCGGGGAGTGTTTTACTAGAAAGCACAAGACAAGACGATGTGCAGAGAGCCGGAAAGAAACGAGTCGACTAAGTGCAAACGGTCCTTCCACACCGGTTCAGCTCAGGGCTGGCGAAATGGAAACCGACAGCTCCTCAGATGCCATTTTAACAACAGCTGACTGTATGTGTGCGTGCAGAGCAGACTGTGCTGTGACCTGGGTGAACAGCACACAGCAGGACTCACATAAGCATATGGGAAGTGAGAAGGGTCGTGGAGGACAAGATGCAGGTAAGCAGTATGTATCGTGACTCTGTGTGTGATCAGTGCAGCTCAGCGCTGCAGACGCAAAACGTCTAACGCGCAGGCACATGCATGTTTGTCTGTGCATGCATCCTGCGACTGACTGTGCACACGTGCGATTGTACAGGGCAGGGCAGCTAACTCGTTTGAGATTTGCTGTTTCTGAGCTTGTAACAACTTATTTTTCTGGTCTAAAGATTAATTTCCCACTGTGCTGCAGAGAACAAGACCCTGATGAACGGTAACTTATCCAAAACTTTCCTCACTAAAAACCTTTTAGCCAACTTACTTTGACAGTTGCACCTGTGCATATGCACGCGTATGCAAGAAATAAAATAATGATAGTATAATCATTATGTTGATAATAATAATAATAATAATAAACAATGGCTGAGTTGTAAGAATCACATACGTCACATACAACTGTGTGTGTGTGTGTGTGTGTGTGTGTGTGTGTGTCCTCAGCAGGTCTGTTTAGAAAGGCTAAAGTGTCCCAGCAGCGAGTCCCTGTGACCTTGGCTTGAATGACCACATTACCAAATCCCACTGAGACTGATGACCCCTCCCCACTCTTCCCAGCAGCACCAGAGGAGGCACACACACACACACACACTCACACACTTCCTCTCTTTCCAGCTGCGACAAGGTGAGGGAACAGAACTGCTGTGTCACACTGTGGGTCAGGACATTGTTACGCAGCAAAATAAAAATGGCGGTTACCTTCAGAGCCGCAACAGCCAATGACACACAGCCGAGAGGGCGATGAAGGCGGTGATCAGCGAATAAGCTGCCAGGAGGAGGTGGTCAGAGTTTAACAGAGCACTGGGTGTTTTTCAAGTTTTCTTATTTGTCTAGTTGGATTTCTTTCTTTTGACTTGTCTGAAAACAGAATATATAAATAACACGGTTCATTTGTTGCCAGACATCATTTGCACAAAAGTAGGTCAGAGAAAGAGATCAGACGGAAAATGATCCCCTTCCCTTTGGCGCATTAATTCAAACACTCTTAAGAGCTGCGCGTACGTGACTTCGCCGCGCGGCGTGGAATCAGAGTTTTACATCTAAAGTTAAAGCTGCTTAGAGAGAAATCTGCAGGCAGCATCGAGGACGTTGAAGGTGACGGAGGTAACTGCGCGGAGAGCAGCGCTACATCATCATACCGAATGCTCTCATGGCACCGGTCGATACACGAGACCCGGCATGAAGAACACAGGGAAATAAAAAATACATCTGCTTTGGCAAAATTAATGAATTATTTACACGTGAAATGCTTTTCTTAAAAAACTGATTTTCCACAAGTGCTGAGGCGGAGCGAATGCAGCGGGACGAGCCGCACGCCGGCAGTGAGCTGAGTGAATGAAAGGGGCCTTTTTAAAGTGAAACCGGATCGCTTTGTTTAGGAAGGCCGTTGGGGAATAAATAAAAAAAACAGCAAACTCGTGCAATCCTCATGCAGGACTGAGGAGTGCGGTGTCCGTTTTTATGTGACTAATTGTTGTGCAGCCGCTTATGACAGGAAAACACAAGGAGGTCGGGAAAGAAAAGGCTCCCGGGAGCTCTGGAGCATCAGGCTGAAAGAAGTGGAAATGAGGCGCCAACACGGCATCCCGACACTGGGGAAAAGAGCTTCCAGCTTCCCCGACCATAACTTCTGCTGCCACTGTGCTCAATCGATTCCTACAAGGCAATCTAGCAGAGCTTAGCGGTGATGGAAATGTCTCCTTCTCGCCATCCAATATAGGAAACGGACACAGAGAATGACACAGGAAGAAGTGTTTCAGAGGCAGGAGGTGATTCGCGGTGGGAACAGGAGGGAACAGTGCCGCCGTTAAGCGTGAGAACCAGTTATTAGATGAGTGTGTGTTTGCTGCAGAATGATTTAATATTATGGCTCCTTTTCCAGGCTTTTGACATTATCTGCCATTATAATAGGTTATCGAGTGACTCGTGCCACCGCAGTGCAGAAATGATCTGATCTAACATTTATGATGTGAATGACCAGTAAACACACGACGGCAACTGCAAAATCGTCACCTGGGAGGATCATCAGTGCTCGTACGACTCAAAACAAAACATAAATATCTTTAATTTCAGAAGATCCTAAGATCTCTGAGTCACACTTAACTGTATGATTTGCTTTAATGCAATATTTTGTCGCTCAGGTCGTGAAGCTGTAACCCATTTTCAAAGTGTCCAAATGAAATAACTACATTTTGGATAGATTAGCTTGGACCAGCCTCCCCCTCAAACTTGATTTATCAAAACCAATTTGGTTTTTCAAAGTGGCGGCCGGTCCCACGACACAAAGCAAAGATATGTGCTTTTCTGTAACTACGGGTGATAGAATTGATTCTCTACAGTGCGACAGGCTCTAATTGAAGATGAGGACCTACAAAGCTTTTTATTTACCACATCAGCAGCGAGCGAAACCACAGCTGGGCCACATTTACTCCACCTCGTTTCCTGTCAGACGGCGTTTTTTCCCCACGGCCGTTCAACCGTCTGTACAAAGGCGTAAAAACGGCGGGCGGGCGGCCCAAACAAGCAAACACATCGAATAAATAAGTAAAAAAGTGACGACACCTGAATGATTTGTGGGGACGAGCAGCCGCTGAGTGTTCACCGTGGTTAGAGCTGCTTGATCTTTGTGGATGATAACAATATGAGACTTTCTCTCACCCCTCCACACCTAACTTGACCTGGCAGCAATCATGCTAAAGAGGAAATGATACAAAGACTGAGGAAAGAGATAGAGAGGGATTTTTAAAAGTAACTAAAACCATCTAATGCTCAGCTTTTAGGTCTTAAAATACTCTTTTAAGCTCAGGGCGACGAGGAGAGAAGTCCTAGAAAGGCAGCTCAGCGGCGAGAGCTCACAGGACAGGGTAAGGGGGCTTCTTTACCTCCGGATGAGCACATATGTGGAGGTAAGACTGGGGGTGAGATCTGGGTGAAGGGATGTGACACAATACGAGGCAAAAAGACACAAAAAGAAAAAGTTTTCCAGCTGTTATTTATACTTTAAAAGTTTTTTTTGGGAGGAGGGGGATTGACCGTTTGGTGAACTTCTACACGAATTATTAAAGAAAGTATCAGAATCTCACTTTAGCCTCGGGGTGAGCGGTAACAGATGATTATCGGAAGTAAGACGCTTGACATTTCAAATAAGTACTTTTAAGCTGATCTTATTGTGCGGTCGGTTGAGTCATTAACTTTTCAGAGCGCGGTGAAGGGACTGCATGGAAATACACCCGGTTTCCAGTTTACTGACATAACACATGCGGTCCAGTACGACAGACCTGCAATTAATCCTTTTATTCCCCTCACAAAGGTTCAGGGTTTTGCAGAGACCGTCTTACTGTGTTTTCATTTTGGACCACTGCACTGGGGTATGATGACAAGTGTGCAGATACACTAAACTGCCCAGAGCCACGCGTTTAGTATTCGCAGCTGCATGAATGTTTGATGTGGACCCTGAGCCGAGACACTGTGGGCTGATTTGTGCAGCAGCTGACGGTGCGCCGGCTCTAACGGCGGAAAACTATTCTACTGGGCTGACAAGTCAGTCTGTCTGCCGTGTCGTTGGTCGATCCACCACTTTTAACTTTTCCTCTAGTGCCACCATCAGGTCGGCAATGTCTCCTGGAGGTTTGACCGCCTCTGCGTGGGCTGGGCTGTGAGCTGCTGTGTTTTCTTTTGTTTTCTTGTTTTTGTTTATGTTTTCCTCAACATATGGCGTCTTTAATCTATTCTGGCGACGACTAATAATTTTATTCGTCTGCATTAAATGAACAATATCTCAGTTTCTCTCAAATGGGAAGAAATGCTAACATGCTAACAAGCTGAACTGTGGTGGTAAACATCATCATGTTCATGTTAGCATTTAGCTCAGTGGAGCACATCCTGACAGCAACTTGCTTGGCTCCAGACCTCCGATTCGCCTGGCGTGACGACGGGAAACTCAGGGTTTCTTGGTTGAAAGAGCGATCGGTCCGCTCAGCATCACAGGCAGGACTGACGCTGCTGCTGTGAAGCTGTGACTCAAGGTGGAGTAACAATGATGGACACTACAGAGAAGGCTGCTACTGAAGCTGCTCTCAATCAATCCAAAGTTGGCCTGGTCCAGACCTGTGTTCTGTAAGTTCGCCCTGCTCCACTGTGAAACTCCAGCAGAGGCAGGACGTTGGCAGGAGCTAACTCAAACACTTATAAATGGCAGAAATTATGTTTTTAAAAAGAAACAAACTCTTCAGTGCCTTCAATGTATGAGATAAAACACAGGCTGAGCTTTTGTGTGTCTCAGTTTCTCATTCATCATCAAACGTTAAGTTATGGAGAAAGATAAAACCAGAACGCCTCCTCTGGATCCTCAGCCCACATCCTCCTTTGACCTCTGTCGTCCTGTATCGACCTCCTTTAACCTTTCATCTCTGACACCTTCGGGGTCTTCCGAGTGTCGTCCCGCTCAGGTGGGGAAGGGGAGGTCGCTACGGCAACAGTCCCGATGAGGCACGGTCCCCAGGCGCCGGAGCAAATTGGCTCCATCATCGAATGTGAATCTTTAATCGCTCCGTGCCGCCCCACAGGCCGACTCTCACCTCCGCCTCCTCCACGCCATAGAGATAACACGCTCCCTCGCTCCTCTGTGTGTGTGTGTGTGTGTTTCCATGACTGCCGCGCACACGTCATTGAGAAAAAAACCTGAATTAATTTCCTAATGAAATAAAAAAAACTTTTCCTCACATCTACACCCACATACACAACCGAGGGCCCGTTTCATGACGGGGTTTTCCTAATTATCGAAGGCAGAGCTGCAACCTGGAATTACTTTCCTTGAGACGTAAATCCCCTCTATTCGTTCATTAATTGGGTGCGTGTGCATATTTGTTTCCAAGGGTCACAGGAAAGTTTCAGAAGAAAGTCTAATCTTAGTAATTTGACTGCGCTCATGAATGAGCGGGACTGTAAAACCAGGCTGCAGCTCGTTCTGGAAGCCTCTTATTAGGGACATCCAGTCTTCCTTCCCCCTGCCTGACTAAGCCATCTTACTGAGTCCAACCTGTGTGTGTGAGTCCGAGTGTGTGTGTGTGTGTGTGTGTAGGAGGGAGGATCCACACGTAATCACTACATCGAGTTTATTCCCACTGATTCTTTTACTTTTCCCTCTCTCTCCGCCCACATCTCCCTCAACGACAGCCAGGGAGCCGAGAGAGAAAAGGGAAGACGTGATGTTTCACATCTCACTTCAAAGGATCTCTGGACCTGCGGGACGTTCAAGCCTGTTTCCCATCAACCAACTGCTGCTGCTGCTGCTGCTGCAGCCTTGATTAGCATCCTCGACGCTTTGTTCGGGCGTTTTATAAACACATCAGAATATACCTGGACTGACAGGCCAGCATTAGCATGGGCAACCACTATATACTTAAATGTTTCAGTCATCTGTCAAAACAAAGGTGCTTCTGTTTCTATATATACTGTGTTGTCAGTTTATTAGGTACACCTAGTTAAGCTTAGCGCAGTCTAATTTAACAGCCATGCATTATATTATATATTTATTTTTTGTTAAAACAGTTTAATAAAGGTGTTAATTTAGTGTTACTGTTGGTCTGGAGGCTGCAGCTCCACTGTGTATACAGAGAGGTGTTTCTACTTATTATCTTCATTGATGTAAACCGTGGCAAATATTAGAAATATCTCCAGGGCGTGCTATTCGAAATAAGACAAATATCTCACTTTTAATGATCCGTGAAGTTCACTGATCTGCCGTTTCACCGTGAACACAAACAAAAAAGCTCTAAATAATTAAAACACAGTAATCAGAACTAGAACGTTTAGGAGCAAGTAACTAAACAACAAACGCTGTGCAGCATTAAATAAAGTGCGTAGTGTCCTTCTGTAACGCTCAAGTAAGACCCTGGTTTCTCATAAACCCCGCTGCTCTCCGTCCATATACTTTGATAAACATGGAAATTTGGTTTTTCATAACTCTGGAAGCCAAAACTTGTTTGGCACGAGACAACGCACACAGAAGAGCACACCGGACAAAAGGTAGACAGCAGGGAGACTGTTTAAGTTTCATTGACTTACAGAAAAAAGAAATCAGCTCTCACACAAACTGCAGAAAACACGGCGTGCACGGCGTGTCAGGTACACACACACACACACACACACACACACACCTCTATGAGTTCAGTGTGGGAGGGTTAATCAGAGTAAATCGCTGACACTAATCCACGGCCTCTCTCACCCGGTCTTCATCTGGGTATTTGTGTAGGCAGCCTGTGGTGTGTGTGTGTGTGTGTGTGTGTGTGTGTGTGTGTGTGTGTGTGTGTGTAAGTTGTCTGGTTGAGCTTCACAGTGAAGGCTTGTGTGTTTCTTTTGTGAGGGAAACAGTTCAGACACACACACACACACACACACACACGGACAAAGGAACCTGTCCAAAAAACATAAAGTCACCACTGCACTGCATGATTTCAACAATGGGGGTCGCTGTGTGTTATTCACCATGGAGGGATGTTAATGCAAAAGCAAAGTAAACCTCACTGCGGCAAAATATAAATACAAGATTTGATTTTAATGTTTTTCTGATTAAATCTAAGCATGTTATTGATAAAGTGTTCCATATCTTCTCTTTAAACCATCAACCGTGTGTTGCATTTCGGTCTCTGACGCGTTAGCCGCCGAGTGTTAGCGAGTGCATTTGTTCAGCCCTCGGGGAAAAGGCTGATTGTGTTTCTTACGGGATCATCGGTGTCATCACTCTCTTACAGAACGTTCCCATTAAATGGAAAAATGATCACCGCGGAAAACTTCGAGGGAAAACTTCAGATCTTGGATCAATGCACGGCAATCTTGGTATAATTTCCCCTGTAGCCTCTAATGTCTACGCTCATTCTTCAGTTGTGTTACACTGACCAGATGCTGTCATCCGGATTTAAAATCTACATTTAAACAGGCTACAAAGGATGTTAGTTACTGAGTGAATTAATTAAAACTCTGCAGCCACTGGGACAAAACAGACCCAGAGCAGTAAGACGCATTTATTCTGCATTAGATTTGGTTTCTGATGGTTTGAAATGCCTGAGGAGAGATAACAACGGACCGGAGACAAAACAGACAAACAGCGGCGGCACTTTGGATGCAGCAGCACTCTTTGCTATCGTATCAGAGAACCGGTAAATCCCGCTGACGACTCGCGGTGCACCCGCATTGTTGTGGTGCATGAAAAGAAAAGATGAAAGCTTGAAAATGTTCATTAAACACCTGCGTACTGTGAATTTTTAAGATATAATTACACACTATCACAGCTTGTTGTGCAACATTTAATAATAACGATGCTTAAAAATGTCGCACTGTGTCCATGTAACAGCTTCCCGACAGGCTGAGACTAAATCACTCTTTTCAGTTTATAAGTGGGGATCGGTATCATCCTGCAGATCTCATTTCAAACAGTCACTAAGGTTTGTGTCGTTGTCAGGCGACCTCGTCGGTGGGCAGCCTTTCGAATTAAAGACCAAACGGTTTTCGCTCAAATTGTCCAGTGTTTGTTGTCATGATGCAGCTAAGTGGTTTTGATTGCAGCCTGCCCTGGCATAAAGGGATTAATGAAGGGTGGTACACAAAAAGTCCTTTTTAAATGAACTAAACTCAGTCCTTTTAAAGTGGACCAATAGAGGAGTTGGGCCTTCAGCCTTCTTTCTGTCTAAACCACGAGCTCCTCTGCACCTCAGGAGAAGGTCATTTCATCTTTAATGTTGGAGGATTCACCACTTATTCTCAGTTTATTGGTAATCTGTTGTTTTCATTTTAACGTGGCGCCGCGGTGCAGTCTGACTGAAACCCTTTGCATGTTTGGAGAAGTGTAACAGTTTCTCCCGTGCACCTGTGTTTTTCCTCGTGCGACGGTCTTGCTTGCTTGTCCTGATGCTACAGCATGTGGTCTGTCTACAGTGAACCCATGGAGCTAAATACAGTGGCAGAGGGGGTGAGGCACACATTAAGTAAACCACAGCTGAGTTTTCTTCAAGGACTGAAAGGGACCGAGTGAGAAAGCAGCCTTGACAACCGCGCGTCCCTCAATACCTGCATAAGCTGCGGGCCTCTTCAGTTCTTCAACTCACTAACAACTGCCCTTTGGAGTAGAGCGGCGGTGCGAAACGAGAGAAATCAAGGACAAGCTGTCAGAGGTAAACGTCCCTTCGCATTGGTTCAAATGAGAAATCCGACAAAGAAGCGTAGCAGCGAGTGCCTCGGATGAACCACGATATTAAAACTGAAAATAATTTGTACAGAAAGAATAAAATACGTTAGCGAGAAGCTACAGATCTTGGTTAATTAGATGAAAAACAACCACTAAATCTGCCCGTTAATGAAAAACTAGGTCATTTCAACATTTGTACGTTCCTTCAAAAGGTAATTTGCGGGTTTTTCGTGGGTCTGCGTCCGAACGAGAACAAAACAGAGGATATTTATTAACTCAGAGGAAGTTTCACCCCCCGATGCACAGTCACGGAGTGGGAATCCAATATGAATCCATTACTTGAACCTAAATTGGGTGCAGGAGAGCACCGCGGCTAGTCGATGCACTCCATTCGCCCAGACCTTCCCAGACCTTTATCAGCGAGCCGATCAGCCGTCCCTCGCCTTATCGCCTCCTCTTCAAAACCAGCCGCCTGGACGGGGAGGACTGCTGCTGCCATTTTCCCACAGTGGAAGTTTTTCCGCCAACCCGAAGCAATGTGATCCCCTTATCTATTTCTGCACCGCAGCCATTGGATTGCTCTCTATTGAAGTGCTATTGATCTGCCTCGCGTGCTGTGGGGGGGGTGTAATCAATACCCCCAGCCTCCATCCTTGGTCGTCCACCCTCAGCTTAACAGAAAAAGGGATGAGGCATTATTAATTTATCGCCGGTATCAGTTTTGGGGAGAAAGGAGGCTGTTTCTTTTCAGCGCCTGTACTGTAAGCACGCGTGTTGAATGCTACTATACGGAGCTCCAGTGCAACGGGCAACGTGTTTCCCATGGAGGAAAGACGACGGCTCAGTGCTCAATGTGAGGGAAAGCAGGAGTTCAGGGCTTTCAAAGACCCCCAGAGGTCCAAACATGTCGGCTTCTTTAATGATTTAGCAACTACAATAAAACTTTTTTTCCATCCTCATTGTTGCATTTTCTTATATTTGCAATATAAGTATAACATCGAGTGTCGAGTGAGAGGAAAGAGCTTTTTAATACTCTTATTAATAAGAACTTGAATTCATGAGTGTTAAAAAGGCGCCTTTGCTGGTTTTGTCACTGCAGCCTTACTTGGTCTGGTATGAACCGTGGCTCATGGTGGCAGATGCTTTTGCCAAATTTGGGCAGAATCGAGATGGAAATCGCTGCGCGGGTCACACGGCTCCGGGTCGGTTTGTTGACTTTGTGGCTGCTTTCTGCCCGTGCGTGGGCAGCACTAACAACACGCACCGTTAACGCTAGTGTGACAAGGTTTCTCCACACAAACCCCTGCACGAACCTGCAGGGATTCAGCGTCACGTCTGCAGAGAGGACGCGGGGAGGTCACTGGACGCTGAAACGATGACGCTCTCAGGTCGTCCTGTCTGACCTCCACGCCGCCGTCCTCTTTTACTTTACAGGACAAAGCCTTGGAAATCTAATATATTTAGGATCAATACGGCTTCTCTACAAGCAATGCAGTCAAGCATTAAAGTATCAAAACATGTTATTTTCCGCCTGAGGTGAAAAGATCATAAAGTAGCATGTTTCCATCAAACGTTACAGGCGGAGCAGCCCTGAGGGAGTCGATCCCTAACATATCTGCAGGTTTCATCAGCAGCTGCATCGATAAACAGCTGCCGTAAGCACAAATGAAGGTGACTCACTTTGTTTCACAGGCGTGGAGGAGTGTTTCTTTGTGAAAGTAGCCCGGCGGGACAGACGGGACGACAGATGGACTCAGGATGTTAATAATGTTTATTGTTTCACAGGAATTCCTCGGTTTCCTCTGAAGGTACTTGCTCCGTTTAGCGACTGTGTTGAGAAATGCTGTGTCATTTTCTGCTGACTGCTGCTGCTGCTGCTGCTTAGCACTTACCACCAGCCACCATAATCTATCCTGTGGTTGTCTGTTTCCTCATATCTGTGTGTGTGTGTGTGTGTGTGTGTGTGTGTGTATATATACATGTGTGTGTGTCTTTGATCCCTGCAGGCCCTTACCTGGCAGATGATTGAAATAATTCCCTATTCAGCATCTGTTGTACTTTCAAACTGGGCTCTAAATCGTCACATCGCATAGACACAAGAGGAAGGCCCACACACACACACACACACACACACACACACACAGACACACACACTCAGGCCACAGCTCCCTGAACAGTCACCATGGTGATTATACACACAGTTTGCTGGCTTTGATGCAATGCAGATGGATTAAATTTCCACTAAACTCGCCACCGTCAATCATCCCGCAGTAATAAAATGTGTTGCCGTGGTGTTTTAATTAAAAACAAATGATTTGATTCTTCTTTTTAAATCTCTATTCGTGCTTTCATTGCAATTTGAAACATAATAACAAGCAAACCTCTCTCATAGGTTTGATTAGCTCAGTTTAAACTAGAAATATTTAATACAATATAATATTCAGATGCCTTGTTTCGTCCATTTGTATTCAACCTTTTATTAAGCAGCACAATCTGCAATTATCCCCCATTTAATCATATTGTTTTTTAATTACCAGTGTAAAATTAAACAAAAGATTGAATGAATGCATTGGTCAGGCAGGTAGAGGCTATAAACTCAGATCTCTAGAGAATCAATTAGCATAAAACTACAATATAGATTCTATCTAGTCTCTAATATTGGTATTATAGTGATTAAAGAGCATTACTATAAAATATCTGCTATATTATGGGGTTGAAGTGAGTGCACATGCATGTTTCAGGGCTTTAATCTGTCTATTTTAGGTCCTTGTTGGCACATTAGCTGCCACTAACTCAAAATCATGTGACACAACATCAGAAAACTGCAAACTCATGGCCAGCCCGGCTCGTCTCAGATGATTTGTGGCTAAGAACGCTAGAGAGACAAGAGAGGATCGTATCAGGTAACACCGGCTCTGCCACTGGCTGATCACATGCAGTCGACCCCTTCTTGTAGCAGGAGAAGCGAACGCACCCACCAGAATCTTCACTTGATCAGAATTAGCTTGTTTGTGACATCTGAGGTAGGAGGAAACTGATGTCTGGAGCAGGACAGGTGTGCATTTACCTTTACCTCTTACCCTGAACGCACCTGTTTTATAATTTCATGACCTGCTCCTTAAATATTTAACAGTCCAGTGGACGTCGTTGCTACACTGGCTTAAAGAGTATTGCACTGACCTCTGACCTCGGAGGAGAAGTGGGCGGAGTGGCGGGTTATGAACAGCTGCAGCTGCTGATCAAGGTCGCAGCACTTGAGGTCGACGTCCCACGATCGAATTCCTGCCAGGAAGAAGGAAGAGAGAGATTGCTTGAGGACAACAACTTGAAGCAGGGCGGGATGGACGTTAGTGAAAATCGAGGTATCTGACGAACCTGAGGCACAAACACGCGTTGGGCACGCGAGCTAGTCGTGTTCCTCGCTCTGTGTCTGCGAATTTGAGATAACCTTTCAACAGATGTTGCTGCACCTCGACTTGATATCTGACTCTGCTTCAGCTGCAGGGAAGGTCGATCCTGAGACCGACAGCACAACATCACGCTTAAACCTCAAAACACACTGATATCATGTCGCTGCTCAGTTTGTACTTTGTGGGTCCAGTTTACTTTGGACACTGTTTATTAGTTATTTCTCACATAGACATTTCTAACACAGTTCTTTAAATGAAATTATATAAATAATGCCTTTATACATATTAAGTGTAATAAATAAATACATTTTTAATCATGTCATCAGCAATTTAGGAGGTCTTCGCAAATCAGGACCAATATCTTATGATGCATTCGTTAAAAATAAAAGTAGAAACCCTGTGGCAGGCTGTTCGCACAACACTGGCATATATATTACCCACTAAACTTGACAACTGTCGCTTATTCAAACATGAAGCAGACACAGCCACTCGGTCCACCATGGCGAATGTCTCCTTTTAGCTTTGTTTTGGTCTCCTCCATCTAATCAAAACAGTTAACCTGAGGGTCGGAAAACCAAAACGATGAGCTGAAAGACGACAAAATGCGCAGAAAAACTGAGACGAGCTGCAGAGTCGGGTGATAATTCTCTGTGAGCAACACCAGCAATAAGTTGATTATGATTAGTTTAAAGATGGTTTAAATCACCATGCCTTAATGACTTAATGCATGGGGATGTAATATCAATATTAAGAGTTACTGAATATTTTCTACATTATGTTAAATTGCTAATTAGTCTAACACCTCATTATCTTAAAGTATCATGTTAAAGTAAAAGCAGTCAAACACACACATAAGCAGCAAACATGAAAACTAATTGGAGTTCACGGTATCAGAGGAAATGACTCATTAATGAAAAGATCAGCATCTCTCTTGCGCGCACACACACACACACGCACACACACACACACACACACGGCTTTATCAGATCCCACCAAGCCGCAGTGAATCAAACTTCAGAGAGAACTTGTCAGATCTCATCCAGCAGGACAGAAACCAACACACGCGCCTCTCTCATCTCATCCACTTGTGGATTCCTTCAGCGAGATCAGGAAATTTCATTGTCCTAATTTTATTGTTTTTCAGCTCCACACCCCTCTGTTAACATCTCCTTTCTCTAAAACACTTTGAAGACCTTGTTTTGCCCTTAACTGGGGAGGAAATGTTCCCTCGCCACAGACTGCAGCCTGTTCCCAGAAACGCTGCGTCACTGTTATTAACTTTTCGTTAGGATTCAGCGGCAAACGTCTTTCTTTGCACCACCAGGCGCATTAAAATCACAACCCCCGACTCTGATGTCGACGCCTTCTTATCCTTTGTGTATGCAAACATGGTTTAGTGCTGAAATGACTGGCAGTTAAATAAAACAATAATCAGCTACGTGGGTAATCAATAAAATATTAACTGGCTTAATCTATACTAAAAGTAATAACTGGCCGCGGCACTATACCAGTTAAAATAAGCCAATTACACATACTCTCCGATTTGTTCGAGGTGATGTGAAGTGAAAACCTTGTTTGTTTACTTCTAGCTGTCAGTATCTGCTCAAAGCCTTGCACATCAGCACGCAAACATAATTACAGCTCAGCTTGGGAGTTTCTTACTCGCTGAGTGGGAGACTGTCGCCGATGCTTCCAGGTGAAACGCTTTGTTGATTTCGCTACATGTACGTTTACCAAAGCGGCAACGCAGGATTCGTCTGTAAAATCAAATTAGAACGTGTCAAACCGACACGATGGAAGATGCAGCGCTCGAACACTGGGGAAATCCACGCTGAGGTCAGACTCAGAGACGAGTCTAAGATTCATTTAAACCTGAGTTTTCAGAGTATGGCAACTTAAGTGGGGTTTGATAAGATTCACCTGACACTGCAAACACACTGAGGCAGCATCGGGGCAATTAGGGGTTAAGTGTCTTGCCCAAGGACACTTCAGCACGCAGCCCAGAGGGAGCTGGGGATCGAACCACCAATCCTCTGCTGTCATCTCCAAGGATGGATGTAAATGTTTACAGTCTCCTCTTCAAAGGTATTTTGGTTTCCTGTAGCGGCGGTCACGGGTTTGCTAAGATGTGAGTGTCGGGAACATCCTGAGCATTTCGATGAACAGAGGAGCGTTTGGTTGTGATGCAGGGGCAGTTTCAGAAGTTTCTGTTTGACAGTACTTGGACTTCACTGTTGCTTGTCTTCTGCAAAGGACAAAACTATAAAGTTCTTGCAGCCACTTTTTTAAACTTACAAGGTGCAAACGCCTGATGCTCTGAATTTAGGAGCAACACAGTGATGTCTGATGTTAACAATGGTATAAATACAAATATATTAATACCTCATCAGTTACCGAATGAGTCATTTACTGCATTTTATCTGAAACATATTATAATTTCCCACTTTTTGAGCCGCAGCCAAAGTGTTATGGCTGTTTAATGCTGCAGAACGCCAACAGCGGCCTGCACAGAGGGGAGAGCGTTATGACACCGTGTCAGAGTTATATATCCAATACAAAATCTGAATTCAGGGTTAAGACACGGCGTCTGCATGCGGTCTGAGGTGAGAAGGGAGCGGCACTAAGCTCGGTGTCAGAACCACAGTCACACTCATTTTCTATTTCGCTGCCTTCCAGGTTCCTGCTGAACCCGTGAGGTGTTAAGCCCGACAGTCTTCCCCCGGCACCTTTGTGAGAAACACCGGATCACAAGCTCGGGACGTGTTTGTGATGTTTGATTAGCCTCTTTTCTCGGGAACAGTCATTTTCTTTTCTGGGAAGAAAAAAAACGGTACTCGGGATCTGGTGCGAGGAAACACAGGTGCAAGAACTGGGCGTCAAATTCTGTGAAACTGAAGAACGGAGGGTGAAACGTGTGTCGATCACTCAACATAACACGGAAAAACATTATATCCACAGTGCAATGTTGCACAAGGGAAGTTACACATCCTTCAAGCTGCTGGGGTTATGCTCAAATTATGAGAAAAGAGAGAACGATGTCCAATCAGATTAAATCATTTAAACTGTGAGGATAAATGTATTAACTCTCCGCGCTAATTCTGGTGCATGAATGCTTATCCTGCAGCCGACAGTGAGGTTAGAAAGATAAACATATGAAAGATGTTGCTATGGGCTTCCTGAGGGTTTCGGTTAGCCCCGGGGCTTAAAAAGTGTAAAAGGATGCCGTCACTGGGTGTTTCAACATAACACGAGACCCATTTAAGCTTCACTCAGGCACTTTTCTAATCATCGGCGCTAAACGTGAACGAAAAAAGTAAAGCAACTCACACAATGTTTGCAAGAATTCACTCAAAAAGGCAGAAACCTTTTTTTAAAAAAAGCAGGATAACAACGTGCTAATCTGTCAGAGTCAGTGCTCGAACACTAAGTAAAATAACTGATTACGTTCTCAAATTAAAAACAAAGTCAATCAATAATTTAAATTAGGTAGTAGTCATGCATCAAGCAAACGTTTACTGGTTTTCAGCCTCTTAAATAACAGGATTTGCATCTTTCTTTCTCTTTAACTGTGATTGTGAATCTAGGATATTTGGATTTTGGACAGTTCATTGGGCAGGAGATGACTTTTTAACCATTTTGATGATCGACTAACCATTAAATGAGTATGAAACGTTCCTGGATAACAAAAGATCTTTAAGCTCTTGTTTTGTCCTGTTTGACTACAGCACTGCAGTGACGATGACTTGTCGCAGGCCTGGAAGTGGACCCTGCGGCTAACATGTAACGAGACTCAATGGCAGGTCAGGCCCACTGATTCACACTTAAAACTCAGACCCGGCCGAGAGAATCGATGCTGTAATGAGCCCAGTGGGTGCGATGCCGAGGTTGCCACACAGCAGCAGAGCTGTCAAGTCCCTTACGGCGGTGGGAGGAGGTCAGAGTGGATGGATGGGGTTGCTATGGCGCCGGGCTGGCATCTAAAAGTGCAATTGATCATCTGGTCTGGGGAACAGCTTAGAGTGGCAGTGGCATAGCAGAAAATTGCTGACCGGCACGCTCGGGAGTCTGCGCACATCACCATCTTTCACAGCTGCCCGACAATCCCTTTACATCCCTAAACTTCAGACGCACTGACGGAACGGCTGCACCTCCTCCAGAGGAGAGGCAGGGTTTGAGATATTCAGCTGAGTAATGGTGCCCGAGCGTGCCAAAATAAGAGTCCAGCAGGAAACAGAAAGCTGCACGCTCGCCTCTGTTACACCTGTGAAGTTGTAGCCTGCAGATTTTGTTTGTTTACTGGTTTGTGGGTATTTGACATCCCCATCGAGGAACACACACACACGTAGAGAGAGAGAGACACACACACATACACACACACAAACATACAGCAGATATTCACACATGACAGCTCAAACTGCATTTCAGACGTCTGCCGCAATACAGACATGCACATTACAGAGCAGGGTGGAAAATCAGTGCATTGCTTTACTTAACCAGGATAATCAGTTAGGTCAATGATTGTTTATTTGATTATAGATTTGATATTGATTGATTTGGTTAACACTGAGAGGCAGGCTGCTTGCTAAAATACTGCTCAGACCTCTGCTGCATCTACAACTTGAGCCTGCAATGTTACAGTCATGGAGTTCACAGTGGCCGAGGGAAAAATGCGTGGTGTCCCATGGTGCAATGCTGCAGCAACTGCCTCTACTTACGGATACTCTTCTATCCACTGCGTCAAAACATGGAAACACGTCTCTCGGGTTGATGTTTCCAGCCTTTAAACTGTTTTCACGTGACTTTCTATCCTTAAGTTGTACAGCCAAACGCGGATAATAATCACGGATTCACACCGGCCGTCCCTCCATCACTCACCCCGCTCTATCTGCGCTTTGGCGGCGTCCAGCTGATGCTCCGTGCCGATCTCCCCGATCACTATCAGCATGTAGTAGCTTCCCCGGTTGAACGGCACCCCTCGCCGCCGTCTCCCTCCTCCTCGACGGTACCGTAGTCGCTCCTCGGACCCCGGCGGCGGTGGCGCGCTGTAGTCCTCGTCCTCCTCCACCACCGGGAGCGCACCTCGCACCGGGATCTCCATGGCAACAACCCCTGGAGCCGACGCTGAGGCTGACTCCATCGCCATGACAACTACCTGTGAGAGCGAGGAGAGGAGTGTGGTGGGATCGGGGGGAGGAGGAGGAGGAGGAGGGGGTGGGTGGGTGAGGAGGATGCTGAGAGGTGAGGGAGGGGAGGGAGGTGAAGACAAGGGATAACGTGTCAAACCGCCCAGAATATGAAAAAGACTTATTTCCGGTGGAGCTTTCAAAATAAGAGCGCTCTGACGAATGCGCGGTGTTCAACACTGTCGTATTATCGGTGCTGAGCTGCAGATGGTGAAAGTTTTTATATATAGATTCTCTAAAGATTAAAAAAAAAAATAACTCAACCATACCACAGTTGTTCCGTTTTAATGCACCTGAATACAAGTCAATAAAAACATTTTAATTTCAGTATTGTTTACCTAAACAATAGAGTAACCATGACAATATACAGCCCAGGCCTCTGGTCTTTCTCCTTATTCATTATAAGCTCCATCAGGCCTAATAAGTGGGTTCACTTGGCTTAAAACACAAACAATTCAGTTGAGTAGACCATAATGTGGAGAAACAAAACTTTATTTTTATCTGTTACTCAGGAGCAGGTTCGATCTCTGTATGTTATTCTTATATGTGCCATTGAGTTAAACCAGCGTTTGAAAGTGCCTAATCACTGTCCTGCCATTGTTCTTAGCAGCGCAAAGGGGATAGGTATATTAAATGTTTGATTTAAACATTGCTGTCGTAAAACATTTTAGATATTCATTAAGACATCCGTCTATGGACAAGGGACATCACTTGAGCCATTCATATGTATTGGGCGCTCAGGATCTGATGACACCCAGAATGAACACTGAGGACATCTGCAACAAACTTCTTATTATGGAAAACTCCAATTTCAGACAACTGCAGTTCAAATGTTACCCGTTCAAATTCAGATAAACAGCATTAAAAAAAACATTCAAGGTAACCAGAATGTGATCTGGAATATCCACAAAATTCATTTTGAAAAGCGAAAGAAGCAAAAACACAAAAATCTAACAAGGAGAATTACAATTGTTGACAGTATTGTGGATTTCCATGATACCAGTAAATGTATTTTTCAATATTCAAAATAATAATAATGAGATCTCACTTGATTTTTCATAAATTAAATCAAAATTGACTAGATTTGACTTAAATCTACTATTTACTATATTAGAAAAGTGTTTTTTCTTCTAAAAAAAATGTAATTGCAGATATAAGAAGCACTAAATAGCTGAAATTAAAACAACAATACACATGAATGACAAAAGCAGGTATCTGAAATGTTCATTTTAACCCACTAACTAGGTCACACCCAGAGGCTTCAGCATTTCACTGTCAGACCTGGTGTTACTCACAAAACCTGAATCAGACAACGTGGGCATCACAATAAACCCAACATGGGATGATTTCATATATTTTATGGAAGATACTGCATCCACAGTTTGGCAGGATTCATAGGTAAAAACAGGATTAGAGCGCTCTCGACGTCTGTCAGGCACTGCTGTTCCCCCTCCATCTCCATTAAGGATTCAGATGATGTATGAGTGTAGTCGGCCTTGTGCAGCGAACGTGGAGGCTTCATTAGAATAATCTGCCGAATATTAAAAGGACAGTTTCTCCAGAGCTCAAACATTTTAATGTTTTATGCACCCACCACACACACCAGGACACACTGATAAAGGCAGAGAGAGAGAGAATACAGACCAGCCTTAAAATAGCTTCTTTCTTCTCAGAGAAATGTTCCTCATTCAGCCTGTCTCCGGGTTAACCTTGAGCCTGGCACATTTTAGCGTGTAGCAGAGGGCGCCTCAGCATAAACTGTCAGGCACACACTGAGGGGATAATAAGGAGGTCCGCACCAACTTCTGTCGGGCCTCATGAGTCAGCCCGGACCCTCCTTTAACTGTAATTACCACTGATTGAACACGTGGCAGGAAACAGCTGCAAATATCTGTCCCACTTATACAGTTTACACTTTTTTTTTATTTAGGCCATGTTCTTATCAGGGTTGTAGTTCTATTTGTGGCTCATATCTAATTAAAAAACACATTTTTCCTCATTGGATTCAAGTTAAACGGTTAAACATCCTGCAGTAAATATGAGGAAATCAGTTTGGAGCAGGTGCCACTTGCTCCAGTCAGCTGTGTTCGTAGGAAACGCTGTGTAACATCCCACAGTGGCAGCGCGAAGACACCTTTATATGGGTTTGTTTGCTGCAGGTCTCTCTCTGACAGTGAGTCAGCACTTCGGCCCGCGGACGGGCTACGCCACAGCCATGCCTCCCTCTAGTGGTAACAAACAAGAGCCCTGACTCACTACAAGTTAACAGATGATGTAAGATACAGTATGTGTGTAGGTTATGGCTGGGGAAAGGGTTGGACCTGCCAGAATTCACTGTTTCAGTTATTTTTTTAGTAATTAGAAAAGAAAAACACAAAGGGAATGTTAAAATGTGGACCGATGATCCTCCTGATGAGTATATTCATTTACAACTAATCTCCATTTTCACTCCACAGTTGGATAAATCAACTGATTTTGTTGTTTTCATAAGAGTTGCACATTAGATCATTTTAGCCCCAATGCAACACGATGAGGAAGAGCTGCATCAAGGCATGGCAGCCGCACTCTGGCCTCTATTCCACCATCTGCTGGAAAACCAATGTTAAAACACGCTGCTGAGTCAAATCGCCTCAGGTCACACATCCCTGCGATCTGTTACTGTATAGAGTCTGCACCCACTGAAAGACAATTAGCAGGATAATGCTGAAAATAACAACCACAGTATAAAAATGTGATGGTTAAAACACGTTACCAAAGAATAAATAAATAAAAAAAATAGAAACAAACAGAAAAATGCTGTGTAATGTTGCACTTAAGTGTGTTCTTACACTTAAAAAACACAGTTACACAGGAACTAACCAGGGTTAACTTTATACTTCGTGCTTTAAATAATTAATTAGAAGTTGTCCCTGAATTAATTATTACTCTGATTCAAAAGGCCTTCAGAGTAACTTAATAATGGCCTTCAGGGAATCTATATCTAGCGCGCAGGTCTGGGAACCAAGCTTTATTGAGTCGATGTACAAGACAAAAAGAAATGAAGTGAGTAATTTGACTGAACTCACCCTTTAAGGATGTAGAGCTGCGTGTGCGTATATGGACCCTCTTATAACACGTGGAAGTGCAGAATGGCGCAGAACTGAATGGTATTTAAACATGAATGATCATATGTATTGAACAGAGAGGGGCGGAAGCTTTTATTAAAACACATCACGTGAAATCACTCACAGCTAAACGTGGTCAGTCAAAGCGGCACGGTGCCTGGTTTGTTCAGGAAACCCAGGTGTTGGTAATTAGATCATCAGGTAATTAGCATGCTCCAGATCAGCCACTGGGACGTGACCTTTCCCCGTATCTCATTATGCGCACCATCTCAGCAAAACATGGATTTGTTTTTCCAGCGGCATTCACCTTGTACGACGCATATTTATAAAAGAAAAGCTGAGAAATAAAAACTAATAATTAATCAACTCACCATTAACAAATCGAGCAGTCATTGGCTACAGAAGCGTGCCTCAAAAGGCGCCTGTCTGCTCAGGTAGCCAACCCGTCTGCACGGCCTGTTTGCAGACGGTGGTGCTGGATGGGAAGTGGCTGCAGTTATTCTGAGCTCCAGACAGAGCCTGGAGACAGACAGACAGACAGACAGACAGACAGGCAGGCAGACAGACAGACAGACAGTAGAAGCAGCAGTTTGGGTGTCAGCGCAGATTCCCCACAGACTGTGTGGGTCACTGCAGACGCAGAGTGGTCACAGAGGTCTTTGCTTTGTGTCCCGTCTCCTCTGTCCTTCCAAAAATAAACCGACGGCGCGGTGTCAAGATGAGAACAGAGCCTGGAGCTGCAGATGAGTATGCTGTCTACAGCGTGTTGAGCTGTTATATATGATGGGAGTTAAATGCTCTTGCTAAAGGCAGTTCAGTCCAGTGCCACCTATACATTTACGAGGCTGCAGCTCCAGACCACCCAACCAGTGCCACCTGCAGGCAAGGAGAATTAAAGAAGTGTTTGTCTGCAGGTAAAGCAAAGCAGCAGTCAGCATTAACATCTATACACCTGCAGGTCTAAACTCTACCTGCATCCTTTTTAAATCAGTGGTTCCTGTTTTTGCGACCATTTAAACCAGCTGATGTCTACTTCTGACTCACTGTAACTGCTCGGACTGTTTTGATTTTGATTTTCTTTTTATTAAATGATATTTAATCATCATAGAGATAGTACTTTTCAGTAATTATATATATATATATATATATATAAAACAATATTAAACAAAACAGTAAAGGTATAAGGTATAAACAAAATCAATAATTAGTGTCATCTTGTGCACCTTTAGGTTTATCTTGTAAATCCTTGTATGGATGCCAAACCTCAGGTTGGGAACCATTGATTTAGTGTACAAGGCATCCTTGAAAGTGACACGTTCTCCTTTTGTGCACAGTCTGCACCTCTAAAGTTAAACATGAGGCTTTGTTGGTAAGTTCTGGGTTTAATGTCATGTTCCTGTGGTGCAGCAAACCGAAGTAGTCTAGTAATTTAAGCTGCACAGGCCGAATATTCATAAGAACAGAGGTAACGGTAAAGAACAGACAAACAGGGGTTGGAGTTAAATAAGAAGCTCCTCTACCTTCCTCTGAAACCAGTGTTCTCAAAGGTTTGGTGCATTCATCAAAAACATCAATTATTATTTAATGAGAAAAAACAACACTGAGAACTTTAAATGAAAGCGAAGCATTTTATTAGATGCTATATTCAGCATTGAAATACAAAAGGCACTGAAGTCTGCGAGATGTGTGAGGGGAATACAAATCTTTTTTTTTTTTTTTAATCAAATCATCGATGTAAGATCGAACCTTAGATTAGAGAACGTCACACAAATCAGCCCAGGTTCGCGGTTGTTCTTCGGGATACGCTAGCATATGTTACATCCAGAGCCGACGCTTTAAAACAGTACGTCAAATAAACACACGTCAGCACGTTTTCCAACACAAGAAGTCGCAGTAGAAAATATACATCAGTACACATAATAATTTAGAAACCTGGCGGCGGTCTTAGAGAGGTGCGAGACTTTAAAGGAGAAGGTGAAACCATCACGGAGAAGCGCTGGAAATACAAAATACCTCAGCTGTATACTGGTGATGATGCTGGGGCTCATTAGGTAGGTGGAGGTAAGTGTCTGCAGCGCTTAAATATCAGATACACAGAAAACTGGGATTATTCAGGTCCCGCACTGTAAAACAAGCCGCTCCTCGTCCTGCAGTTACTGACAGTTGTGAAATGAGTAAAACAGGCTCAGCCCATTGAAACGACCTGCCAGGAGTAAATATCCCATTTTTTTAAAGACAGTATTGCTTTGGTTCTTCCTGGTGAGCAGAGCAGCGATCAGAGGTGTCGCTGGAGCTGCTCCTTTATCCTAAATCAAAGTAGTTGATTGAAATGTACCGAAGCAAAAACACTTGAATTATTCCTCTGTGGATATAACCTTTATGTGACCAGAATATACAATATGTCCACCGGTCTGCAGACACCAAAGTGGTTTTCCAGAAAGATCCTGGCCACCTTCTGTTTCCAGACAAGCATCAAAGGCGCACGCTGGTATTAGAGTCTGACCGTGATGTGGCGTCAGGCTGAGCATGTTCCCTTACTGTATCATTGACCAAAGATTTGCGTGAACAGTTACAGTAACAATAATATCCTATAATCTAAAAGGTCGGGCAGATTAGGATCAACCACAGGATTTAGTATTAAAGTTGATTTTTTTTTTTTTTTTTTTTTTTTGCAGACAACGAAGACGAAATGCTTTTTGAGACAGAAGAAAATGCCAATCAGTGACAGCCAGAAACACTTCATCTCGGTTATATTACAGGATCTTGGGTCCACCGTCACCGTGGAGAAACGCGGCACCCACATTAAAAACATGTGATCGGCGCACCGGCGCACGCACACACACACGCACACTCTCACAGTCACATATTACGCTGAAGAGCATTGCCAACAAAAAAGTGCACACAAAATATACAAAGCGAGGACAAACTGAAGCAGCAATCAGTCGACTTCATTCATGCTTTCTTCACCCCAGGATGCACCTGTGTCTTTCCCCTCGACTGCCCACTGCAACCGCACAGAGCCGGATGAAGCCACTCTGCAGGAGACGTGCTGGAGTTAATGCAGGGAAAGACGTATGCTTTAATAGCAGGGGCGAAAGGAGGGTGGCTAATAATGTAGCCTCACCTAGCTCAAGGTCTACACGTTATCAGCTTGGATTATAATTTGCAGCTGTTTGCTCTAAAAGGCGGGAGTCACAGCAACGTCCTGCCAACCAGCAGGTCCTCAATGAACCTGCGCTTCCTGCCTCACTCCTCTCTGTCTTAGTTAAAATCTAAATCTGACAACATGTAGACCTTGACCTGTGAAATGGAGCTTTTCTTCGCTCTGTCAACCATTAGTTGTTTCCCTGGAAGGCTCCCTGGGCAGCGGAGGACGCTGCACCAGCAGCAGCTGTCTGGAAGGTTTTACTGGTGAAGACGCCCTGCGAGAACTCCTGCTGGGCCTTCTGGAAACTGGCCCCAGTCCGGCGGTACATGCTGTGGACCTGAAGCAACAAGAGAGAGAGAGAGAGAGAGACGGTTCAGGTTTGGGACGTTTGGATCACAACAAACAGCTCCGAGCTACGCAAAGTAACGTTCTTTTACAGGCACACGATGACGGTAACGTACAGCGGCCTTTGTTTTCATGCAAACAACTCAACAATTAAAATGTCTGCTGCTGAGATTTTTGGCCTCTACTTTCCATTTTGGAAATGTTAGCAGAGTCGCTTTATGAACACGTATCACAGTCAGTTCTCCACACTACTTAACATGAGAGGGACTGCCGGTAACGTTTGTACCAACATGTTCTCATGTCCTTAACTGCAGCAGGGTGATATTTCACTTTACTGATTAATGTACCTGGACACTTCCATCAGCTGGACTTTGTTTTCATTACTGATTAGCAAATGTTAGCGTGTTAGCATTTAGCTTCGAGCACTGCAGAAACCAAACTGGGTGAATAATGCAATGATCATGTAATCTGCTCTAGTTGCTGCTGCAGGATAGGTGTTGCTGTCAGTCTGACTGTTCCTGGACAAACAGCGGGCGCTACGAAACGTGCAAATCACAAAGCAGCATTCCTTTATCAGTCTTTACTCCTCGCCTGATGGCTTATACACGAGGCTCACTCTGTAACCACAGAGGTTTGTCAGAGCTGTAATTCCAACCACTCACACTCAGAATGCAGCTAATCTCGTTTCACTCCAGGAATCAGAGGAGTAGCTGTTACAATGCACAACTCCCATCAGCACACTGACCTACAATGCCGTTGCTAACTAGCTAACTAATGGAAATTGACTGTAGCGACAGCGAACGAGGTCTCACCATCTTGAGCAGGATGACGGACAGCAAGGCGCAGATGGTGAACAGGATGGCCACTATGATCATGATGGCTCCCACCGCCTTGTTTGAGCTGATGACGCTGAAGGCGGCGATCCAGCCACTGGAAGTCGACAGACACCGTTAGGTTTCAGGTGATCTCATAAACAATATGTGCAAACACACATAAACAAACACGCGCACAGACAGTAAACATATTCCGGCCGAGAGTTGAGTTACATTTACGGAGAGGAGGAGGAGAGAAGAAGGGCCGAGCGGGGCGAGGTCTGCTAATCATAAAATGACTTTAACAATAAATATAATAATAATAATAATAATAAACATAACAAAAGTGGTCTCATTGCAACATGAATGCGTGCTCCAAAGATCAAAGCGTGCATACATTTTCATATCAATAATCCAAAAAGTGCCCTTGTTGCTTCCGTTGTTGAAATCGTGCTGCGCTGCGATTTGAATCTCATCTGCAAACGAAGAGCAGCGAAACAATAAAGCGTCCTCTTGACTGCGTCTGTGCCGACATTATGCTGAGAGGGTTTGATGAAATGAGCAGCGCAATTATGGGATTAAAAAAAAGGGGGGAACGAGGAGCCACTCGGACAAGCGTCGGTCTGGACGGTGCCATTTTTTAAATCAAAGGGCCCCCCCCCATAATAAACTTCAGTTTACAACACACAGGCGAGAACGTTCATACAGATGTTTAGATGAGACTGACTTCTCTCCTGAGACTGAGAAACAGTATATACACCGCAAAACGGGCAAAATGGAAGAATTATTAATTTTTATTAAGATCTTTGGATCTGTCTACATTTAGATCTACATCATGTAGTGCAGTTTAAAGCCCCCCCCCATTGTTTAATTTCCTTTTTTTAAATCGATCTAAGCTTTAGGGTTGACATGTGGCCGGCAACAGTTTGTTTTCATGTTTTCATTTCTTTGGAGCGTTTGTTTCATAGTCAGAGTTTATTCTTTAACGCACCAGGCTTTAAAAAGACTTCCTGGAGACGTTTAAGAACGTCAGAGTGTGCGTTAACTGTTTTGCCGTTAATTCTTGAAATGCTCTTATGAAAAGGCAAACCGTTTGCAAAAGCAAACAACGAGGCAGAGCTCGTCTGTGATATACCTGTCTGCACACCACGTCTGCATCAATACTAACTGCTTATTAACCGCAAAACGGAGCTGGACCTGAAACCTGAGGAGGAGCGCGGCGTGTGCAAACAGTTATTCGTGTAAAATTCAAGCTCGGCCTCTTTCACTGCAAGTTACAGCTCAGCACAAATCAGCTGCCTTTGAAAACCAAAATAACCACAGTATGAGAAACGGTCGGTGGCGTTGTTGCTACCATCAGTGCACCATGAGGAAGGAGCAGGAAGGGAGTGAGTGTTGGCAGAACGTAGCAGAGACAGTAAGCAGCGGAAACTTACAGAGTTACCAGCGGACAGAGAGGCAGCAGGCTAGAGGCTGAAGGATGAAAAGACTCTGTCAGAAGAGATGGAAGAATGCAGGAGATGAGAAAAAGAGAAGAGAGGGAGGGGGGCAGCTGGCAGGACAGCTGATCGATCACTGAAAGACGTACAAGCAAAGCGAACACTCTTTTAAATCAGTTTCAATAATTAACATTCTGAAAAGCTACTATTTAATAAAATGCATCAGTTTATTTCTGAACTGAATTCAGTGAACACAAGGAGCGCAGTTCAAACCATTTACCCTCAGCAAGTCCACGGCGCCGCTCACCTGTTTCCCCAGTGGGGGATGCCCACACACTGGATGATGAAGATCACCACTTGCGCGAAAAAGACGAAGAAGAAGAAGAAGAAGCTGAAGGAGCTGTCGGTCCTAAAAATAAGAAAAGGTGCATGTTGCGCTTATGTTAAAAGGATCTATCCAGCATTGGTTTTAAGGTACGCATGCTTGATTAATGATTAATGAGACTCACTTGAAGGCCTTGTAGACGGGCCGGTACCAGCAGAGGAAGGAGCAGGGAGTGAAGAGGATGAGCCAGAGGATGGAGAGGCCGAAATCCACGCCGGAGGCCGTGTCGGTGGTGAAGTGAGCCAGGCAGGCGAGCAGGTTGAGGAACAGAGTCACACAGCTGACTGAAGAAAACGATACAAGAGCCAATGATCTTCATTTACACGTGAAACAGGATGCAACAGCAGTAAATACATATACAGTAAATATTACATTACAGTAACTGTTACTGATGTTAAGCTGCAGGAATACCTTGGCATCGTCACATTAAATCATCTCATAAACTAAATGAACGGGGTCTGAATCGGAGAAACTGAAGGGAGAAGACATTTTTAAATGTTACGTGCTACACATCATCAGCAGGACGCAGTATGAGCTGCAGTATGAGCTGCAGTACGAGCTGCAGTACGAGCTGCAGTACGAGCTGCAGGTGTGTGTGTTACCACAAGGTGGCAGTTTTGTTTATTAATATATTACAATCAATTCAGATCCTCTGACGTTTTAAAAGGTTTTACGGCGACACATCACGGGTCGTATCACTTTACTTACACATCCAGAGATAGTAGATCATCTTGCAGACTCTCTGGTACTCTGGGGGGATTTCCTCTGAGAAGTCCTGATAGAAACACGGTTTGATGGGGAAGCTCTTGGGAAGCGGAGGCCAGTTGTTCTCTTTACCTGTCAACGCAAGAGCCAACATCCGCTCCGTTAGACGGGAAGAGCTTATTTGCAGCACCGCAGGAAAACAAAGAACTGATTACACGGCAAAACATGGCAGACACACAAGTAAATCTCCTGAAGTACTGAAACATGTCAACAACAACAACAGGGAATATATGGTTCTTTTTAAAATACTGACACATTAACATCATATGAGACATTTAATAAAATAGGCAGTTATCAGATTAAACACAGCTCACACTGGAGCAGTTAGATGACGGCTCTAACAGCTTCTGCAAACTGGCTCTTCCATCTAGTGACGCACACGCACTCAAATGTTATGCTATAATATTATTTAAATGTCAAACGTGAAGACAACTACCTCGAGGACTAAAATGTTAAAAAGTTTAATTTGTCTTTCAGTAAAATAAACATGTAGGTGTTATATATTACAAAATATATGAAAGAAGGAAAAGCTGCAATGCTGTCACCTGCAAATGTTTGGTATTTCTACTGGATCAGTAACTGGACCCGAGGAGCGCGGCTGCAAATTTGCAACTCTGTGTTGATCAATAATATGTTTGTTTAATTGACTAATTGATTCTTGCACATTAGCATTAGCACATTATCCTAAAATTGTTTCTTGCGAGGTGCATGATACATAATGCACGCATTGCATATTGCTGTTCCCGTCTCGGTAAGTCCTGCGGCTTCTGACAGCACCGCAGAGAGGGAGAGGAGAGGGTTCGTCTTTAACGACCTGTCGGGCCTCTGCTCTGGAGCTCCTGCTCTCTGCGGTCCAGCTCGGCGGCTTTCCTCTCCAGCTCCTCCTGCTGCCTCAGCAGATTGGCCTGAGCCACGGCGGCAGTGGCCTGAAAAAGAGGCAAACACTTTACTCAGCAAACAGTAAAACGTACAGGGACTTATCTTGGGGGCGTTTGTGCAAAGCAGCTCTTACGTTACATAAAACTGGTACAGATACAACAGGAAGTTACACGTGCAGCAGACAGCAATGCAAAATCATTCACGGCACATATCGGCCTGCATTTTGTTCCAGTTACTGAGAACTAACACAGATGCTAAACGCAGACGTCAGAGGCATACTGGTGCTTTCAATGGGCCGTGATCCTGTTTGTAATGTCCTGAATACATATTTACAATCATCAGAGCTGATGTCTGACTTGGCAGAAAGAGGAAGGGCACAGGTGATCTGAAGCGCAGCTAATGAATATTCAGTTTAGCGGTGGGGCCATTATAATATCGTGTGAACTGAGTCGTGTTTTACTCGAGTAACACGTGCTATGAGAGGAGACTTAGCAGAATGGATGCTTAGCTTTCAAGTCACATCCAGCCATTATAGAGATGAAACCCAAGTTTAGCAAACCGGGCGTGTGTCGTCTGTATATTAGCTGTTGTTTTGGTCCTCGTCAGTACATCTACGTACACGTAACGCAGTCAAACGCGGCTGTAAATCATCTCTCCAGGTTCTTCTTTTATGGCGATTCTACCATATAGAACTGTGAACTGCTATAAAAAATAAAGTTCACATAAAGTTTAATAACATGTTGTGAAATTATAATAAAAAGAATGTGTGCAACCAGAAAACCATAAAAAATAAGTAAATATCACACCGTTGCCACCCAAATTGAAGGCCTAACCTATCTTCACATAACTCCAGTGGAAACAAAAAAGTATATTTGGAGTGTTTCTCCAAATTTGGCTTATTTATTCAGCTGTGCCCCTGTGTAAACAACAACAGAGACATAATAAAATATAATAAAATACACACACACACATATATATACAGGAACAGAGGGAACACGAAGTGAATCCCTGTTCCTTGTATTCTTATCCGCCGCAGCAGATAAGTGGAGGGTTTGGCAGGCAGAGGGACATTAAGCACGGCTGACTCACCTGCGGGCTGGGCTCTGTAGACGGCTGCAACACAGCGGGCTGGTAGGAAGACGAGGCGGCTGGAGTGGTGTGTGTAGCTAGGCCATCCTGAGAAGGTATAATAAGAAAACAAATGACATGATTGTGTGTGTGTGAAACGGGGGGGGGGGGGGGGGGCACGTAAAAACAAAACAGGAAGTAGGGCATCACGATCGAATAAGAGAAGGAAAAGTGAGATGACATAAAGGAAACAGCTAGAGGAGGATGTCTTACTGTGGAAGGGTCAGGAAAAGGGTTGTACTGGTCCACTGGTTCTATGCTGGAGTTGGTCACTTGTGTGACTGAAGGGTCCTGGAACAAAGCACGTGACATCAGACTCAGATGATTATTTATCGTTCGGGGGGTATTACAATAAATTCCATAAACTGAATATAATCGGCCATCGCGACTGAAGTCGGGGACACCTCAGTACAGGACAGGCCAGTTCCAGACAAGCCTTGGCGTGGTTTCCCCTAACTGCACAGTACAGCTGAGGGTCTAACGTTCTCCAACCTTGAGCCTTCATATTTGACCTCTAAGAAACACACACACACACACACACACACACACACACACACACACACACACACACACGACAAACCATCCATTGCTGTTTATCTTATCGTCAGAAGAACTCCTCCTTTCATTTCCTGAATCGCTGAAGGTAAAACTTGAGGGTGAAAGTCGGCCCGGACTATGAAATCTGATGTACCCAAGACATTAAATAAAGTACAGTAACATGGAGCTATTGTTGCAATAACCTCTGCAGGTCCTGATGAATCATTAGCCGGGACCAAGTCATTTCTTAACAGGAGTCCAGCACGATCCATGGGTAAACAATCACTGATTCACTCCAGCAGGTTCTGTACCTCACCAATAGTTTCAAACAGTTTAAAACTGATGCTGGGTCCAGTCTGCAAAGACAGCTGGAGCAGATCTCTTTTAAAGGCTTTCAGTTTTAATTTTCCAAGATGTCACGTGACCAAATCAAATCGCGCCACTGTGCTGTGCCTCCGCGGACCATTTCCCAGGGAAAAAAAGGGCTAAATTAGTTTTGGAAAGCAGCTAAAAACCACTATCTGCGGCAACTGATGTCAAATAAACTGTAAATAATTAAACAGTTTGAGAGAATCGTGATGACCGATTGTTCGTAAACTGAATATTTATGGTTGTGGACTGTTGAAAACATCAACCTGGGGAATCTGATCTGACTGGTTGTGGAAATGATTAATCGCTTAATCAAGTGTTAGATTAGTGCGATTCGTAGCTCTCCCTGCAGCCATGCAAAAAATGCATTTGTCTTGCATGCTGTGGTGGTGACCCAATAAGCCCTCGTGCTGCCTGAACACCAGCGAGGGGGAGCTCCTCTAAGAATTTTTCAAATTCCCTGATAATCGCAGGCCGCGATAAGAATAAACATCCCAGGACACTCGAGGAATTTCATGACTATTGCACTACTGGTAAAAAAGCAACGGCCGACACTTCTAATACACGTGATGATTTGCTTCATCACATCTGATAATAAGCTGACTGTTATTGAATATGCTAGCTGTATGAAGACATCACCTGCTGCTGCTTTCGATACTTCCTGCCACAGAATAATTGGCAGGTTAATGAATAGCGAGGGGTTGTAGCCTTTGACCAGATAATACTGCACCCGCTATATGCACAATTGTTTAACTGTTTAATGCAAAATGCATCATGGGTATTCTGTCTCTTTTTCTCCTTTAATGGCGCGAGGAAAAAACATGGATACGCGTCACTCACTGGCCATGAGATTAAACCAACAACCTTACTCACTGTAACTTATCTGCCTGGGACACACCTGTAAATGTTCCCAGCAGGAAGCGGAGGGATGCCTGAGCCGTTCGCTCCTTTACGCCTTTATTAGGGGGCGCGTTGTGGAGAAGAATGCGTCTCAATGAGCATATACCGTTCAAACAGTACCACTAATCAGATCACTTTAGTGTTTAGCTTTAGCTTTAATATGTTCCTAAATCATCTTCCCAGGTTATGATTTAATTATGACGATGGCGTCTTTTAAAAGAAAAAAAACAAAACACTGCCAATGGAGATATTCAAATCAGCATATTATGCAAAATGTGTTTACCTCATACCACAGTAACAGCAGAGAGACTGTGTGTCTTTTGATGACACAGCATTTAGACGCTGCTGAACAAAGAAACCAAACCAAATTGATTATTTGAGCCACTAAGCCTGTCTGAAATGAAGACAAAGCCGGGACAAGCCAAAACAAGAAGACACGGTGCTCAAAGTAACGGCAGAAGGGTTTGGAGACGCACACAGAAGCACCCCTTCAGTGACATTCATGTAAAATTCGACGCGGGGCCGGCCGTTCTGGCTCTTCCTCTAATTCTCACAAACAAGAGTGTAAAAGTAAAGCAGGGATGAAATCACAATGATATTCTGACCCTGAAGTCTCTCCACCGGGAAACAGGATTTGCAGTGATAACCGTTTGATTGCTAGGTGTGGCTGTCATATCCATTTCATAACTGCAGTTGGATATTGCTACTAAACAGACTTCAGTCACTCCTCGGACGGTACGCAGCCCTAAATGCATGAAGGAATCTGATTAGGAGAAAACTTCAAGGTCACAAAGGGTGCATTTGAGGAATCACGATTTCAGTTTTTCCTCCGGGTGCCCCCCTGCAATTCCTTCAGAGTTGGCAGCGCTTTAAATATTTCGTGTCATTGCAGGCTCGTGTGAATTTGTCCGCTGCACTAAAGCGCAGACAGCGTATTCCAGCTGCTGCTTGGTTATTTATCCAGCCACTTCCACACCCAGCAAACAAACAGTGCTCTCCACTGACGTCATGACCATTGTGCACCTGATATAATACTGAGTGACTCTGTACGACCGTATTAGGGACTGTCTTATGTAATCTCACTAAAATGATCAAAAATGATTTTTTTTACTGATTCTTAATTATGATATCTGATATAAATAATTTACTTTCAAGTATGTCAGAGTATGTGTGAAGCCTGGTTGCCCTCGAGCCATGAATTTACCACTCAAACCTTCTGCACAAAGCTGAATTCCTTTGTTTTTTGTACATTACAAATAAGGCAAAGACAATGGGTTTAAACGAGATAATAAGAGAAAATGTGTTTAACAGATAAAAACAGGAAATTGGCAGTATGCAGTCCTAATGTTGTGCTTTATCCTAGATCAGATCCTATCTGGTTCAGTGTTCAGAAGGCACTTTAATCTTTCTGAGTCGCTCAGTGTCACATATTAGCGTGCTGAAATTCAATTCCACTTTTATGTTGCGTGTAAACCCCTTCCCACATTTCTGAGGACGGTCCTTGTGGCCATAATGTCACGCGTCGAACGCCCCTATCAAAGCACAGCGAGAGACAGGAAGTTGTGTCTGTTAACCTATTTCTTTTTTTTTTTTTTTTTGCAAAATTGCAACTGTGCCTACTTCACACTGCAGACAAGCAGGAAAAGACTGAGAAAACAGGCATCGTTATGACTGTTGTAGAAAGGTAGGTTAATACGTTTATGGCGTTACACACGGAAAAGCAATATACAGTGTGACGGGAGGACTCCTGACAGACTCATATATGAAAACTACTCACTTAAACAGCTTTTAACAGTTATCTCAGCATATTTCATTGGAAATAAAGGATTTATCTTTGTTAAAGTTTCACTTTTTGTTTTTTTTATGTATGTTTTGCATGTCCTCAAACTTTATGAATGTGTGATTTTCCATCACTGGAGCTGTAATTTAAAGACGTTGATGCAACCTCCCGAAAACTGAATGCAACTTGTCCCAAACATGTGTGGTCTGAAATGCATCTATGGTCTAAAATGTGCCGATCACTGTGGATCCCAAGAACCACCTGGTTTCCTGTACCTGTACATTTTCTTATAGTAAATCGTTAAGTACACTTTTCCAACATTACACATTTTTCACCTACATAAACAAACGCTTTCAACTGTAACTAGGTCAGCCGCTTTGACGTGGAAGCAGCAAGTGCTGGATGGCCTTCATCTGAAAGTTGAACAATACTAACTCAGCACAGCAGGCCAGCTGTGGTCACAGAGAAGCTATCCGGATTCAATACATTTCTAGGACACAGACACAATGAAGTTTCAGGCCTTTTTATAGACTGAATAGAGTTCTAGGCTACATCCTGGAGGTTAGAAATTCTTTTCAAAGAGCAAGCCAGCAGCATCAAAGGAGGTACAATAACTAGCCTGTAAATGAGTGAGTTTGCGTGATGTAACTAACATTGCAAGACTCCAAAACTTTGTCAAAACGGCAGTCAGAATCTTAGAGAATCTCCTCAAAGGTATGAATTACTTTCAAATGGAATTGTTTTAGTTGTAAAGTGGCTAAAAAGGTTTGATACACATTCCTAGTTGGCTACAGCTTAACTTCCTGTAACTGATCTCGCATGAAGCCCCGCCCTTGTTCCAATCGGCGCCCGCTGATTGGTTGAGAGATTGCCAATCAGGCTTTCTCTGCCCAATGACTCTCAAGAGAGCACAAAATAGATTCCTCCCCGACATCCACCCAACAAGTTTCCTGGCGTGCTGGCTACCTTTTAACGAATGATATGTCAGCACCCAGACTCGACTCTGCCTTAATAATTATTTAACCAAATATAAAACCATACACTCACATTGAAAGGGTTGTCGGAAGCGAACGGGTTGCTATCAAATTCCGACATTTTGAAAAGGCTGCGTGCGTAATTCTTCCTCTCCGACACGGGGAATAAACAACAAACTCTTCTCTGTCGTTTGAGTTGCCTCTCCTACCACTTCCTCGAATGAAGTCTACTGCGCATGCGCACTAGACCAGCTGGACAATGACGTGTGTGTCAGTTGACACGCTGTTCACGAAGCAACGCGCGCCACCTGTGGATTTCAGCTCAATAATGCAGGGCTAAGGTTAATATTTCTGGATTTTGAGTGACGCGCCTTTTAAAATGCTAATAAAAATATGATGAATGAGTCATGAAAATATATTTATAATATTCAGCCGCCGAGTAACACAGCTCTTCAGTTGGTCACTCAACATGTGGTTGCTAAGAGACAGCAACAACCGGAAGTGTTTCACCTTAAAATTACGTTATAGTATTTTCATGAACCACTTCTAATTAGGTTTCTGGCTTTCTACTCACAGAGCAATATTCAGTTTTGCTTTTTTTGTTTTCTCATTATTATAACAATGAAAAAAACAATTTACTAGTACAGTCTGGGGTAGAAAAATTAATATCACCACTAATATATAGTTCAGCCGATATTACAGGCCAGTATTCCTACTGCAGACATATCAGTGTATAAGTTCCTGTTATGGGCTTAAACTATTTTTTCTGGTTTCAAATACAGAAAAAAAATGCTCGTGGAAATGTATTAGTGTCAAAATAAAGCTATATAAAGAATATTTAACTAACATCATGGCTCTAATCCACCGGGCTCTAATTTTAATAGCAATAATAATAAATAATCTTCATGAATCAATAAATAGACATACCAAAACAAACTTAAAAACGTTTATTTATAATTCATTTGATAAAGGCAATGGATAAAGTTTCTGCTCAGCTCAAAATAATTTTGCGGCGTAGAAAAAAAAAATACTCATAATTAAATTAAATTGATTTGTGAGCGCGTTTATAGATCAGTAGTAACACATTACCGTAACATATTATATCGACCGCGAGGAAAAAATAAATAAATAAATAAATTCAATGAAGCTGTTGGTCGAGTCGTGACGTCAGCAGCGGTCTGACAGCCGACGTCGCAGCCATGGAGGAAGTGAGAGGTGAGTGAGATCTTCTCCCACTTAACTGTTTCAAATCATCCGTTCCCTCGATAGAAAACCATTTTGCTAACACTGCGACGCTTTAGCTGCATTACAAGGTATAAGACACGTGTTTCGGATGCGACGGGGCTGAAGGAATGAGCTCGCTGCTGCGCATCCACATCAGGGTTTCAGCCGGCGTTTTGTTTGTTAAATGGAAAGCGGATACTGTTTAGAGCGGCGCCGTTAGCGCAGCCACGGCGAAATAACATGCAGTTAGCACGGCCTTTGGACTGCACGAGTGCACAGTTTATTCAAACCGGAGAACAGTCGCAGTCCGTCGCAATGGAAACCTGCTTACTGTGTGTGTTTCTGTCAATGAACGTTGCATCGTCAGCTGGACGGTGTCCTGCCAAATAATGTATCCCCAGCGGAACCTGCTCCCCCGGTTTTACTGTTTCCCGGTCAGGGCATATATAACTAAGCAGGCTGTGTTTGAGTATTACTGCCTGTCAATAAACGCCACGGCTTCTTGTAACTACAATCCTGCTCATACAGTTAAACAGTTTATAGTCCTAACTGAATTATTTATCATCATCGTATTAATGGTTAACTTGTAATAATGAGACACCTGTGGGAATCCCTGGAATACACTGGATTCAGTTTTGTGTTCCCCTTTTTGCTTTGAAAGACTCACACACTAAATCTGATCCCTCCTCAGTGTTTCCCCTCACCTGTGCCGTGCAAAACTACGCATGGGGAAAGGCTGGCGTGGACAGTGAGGTGGCCAAACTGGTTGTTGGTGGAGATCCACTAGCTGTCATAGAGGATGGGAAGCCCTATGCAGAGGTGAGTTTATTACTGGGAAGGTGCTGGTAGACTGACAAGATACCTGAGACAGGACTGGGTAATGTTTTATTTATTGGAGGCTTCTGACAAGTGGATTTATAAAATGTGTAAACATGTTTTTGGGTTCAGGTTGTAGGTTGCAATACAATGGTTTTGACAATAAATTAAAGTAAAACTATGGTTAATATGTGTCATTTTTACAAGCTGTATCAGATCTACAATGTGGATAGCATCTACAGGTCAATAAACTCAGTTTATTTGAATTATTTAACCTACAGCGGAGTTAAAATCTGGTGTTTTCCTCCACATTCCTGACATGTTACTTATACCCCCCATACATATTCAGTGTTATGCTGTTACACTGATTCGAACACTTACCGTTGGAATCACGGGATCTTAAAGAGTTTAAATTTAGCTTTTTACAGCGTTCACACTCTGCCTCAGTAGTACAAAGAAGCATCGTGCTGCTGCTCCGTGTCTTGGCGCGGGGCCTTGTTCCCTCCATGCCTTTCATAAGTCTTTCCTTATTTAGCTACAGCAGCTCTGCGGGGGTTCGTCATGAAGGTCGTCAGTTCACGTTGCGGCACTCGGCGGTGACATTTTCACGTACCCGCAACACATTAATGTCACATGTCACGGTCGAGTCATATGAGCTGGATGTTTAATATAACCTTACAGCATGTGACTCGTTGTTTAGCACATCTGCGGCGTGCACAGCTGCATGTCCTATTATTATTAATGTTAGGCGACAGTGAATCATGACACTCGTTTGTGTAAATTTTAATTTTGTGTAAGAGGAAATAGGAAATAATCTTAAGAAGTATGCGTCTGTCAGAACATACACAGCTGTATGTTGAAAGGACACCAGCTTTAAAGCTATCAAAGGTGACAGGTTTGAGCCTCAGTGCTGCAGCCACTGTTTGTCCACCAACAACTGTGTGTCCTTGAGAGACGGCATCCCTCATTTACATTTAAGTCATTAGAGTAACCCTCTTATCCGGAGTGATTACGCAGAGTGAGATGGTCGGGAATCCGCCTTTCTCGCTGTGTATAAATCACTTTGGGTCACAGCGTTAGATGAACTGGTCGAATGTAAGAGTGTGATACCAGGCTGAACAACTGGGAGTCCCCTTAGGAGGCTTGTTAACAGAGGATAAAGCAGGGAAAACAACAGAAATGCCACGTCTACATTTATTCTGGCATTAATTATACTTTAAATTGGGATTCAGCACTTCTTGTTGTTTTGTACTGAGGAAGGGCAAAGTGTTTCGCATCCATTATCCCGCTATTATTCCAGGTGACACATCCACCGACCCGTCTCCTGAAGGAACCCGTTAATACTACACATGCTGAAGTCACCTCTGCTGTCTCTATTCCAGTTGTGGATGGGTGCTCACCCCAAAGGTGATGCCCAGATTAAAGACAACAGGATCGCGCAGACCACGCTGGGCCAGTGGATCGCCCACTTCCCCGCCTGCCTGGGCTCCAAGGTCAAAGACACCTTCCAGGGACAGCTGCCCTTCCTCTTCAAAGTCCTCTCTGTCAATACAGCCTTGTCCATACAGGCCCACCCCAACAGAGTGAGCACACAAACACACACACACGCGCGCAAACACCTACACAGTGTTCAAATTCTGAGTCATGAGTCATTATTGTGAATTGGAAAATCACTGGCATGGATTTTTTTAAATGCCCACAACAGTATTTTGTTTTCTATGTTTAAATACAGGGGATACACGTAGTAATCAAACACGCATCAGTCATCTTAGCGTATCTATCCATTTCATGAGGATGTGATGTATTTCAGTCCTCTGCCGTCCCTCTTAAGTAACCGTCTTCCTTTTGCGACATCATGGTTTGGTCAGGAGTTAGCTGCTCGTCTCCACGCTCAGTTTCCGGAGCATTATCCGGACAACAACCACAAGCCGGAGATGGCCATCGCTCTCACCCGTTTCCAGGGTCTCTGTGGCTTCAGACCAGTGGAGGAGATCCTGGGATTCCTTAAATGTGAGTCCCGCTGGATCGTTAAAGCATTATGTGAATGCAAAAACTGTGATCTAGGTGTCAAAGGAAGTGAGGAAGGTAAAATGCTGTACTTGTGCTGTGTGTGTTTATCCATCAGCTGTCCCAGAGTTCCGCGCGCTGGTGGGAAACGAGGCAGCGGACGAGCTGCAGTGCAGCATGGGAGATGCGGCTCAAACGAGCCAGGTGCTGAAGAAGTGCTTCACCCGGATGATGAACTGTGAGAAGAAGGTGTTCGTGGATCAGCTCAACATGCTCGTCAAGAGAGTCACTGAAGAGGGTGAGGGGGCTCAGGGATACAGCGAGTGAAGCTCCCAGCAGCAGAAAAGGAGTGCGGCTGGTTTTCAGTTGGTTTGTCATTAAACATTTACCAGTCAGCTCTCGAACACCGCGAGTGTGTGCAGCAATCTAGCATTTTAACCTGTGCCTTTCAGATGAATGCAGATGCATGCTCTCTGTTTGACCATGAGAAGGTTGCTCAATTTGTGGAAACAATCTTTAATTTGATGATAGTCAACAGTCTGGTATCTGATGTGTGTGTGTGTATGTGTGTTAGAAAGAGAAAGACATTCACCAAGTGAGAAACAAGATCGTCCACGTCCCTACCAAGATAATCACACTCATGCATCTTTGACCCATGCAGGCGCAGCAGGGAAGGACACATCAAGCAGTAACGGTGACCTGCTGCTCCGCCTCCACTCCCAGTACCCCGGGGACATTGGCTGCTTCTCCATCTACTTCCTCAACCACATCGTCCTGGATCCAGGCCAGGCGATGTTCCTCGGTGCCAACGAGCCTCATGCTTACCTTTACGGAGGTCAGATGATACTGTTTTGTTTATATTCATCAGATTTAGTGCCCTAAAACCTTATGCAGACAGAGTGAGTACAGTAGTAGAATGTGCACACTTCCAGTGAAGTGCTGGTGTGTCTCAGTAGTCTCTGACTACTCTGACTCAAGCCCACTGGTTCATGTTGACATACAACATAGGACCTGCCACAAGGTTGTTGTTGTTGTGCAAATGTCAGACAGTTTATTCACTGAGGACTATATTCAGCTGCAGATTAATAAACACTTTGTTGCTCTAAGGAGAGTTTCCTGCAGCAGGAGGTCAGAATAAATGTGTGTGTGTGTGTGTACATTGAAATTGTGAACATGAACGTACCACCCAGTGTTTTGTGATTCTCTATGGCACAAAGGAATAATTAATACATGTAAATAGGATCAAGTTATTGTTGGTTTTGGTCTTTTTTTTTTAGGATTTTGTGACAGAAAGAAAAATATTAAATGTCCTTTTCCTATCACTGCCTGCATCCACTCACATATTCAATCTCGCAGATGATTGTAAGTCCACTCCCACTATCAAAAGGCATTCTGGGAACTGTAAAAGTAGATAAGGTGGAGTGGAGGAGATGAAATAACCCCTGTAATGCATTTAACATCACACTGAAAGAGCGTCTGAGGATTGATTTTTCCATTTGAAGGAGCGTCGGCTGCTCAGTCCACTTATTTAAAACCTGCTCTCCTTTTCCACCCGTCTGTTCATCCACCTATCCAGACTGCATCGAGTGCATGGCCTGCTCGGACAACACGGTGAGGGCCGGCCTGACCCCCAAATACATCGACGTGAACACACTGTGCGAGATGCTGAACTACAGCCCGGCCCCAGCCAGCTCCAAAATCTTCCCGTGCGTCCAGGATCCTTCAGACCCCTGCGTGTCTCTGTACGACCCCCCGGTGCCAGACTTCACCGTCATGAGGATACAGGTAATACGTAATAAATACAACAGCATTATTCCAGATATCCCTGATGCAGAAACATTCCCACCTCGCTCCGTCCCGTTTCTCCTGCAGATCCCGGCCTCAGTGAAGCAGTACACTGTCGCCCCGGTCGACAGTGCCAGCATCCTCCTGGTCATCGAAGGTGACGCCACGGCAACCTCCGCCGCTGCCCTCTCTGACGTCACGCTGAGGCGGGGCACCGTCCTGTTCGTCTCGGCCAACGAGAGCGTCTCCCTGCACGTCACCTCCCAGTCGGGGATGTCCATGTTCCGGGCCTGCTGCCTCCTGTAGTTGTGAGTGTGCGGCCTGTGTGTGTGAAAGCTCATGCTACCTGTGTTTGTTCTCCTCTGGTTCGACCCAGCAGGGTCTACACCGTGTTATGGATCTAGCCCAACGGCCGCTGTGCACTTTTTCAGTAGGTAGTAAAGGAGCTTTCAGACACGGTGTGCCGATGCCTGTCTGTGCCCGCTGTTCCTCCCCCGAACCCCAGCTCAACCTGCAGACTTCTCTCCCACTTCTGCTTTAAAATCCAGCAGTAATCTGTTACCGCCGGAGTTTAACTGGTATGTTTTTCTTACCTGTAGTGATGTGATCACAGCTTATACAAAAAAAAAGAGGACGTGCACATTGTAAATTCTTCCTGGTGCTGAACAGAGGGCACAAATTAAGAATAAAAAGCAAAATATGTCCAGAACACTGAATAAGGCCCAAAGGGTAACGAGATGCACATGACACTTGTTCAGGTCTTCAAGAGGAACCTGATGAATTATAATGAAGCGATTAAAATGTTGCATGAAACTTTAATCACGACCTTGGAAACAGCTGAGGAATCGCCTCAATATGTCTGTTCAGTAGCTTTTCTGGAGCCTAAAGTTTCTTTTAAGCGCTCGGAAGAAATGAAAATATGAAAATGCGCAGTACTGTGAAAACAGGGTAAACGCTGTCTTCTCTTGAAGTTCACGAGATGTGATCAAAAGCTAAAGAACAGCTGATAATTAAACTTCAAAAAGAAAGCACACATTGTTTAATGTTCAATGACGAGTCCCTTTTAGAGAGGTTCCTGATTCAGCTGCAGACTAAATAAACCTTTTTAGAAGGACCGCTTTCTCCCAAATGGACACCAAATGAACGAGTCACTGTTCGTGTGCAGCGTGTAACTTGTTTTCTTAACTCGTTCCTCTTCAGTGTCTCTGATATTTATCTTTTTATTCCTAACACACTTAAAAGCTGTATGTTCTTCTCCTCTGGTCCACGATAAAGACGACACACACCACCAGAGATTTATTCACACAACACTGAAGCAGGGCAGGGGAGTATGTTTACATTGGTGCAGTATACCACCGCACGCACGCACGCACACGCACACACACACACACACACACACACACACACAGCTATGTACAACTACAGAACCACCTTATTGAGGACTGAGCATGTCTGTTAAAAGAGCCAGCAGTTTGTCCTTTCCCCAGGATCTCTGGTGCAACTACCTGTTTTATCATTTTAGTTTAGCTTGAATAAGTAAACATCCTCCTCCCGGGGGTGAAAACACATTGTTAGTATATTAACAGTTGAGAGTATATAGTGTAATACTGAGATGCCTGTGCATGTTTGATTTAGAGCAGTAACACTGGAGGGGACCTCGACTGTGATAAGGCCTCTGGTCGTCGCAGAATGAGGTTTACCCTGGAAAGTGTTGCTGCTTTTAACCGTTACCAGCGCATGTTTACGGTCTGAAAACTGAAAAAAAGTAGTCAGCAATTATGACAACAACAACAACAACCAGTAAAAAAAAAAAAAACAGGAGCGAGACGAAAAGGTACGCTAACTGCCTCCGTCCCACGAAGCACGGCAACGTGGGGATCAGGAGTGCTTATTGACTGACCCTCCGCGCTCTGCGTGATTGCAAAGGCACTACTGCTGCTTGAGTATTGGAACGATTCGACCCGAGCCGGTTTACACGCCAACGTCTCGCGCAGTCGTACAACAAAATGCTGCACTCGATTTTATAGGAACAATCAATGCAGAAATCTGGATTTCTGAGTATTTGAAGCCAAATTTTTCAGACTTTGCATGTTTTGGTGTTTGTGCCGATTCATCAACGCGTGATATTACATACTAGGTGCACTGATCCCTAAAACCGCACCGTCACCTCAGGTTTTACCTGTGCATTCAGACATCATGTGACAAGTGGCCTATCCTCTCTGCAGAAATCTTTTTATGGTGACCACTTTCCAACGTGGTCCTGGAACTAGATTATTTCACAATGGTGCACATTTCTGCATAACGTTCCAGTTCGTACCAGGGTCAATCATGAAGTGGACTTTGTTGTTGCAACAGTTTTTTATAGGTAATCTTGAATCAAATATTTGAGCGCGAGCGCTCCATCAGCCTGCCAACCTCCCAGTGAGTAAATATTCCTCTGACCTGAATGAATGACTGCACTGACTTGAGCCGACCCCGGTAATGCTTTTTACCTACTTCCCGACCACGTTGATGACATAGGTTTGATCTTTTAGCTCAACTCTCGTGTAGATGCACTAGACCTTTTGTTCGTTGCTGTTAAAACTGTTGAAAAGTGGAGGGACATTGGGAGATTGATGGGTGTTAATAGTTAAAAATCACAGCATTGTTTTTATTAATGAACCATTACCTCAGATTCAGCCTTCTGCATCTACCACAGTATACAGCCTCCACTTGTTTATCTGCCAAGTGTTTTAGACAGTATCTCATTTGAATTTTCATTTAATTACCACACCTTTGTTACTGATCTTGTTTTAAGTCACCTTTTAGTTGTAATACTGTACATCTAGGACTTTGCACAGTAATCATTTCTTTTACAGATGTCCTTCAAATGCACACGACTCTGAGGGCCACAATGTTTAACTTAGTTGTTTTATTTAACTATTGTGAGAACACTTCTTGGAATATTTGTATAGTGAAGGCATGGTTTAGCATTTTTGATTATGGTGATGCTGTAGCCTGGGACTGCAGAGAACGTGTGTATGTAAAAGTGGTTTAATAAAGCCTTGTACTGTTACTGCTCTGTCTGGATCTGTATATTTACCTATTGCACCTGTACTGTCTGTTGTTTAAACCAGTGAGTCCCATAACCATGTGCTGACTTTTGGCAAGTCTTTTATGGTCATGTCATATTACTATAGTGTGTATGTTTTTGGTAATTTCTAGGAAAGGCACAAATAAAACACCAAAAACAATTTGGATATTCTAAATATCTACATAGTGAGATATGGAGGTTTTGATATTGATTTTAGCCATATTTAACACTAGCTGGCAAAGAAGTGTGTCATTTGGGACATAATGTAGAAAAATAACATTTATTAATACATTTATTTACCTCCAGTTTGTCATCAAAAACCATCAAGAGAATTGAGATTAACCGAAGTGTAATACTTTTTTTGTTGGTAACCAAACTATAAATGCAAGACAAATTAAAGTGCACGTCTATGAAATAATCAAATAGGTGAGACCGAAGCACTGAGGTTTGAAACTGCAGATTGACAAGAAGAGCTAAAAGTCTCGTTAGGCTGCGGAAAAACCCAAATCTAAATGCTGCGTCTGGCAGAAGTAACACCGTGAGGCTTCCAGATGTGCATGTAGTGTCTCTGTGAGCTCCCCTCACCTTTCAAACCTTCCTCGAGCTGTTGCTGTAGTAATCTCATCGCAGTGGAGTTTATCATTTTAGTTTTCGCTTCACGTTGTAAGATGAAGGTGATGAAGATGAAGGCTGCCAGGCTTCTGTGTTATGGCCTCATATAATTAAGGTTATTCCTTTGTCAGTCTAATAGTTTATTGATGTGATGAGTTTTATAAGTCATTCTGCTGCTCCACTTTGCTCTCTGTGACCTTCACCACCTGTTTGAAGTGCTCCCACAGGGGGCGCCGTTCTGGTAACGGACAGGGCAATTTAGATTTAACAGCTGGTTTGCTCTCCATGTTGTTCAGAGTAAACGCGTGTCTACAGATTATCTCTGGTGTGGGCTGAAGCACGTTATACAGTGCCTGTAATGCACGCACATCTTCCAATGCATCATGGGCTTTGTAGTTAACCCCCAGCAGCTCCCTGACCAGATTCTCCTGTCGAAAACTCTGGAGGCAGCGGTCCTTCAACATCTCACGGGCCAATGGTAGAGTGTCAACACAGCCTGAGACTGATGACTCAAACTCTGCTCTGAGGCCAAGTTCATCAAGGGCTCGAGCCAACAGCGGGCAGTCGAAGCGGCGAATGTTGTGGCCAACGACAAGTGGGCGGCCAAGCATTCGGAGGAAAGCTATGAAGGACACCAGGACCTCTCGCAGGGAGTTGGTCAGGACAAGCTGTCGGTGGAGGTACAGTCTCTGTCTGCGGACCCTGAAGCCAGTTACTCTGGCTGCTCCTCGCTGCATTCGACACCGAGGGATGATGTAGAGGTTGAGCGAGTGGCCTCCGCTCACTGCAGCCAGCTGGACGATCTCACAACCCTGACCTGGTGAAATGAAACATGTAGATAAAAGGGGTCAGTTAATGAGGATTTATCCTACCAAAGATATCACAGACACTTGGTGAACTGTCTATTGTCTTTTCACTCCTTCATTCATCTTGTAGAGCATGTTTTAGCAAACAGTGTGGGCAGCTCGTATGAATATGGAATCATGACAAAGCTGTATCTGTCACAAGTCATGTTTACTGTATGTTTATATGCATGTATGTATGCATGCACGTCTTTGTTGACGTGCGCTACAAATAAAGCTTGAATTGAACTCATCATAAAGAGCACGTGACCTTACCGAGTCCAGTTGTCTCCAAGTCAAAGAAAACCAGCGGCTGTTGAGACTTTTCCACTCGGTCTGACTCTGATTGTTGCATCCCGCCGCGGACACGGTTGACGGTGACACAGACGTTTGGTAAAATAAATTAAAAACCCACTACAGACACTGGCAGTGCGTATTTAACGATAAACTGTTTCGGTTAACGCTTGGCTCGCGCGAGGTTTTTCCCTCCGCGTGTTTAAACACCTGCGTCACCGTTCAACGCCAGCGCGCGGAGTTCAAAACCTTCAAAATAAAAACCTCGTTGAACGTGAATTTACATAACAGCTTAAGTGAGTTATAGCCTTGTACTATTTTCTTGGTTATAACATACAATATCTGTTGCGATATAATATATACATTTCCGAAAAATAAGAGAAAGCGATGAATTTGGCTCGCGCATGCGCTTCTTACTTCCTACTCCTTCTTCTTCTGCTCTAAAATAGAAAGCAGATACAAACGTCATTCGTACGGCGCTGCCCGCCACGGGACAGAAACGGCCATGCAACAACACAGTGGTAAATAAAAAGGTGTATCGACTGTTTAACCACAGATACACGGAATATGCACAGTTAGATTAGAGTTTAATAATAATAGTTTAGTAATAATAGTTTGTTTAGAAAGAAGAGCCGTCAACACACTTATTTTTTGTTGTATTTTCACTTAAGTATGAATATTGAGATTTGTTGCTTACTTTGATTGTCATCATCCCTTTTAAAAACATGTGATTTATGTCATCATAGTACTTGACAATCCCACTGATCATAATTCATAGTTTTTATTTTACTTTTATTATACTTATTTTATTAGTTTATTCCCCATTTAAAAACATTAATTATAAAATACCGATTTGATATAAGCTACTTGATTAAAGGGATTCCTTAAAAGTATTAGGACATCACTGTGCCAAATATTACATGAACTTTATAAATGAAACTATAAACTAACTAATAAATGAAACTAATTACAGCAAAAAGGAAATGCTTTTTGAAGAAAACCCAGAATGCCTTTCAGCTGCAATGCATGTTGGTCAATTGAGGCTACCAAGTGTCAAGATTTCTCCCTGTATGATTACTGCAGTTGGGTGCAACTAATACATATAGAAAAACTTTTCTTGAAGAATGAAATTTTTAATGTGCTACAACACAACGGAAAGACAAAAAAGTACAACGTTGTGAGTACCAGTGTTACAAAGTAATATATTAAACAAATCTACACAATATAAATCATTTTACAGACTGAAAATGATGTGTCTGCGAGTTTGCGGTGTGTCACAAATTTTGAGGTTTTTCTGAGAATACATAATTAGAACAAAACTGAAAAAAGTTGAATATTGTATACTGGCCACATTTGTTTCTTCTTATTTTTTGTTGTGTAACTTGTTTGTTTTTTTGTTTTTGTTTTCTTTCAGAACGCCATGGATGACTTGTAGATAAATCTGGAGATATTCCAGCTGCTAAGTTTCCACGTGCAAAACAGCTCCTGCAACATCCTGGAGTCTGCCACTGCGTTATGGGCGTCATAGGTCTTGCGCAGGAAGTGGCGAACCAGGTACTCTTGAGAGTAACTGGCCAGGCCAGGAAAGACATTCTTGGCCAGCAGAAAGGTGTCCAGAAACCCGCACACCACCTGCTGGAACTTCTGCCGGAGGGAGAACTGTTGCAGCACTCTGGTCAGCACTGGCGCGTCAAACCGTCTTGCACTGTGGGCCGCCAGCACCACGGGGTGGTGGAAGGAGCGAAGGAAGGCAATGAAGGCGGTGAGGACATCATCAACAGGGACTGTGGGCACAGGATCCCCGTGGAGAAAGAGGCGGTCATTGCGGACGGTGAAGCCTGTGACCTCTGTGGCACTCTGCGTGAGGGCCTGACGCGGGAGGGTGTAGGCGTTAAAGACCTTCTCTCCACAGATGGCCGACACCTGGATGATGTCACATACCGTAGTGTCTAAAAGTAGAGAAGAGATGGATTAAAGTAGGGTAAGAGAAAATGGGTTACAGTACTTGAAAGTATACAAGCAACATCTCTTTGCCAGCAATGTCAGGGCCACTGATATCACACTCATTTAAGTGGTTTCTGAGCTCTTCCAGGCTAACTACTTCCCTCTGTTTCCTTTCCTTCTGCTAAGCTAAGCTAACTGCAGAGGTTTGAACCAGTCCTTCTTAGCTCGGCTTGGGCTGGCTGTTAGCATCAACTGTGGCTCAGTTTGTCAAGCAGCGGCTGGCTAGAGGCAAGAGGCCAGTACAACGGCTCGCTCCAGGAAGAGACCTCCTCCGTCAACCCTTTCGTTTTTAGTCAGTTCATCAATACTCCAAATTCAGCTGCATAAACTAACTCACTGTCACCATCCTCATTCAGATGTTAATACACTAAAAAAATCATACGGAGGTGTCGAAAAGAGCAAGAGAACAAATCCAAGCAAGAGAAGCTGTACTGTCTCATATCTGAAACTGAAAAGAACATCAAAACGTTTTTAGTTAATAATGAAAGATGATCATTTTGATTGCATGTGACATTTTGTCACAACGTTTTGACTTTTATAAATTACCTACAGACGCACACATTAAACTTGAGATGCCTTTCTGTTAGCCTGTCTGGTACGGATGGCTTGTTGTAGCAGTTTCTACGTGCTCAGCAGAGATCAGCCAACACAGTGAGGCTTTTTCATCTGTTTTAGGGTTTTTTTGTTTTATTTTGTTTTGTTTTTTTTGCCATCGCGTGCTCACACCATGTACTGTCAGAACATCCTGCCAAATGTGTGACTGCAGTGAGTGCAGTCAGTGAGTCATTTTGGTTACAGGAGACGTTTGGCTTCGGGGTTTTCTGGCAGAAAGCCTTTAACAAGTCAGGTGAATGTATTTTGAGTTTTCATTCACAGTTTGGTGAGCTTGAAGGGACGAAACTGACTTGAAAAAGATCATGATTCAAGTACAAATCAACCTTGACTTTGGGTTTTACACAGGACGCAAACAGCTCAGGTCTCCTGGGCAAAAAGCCCTGGGGGCAAACTTCACCCACATGCATTTTAGCTGTACACACCCACACAATGTAAAAACCACAGGAACGGGGGAACATTAAAAGTCACAACGAAATCATTGTCTGCTTTCGGTTGCTTCAAAAAGGACATATGTACCCACCAGTGCAGCTAATAATTATTTGACTAATGTTTTGTTCTTTAAAATGTCTGATAAATCAAAATAACAGATGTACTTAATAGTGCAGAATTTGTACTATTTGTACAGTCTGTATTATAAAAACATTTGTTGCGACATTCAAGTCCGTCGTGCAGAGATAGAAGCATCCCATGTCACAGGAAGAACATCTCTGGTTTGGTTTGCGGTCGGGCACAGACATGTCCTGTGTTGTGTAATGTCAGTGGCTCAAAGTGTGAGGACAGCCGAATGATGCTCCACCCTTCACTTACCAAACTGAAATATGTAAAGAGCCTCATGAAGTTACAGAGATCACATTCTGATCTGAGAATAGAAACTATTCAAAAAATGGAAACTGAAATGTAGTCCTATTCTCCTTATCACATAAAGACTCCACCTGATGGGTATGTGGACCGATAAAACCACTCCTCCCTCCTGGATAATATCATTTTTAGGTAACCATAGTGCAACACGATGAAAAAAAAACACATTTATCAACATTTTTATCAAGAAAATGAGTTTGTTTGCTGATTGGACAACAAATGATGCACAGCAAGACAACAACAAGCCTATTAATCACCATGGCAGCGGGTTCCCAGGTAGTCTGTCTGCTAATCCCCTGTGCTACTTCTGTATTTACATTTTATGCTGCGTTATACTTCCACTTCATTTCATTAATTTGACGACAATAGCTACTTTGCAAGTTCTGATTATCAATAAAAAAGTGTTTACGTTTATAAATTTAACCAGTTATTATAATGGATCAAGCTAGCAGCATCTAAAGTAGCTTAAATTAGCTTTTACAAAATTAGTGATGGTCATACTTTAAGGCATCACTAATTATAATCAGTGCACGACGAGCTGGTTCTTTAATGCTAATGTACTTTAAAGAGTATTTTCTGACTGTGATGTTGCTTTAAATATTTGAGTAATTTTGACTTACACAGTGGTAGAACATTATATTATTAAGATGAACTCATCATTATAATATGAATAAATGCATTTTAATAAAATATTTAATGTAGAAATATAAAAAAAAAGTTGCCCCACAGCTAACACTGACTATATTATCAAATTAAGGTTGATAGTAACTGATATTTAATAGAATAATAAGGTGAATGTTACCTAATCCAGTGGTCTCCAGGTCAAAGAAAACGATGGTTTTATCAAAGGACATCTGCAGGATTTAAAGAGATACACACATTTAAACATGAACATCTACAAAGTTAGCACAAAGTAAAAACACTGGTCTTTTGAGCAAAGCTGTTGGACTAAGACATGTAGTGCTAAAGAAGGAAGCTCACCGTGGACAGTTGGATGAACTATCAGCAGAGTCTTGTGACTGATGATGTGCGCTCAGCTGGGGCGGCTGCGGCATATGAAGCAACGCATCCAGGAGGCAGCAACAGGTGAATCACTGCCACCGCATTTCAAAACCTACGGACCCCAAACTCTGCTTTCATTTCGGTGGAAGAGAAACCCGAGAACCGATTCCTCCCCTGGTAAACCACGTCCCTCAGCTTGATGTTGATGCTGCTGCGTGTGTGCGCGTGTGTGATCGCCTGTCAGCAGGTCGCGGTTACAAAAGCAAAAGATATTTTCTGTGAACGCGGAATCTTCCTCGCTGTTCTGCTCTGTTGGTTTCATTTTTGACCCGCTGGATCGCGGAAGTGAAGGCTTTTGTTGTGGCAACTGTCGCGTGGACAACTTCTCAGAATGAACCTTCAAAAGAAAACCAATTCATAAATAAACACAAAATTACAAATATATAATATAATATAATATAATATAATATAATATAATATAATATAATATTGTATAATTATTTTTAAATAAATAAATAAATAAACAGTAGTTTGAAGTAATCGAGTACTTTTACCAGAGTACTGCCTTTACATACAATTTTTGGATCTACCCCACTTGTGCCACTAAAATACCATCAGTACACAATGACACTATTAAAGATTAATATTAATAATCAGATGTGACATTAAAGGGATGTTTACGTATCAGCGCATCACTTACAATGATTTTATATGTATATATATGATACACACAATTCCTACTCTTTAATTAATTTAACTGTAACCACAGAAGGAGAAATATTAAAGTGATACCACATTAAATAATGACACCATCAGTGCATGTGGCTGTACTTAGTAGTAATTAGTAATTGTGAAATTCACTGTATTGACTCAGGCATTTATGTTTGGTGGTGGCAAAATAACACACCTAGACATACCTGATACCGACACACCAGTTATTAGTCACGAGCCTTCTTCACGGCTGACATTTTGATTAATCATAAGTTAAACGATGATCTGTCCCATTCAAATCCCAATGAGGCATGGCAGTGAGTCATTCATAATAACGAGCAACCCGAAACCGAAGGTGTTACACGTGATCCTGCCGTCATTCATTTCATTATCTGATAGCTGTTCTTATTGTCATAATGTCTGTGAGCATAAAAGCTGAAAATGAATTTTAAAAGGGGCGTTGAAATTCAGTTTTTCATGTTAACGTAGAGTGTCAATCTGTCGGTCCCTGGCCAAAAATATGTCCACGAACTCTTGCTCAAACCTCTGGTATACAGCGGGTTTTTAACAGGCAAGATAAGGCCTGCATCAAGCTCTGATCTCAGCTGATCTGCAGACGGATCTCATCACCCCACACCAGCGGCTCATTCAAGGCACACTGTGGCGTTTTTGACCTAATGCGGCGCAACGCGGCGATGCTTTAACGGGCGGGACCCCCCTTTTTGTTTGTGTCGCGCTCGACACAGCACTCAACAGATCGACAGCTGACATGACTTAAAGAAACGCAGCAGCTTGCCAGCAAAGTCTTTGAAGAACCAGATGCCAGTGAGCATCGATGTAAACAATAAAGAAGAAGAAGAAGATGCACTGACGTGTTGGAAAAGTCAAAATACAACTCAACTCAGTCGCGTTTGGCTGCAGTTTTGCTTTTTTAATAAGCAGATGAGATCTCCCCCATAAAGTCTTTTTTTCCTCTTACAACCATAGACATGTTTGTATCATTAAAAAAATGAAATATAACACAAATTGCACCGTATACGTAACCGTGTCCGGAGTGGCGCAGACACAGAGACACACTTTTCTTTTTTTCTTTTTTTCCCCTCCGCTTCGTAGCACAAACATCACAGGCCGAGTGCGGCCCGTTAAATGTCGCCATGATTAATAGTAGATAATGAACCGTACACAGGATAATATATCCTTTTATAACACCTTTTATAACAGATTCTTTTAAACCAATGTACACCCCAAAAGCATGATCATAAATAGTACATACACTGTGTATAAAAGAGGAACAAAAACAACCAGAGAAAGCAGAGCATGCCTTCCAGTGACAGGTACATTCACTTTTTTTAAAATCTTTTTTTTTCTTTTCTTTTTTTTTAAATACATATATGTCGACAGCCCGGACACGTACAAAGACCGTCCCATCAAATATCACCTTAAAGATATTTAACATGGGATCTGCTCCGTCCTTTCAGCTCGCCTCCGAAACCTTGTTTTTCCTTTCTGAACAGGTCTACAGTTTATATCGTAAAAAGACAGCACGCTGCAAGTCTAAGTCATCAAAACTGAGATCAGCACAGTCTTTACCGAGACTCCCAGCTTCGAGGAAAAGTCGATTAACACTGATTGTGTCGGCGAGGTCGGAGCAAAAGGTCGCCCAGAAGTATCTGATCACAGACGCAGCAAGCAAGGAGGGATAGTGCAGCTAAAGTACAGAGACATCGTTGCTGTGAAGCTACTCAGTAGGCTCATCGGACTGAATATCACACCGACTGCGTGGACAGAGACGGGAAGAGAGGAAGAATATGCAGAAACACGTGGGCGGCCGGAGTTAGATGCTACTTGTATTCCATCTGGTTAACAGGCAGATTAAAATGCTACTTTTCACAGCCAGAGTCGGGAGAGAAGAGGATGGAAGAGCCGCTGTTATGGTAAAGAAAGAAGAAGAAGAAAGGAGGAGAGAAGAAGAGAGTGCTCTGGATGGCTCAGAGGACATCGTGGACGGTTTGAGAGTGCGTGTGAGTGCATGAGTTTCCCCCACTGGTGCAATAAAACTCAGGATAACGAAACCTTCCCTAAGTCCGAGTTAGTTTTAGTGTCACTTGGTGAGACTTGTTTCACCTTTACGCGAGGAACAACGTCCGGATGGAGAGAAACACTAGTGTATGTGTGTGCAACAACTACACACGCACAACGCGGGAGCTGACACAGTGGCAGGAGTTATTGATCCATTCATTCACACATTCAGACATGCACACAAACACACACACACACACACACAGACAGAAAAGAAGAAAATGGCTTTCATCGGAACAAAAATAAAACCATAAAACATCATCAACAACCAAAACGTGACATCTTTGATAGCAATAACACCTATAATACAGCAATAATATATATATATATATAAAAATTTCAAGTCCTGACGTAGTAACACTGATGTTTCTGAATAAAAGAGGAGGGAAAACAGAGAGCTTGCAGGGGAAAGGCAGATACAACACACCTATGGCTGATTGACATTTGACACACCGGGTCAAGTAAACGTGACGGCGGACACGTTGCAGCTGGGAGCGCTGATCGGCGGCTGTTCCTTCAATTGTTCCTCGAGATCACAACCCCGAGAACGCTCTAAAAACTGGCTCTGGTCATTGTGAAGGTGGGAAAAGAGAGAGAGAGAACGTGAAACGATGGCGAACGGCACAGAAACAAAAGTGGAACCCGAAATCCAGACACTTCACTTCGCAAATAGGAGAACAGGAAATAAAGACTGATCCAACAACGAACAACCCAGGAGCAGCACTGGAGTTTCTTTCTATGTACACTTTTTTCCTCTGTAACATAATAATATTAATAATATAATAATAATAATAATAATAATGTAACAGCTGTAACATATTTCTGTACAGTCTCTTCAAACTGACGTAGGAAAAAGGAGTGATGGAGTAGCATGCAGCCTCTTGGCTGGTGTGTCCTGTGTAAACGTGAGAAGCAGACTTAGCTTGGCGCTGGTTACAGACAATACGTCCGCCAGTTCAGTCAGTATGGCTACATTTCTTCTGGGTGGCTTTGACCACCTGCCCACATGCTAAAGAACAAAGACGGGGCACGACAAGATTTGGCTTCGCAGGCGTGGGTTTTCTCTGTGTGTCCTTCCCTTCTTCTTCTTCTTCTTCTTGTCTCTCCTCTAATCAACCCCCGGAGCTCCCGCAGGGGTCAAACAGCACTGAGATCAGAGGGTCAGCAAACATGGCCGACCATGTCTTTTCACTTCTGCTTCAGGTTCCCGTCATTCACATTAGTCATTCATTGTCCCTCTGTGTCACACTTCCAGTCTTCTCTCCTTTATTACCACTTCCTGTTTTGACTGGACCAGGGGAGGAGGGGGGTGGGCACTGAGGAGGGGCAGTGGGCAACACTGGGCACGAACCTCGCCCCGTGACCAGCCTCGTTGAACCTCAGACTCTCCCTCCTTCCCTTCTCACACACGCTCCTGCATTTTGAACAGGCGGCGGCCGGCGTTCCTTCCCTCCTCAGCTTCACACCATGAACTCGTTGCTTCCGTACAGAACCAGCTGCTGGGGCCCCGAGCTGAAGTCCGACTCCCTCCGGTGGCTTCCCGACGGCTCGCGCGGAGAGCTGCGGCTGAGCCTGAGCCTGTGGCGGGTCTTACCAGACCTTTGGCTCCCCTCTGCCTCAGCCAACGGGGGCCCCAAACCACAGGAGGTGAGCAGGGGCCCGGAGGAGGAGGAGCGGAAGCGGTAGTGAGGGGAAGGAGAGCCGGAGGCGTTGGAGGAGAAAGAGGAGGAGGGGTGGTAGGAGGAGGAAACGGTGGAGGTGGAGTCCGCAGAGTCCTGGGAGTCCGGCTGACGGCGCAAAGGTCGTCTGCCCTTTGCCTCCGACTTCCTTGAGCGATAAACTCCACGTTCTACAGAGAAAACGTAACGATGTGAAACTGTGAAATGATCCATTCTGCATAAAAAGTACTTTTACTTTTTTGAAAATGTAATTAGACTTTGTTGAAGTAATGGAGTATTTTTAGACTTACATTATTAATAATTTTACTTAAGTACAGGATCTGAGTACTTCTTTCACCACTGCTGTCACTTAAACACAAATCAACTAGACTGCCTCAGGAAAGGGGATAATAGGGAAAAACATAATGTGATTAACACACTTTAATTAAGCAATTACCTTGATTAACTTGTAAACAGTAATCAAGAGGGACTGTAGTGTGCATATGCAATTAAAAGCTACGATATCAGCACGACTGCGATGACACACAATTCGCACACACACGTACCTGAGGGGTCTGAGGTGGCCCCCTCCGTCTCCATGGTGATGTTCTCAGAGCTGTCTGCTGTGCCGATGGATGCTTCGGATTCAGGCGTCTCGTCGTCGGACGCTCGGGGCTCCAAGATCAGCATCTCATATGTCAGCTCCTCCCTGTCGACACGAAACACGTAAAGACAAGTTACACGCAGAATAGCACCAATTGATTATCCGCTGATCTCCACTCATCGACTGATTATTTGGTTTGGACAAATTTAGAAAATCGTGAGAGATGCACGTCATAATGTTTGTTTTATTCAACCACTACTGCAAACTTCAAAAAGCAATGCATTTATGTAAATACTTGAAATGAAAAGCTGCAAAGCTCATTTGTGCATAAAAAAACAAGTAAACAATTATAAAAAAGTAGATTTTCTGTCAATCAGTTAATTGATTAATCAACTAATTGTTGTTGCTATAGTATATATAGTATATAGTGAAGTATACGTACAATATTTTCCTCTGACATGTAGTTTAATTAAACTGTTTCAGATTTGTACATGAATACTGTAAATGTTCGTATTCATACACCTCCTCTGATCTGTGTGGAGATATGTGCTTTACTGAAATCAGCACAGTTGTTTTTACGGTATACCTTCCCCGTGCTTCGGTAACATGTGGACACACTTCATGTGACGCACTAAACAAGACACTGTTTAGACTCTGAACCAGAGACACGTCATACTTCTCTTTCTGCAGACTCTCGATCTGCTCGGTGAGGATTCGCTCCTCCTGCTGCATCGCCAACTGCTGCTGCTCATTCATCCCGGGCTCTGCTGCATCTTCTCCTCCTCCTCCTCCTCCTCCTCCTCCTCCTCCACCACCTCCTGCACTCTCTCCATCCACCACAGGGGGCACCTTGGGGCTGAGAGGAGGCGAGGGCGTGTGGGTGCTGCTTTGCCGAACACGACCTTTGCTCTGCAAGTTCACACGCAGAATGCACAGAGCAAAAGAGTTCATAAGTGCACGCTGACCAACAATAATCATGTTTCTGTTGTTGTTGTGATTGTTGTTGTTTACACTGATAGTGATGGTGCACAGACAGCGGACTCGCTATAGACACAGCTAAATGTCTTGACCACATACAGAGGATGTACTGACAGTCAACATCACTGCTGAGATACTATGAGGTCTACTGCTCAACACACACAAAACACGTACACACACATTTTCATCTACACACACACACACACACACACACACACACACACACACACACACAGGTAGGCATTACCTTAAGTTTAGCTGTGTTAGGCTGCATGTTAGTAAGTCGTGGGGCAGAAACAGAAAGCAAAGAGCTACAGTCAGAGTGCTGCTGTGTCAGAGCGCTCACCACAAACAAACAAGACAAAGCTGCAGTTACAGCGCTATAGATACACACGGACCTGTCTTTGAACTGTAAAACTATAACCTCCCTGTATTATCTGACCAATTTTAGCCAGAGACGAGAAATAGTAACCTTAGTATGTCCCACAGGAAGAGTAACACTAGCTTGTTAGCGCTATCATTCGTAACGTTAGATCTGTTAGCAATGCGCTAGTCTGTTAGCTTGGCTCGCTTTACTAGCATACACACACACACACACACACACACACACGACTGCAAATTCTTCCAAAAAATGACTTTACACAAACAAATTAGCGTCTGTGAGCCATTTGAGCTTAAGAAACAGCTAAGTACATTATGAATTCATTAGTAATCAACTAGCAAACCTAAATATTTACCTAAATAACGGATGCTAATTAATAGCCACTGCTAGCTAATGTTAGCTGCTGTTAAAATCACAAGAAGAAATGTGATAACCTGAGTTTATAGCTCATAGTCTCAATTATTGAGACATAATTGAGTCCAAGTCATGTTAATAGGCTGCAGGCTCAGTATATTTGAGCGCAAAATTTTAAATTTTAGTGGTTTATGTCACAAAACCTGGCAACAGCTACCAACAAACTTACTCCAAAGCAAGGCCATGGCAATGCATTTAATGCTAAAACCCAGAGCCCAGACCCTAAATTTGGGAAATATCAAATTTCAGGACAAATCTGATGTTCATAGTGTCAGTATAATTATTTATCAAATAATAAAACTGACTGAAATCAGTCTTTAGTTGTTAATAGGTTAACAAAACAGCATCAGAATAATTACTTTCATTATTCATCATTCCTGACAACATTTGTCGGCTTGCTAAACAAAACGGTCACAAATACACAAATAGGAGGTCACGACAGCTGAAAGAGAACGGGCTTACAGAGAAGAGTGACGAGTACTATGACTGGAGGTGTAACACACAGCATGAGTGGACGGATCAAATAGACTGACGGACAGGACATGGACTGGTGGCGGGCGGGCACATGGAGTGATAGGGGCATACATACCGGGGTGGCAGTGCGGGTTATGCTCATAAACCTAACAGCAATTAGTACTGGTTTCTGGAAGGAGGGTTTGGGGTTGGGAGGGAAGGAAGGAAGAATCAACAGATTAGGGTTGAGGGGTGGTGAAGGTTATCAAATAAGCATGGATTTGAAGATTTGCAGATTTCAGTTAAAACTGAAAATGTGGAAAGTTTTAGCCAAATGTAACTGTTTTATCATAACTACACACAGGCTGACAACAATTAAATGTCACCTTGTGAGTCACTTTTTAACCTAATTTTAAAGTTTTAACCAAGATGCCTTTATTATCAGCAAATCATTAAAACCATGTTCACTGGGAAAGTTCAGATGCAGCTGATTGGTAGAGGTATTAAGGAGGACTGGGAATCACAGTTGTCGGATTAATGTTTGCCAGTGAGGCATATTTTACAGCTCGATGCTTCTTAGGGGATTTAATTCATTGGTAAAATGCAGAAAGAGAAAGTTACACAGTGAGTTAAGTGTGAGCATTTGCAGCGACAAAGAGAGGGTGTTTTTCCTTTTTATAAACCTTTGCAGCTCAGATTTGCTGTGAAAAAACATACAGAGTAGTGCAATAATCATATTAAATTACACCCACTTTTAATGAAGGTCAGCAGTTTACAGAGTGATAAACTGCTTTATATTAATTGTTGTTGAGGGGCATAATTATTCAGAGTTGTCTTAATTCGATGCTTATCTTTTCATATGATTTGAATGTATGAGCATTAACTTAAATATGAGCAATACTACACTTTGCTTGGCAAGAGATACTTTAACAGCTACGTCTTTATGTTTTTCTTAAAAAAATGAATAAAATAAAATAAAATAAATAAATTATCTTGGGGCATCTGAGGGCATTTTTTATCATCTGCTGTGTCTGGGGTATTTTTAACGTATACCCCCTCGACGGCGAGTCTTCTTTTTGCAAAGCAAAAAGCAAAATCTGTGGATGAGAGATGTGAAGAAACACAGAGGAATGAACTCCTGCCATGGCCGCGAGGAAACCATGCCAGCTGCTCATGGAGCTGAAAACTGCTGTGTCACCATTTAAATGATGAGTGAAAGGTACAAGTAGAGAGTCAGTGTCTGGCAATAAGGATTATTCACGCTTCCACCTTTGAAATCACGAGTATGTGACCTGGTCTGCAGGGCTGTTGTCGAATGACTTATCTTACCATGGACCTCCTGATGTGCGTCAGCCTGCTCTTAGCTTTGCTTTCTGCAAACTCCAGGCTGCTGATGTCCTTCAGACGAGCTTTGTACTTGCTCATCTGCTCGTTGATGATCAGCTCCACGCACCTATGGAGGACAGATCCATTTAGAATTAAACTAAAATATAAGTAGGGGAGACACAAGCTATTTATCAGTCAGGGTCAATGTTTTTGCAACGTTTTGCAGTAGAAAAACGAAAAAAGTTAATTAAATTAAAAAGAAGAAAAAGTCTCATAAATCAAAATTTAAAGTATGAATAGTCAATTTGAAAGTGGTAATGCATGACAATGTGAAATAACCCGTGCAAAATAATAAGTACGTAAAGAAAATAAAGATTAAAATGGTGTGCAATGGGATTATCTGACATGCTGCAACAAACTTTGACCACGAGGCAAATAATAAATAATGTGGGTAAAAACAAAAACAACATCACAAAAGAAAGTGAACGTGAGTTAATTTGAGGAACTACAGCAGGCGGTGAACGGCCGGCAGACATACGCTGTGGTCTTGCTTATGTCTTGGACGCTCTGAAGCGGGTCGATGGTGTCGGGGCAGCGGAGGATGCAGGGAGCGAACACGATGGCGAGGGCGTTGGCTGACATCCTGTTGGTCTCCTCTTGCAGGGCGATCCTGAAAGACACCAGAGCGAAATCCTGTTTATCCTGATGTTGATCCTTACAGTGTCTGACGCCCATTCCCACCAAACAGAGCAGACAGGGTGGCACGTGACCGAGACAGCTAATCCCGTGTGTTTGACAATCAGTGAGAGAAAAATAAAGAGAATCTGAAACCAGCGCTTCAGATATTTAACTGCACAGACACTTTGCTCCCAGGCTGAAACATTATTCAGATCTTATTTCAGTTGTTTAGGCTCGGCCTGTCTTGCCTGAGGCTGCACAGCTGATTTTGATTATTATCTCATCACTCACCTGACCAGATGGAAGATGAGGCGCTCCAGCGTGCTGAGATGTGTCCTACTGAGCTGGTCGATCACTGAATACACCCCTCGTATCACCTCCCGCTTGTCTGGCTGACCTGAAAAGAAAACAAGGGCACACCATCAGACCAGGCAACACTTCGCCCTCTGGAACTGAGCCTCCGGACGGACAAATAAAAGAAGAAGAGGCACTGAAGAGGCCAATTATGAGCTTACCCATGGCCCTGAGGAACTCCTCGTACAGTTCAAAGGTCATGAGAGGGCTGGGCAGGTCGCGGAGCCACTGTTTGAGAACGCTGGCGATGACGTGGATGTTGTAGTCGTCCAGGTTCACACTGGTCACATCTGAAACACAGAAACACATCTTTATGAAAAGAAGAAGTAGAACTGGTGGTAGAAGCTGTAATTGCAGTAGAAGAAGAGAGGGAAGAAGCAAATAAAAAGAAAGAGACGAAGAAGAGGAAGTAGTTGTTGTGGTAGTGTAAGTAGTAGTAGTAGTAGAAGAAGAAACAGCAGAAGAGGAAGAGGAGGAAGAATAAGTAGTAGCAGTAGTAGAAACAAAAGAAGACACAGTGAAAAGACAAAGTAGCTGCAGTAAACAAAGAAGATAAAGAAGTACTTGTACTACTAATAGTAGCTGTAGTAGTATTTTATTGTGTGTGAGGCCTGGCCAAATCATTATTTTCACTGTGTATTGGCTTTCATTCAAAATTCAGCCTCCGCATCATCAGATGAGTGTTTTAGGGTCTCACCTGTGTCCAGCCCCTGGCGGAGTTCTTTGATCTTATTGGTGGAGCCCGACTTCCTGTAGATCCCCTCTGTGTAGAGGCCGTGCATCTCGATGTAGTTGATGAGTTTCTCCACGAGCTGCGGCACTGTTCGCTCCTCGCTGGTTAGACGGGACAGCTCCACGCCAAACTGGCGCGAGGACAGCTCGGGATCGTACTTTTGGACAAAAAGACACAGGAACACGTCGCATTAACGGCAGAGTCGACTTGAAAATTACAATTGCTAACAAAACATCTGACCAGATTGAAATAAGCAAGTGCTGTTAGAGCGTCCTGAGACTGGAGACCAAAAGACGAAAACTTACCTTCTTACTGCACTTGGTGGTCATCTTGGAGCAGCACTTCCTGTGGCAGGCGTAGCGACACACTGCAGGACAACAGAGCAGCACAACATTTAGACTGGAGACATTTCTCAAAACTCCTCTGCACAACGGCAACCACAGCTGCAGACAGTCACGACTGGAAAGACTCAGGCTGCAAACGGCGAGGCGGCGAGAGAGCTTAGATGTGACGTCTGCTGCTCGCTGAAAGTGCAGATGGATCTTGTAACTGGATAGAAGATGGATTTATGAAAGGGGAGGGAGGTTTAATCAAATCTCTCCGACACTCAGGGAAGGAGGGCAGTTCTGTGAGTATGAATGTGTGTGTGTGAATGTGTGTGTGTGTGTGTGTGTGTGTAGAGAAGGAGGGGGTGTAATGTGCTGTGTGGGTGGAAATAAAAACTACACACACAGGCGTGAGTGCCTGTGGGTAAGTGAGTTAGGAGAACATTAGGAACTGCTGCTGCTGCTGTGTGTGTGTGCAGGTGTGTGTGCGTGTGTGTGTGTTTGTAATATTGGGCAGACTTGAAGATATTTACAAAATGCAAGAGAAGGGTCAAATCTGTTTGTTATGTAATAAGTCCACCGTGGTGAAGGTCATTATGTACCATTAATTTAGCATTTAGAGACACGTAAATGTAATAAAGTGGTGAATAAATTATATTTTAATGGCTTCAAAACTTCACACTCATCTGATAATGTCTAATTTCCAGCTGCTACATTGTGATGTTCAAAAGTAGAACTTACAACTTTGTAAAATATATAATAATAAAGTGAAATAAAGCACTTTATGGTCCCTACCTTTGTTGTTGAATTAAAGCTGACAAAAGAAAAACCCTCCATATAATTAGGTATTTCTTCATGAGCTCTTTGTGTCTGATCAGCGCTGGAAGATGTACTCACATGTTTTACAGTCTAGAAATACAGTTTTACTAATGAGACTGCAGGTTAAAGTCCTGCATTGTGGGTTAGGCTCATTTAAATGACTTTACACAGAGCTACATACCTATTAGTACATCAGCACAGTCAGTACATATCGGCAAAGTAACTAAAGCTGTCAGTTGAATGTAGTTTAAAGTTAAAAAGTACAATATTGGCCTCTAAAGTGTGGTGGAGTTGAAGGATAAAGTGGTATAAAATAGGAATATTCATGTAAAGTTAATTGTGTGTGTGTGTGTGCGCGCGCGTGCGTCTCATCCTCACGTTTGCAGACGCAGGCTCGGTCCATCATCCAGATGAGGGAGGAGCAGTACTCGCAGTAGGTGGGGATACTGTACTGAGTGGACTTGAAGATGTGGCCGTTGTGCTCCTCCACCTGTGGGCGGCAGCAGAGACTCCAGTCAGCTCAGCTCAATTACTGCTGTCTGCTTACTGCTTTCTGTCATATAATGCAGGTGTTCTGGCAACTTGATGTCACTACAAAGTAATATATTAACTAAAGCATCTTCTTTAATAAATGTATTTATTCAAAAGAGGAGCCAAAATCGGTCTCGTTACTAAAACATGTTTAAAGTTTCATTAAATACAGCTCACAATGTCGGTTTCCTTCTTCCTCGACTTCTTGCGTTCACGTTTAGGAGCCTGGGAAGAGAGAAGTGTGTTACCATGTGCTGTATGTGTAAAGAGTTATTATCTAAAGATATTAGTTGTATTGCAAAGTGCAGGGAATACGCATGAACAACTCTGCTTGAGATTTAAACCTTAAATCCCTTTTTATAGGATTTTACTCAGTTATTTGTTGTGTAATTCAAAGTATTTCTGTTTATCGCCCTCACCCTGCCGATAGTTCCCTCCATGGGCTTGAACTCGGTCATAAACTCGTCCAGGAAGACCTTAAAGGTGTTGACCCACACCTTCACCGGCGACTCGCTCCAGTCCCTCTGCTCCAGACGCATCGACTTCTCCAGGATGTGCTCGAAGAGGGCGTAGAGATCCTTGTAGCGGATACTCTTCCCGTCATCCATCTGGTGGTGACGGCAAGAGAAAAGGACACATTTCATAGGATCGTCAGCTCAGCTCTTTGTCTTTAAAATGAAACTCAACAAAATGGTTGCGACGTCGACTCACCGCCAGCGCCGTGGAGTACGAGTTGAAGATGTTGATCCTGAACTCCTTCAGGGCTTTTTTGAAGACCACGTCCACCATCGTGTCCTTCTTACCGTCCTCAGACTCCAGGTCAGCAATCTGAAGGGACAGATGGTTTTTAAAGTAAACAACTCAAGTCAATAAGCAACAAAACGTAAATGAAACGTCAGAGAAAGGTGACGTTTTTCTGAAAAAGAGGATCAGTAGGTTTGCCCTCCCACCTTCTTCATGAGGAAGTCGTTCATGCTGCGGTAGTCGTGGGCCGAGGTCAGGATGTGCAGTGCGTCGTTCTGCCACTGGGCGGGTTCCAGAGTGACGCTGCTGATCTTCACACTGCGTCGCCGCCTCATCTTCGGAGACGGCTCCTTGTTCTCCTTGCTGTCCCTGACGCCCCGAGAAGAGGAGGCCTCCAAATCTGGACTGTGAGGAGGAGACGGGCCTTCTGGGAGGAGAGAGGGTGGATTAATACAAAAGATTTGTGTCAGTGTGAGAGTTTAGATACTTCAGTCCCCATAAAACCTACATATAAACTTCTGTACAGGGGACAACTAAAACAAAACACGTATATGTTGTTTATATATTTGTATACATTGTATGTTTGTATGTGTAAACTTACCATGCGTCTCTGCAGCTTCGCTCCTGCTCGCCTGCTTCTCCCTTGACAGTTTCTTCTCGGCGTGCTTCGTCTTACTCCAGAACCTCATCTTTCCTCTCATCCTGCTGAACCAAAAACGCAATTAGCTGATTTAAAATCAATTAATTTAAGAATAAAAAATAAGCCCGGCATAAAAAAATTGACAATTAAACCAAATCAGGTGGTCATTTCCCTCAAAAAGAACAATAAAACACATTAAACATGCAACAATACGTTAAAACTGATGTAGTCGTCCTTAAAAATGTAAAGTCTGAGGTTTTCAGGAGGGTTAAAAAGGTGTAATTCTGGTGGTCCTACCCTCCGTCCTGACTGGAGGTCTTCCTGAGGACCTCCACCTTGCCCAGGTCTCCTGACGACATGGTCTTATGGATCTTCTTCTGGTCCTTGTGAGATGGCTGGAGATCAGACAAGAAGAAGAATATATGAACATCAATCATGACGACTGATGTGCTGACCAGGACGCCGTGGTTACGATGTTGTGGAGTCGAATGTTGGCGTAACACGTGCCTGAGTGATACCGCACCTTTTAATTCTAGTGTGCTCATTTGACAGCTTTAATGTCAAGGAACAACATCACTTGTTAATTAACAAATTAATATTTGTTCAATATTCATATTTAATGCAAGAAACATTTCAATATGTACAAGTAAAGCTGAGATCAGTTGATTACTTAACTGACAGAAAATGAATGGGCAACTTTGACATTTTAATTTATTTTTAATATAAAATACTTAATTTTTGCAGCTTGTTGCACGTGAAAATTTGCTGTTATCTCCTTTTTAATTTAAAAGAAGACATAGAAATTTATTAGTCCTGAAGAAAATTATTGTGCCAGAGATGCTAAAAATGACACTAACGTGGAATAAAACCAATTGCATAATAAATATAAATACCAATAATATAAAACCTAAGTGTAACACCATTTAAAGTAATAAGAATTTGGTAAGATGGTTGAATTAAAACTATCAATGATACTGAAAAAAGAAATAATAACTCAAAGTAATATTTCAAGGGATATTTTGATATTTGAATTTATCAATCAATCATTTTGAGGTCTGGCCTGCTGGTTGGACTGAATTAACACTGTGAAATCGTCACTTTGAGCTTTTCTGATCCTGAATTTACACAAAGCAAACAATGAATCAACTGATAAAATAATAATCCACAGATTAATGAAAATGATCATTTGTTCATCATTTGTGATGATAAAATACATTATATTGAACTATATTTACTATTAGTACACAGACATATTGGGATGAATCACTTATTACTGATCTCCATGTTTTAGCGATGCTGCCAAATCTACTAGAGTTTGAGTGAAATCAGCAGAGAATGATGCTGATGCTGAGGCTCTGAGGGAGAAACAGAAGTCATGCTCGTAAGATCCTGTTAGAAAACGGCGTTGTTAGTGAGAAGCGGCTCGGCCCGAGGTTTAAACGACTCCAGCATGCAGGAGCGGCAGGCGGCGTGGCGTGCGACCTCGAGGCGTGGTGCTGCGTCGTCGTTGCAGAAGGTCAAAATGTGATGAGCAAACGAGATCTTCAGTCAGCGCTTACAGTGAAAATCTCTGTTTACGGCTGTCAGAGAGGCACTGGATGCAGGGATACCTTAAACAGTTTACATACATTTTGAGTTTTAACCTCTTATTTTTCCTTCGTGGCAGCTCGTTTTCTTCTTCAGCTGTCTTTAACAGCAGCAAACTAATCATCTGGGGCTATAAGACAGGAAGTAACGGTAAGAAATGAGAACTCAGCTTCACCTAACAAATACCTTTTCTTCAGAAACAGTGCATTGAAACAGTTTGGGGGTTGATTAATCATTTAGGAGGGTTCATTCACCTAAAATGTTCTTAAAAGGAAAACCTTTGGGTTTGATGCTGTTGTTTGGTGAAACAAGCATTTTTAGACATTTTTCACTGTTTCTTTCCACCTTAAGCTGGAAAAATATAAAAAACTGAATAGATAATGAATTAAATCTTAGTTTTAGCTGTACAATGAAATGTAAAATGTGTTAAATAAAGGAAAAATACAAGATTAAACTCTAAAATGTTAAAGTATCCCCTGATAAAGAGAGGTGAAAAGGTGAGAGAAGTTTGGAGGTGACAGATCAGATGACGAGTTTCCCGCCAAAAGAAACCAGGAGTGACGAGTTCACTCCAGATCAGCCGGTCAGGAGACAGGGACTGTGGCCCAGTGCTCGGACAGTCCGGCAGTCATTCAGCAGTGAGCAGCACGAAAGTGGGGTTAGCGGTGTTAAAAGGCTCCTCCCCTGCTGCTTGGCCAGGTCCACCTGAGAGGAGGGTGCAGGGGGAGGCGGCCTGAGTGGACAGGAGACTGCTTTGCAGGTCATGGGACCTCTGCAGATCCAGAGTTTTACCATCTCGGAGTCGCTGTGACAGTCAGCCTCGGGGTGGCCGCACGGGGGAGACAGGGAGGGGGGCAGCGTGTGGGAGTGGGCGGGGATGTAGTACTCGTCGTCGTCGTCCGACTGGGTCGCCCCCTCAGAGTTACAGCGGGTGAGGAAGTCGGAGCGCGTCCGGGACATTCGAGCTTTCTTTTTGGGGCCGGGGCGGCCCACCTGCTTCCAGGCAACCACAGGGACATCAGGTCAGCCGCCTGCCTGTGTGTGTGTGTGTGTGTGTGTGTGTGTGTGTGTGTGTGTGTGTGTGCCTGTGCATATTCATCCTGTCTTCTGACTGACTTGAATGTGCAGAAGACTGACTCCCAAAACATCTTTATTGAGGTCAATTCTGAGCACAAATGACAGAAAATGGCTATAGGCGCTCAAATACACAACATTTGCAAATAAAAGCATGTGTGAAAATAGAAAATTAACTAGTGGCAGTATTAATTATGTATGCATACGTCATAAAGCTTCATTTTCTGTAGATTAAAGCTGCAGGCGCCTCTTTAAGTCTGTTTATTTCTTCATGTTTATTTCTTTTTACCACAGAAGCAGCAGCAGCAGTTTGTCAGGGTGTAATGAACCAGATTTGCAGCGAACAGTTGCAACGAGATGTGTCTGATTAAGAATCAAACCGCGCGCATGTGACGAGCGAGCACGTGGGTGCGCAGTGAGTCCGTCCTACCTCTCTGTGTCTGGATCCAGCAGATTTGGAGTCATCTCTGTACATGGCCAGAGATCTTTCCTGGTTCACCAGATCCTTATCAGACCTGCGGCACCAAACCAGACGTTGAAAGTTTTATTAACTGATCTACTTTTACGCTTTGCTGCGGCCTCTGATCTGCTGTCGGGGTCACTTACTTGGAGAAGGGCAGCTTGCGTCTGGGTGGAGAAAACACAGTGTTGGACGGTTTCTCCACCATGTTGACAATCACAGTCTGGGCTGAGCTCTTCTTCTGAGCTTTTGGTGGCTTGGTGTCCAGGACGGGGCTGGGAGCCTCCTGCGCAGGCCGTGTTGTCTTCTTCTCCTGCTGGCTGGTGGGAACGGCAGGAGTGCTGTTCTTTGGCTCGAGGATGATCTGGATGTCCACCTCTGAGGAGCAAATCCCAGTTGAGTCTGGACTGAACCCATGGGCGGATGAAGACGGGTCCACTCCAAACGCATCTCTTTTAGCCTGAGTATGAATCCCATGAGGGTGCGTGACCTCTGGTGCTACCTCCAAGCCTGCGATGGGGGTGATTTGGGAATCGTATGGTGCGGCTGCTTCTGTCTCAGCAGCTCTTTCCAGGGTTTGGGCTGCCAGCAGCTCCGCCTCCTCCACAGGGCTTTCCTTCTGCATACTGATCAACACCACGACGGGCCTCCGAGACGCAGACTCTCTCCTCTCTTTGTAAGGTTTGCTGGGGCTTTCGAATTTTGGCTCATGGACTGGACTTTGGTCAGAAGCAATGTAAAACGTGGCCCTCGGCTCCATCACAGGCTTTTCATTATAGTTTGAATCTCTGAGCCCCTCGTGTTGCTGTTGAGTATCTGATATTTCGGGATGTTCTTGAGTCGACTGGGAGCCTTCAGTCTCCATGTCCTCAACACTGAGCAGCTCGAAGCTTCCGTGACTGGCTGGAGATCCCCGAGGTGAAAGTCTGTGATGGTCTTCCAGCTGACAGGCGCTGCTGTCTTGGACCGAGTCTTCTTGCAGAGGACCTACCATGCTGGTGGTTCTCACCTTTAGGAGCTCCAAGCTGAACTGGGCCTGCTCCAGCTCTCTCATCCGCCTGCTCTCTCGTTTCGAGCGGCTCTTGTGACTCGTCTCATCGACGCTACGACTTCGCTCCGAGTCCTCTTCTTTTTCTGTCTCTCCCGCGTCTGAGATAGCAGGCTTAGAGTCTTCGAAAACTTCTCCAGAGACGTCCTGGATGTCAACTTCCTGTCCCGATGAGGGGAGGTCCTCCATGGTTCCTGCGTCCATCTCTGCTGGTTGTTTACTGAGTCTTTGCTGCTCCTTCACTTCACTGAACCTAAAGACATAAACAAGTGTAAATAACTGTCTCTGCAAAACAGGCGGAGAGCAGAAAATCATTATCCGCCACGATTTTACATGACTCGCTGAAAACACGCGTCAAACATCTCTGATTTATACACAATAAAACCTGCAATAACAGATTTTAGGGGTTCAGCAGCAACACTGACATGTTACAACCTCTTCCTACACACCTGGAGACCATTTTAAGTTACACCTACTCAAACAAACCCACCACACACACCCTCATATATGCTCTCAACTCATTTCACTCACCTGAGTCGAGCCAGGTAGCCCCTGCTCATTGCCTGCAGCTGCGTCACACTCCTGTGCGTCCGACAGTAGCGGCTCCTCTCCCTGAATCCTCTCCAGGCCACCTGAACCGTCACAGCCGCTGAAGATCTGCGACGACAGCAACGTCTCCAGCTCCTCTGTATGACGACGGCGGCGTCCCGCCACTGCAGGAACTTCCTGCGCTCCCTGTAGCTCCTCCAGGCCGCCTGCAGACACACCGCTGCCTCCTCCTCGACGCTCGAGTCGAGGGTTGACTCTTTGAGGAGGCAGGATCGCCACCACCGCTGCAGGAAGATGAGGAACAATGAGGTTACATAAAAGTGGAAACTGATGCCTACAAATCACTGTTTTACAACAATCTGACAGTCAAAACATGACTGTTTATTGATTTTACCCTTTAGGTTTGATGTAACTGAAGACTGTGGAGGCAAATATTGATCTTTTATAAAAGAAGACGGTTTAATCGCCCTTTCCGACCCTTTAAAATCAACTCTCTTCCTGCTGATTCGGCCTATCTCACACCTGCATCTGGTAGAAATCAAAGGTCTTTCTGACAAAATTCAACCAGGATAAAAACACCTTCTATTATTTTTAATCAAACCCTGGAATAAAGTTTCAATCTTGCCAACAAAAACTATCAACAAGCTACTGAAAACAATGAGCTTATCTGTCATTTCAGACCATCTTTTTGAACTGGAAGCTAGGTTTCAGACATCAGATAACAAATTTTGTACCTCAAATAGACTAAAACTGAAACGACCGGCAGCTTAGGGTGCATGTTGATGCTTTATTATGCTTCTCACAAATGTTATCTGTGTTTCGTCAGACCCGGCTCTGCGTTTCACCGTTTCTGGACCGACTGCGTTTGTTTTCCCTCAGCCTGACAAAGATTTGGACAGCTCCCCTCTGAGGGCTCTACCAGAAAAAACATACCGCCTGAACGCAGTGTTTTCTCCCTCCGTCAGTCCCATCACTGTTTGCTTTCTCTCTCTCTCTCTCTCTGCCTCTCCATCTGTCTCTGCGTCTCTGTGAGATGTAACAGTATGGGCCTGTAATCTAACAACATGTCTTTTCTTTGTCTCTCTAAAATGTCCAATTTTTTCAGATGTACAAGCTCGACTTGATTTGCATATGTTATTTTAATAACTAGCTAAATATTTCCTAAATCTAGTTGTTTAAGCTGGTGATGATCATTTATTCATTCAGTCACCTCCTGCCCTTAAAGAGGAAGTTAATGCCAGGCAGAAAAGCAGTGTTTTGCTGTTGTCATGGCTGATGCCTGTAACCACACCTGCGCATCACCGCGGCAACCTCAGGAATTCACCCCACTGCAGGATTTTGAGTCTCCAATAAGTTATTGATGCTGTCAGGTTGCTCCGTTTTAAATGGGAGCGATCTCATTTTGGATTGAAAGCCAATCCTTCAAGAAGACAAACACGTACTTAAGATTACAGAACAAGAGCAATAACAGCTGGAGTAATAAGCAGAAACTGTTGTCAGGGCTTAAATGCTGTCATCACCAATCCAGAGACTATATTTAGAGAGATTTCCTTGTATATCAGGAGTAAATGCACCACTTAATGCTTGGACAGGCTCAGACTAAGTAGCCTTAATGGACTGTGGAAACTCCTCCTGACACGTTGGGAGGAATAGACTCTGCTCTGCTTGTTACGTTGATTCATGATGCACTTAGAGCAATGATTTCGCAGTTTATCAGTACATGAAATATTGTTTTAACAGCATGAAGGAGGCCACAGGAGCAGGGATGTAGAACCTGCTGCTCCACACCACAACGACTCACCTGGATGACACAGGTGGCTCGCCTCATGTTGACAAAGTGTTTCCTCTCCAGGACCGCCCTGAAGCGGCGTTGCAGCGTGATGATTCGCCGCAGGACTTCCTGGTGGAGGAGGGTCTGAAGGCGCTGACGCTCCGCCTCTCGCAGGAACACCTACGGCAACAAGGGGACATTTAAGTATAAAGTGCAGTCCACACACGCACAGAAACACAACGGGCGAACTGTTTTCCAGGATCCGTACCATCGTGTTGCCCACTTGATACCCAGCAGGCGGCAGGTGGATCCGTCTGAAGAACTCCCTGATGCCTGACTTGGTCGGGCTCGTGCCTCGTGGCAGCAGGACGTGAAAGTGACGTACAAATTCCTGCAACGTGGTGCGTGTGTGGTCAGGAGAGCAGTTTCAGGCCAAACAGTGCTTCAAGGTTGCTGGCAAAGACTGTTAAATCTAACAAACTGGGAAGCGGAGTAAAGAGGACGACGAAGCTAAACTAAGAAACAGTGAACAATCATGAAAATATGTGTGCAGAAGACAAAAATCAACAATAAAATGAGCGTTAAAACAACAAAACAACAAAAAGCATCATCTCTGTCACTGCCTGACACTAACGGGGCATCAGCTGCAGATCTGCTGCAGCACGAGACACTTACCTGGAAGGTGTACTTGATGCTGTATCCTGATTGTCGGATCCGAACGGTTTCCAGCATACCCGTGTATCTGAGCTGCCGGAGCACCAGGCTGTCATTGAAACGCAACGGCAGCTGACGGACGCACACACAGAGAGAGAGAGAGAGAGAGAGAGAGTGAGAGAGCGTAAATACAATGCAACTGATATCAGCAGTCGGCCATGTCGACTCGCCCTGTTACCTTCTCGGCGTTGGAGCGAATACACTTGACAAAGTACGGCTCGGACTGATCGAGAGTCTCCATCAGCTTATTGAGGGACGCCTGCAAATACACGCACACACAAAGCAATGACATCACATCCTGATTTAATATAAAGAAAATGCCACTTTTATGCTGCAACACAATGTAGCTCTCTGTCTGTATTCAGGCCAGAATATATGTTATTTGTAAAAGTGGTGAAGAAGGCGTTCTGCATATTTATATCATCCCGCTGCTGCTGCTGCTGAGTCACCAATGATGCTGTAATGCATTGATCTTCCAGCAGAGGGCGACGGCAACCAGCACTGACCTGGAACTGTGCACTGATGCTGGGCGGTTTCTTCTTCTTGTGCAGGTGAAGCAGCGACTTGGTGATGCGGTCGTGGAGCGTCACGCTGCTCAGGTAGCGCAGGGACTTCACATCCAACAGGTGCTGCAGACGCAGAGCCGCATCGCTTTGTGAGCCCGCTGTCTGTCAGCTGATTACCTGTCGTCGTGTTTGTGTTTGTGCGTGTCTTACCTTGGGAAGGGTCAGCTTGCTTTTGCAGTTTTTGTTTCTCCTACGGGTGAAGACATATTGCTTTTATTAACAGATGTTAAAATGAGACGTGAGAGAACAACAGCGACATTAAAAAGAGTCGTCACACATATGTTGAATATTCAAAACTGACGCAAAGCAACAAGAAACCCCCCCCCTTTCAGTCCATACAGGCTTCTTCCTTTGAATACCCTGGCTACTACACTACCCATAATGCAAATGGGCAACATTTTCTCTCCAGGCACTTCTGAATTGGCTACAAAACCTGTTGCTCATGCTTGTTTCCACTTGTAGAAGCTAAATACACGGAGCTCAGATGACACATGTGCGCGTGTGACTCACAGTAGGATGCCCTGAGCTCTCTCCAGGAGCTTGCTGCTCGTTGAGTTGAGGAAGATCCCGTCTTGTTCCAGGGTGGGACTTCCTGTCGTGGACAGACGACCGGACCTGGAGCTGCGACCGTTACAGCCGACGCCGTAGCCATCCCTGGATGGGAAGAGGAGAGAGAGACGAGGAGTTTTCAGCAGGTTATAGAATAAGTTTCTGATTAGAGACAATGCTAACATCTGAAATATTGCTTATTTTACATTTCGATATGTCATTTTGTGTCAATGTGGTTTCTTTCATGCTCCCGGTCTTTTGGCGGGACTTTTCTTATCTGAATCTGAAATGAGCGCTGTATGCTGTGTGAACTTTGCGAACATTGTGTCGCACTCACCAGCTGGCCTTCTCATTCAGGGCGTTGGTGCCTTGAAGATCTGACAGAGGTGTGCGGGGATTCTTCCTGGAGATACCTGGTTGGTTGGGAGGAGAGACGTGAGATACACAGCTCAGGGTTTATCAGCATCTGAGTCAGACTGAAGATTTTATGCGGACATAACGTATTTTGTTTAGAGCTTTAGGTTTTTATTCTCAGTAATATCATAATTTCCTGTCTCTGCTGGTTGCCTAGCACCAATCAGCTCATCAGCTCATCAATCAGCTTATCCAGTAAACATATTTACGGATATGTGCCGCTATTCCTTTAACCAAGCGACGTTTTAATGTAACTGCGGCACTTAACTGTGAGGCTTCCATAGGATTTGGTCATTTCCAAGAGGTAAAAAGGTGGAAACGGGTGCAGCAGAAGTTGATATATCCCAATTTTTAGCTGCTACTCTGGATCAAACCCCAGAAACTACAAGTCTGGTGAATAAAATGTCTTTCAGGCCGTCACTTTGCAGCACAGGATGTCCATTACAGGGGCTGCAGCGCCAAGACATTATATGTATATGCACATGTTATTACAGGCTGAGTTGTGGTGACCGTGAATCGCACGCTGTTCATCTGTAAAATCAGTGGAGTTTTCCTTCAACGGATGAAACTCTCTCGGGGAATTTACTTTGAAATTTCCTTGGAAATCAGTTTCAGTGCCGGCAGCTGTTAAATGCGCATGAAAGCAAAGTGCTGCCCTACAACACGATACCACAGGACACACACACACATATATACACGCACTGGGATGTTAAGGAACATGAAGACACACTCGGATGAGTATGCTCACATCAAAGCTGAATGTGTGATAAAGGACGAGAATCGGAGGGCGTCATTAAACCGCAGCTGCTCCACGTGGGACTGATTCATTCGTCTGATCGCCCATGCGTGGGAACTCGTTTTGAGCCGCTGCTGTGTGGTGAGTCAGTCTGAACCAGAGTACAAAATGACCCAGACTCCTGATTTCCAATATCTTATTAGCAGCCGTAATAAAACCAGCTTCCTGGGGCTGAAAATCATCCAATCATCCAATACTTGTTTCAACACAGCCTGGAATTGATTTCTTTGATCGGTGTGAGACGGGATATGAAACCAACCCTGAATTCATCAGACCTTTATCGACAGGAGCCCGCGCCATTAAAGACCTTGTTAACGGGAAGCACATATCAAACACTTCTCCAGTCCAAAATATCATTAATGTAGCTAAAAATGAAATTTATAAGTTCAGTTTAAACCTCTGAGGAAAACTCTGAATGTGGCACAAATGTTTTGATTAAATTGTCACAGAACAGCCGCAAAATATCAAATTGTTTGTTTGGAACAACCTAAATTACACGTCTGAGGAAAAGCAAACCCAGACCAGTAACTTGGAAGAATATTAAAAAAATTAAAAAGCACATATAACTTCTGAATATCTAGTTCTGCATTGAAACGAATCACACTTCAGCGCGTTTTACCTTCTGAAAACAGCGAAAACTGAGTGATTAGAGAATTTTAAATAAAACATCAATTATAATCAGAGTAATAATAGTGCAGGTGGTCCTCTGTTTAAGAAAAAACAATGAAAACACCAGCATTTTCACTTAAATATAGATATTTGATGCGAAGCAGGTGGCCTTCTGCTTTATAAGTTTATATTATCTGAAATCTTTCTGACTTGCCTGAATAAGACCCTGTTTACTGTGGGTCAAGCCTCTTGCAACAGGAAACTGACGAACTGAAGACAACTGACATTAAAATCAGATTACAGTTGTTAATCTCAGAGCCCCTCAGCCCCTGACTTTATTTTCCTAGGTCCTGACATTTAAGGTCTTTATAAACAGATATCTGCAAATGACGATAGATTAAAAAAAGCTAATAAAAAGCGAATTTATTGTCTTCTTTGCCTGTATGCAACCAAAGCCTGTTTATAGAGACCACCCATTTTAAACAAACAAGGTGTTTATTTTGTTGATAATTGGTTTAAAAAACAAAACTCCGTCTTTACAACATGGCAGAGGGCCTTAAAGGCGTTTGAAGTCGCTTACTGTATTTCTCGTCTTTGCATCTTTGAAGGATCTCCAGGCTCCTCTGGTGAACCGGGTGATGAAGGAAACTGAAGCTGTCGACGGTTTTGACAACCGCACAGGGAACCGCCGCATCATTCCCTAAAACAGAGACACGCAAAAGGAAGAGAGGACACTAAATGTTTGATGAGGCGCCTCCATTTTGTATGTTTAACAGGAAATAAAGTTTAAAGAGCAATGAAACAGAAAACGTGATAAAGGGAAAGCAGGGGATGAAGGTGAATTAATACGGGAGAGTAAAGCAGAAACAAAACATAAGGACAAGAATAAGAGGGGGAATTCTTCAAGTGCAAGGAACAAAGACACAAAGCCCTCTGAGATAAGTCGGTGGTGACACTTTCAAACACTCTGCGCTGTAACATTCCTCCCAGTTTGTGAAAATAAACACCAAAGATCAAAACCTCTCTCCTTCTTCTCCTTCTTCTTCTTCTTTCCTCCTCCCTCATCGTCGACAGCAGAAGCACAACTCCAAGTTAATAGCCCACCTCCCCAAACACACCCCGGTGCTGTCGAGCCAACAGAAACAGCTTTCTTAAGGGTAATGAATTACATCTTAGTCTGCCTGTGTGAGTTTGGAAGCGGCCGGCGATGGCACGAAACACGAAGCTGTCGCCTGCCGCGGCCGTGGGAATCAAAAACAGGAGCTTTTTTCCTGTTTCAGACAAAATGCGGGGGGAAAAATGAGTTGTGTGTATTTTGGGTTCAAGCTGATCTTTAATCATGTAAAATAACATAATTAACAGCTGCAGCTTGTTAATCTGCTGGATCACACGTTTGATTAACTCACTGTTTAGTCTAAAAAAATGTCAAGAATTGATGAAAAATGCCTCAAACTGCTTCTTTTGTGACAAACTGTGTCCAAATACGCTTTAAAAAGTTATAAAACAGAGACAAGAACCACATCTTCACATTTGGGGAGGCACAGAGAGAGGATTTTGGACTTTTTTTTACCTAGCAACAGTTATCATTTAAGCACAAAATTTAATAGAATGAATAAAATATAATATTTCTGGGCATCTACTGTCCTCCCCTGATACTTTCCCTCTTGCGCACATGAAACTTGGCTTCAAATCTTACGTATTCCTCTGTGACATAAAATATTCATCAGAGAGGCTGCAATCATTAAAAAAACATCTTTACATATAATTTATCAGCAGTTAGCAGTCAAAAGCTAATCTGCTTCACCAGGACTGTGCACATTTGATTTAAACTGACGGTAACTAGGCAACGCACCCCCTGTCATCAGATTCTAAATTTGCCACGTCCTGATTGGTGCACAGGGGCCTGTGACATCAGCGCATTCCAACTCATCTCCGCCCACTTCAAACAAGCCAGTGACTAAATGTTTTATAATGTTGGCAGATATTAGTGCGTTTAGGCCAGATCCTATGACTTGTACCAAGACGATGAGCGATTATGTTGGTTTTCACCATCTCCCTGGACTAATGGACGTTTCCTCACCAGTTTTCTTGTGGGTGTGTCTGCGGCCGGCCTCCCTGAAAGCCACCAGGGCTCTGAAGTAGCCTCGCAGCACGGCCCAGCGGAAGGTCGCCACGGGGTCGATTCCCATCAGGCCGCAGATGAAGGCGTTTTTGCTGCTCTTGAGCAACGCCACGATGTCGGGACGCATGTGGTCAGTGTTCTTCTCCCTGAAGTCCTGAATGAAGGAGAGACACGTGCAGAGTGTTTAATACTCCCACAGACTGAGTTTGATTTATATTTTATCATATAAGACCTGATTTAGCAGTTTTTCATTGTATCACAACATCAAGATTGGACGATCACAAACACCTGGGGAAAATATTCTCATTTTTGTCCTGATTGTGTTGCATTGATCGCTAATCTAGTTGTTAGCAATGTTTACAACTTTTCAGGGGCTAATGTTGCACTGCCATTACAAAAAGGACATAGAGGATATAATTATCAGGAGGATCGATACCACTTTTATGTCAATCAGCCAGTTAGCTTAGCATAAAGACTGCAAACAAGGGGAAACAGCTAGCCTTGCTCTGTCCACAAGCACTGCCAGAGCTCGGGATGAGTTCATACTGGGCCTGGATTAAACAAAGATGATGTATTTGTTGGAGGACTTGAGAGCGCTGGCAGGTGAACAGGCTAGCGGAGTGATGCTATGCAAAGCTAACTGGCTGCTGGCACCACACCGCAGATTTAACAAACAAGCATGAGCGCGGTATCAATCTTTTTATCATAACTTTAGCAAGAGTGCGAATAAACACTTTTCCCAAAATGCCGAGCTGTTCCTTTAATCTCCAGGACGAACGCACACATTTTGAATCATCATCCTCTGAAGTAAATTATCTTAATTAAACGCATTTAAATTTGTTTTTGTGCCGTCAACATTAAAGACGAGGTATATAAACACACAGCACAGTTAACCGCCATCCCCTCTTCTGCTCCATCTGTCCGTAAGCAATTTACTATTTCAACTCAAATCTGTGCTATGATAACAGAGCCACGAACTATAAACCCGTCAACATGCTCTCTCTCCATATGATATGAGTCAGCTGTGCCTTCACCGCCGAGCCAACGTCAGACACGTTTCACGGCCGTGGCTCTCTCGCCGCGCAGTTCACACCAAACAGCTCCCTGGCTCTCAGCGGATACGGGATACCTTTCCACGTCCACGATAACCAACTGTTACAGATTTATATTATACAGTCAAACAACAATACGCTCGCCCCATTCCAGCACATGTGCTTCTTATCAAAACGCAGCTGGGAAGCAAACAGAGAATTTGATTTTGCTGGGGGAAAAAAAAAAAAAAAAAAATTGGTTGAGGGAACAACAAGTAGGTCTGCTGCAGATTTGCAGAGTTTCATAAAGGCTTGAGTGAAGTGAGACGAAGCTTACTTAGCACACAGACAGAAGAGCTCTGTTTAATTTACATTTCAGGAATACAGCCCCCACTTTTAATCCGGATCTGATCCTGATTTATGAGACACACTGCAACAGCTTTGACTCTGTTAATGGGAATGTGATATATTTTTCCTCACTGACTGACATTTAAGGCTTTTTAGGCAATTTTATTTAAAATAAAAAAAGACTAAAAACACTCCGTCCACAAAAAAGCTGGTGGTGAAGGAACTTTTTCTTTATTCAGTCGCCCAAAGAAAGATGGTAAGAGTCAACCACGGACACAGTCTGGACATCCTGAAGCTGCTTGACTGCTCTGACAGACGAAACAAGCGGCTGCTGCTTCCAGATCCTGCACGTTTGGCCAATGCATGATGTCTTATGTGTTCAAACCAAGTAAGAACACTTCAAAAAATAGCATTAATCCAGAATGTGGTTTGCCTCCGCTTCATTTTGTTTTTGCCGCATCTCTAAGCTTGAGTAACTGCGGCAGTGAAATGTCATCATTTATCTCCTTGTTGGTGCAGATTTAGTCCTCAGTCACAACAAATCATGTTATTTTCTTGAAAGAAGATTTGAGAGACTCGCATTTTTGGTTGCCTTGATTTCTCTCAAAAAAAACCTGAAAGTGTAAATGATCCACAGATGAAGTCCTGTTTGGCGTAAACAGACCAATAAAGTTCCTTGTGAAGCTTTGCGTCAGTTCAAAAGTTCATTTTCTATTCAGGAAAAATAAACTAAAAAGCGGGCTATCAACCAGGAGCTAACCAGTTCATGGCTGGTGGAGCAGTTAACTAATGTTCAAACTACACGAACACATACTGACGCACCAGCGCACGCGCGTCTCACCTTAACGCCGTACTTGACTTTCCCAGCGTAGTGTCTTATGATGAAGGCGGGCTCCATGACAGCAGGGAACTCAATGTAGCTGTTGCCTTCATGCTGACGCTTGAACTTGTCCAGCAAGGTCTGATTGGAAGCCTGGGGGAAACTAGAAGAAAACAGCGATTTCATCAGATAAAAGGTACAAAACATAAACCACGAGGACATTTAATGCCTTGAAATCGGAGGCTATCATAATAAATACATGAATGAATCTCAGACTTTAGGCTCCAGCCAGTTGTGTCTCTTCTAGAAAGCTCTTCATCCGTTTACAGTAAAAACAGGAAGTTATACGCAGCCCACTACTCCAATTGATCAATACTTACTTTTATTTTCATCTTCTTTTGACTACAAAGCAGTGCCGCTGCAGCAGCTGATGATGCAGCATTCCTTACAAATGAAAAGGGGAACTTTGCTCTTTTTCACCCCAGACTCCATTTTCCCATGTTTCAGTGCCAGTATTATGACAACAATCGTTGAAATCGGTCCAGTACTGAGCAAGCTGTTAGACAGGAAGCAGGTACAATGTACAATAAAGGGCATTTGAACCCAATGTAGGTCCACCAAAAGTGATTCTTTTAGCTGATGTTTGTTAAAATTGACCGTTCACATTAGGACACAGAGGAAAGGTGCGTCTCTGGAACCTGGTGACGGTTGTGAGAGCGTCAGTGTTGCAGGGAGGAGCACGGCGAAGGGTTCGTTTGTTGTGGAGGACAGAAAGCTGTAGCTTAGCGTCTCGAAAAGATCGGAAACAAAACAGTTCACGGCTGCACATTCCTGAACCGCAACAACATGTCACACAACCCACAGCCCAGCTTTCACAGGCCGCCTTTGCTGGGTAAACGCATCCGTGCACTGTCACTGCTGGCCATAGGATGGCTACTGGCAGCCGAAGAAGAGAAGAAATTCAAAACAGAAGAACAACTTCCTAAAGAAAAACACTTTTAGAGGACCTACACTGACAAGGTGCAGTTGCTCTACAATGTGCATTGTAGTCTGTGTCCTGGCTAACTGCTAACTGCTAACTGAACACTGGACCCATTTCAAGTTGTTGTACCCAGTCGTCACTCGGACACCAAAACACGAGAAAATAGAGTCCAGGTTGAAAAATACTGAAGTGTCGCTTTGAGGAAAGGATGCAGCGTCTCTCACTCTGACACAAACTTGATGCCGTGGCTCAGATTTAGCCGACAGCACCTCGCACATTCGTCTTCGACGTTTTCACCTTTGCCTCGTGGATATTTTACCCATGCGCCGCTAACCTCTGGCGGCTGGATCAACACACCTAAAGGGATGTTCCTTATCATCTAAACCTCTCCTCCCTGCTCACACACACACACACACACACACACTCTGCTGGCTGGAGTGTATCCACAGGGGTCTTAAAGCTTGATGCAGTTACTGTAGAAATGAACGCCCCCCCCCGCTCACACTAGCCCCCTACACTGCAGTAACCTAATCCACTTCTCCAGAGGCCCCGAAGCCCCGTGAGCTCCACTAACAGTGAATGATGAGATCTCTGAGCGTCTTTCTTTCTGTGCAATCATTTAGCATGAAGCCCCTTCCTGTGGCAGCATAAACCCCCAGAGAGAACCTGTCCCCCCTCATTTTTTCTTTAGAGATCCCCCTTTGACCCTAATTCTCTAAAAGTGCCCCCCCCCCGTCTTGACACACACACACACACACACACACACACACACACACACATTTATACATACAAACATATCCGCACTATTTGGTCCATTCCAGGCGTTATTAGATCCAGATGAACCAGCTACGCTAAGTGGTAAGTAAAAGGACAGCTAACATAGATAAATATGGCGGTGTGTGTACCGCCCGGTGGGGTTTAACATGCGGGGGGCGTCAGAGTGCTGCATTTGATTTATGGAGGACGAAGATGCGGAGGCGGAGCGCTGACCCGCAGGAGGAGAGCGCTTCAGCGTTTAGAAATATTCAGGCGTGATCCCGAGATGCTGGGCGGAGGAAGAAGCAACGTCTCTACGCTTTTGTTAAGCCCTGGTAGAAGTCCCAGCGTCTGCATCAATCAAGCTAATGAGCAGAAGGCCTGCGCAGGGAGCTGTCTGTCTCCTCGGCTCACCAGTTGCGTGAAAGACGGGCTTGCGCAGGGTGATCAAGAGGTCAATTCAACAAAGCATGCTGAAATGAAATATAGCTTGCTTTCCACGGCGTTCTGACACGTATCAAGGACGTCACACGTCCAAACGCTTAATACAGCACTCTGCTCTGCACTTGGTGCCTTTTGTAGCTTAAAAACAGCCAGTATTCAAGTGTATTTAAACATTTCTCCAACAAAATATCCTTTTCTTCTCAGCTATTACTTCAGTTACCTTCTTCAGGCCAGTGACTTCCAACAATCTGAGATGTTTTCAGAGTTGTTGGAACTAATTGATACATTTCTTAAAATCTAATGTTACTACCATACCGATTAAGCTTCAGGAAAAGCAGTGGCGCTAATTTACACTTTTAGAAAAGGAGACGACTGTTTTAACCCTCGTGTGATTGAGCTCAGCAGGTGACGGCTTCATCGATCGCGCCGCCGCTTTATTTTGCAGTAATTTAATGCAAGAAATCACAATTTTTAGGGATAAAAAACTGAGTTTCTACCAAAAAAGATCAGTAACACTCATGTGCTGGTGAGAAAAACGCCGTCAGACACCAGGTTGACTTTAGTCTGATGATCGTCAGCTGAATCTATATTTATCAGAACAGAGTCAGCATGCATCTGGACTCTCTACACTGATCCCTCCTCATGTTTGACACTTTTTCTCATGGTTCATTTAATTTCTGAATACACTTTTAAATAAAATGTTAATAAAGTAATCAGGTTAGCTTATCAAACCGTGTATCACCCAGTTTAACACCCAGAGTTGGTCTAATTAGCAAGTTTAAAGCATCGACTACGCTTCAGCGGGAGACGTACTTGCACTCCTCGTCCAGCAGGTGGAACAGCGCCGTGGGTTTCTTGCTGATGAGGTTGATGCAGCCGCTGTTGTCGATGTAGTCGATGTTGTGCCAGGTGATGCCCTCTGCCCTGTACTCCTCCTGCGGGGGGGGGGGGGGGGGGGAGAAGAAAGGGCACATGAGGGTGGGAAAATACTGATGAGTCAAAACTTCTGTCAAAGCTGTTTCAGAGACGAGGGAAACGTGTTGATGTACACAAAAATAGTCTCAGTGGAAAAGGTTTGTCTTTTTCATCCCTTTTAAGCGCCGAGAGATTCGTCTCTCCACGGTGTAAATGCAAAATGACCCAGCAATGCTTTCACAGCACTAAAAACCCGAATCACCCCCTATGGAAACACCTGGCTGTTTGTTGGTCATCAGTAAAACACAAACCGTCAGCTTGGTAACGTCTATGTGTCCCAAGGGGCCAATGACAACCGAAGTATATGACCCGTGTCACATTAATACCCCTGAGGGGGGGAAACAGTGACAAACAGCAGTTACAAACCCTCTGCCAGATGAAAAATGGAGGAAGTAGAGAGTGGAAGGTACGTGGGGTGTTGTTCCTCTTTTCATGAGAAGCTACTGTTCAGGTAAATTTGAGGAAGGCGTGTAAACAGATCCAGTGGCTTCACAGGCCTCAGTGGTGAAACTGCTGGGGGAAAAAAAAGATGCAAACTCAGCAAACCTTCTCTAAGTAACAGCGAAACCAGGGGTGAGCTCAACAAAACGAGAGGGAAAGGAGTGTGTGTGTATTATTTAAATCAAAAACAAAACTTATAAACTGTAAAATCTTTACACCCCTACCACAGGACGGCAAGGAACGTCTTCAATCCCTGCCAGAAGTTAGATGGAAGTGGTGGGATCATTAAAAACAAAACAATCTATCCCTCCTGGACGCCAACAACAATGTGGCTGTTGGATTATATCAGATCTTGCGCGCAATGCTGACAAATTGCTCCTCTGAGGAACATGAATGAAGCCCAGAACATTTCATGGAGGTTTGACGCCCATGTTTCGTTAGTTTAAAAGGGAACGTGGTGCTGATGTTGGTGCTGGAGCGAAGGTAGAGCAGGAAAAGAACAAAACAACAAAGAGTCTCGTCCTGCTGGTAGCAAGAATACGCACATCAGTTTCACGGAAACCCAACCCAAAAGTTCAGATTTCCAGTTGCAAAAGTTTTCTCTAAGGGTAGCTTGAGACGTGATAAAAGCAAAACAACTTTACTTTACATGCAGCTTTTCAAAGCAGGAGCTACATAGAGGAGAGAGAGAAGAGAAAGAGAAGACAATACGGTGCAAGAGCGGTTATATGAAGTGCACTGCTTTGGCCTCTCCGAAACCTTAAAGAGGGATAATCCAAATTTAAGAGACAGAAAAAGAAAAAGGTCAGTGGAGACGACAAATCCTTCACCAACATCCAGATCAGATTTCATGGCAATCTGGACAGAAGGTGTCCAGATATCATGATGTAGAGCAAAGCGTTGGACGCACAGGTGGACCTACGTTACCATCCTGAAGGTCCCAGTGGCAAGTTCAAGATAAAGTTCTGGTGTGACTGTTCTACAGCGTGTGAAACCACCAGGACTCAGGGACCAGGAAAGGGGGCCCAGATCAACCAGCAGATGCAGAGGTGAACGCCTCTCCACATCAGATGTACGTGTAGATATTTCTGCGTGCAACAGCTCCACAAGAACTACAGTTAAGAGTAAAACGATAAGCTTCTTAAAGGGAAATGAAACCATCACATCATCACATGGCACAGCGATTGACCAGGCGTGAGAAAGGTGACAAAGTAAGACGTGCAAAGGGGGTCACTTCTAGCATCCTGACCTGCAGGCGGTCACAACAATTTCAAAGAGTAAAATAATAAAATAATATCCCCAGCAGGAAATATGACTGTGAGTGCGCACTATACGCTATGTGAATGTGGAAATGTATTTATCTCCATGCATCTCTATGCTGGGGAGCGTGCATGTGTTTTAGAACTTACTTTATGTCAATAAAGGAAAACATTTTGAGAGTCAAACACTAGAGTGAGACAGTAGCCGAGGGTTCAAAGCAGCAGTGGAAGGTAGTTTTACACATGCGACACTTCTGCCCTCTCCTCCCGTTTTATAGGCTGATGAATCACCGCCGAGGCATTCGGACCATGTGGCACGCTCGTTTCCATTAAGACGCTGCACCGGATCAGGCAAAATGAAAACAGGGCCTTGCGTCACGCGTGTGCTTTTGTTTAAACCTCATCGAGGCGAGCGCTTACCGATGCCTGACTCAGCTCATCTGGCTAACTTTGTTGTGTCTGCGAGAGAGTTTGTGAACACATGCGATCACTCAGAGCGCCAACTGCATGCAGACGCGCAGATAAAGAGATAAACACGCTCGCGATCATCAGCCATTTTATTGCATGCACACATTTGGGTGAACGGCGGGGGCCCTGCAGACGGACGACAACAAAGCTGTGACTCAGCGTGTGAAGCACGCAAAGAAGGTGGTTCGGTTACGGTTCGAATGAACGCCATAACGGTTGTCATCGTGAAGTGCCAGACATGGCAGCTCCAGCAGAGAGAAGCAGCTTCACTTCATATAACATCTGATCTCACCAGCTGCTACAGCCTGAAATAACTTATGTTATTGCATAAATGTTTGCATTTTTCAATAAGAATCACGTTTTTGCTGGTTCCAGCTTCTTTAATTTGATTTGAATCAACTCCGATGCACAATTTTTACTGTTTTTTTGACATTTTCCGAACAAAATAATCAACGAGAAGCTAACTGGCACTTCAGCAATATCTGATGATAAGTCCAGCGGCGTCTAGCCCAGAGTGCAGCACCACAACAGTCCAATTAAAGCATTGATGTAGACTGAACATGGCACGTGGGTGCACCTACAGACCTGCTGGAACAGAAAAAAGCAGCTCACCCTGAGGGCTGACTGGCGGAGTTTACCTAAACACTGAATCAAAACAGCAGGTAGGCGAGGTCAGATGAAAATATCAGACTAATCTACGCGAACAAGAGAAGACGCTTTCAGCTCTCAGTCCTGTCAGCCGGGACAGTGAAGATGAAACACAACAAAGCTTGTTAGAAACCAAAGGGCTTTGGGTAAAACCCTGGTTTCTGATTGGACGGCAGGTGGATCCATCTTATGGGCTCACTACGGCGAAGGCAGTTTGAGACAAATCCGGTACCTTTTTACTCCTCTGCATTCATTTTAAAGATTCGATTATTAATTACAAATACAATAAAACAGTAAACAAATACATTATCATATATATTATTACAGATTACATTATCTAGATATTTATTGGCTGGACAAAAGAGCTTCAGCTTAAAGGATAACAGCTACAAAATTAAAGTGATGCATCAGTAATTATAATCCAATCATATAATAAACGTTGGGCCATTAAGCAGATTTAGTACTTTTGATAAAAATACTATTTTTCGGTTAAAAATTGGAAAGAAGGACTTTTCCTTTCTATTCTGCGGTATTACTGTTTGCAACAAAACATCTGAGCAGCACGGGTCAGTTTACATAAATTAAGTAAACTGACCCGTTAACGTGTCTGCAGACCAACAGGGAGATGGACATAACCGGTATGGGGACACAGATGTAAAAACTAATCTCTGAGCAATAAAAGCCCTGAAGCTTCCTGTTGTGGTCAGTGACGTCGGTCAGTATTTGTGAACATCCCTCCATCTATTCGTCAGCTCCGTGTCCGTCCTCTGCTGTGCAGCGTGCTCGGCACGGTGTTTCGGCGTAAAGGGGAGGGAGGGGGTGAGCGTTTGCGTTTGGTTCTCCGTGTCTGTCGCCCGCTATCTCTCTATTTCTCCCGTCTCTTCATCTCTCCCTCCCTCAGCGCCCGTCTCTCTTGTTATGACAGCAGAGTGTTTTCCTTGAGCAGACAGGAGGAGCTGCGGTGCAATCATGGGAGCTGGAGCAATTTCTGGTGGTTTTGAAACCACAGAGAGGACTGACAAAGACATAGATAAAAAACAAGACAAATGCCTGCCGTGCTGTCATTAAACATGCTCCGTGTTGTAAGTGGGGTTTTGCCGTTTGAGGTCTGGGACTCTGTCGACCGGCATGACTCAGAAAAGTGACGTCAAGGAATGAGCTGGACTGCGTGATCGGAATAAGAAGGAAGAGGGCAGCAAATCAGGACGAAGACATCAACTTTTGCTTTCTCCATTTATGAAGAATTGTCTTTATCAGTGGGAACACTATTAAAAGTAAACAGCGTGTTATCAAAATCATAAATAATCATATGAAAAGAAAAGGACACTGCGACCATGACGTCACCCGTTTGTTTCCTGAAACGTGCTTTAAAGCCCAGTGTAGCTGGTATCCTGGTCACCTTGTCAGTGCCTGACTCTGCTTAACTTCTGGGTAAATTCACTAGAAGACGGACAAACGAACATTTGTGCCAGATGCAATAAAATTCCCTGTGGCTGACAAAGACACCGTGACCTTGACCACCAAAATCTAATCAGTTTAGTCCATCTGTATGTTTGTGCCAGGGGATTTCCTCAATGTGTTCCTGAGATATCACCGGGCAACCCCCCCCCCCCCCCCCCTTGATTTATGACATCACAATGACCTTTGACCTCAAAAACACAATCAGTTAATTGTTGCGTCCAATAATTTGCAGAAATCTGGCCCAAACTGGCCCTAATTCCCGGGAAAACTGAAAACATGTGTGTGGAGTGCGGAGCTGGGATGGAGCCTGTCGGCTGCAGCTAGCAACCTGCGAAGCACCCAGCTGTCACTCAAAGAGGCCACGCCCCAAGTAATGCAATAACGTTATGCCATGATAAAGCTGACATAGGAACGTTGCACTGAAAGTTTTCATTAAAGGCGACATAAGAGTGACTTGCTTTTGAAGCCTCAAGTGGCCATTGGAGGAACTGCAGCTTTTGGCAGGTTGCCTCTGAGTTAAAATAAGCAGATCTGATTCAGGAGGGAGGAACATCCTTTAGACACTGAACACTGTTTCACTCTGACAGTGAGTCTCTCCCTCTCTCAGACGATGTTTAACCTGTCTTCTTGTTTCTTTCCTGAGGCGGGACATCTCGCCAGTTAAACATGATAGTGTGTTTGGCTAAGGCGGAGGCTGTCGTGTGTTTTCTTACACTGATATACAGACGAAATCAAGCACCAATTGGCATGTTGGGTGTAAACACTGGACACACACACACATCGAGGGCCGTGGTTGGTGCGGTCCTATTAGCTTTGGCTGCTGTTCCGAAGGTAAACACGCTCTGCTGATAAGGCCGACTGATTGGTTGGAGAGGTGGGGGCTGCAGAGCGGAGGAAGGAAAGAGGAAAATCCCCCTGATGCAAAGTTAAAAATCACCTTTCAGAGTCAGAAAGACGGGGCTTGTTCTCCCAAAGCATTGCTCTGCATGCTGCAAACCAAACTTTTAACATATCTTCTCATTCTATAAAGACGCCTTAAACTGGATCTTTAGTTTTGTGTTAAGGGGATTATTGCACATGCATCCTCTGTGAATACAGCTGAGGGGCTACGGCAGCTTTTAAAAATGGCGGTTGATCAACTTGGGCTGCTCGTATTATCTACAAAAAAACGTCTGATCTTCGTAGATAAAGGCTAAAAGCGGAGTGAAGAAGAGGAAAGGCTCAGTAATCGTCTCCTTTTGGAAACAAACAGTCAGGCAAAACATTTTCTACAGGAAAGACTTGTGCTGTTTTTCTCCCACAGTGAATGAAACAATGTCAACACGTGAATCGTGAATCGTCTCATATATAGTCATGAGAACTGAGATAAAGAATGCAAACACAGCTGCTGGAGGGAATATAATCAAAGCAACAACAGTAAATGTTTGCACAGAGGATTTCTCTGATTTGAATTCTCATGTTTCTGCTTCGGCTAACAAAAAATGAGCTCGCTATGATTAATAGCGTTGCAGTTAAAGGCCCTTTTTAAGCAATTTCTTTTCTAGTTCAAGGGGTTTATTTAAGCCACGTTCCTACACATCTGACACTGTGCGGCGGTTTAAAGCTCAGCACAATGCAACTAAGGTGTGGAGCACTTTCTCCATGCGTGACGTCAAACTGAGGTTAGAGAGGGCCCCGCGGTGTGAACTGCACAACTTTATTCAAACAAACACAAATCAGTAAAGATCTGGCAACTCTCGATTAGGAAGCTATACCAACCTGCCTCGGAGCCCCGCACCACCTCAGCTGCTGTCCTGTCAAATAAACTGAGGAGAGGCAGAGAGCCAAAGGTCTGCAGGACCCCAGTGATTAAAGGATAATAAACGTGAACTCCGCTGAAACAATATCGGGCACCGTCCTGTGAGGGCGAGCCTCTCAGCAGCACTTTGACACTTATTAGTTGAACATAACACAGGAACAAACCTCCAAGTGACGTGTTGAATCAAAACAGAGATAGCAGCCGAGGAGCACCTGCTGTCAACACAATGACTGACAACATGAAGATTAAACAATTTACAGTGCAGCCGGCAGCTATTGTTAACACTGTCACATTGTACTTTCCCGCAGACACGAGTATTTACTGAAGATAAGTCTTTATTTTTCCTGTAAAATAGATATTTTTTCATTTTAACATTAAACATTTTACCAGCGAATAGATTAAAACCATTTTTTGCGTTTAATCACTTTGTTGTATATACAGTACAGCCATGCTCTGTGAGGCTTTGCTTTCACGCAGTGGTGCTTTGGGCTAAATGCTAACAACAGCATGCTAACATGCTCTACAAATATGCCAGTGTTCAATGCTAATTAGCACGAAACACAAAGTGCAACTGAGGCTGATGTTATTAAGTTTTGCAGGTTTGCATCAGACAATGGTAGAAGACATGCTTTATGTATAAAAGTCATTTTCATGCACACTTCCTACGATTGCCCGTGCACAACCATCAGCTTCAACAGCGGAAAGTGATGCACAATTAAAGCCCAAGAGTGCTTAACTATCAAATTTTCATTCGCTGTAATGCAACCTGTTTGTTATACACGTTACATCCTGCTTTGTGTGTGGTTGTGTGTGTGTAGGGCCTAAGGGCTAACTGTCAGAAACAGATAACAGGACCATTAGTGCATCGGCAGGCTGTGATCTTCATTGAGGGTGAAGGGATGTTACTGCACTCGTTTAATGAAACGCTGCTCTCTCCCCCCCCCCCCCCACACTCTGCTCGTCCCCTCATTTAGCCCCTCAGCGATAGGCCCGCCTGCTAAGTTGCCACGGCCAATCGGGGGCTCAGTCCGAGGGAGACGAGAGCCGACAGCTACAGTGACACGGTCCAACTGCCTGAGACTCATTATCTCCCTCAGTGTCTCTCTTTTTCCCCCCCGTCACCGTTCTCTCGCTTAGTCTCCGGATATGATTTGAAAAAATAAATAAAACATGCACATTGAAAATTAAGTGGCTTGGCAGGAATCTGAATAAATGAGCATAATGAAAACATAATATAGCCGGTCAGGGATTAGTGGTTCGGCAGTAGAGCCGGAGCTGACGTCTGTTTCAGCGTTTCAGTTGTACCGAGAGAAACTGATGAAACTGCACAAGGAAAAAAAAAAAAAGCAAACGGACGTCATTCAGAGGCACAGAGTGTAAACAAAAACAAAACAAAAACAAGCCCGGTCGGAAAAAATGTACAAGAACCTAGAAAAAGCTGCTGCTGTTTGCAGGATTTAGCTGTGAGGAGGCACGCAGCTCTGTTTGACTCCTGCAGTCAGCCTGCTCTGGCCATACAGCGTCTGACCTTTTACTTTAATAGATGTGCGTGCTAACTTAACCTAGCGACATAATTACAGCTGCTTGTACTGTAATGTCAGGGAGGACGTGGCTGTCCAGCACAAAGCTATCAAACAAGGGAACAGTGGTTAGCATGATGAGCACAGCACAGGGCTTTGGGTAGAGCAGACGGAAAAGCTGGAGATCGGATAAATAACCATAATATACGAAGAACAACAGCATTACAAAAGCAGCCCCTCCCAAACCTCATTGTGCTGCACTCAAAGCTCTCCGCCGGAGAGGAAATCATCTATTTTAACCGTGACGTATGAAGCAAAACTGCAAAGTCAGTCAGCTGGGGCCTATTCTTCACAACATCAGTTGGATCAGTCGTAAGCATGAAGGCATTTTTGAGGAAATGTGTAACAGCCACAATGACCTGACGCCAGGGCACAAAGTGACGCAGATCACGTACGAATGTTTGGGTGCCGCTGACGTCGACGTGGAGGCAGCGCAAGACAAAATGCAATGGTGCGTTATCAGCGGCTGCACAATGATCATTGTCCGCGGCGGAAGAACGGCCGACGTGGCGCGGGGAGCGGAGGAGGAAGGAAGCCACACTCTACCTGCTCTAATTTGAAGATGTGCTGGTTGAAGTAGTGCTGCAGCCGCTCGTTGGCAAAGTTGATGCAGAACTGTTCAAAGCTGTTGTTCTCGTAGTCCTCAAAGCCAAAGATGTCCAGGACGCCTATGGACAGAATCTGGTGGGAAGAAAAAAAAAAAAAAGAGAAAGTGTGATAAAAAAGACAATAAAACATCCTCTTGCAAAACTGTAAACATTAGTGATAATTTACAATTCTTTATCATCTTGATTTACAGATATTTTTATTGTGTTTCTTTTTATATCCCATTCTTTACAGCTTCAGTGACCCAGCCGCTCCCCCGGGTGCCAGTAAGATTCATATCGTCATACATCATTAATATGCACCATCTGAGGGAGGCGTTCGCTCAAAGAAGGCCTTTAATTATGAAATGGACTGTAAAAGCTGTTTCCAATTTAATTTAATTTCATCCAGAAGTGTTTTATTTCTCTCTGAAGGGCTTTTTAAGAAAAACCTGGCTTAAAAAACAAACATACATGAGCGCACGCCGCACGCATTAACTGTTATTGGTACATAAGAACAATGACCTTGACTGAAAGTGCAACCTCATCGAGCCCCTGACAGCGCTGAGGGATGGCACACACACACACACACACACACACACACACAGATGAAGTCAGCGCCAAAAGAAACACACACACACACACACGCTGCTGCACACTGGGACAGCCGAGGACCACGGGGGGTAAACTGAGCTGAGGGGAACTTGATGCCATCTGCCCAAATGTTCTTGGCGCACACACACACCAACACACACACACAGAATGATCTGTTTTCTAATCCTTCAGATGCCCCCACAGGGTCCGACTTGCCAGCTGCCACTCCAACACACACACACACACACACACACAGTGGAATTTTTATATCACACCACCACCACCACCTCTCTCTGCCTCTGGGACTGGAGGAAGCGAGAAAGCAGGCAAGACATGACAGAGAGAGACAGACAGATGTGGTTGACAGACAGACAGACAGACAGACAGGCAGCAGGTTGGGGAGAATGAGTCAGACAAATGAGGAAGGACAAAAAGAACAAAGGAAAGCCATTAAAGATGACAAACTGATGCTGGTTTCCTCCGTCCGTATATTAGGCCTTTCTCACTGGTCACAGCAGGTGTACAGGTGTAATTAATACTGTTAACGGTGGCTCTGCTCCAATTAACGAGCCGGCATACACAGAGGCGGTGCCCTGGAACTAGTAAAACTAAATGGAGTGCGGCACTTATTAATATCGTCATTTAAACGTGTGGTTTTCCTGCTGTGCAGTGTCAAAGTTTCGCTACACCAAGGTAATGCTTTTCTTCGTTTCCTCAAAACCAAGTGTCACTGTTTGCAGATGGGACGAAAATAGAATAGAAATAAATAGACCAGAATAGCTCATTGGCCAAAAAAAGGGGGAAGTAGCAACGATTAACATGCATTATAGTACTATATTATTCTGGCTGGTGTTTGCACGCTATCTAATTACCTCTAGCTGGTAAACATGAAGTGAAAAGCAGGCTAATACATTAATAATCTAAATTAGATGGTTTAGTAAAAGAAGATTCAAATACTCTGTATTGTAACAAAGCAGTTCATCTCATCCCTGAAGGTAATTTCCACCCAGTCGTGTTGCAGTTCTAACTAACTGGTTCAGCTAACTGGTTAAACTGACTTTGCGGCATGTGGTTAAACTGCAGTTGGAGGTGCTTTCTTTAGTCTGGAGAGGAAAAACACAGAGGTGGAAACACCTTAACACCTTTTTTTTTTATAAATGTTAAGCCGTCACCGCGCGAGAACAGGGCAGAACAGAAGAGTTTAACTGGCCGCCATTGTGGAAAATGGTCTTTAATCAATCTGACAGTTAATTAACACATTATATAAGAACACTATCATAAGCTGAATACTGGATATTATAGTGTTTGTTACCATGGCGATTTTAACCTCAGAGTCCAAGAACTAAACAGATCAAGACATGTTGGCTGTTTTAATTTGTTTATGATTGAAAATAATGTAGCATTAAATCAATTAAACTAAAACAAAACTAATTACGAGCTTGTGCTTTGTCATGAACACTTTTTGAGTGTGTATTTGATTATATGTTGCCGACTGTTTACGCTAAATCGCACTGCTACATACCTCATTTAACAGTTTACAGAAGGCCAGAGTGTTGTTTACATCGCTGGTTTCATAAAGTTTGCAGAAAGCAGAAGTCAGCGTGTTTCTGTATGTGAGCACATGAGACGCCCTCAAGCGTCTCTGTGTTTGTGTCTTCATACCTTTGAGGTGTCCTCCAGGTCCTTGTTGTTCAGCAGGGCATGGTTGGTCCTGAACACAATCCAGTCAAACAGCGCGCTGTACAGAGACTTGGCCATCGAGTCCCTCACTGTGCCCGCCTACACACACACACACGCAAACACAAATACACACTGTGTCAGTCTCTTCCTGATCAAAAACATATGGATTTCCTAATTTGGACCAGGAGCCAGCGCTGCGAGCGTGTTTTATCACTTCCAGCCTTACTGAGGTAACTCTCCTCTGCTGCTCAGCCATTTTTTTTTATTTCAGAGTGGTGATAGTATTGTAGTGGTTGCCCACAAGTGTTAAATGAACACAGAGGGAACACTTATGCAACCAGTAAAACACTTCCACCTTTTTCTTAACCTGTTTATTTTCTTTTTTCTCTGCGTCATTTGACAGAAATACGTTAGGAATCAGCTGACTTCCCTGCATCAGACACCTGACAACTGCAGCAGCTTGAGTCAGAGCGACTAGACAAACACTTGTGCTCCCTCTCTCTGCTCTCTGGAACAGCATCAGTGTCATCTTAAATGTGTGAAGTGGTCCCAGAAAGAGGCCTAATGAACTTCGCAGTGAGCAGCTGAGTCATCGGATGGGACTGGCAAAAGATCTGAAAACCGCGAGGAGACGCGGAGGTGGACAGGTCAGAGAGGCTGCTGATCAGTGGATTTAAATCAAATGAAGCAGTCAATAATTTAGATCAGGCCACCACAGAAATGCAGTTTGACAGAGATGCTTCAATTACAGTCAAATAACCAATCACCTGATTGACAGTAAATTAATTAATATTTGAGTTTATTGAATATAGTTGAGTTTGATAATGAAAATAATGGCTAGCTGCCCTTTGACTCACTCTTGTGAATCATTTATGGTCAATAGCTATTTAGTCATCTGCTTTCTTACCAGGATTAGATGAGAAGATCAACAGCAGCCTTACACCTGCACCATAAATATGAAGCGATGGCTGGGACACAATTAGATTAGCTTAGCATTAAGGTTAAAGCTAGCCTGGCTTCCTTATTCATTTTATTCAGTTTAATTACACACAAAAATGTACAAAGTGCTCATTTGTTGTTTTTCTTTTTGAGTCTTTCCTTGATGCTAAGCTAAGCTAACCACCAGCTGGCTCTACCTTCGTATTTAGCACTATTTAGCAACTTCACAGGCATACAGACAGATGGTGGCATCAGTCTTCTCACCCAACCGTCTAATTAAATTAGCAACCAACCAGGACCCATAAATCAGCATTAGCTTTATTATTTCCGTGGCTTTCTCTAGTGTCAGTGTGTTAGCACCAGCATTAATCAAACAACCAGCATTAGCGTCTCTCAGGGATGATTCATTGAGGCGACCATGCCTATTAGCTTAAGTAAGCTACCATCAATGCCAAGGATATATATACGTATGCCTATATAAAAACTGTTAAAGGTTAATAACAACATGTGTTTAGAAGGCAAACACGGAGCTGGCGTTAAAACTCCCACACCGCTCACAACTCCACGTTACTGCGTGGAGGTCTTGCTGTGCAAAGTGCTGTAATACCTTAAGTGTTTTCAGTCAGGAGCCAGAGCTGTAAGTGCCTCCAGACCTGCCCATTGCTATTTGGAACTTTTTTTTTTTTTTTTAATGGATCACTATTTGATCCATAAAAAACAACATGGCCAAGAGGAGCCATTATTACACCTCGACAAGCCAAAGAGCGGCTACACTCTCTCCTTAGACATGATGAAATGCATGCTAAGCTAACATAAGCAGCCCTAAACGGGGACTTGGACACCCGAGCACGTTCCTTGGCAGCAAGAAGTGTTATGATTGAATTGAGGAGTGGAGCAAGACAAAAGAAATCTGCTTCAACTAGGTCAAACAGTTTCGTGCCAGGAACCCCAAAATAGTTACGCGTTACAGCGGAGGCCTAAACTTTAAAAGACCCTGTTCAGTGTAATCCAATCAGAATAAATTTAATTTAACACGGACTGAAAACAAATAGGAAACAAGGGTGAAACATCTGTATTTATGACAACCACAGGTTTAAAATGCTGAGGATGACATAAAACTGCTCAGCTCAGCTGGTTGACCTGTTAAACACAGATAGTGCTCTCACCCTGGTTGCCTGGCATTACCATCCATACATACAGCCCACTATACGGTAGGATGCAATATACACCACATCTGTAAGTAACTGCGGGACAGTAAGAGAAAGAGGGAGGTCTGCACTATTTGTTTAAATCAAACTGCTGAAGCCCTATATTAGATTAGCTTGCTGGAAACTGATTTGGTAATGGATTGTATTTAACCTGACTGTTCACAAGTTGCCTGGTCAGATAACGATAAAATACAAAACATCACCTTTAACCGCTGTGAAGTGACATAAAGGTGAAAACACAGGAAGTTGGTGCGAAGCTTCTTAAAACAATAACCACAGATAGGCACGTGGGCTGAAAGGGCATACACGCACACAATCTTCTATTAGTTATATAATAAAAATAAATAAAAATATCCTTCCATCCTGACAGGTCTGCGTGGGACTCTTTGAACCCGATCAAGCCCCCAACGCAGACGCCCTCACTTTGGAAGAAACGCCGCCTGCTGAGGCCGCGAGCAGCCGACAGCCGTGATGAAGCAAAACCGTGCATTTTAAAGCTGCCTCTTCACCCTTGCATTATTGATCGCTTGCGGTATTTTTAGCGAGCAGGGCCGGCAACGCCCCACGCTCCCGCAAACTTACGTAAGATCGTTATGAATAATACAACATTTGACAAAGAATCACGATTTAAATGCCGCCGCAGAAACTCCTGGGATTGACAGATGCGATGTGAACATTTGACATGCTCACTGGGCGCGCAGTGTCTCTGTGTTTGCCGAGTAATTTAATTATTCACCACAATGGGACCAGTTACAAACTAGGAGGGAACGTAGCTGGGAGCAAATGGGTTGAAAATGTTTTTACTGGAGGGCCCACCCAAGACACTGACAAAATAATTAGCAGGACTTTATCAGGGACTTTTGTAAACCGTAACGGCCGTGGCTGTTAAAGCAGGTCTTAGCTGGTGTTTGCCATTTTGAGGCTGCGCTGAGGGGAAGTTGTTTTCTGTCTTTCCATTTCTTCTTCTCTCCTAAAAAAAACCCCACAGGAGGTGTGAAACACCAGCATGAGCTCCCGCTGCACGTGGCCTGCTAGCTACCTCGCTGCAGGATATTACTGTGTGTGTGTGCCAGTGTGTTTCACCACTATATGCTAATCTGCATGTGTTCCTAATTTATATTTATGTAGCTGTTTTTGTCTCAGAGTGTATGTGCATGCGTATATGTTTCTACCTGACACATCTAAGGGCACCTCTATACTCTCAATATGTGGTTTCAGCATCTTCAAAACAGTTGCTAATACAAAGCTGAACTTTTTATATGAATGCAAAGGTATGAATTAGTGTCACACCCCACCCCCACCACCACCACCACCAGCAGCACCTCCGCCACCTCAGCCATTTCCCCTTCCCCATGTCTGTCTTTAAACAGGAAGAAGGAAGTGGTGGAGTCAGATTATCTGCAGCCACATCAAAACTGTCAAAGTCAGACAGAGCAACATATCTTGACAGACACGGCTCACGCTCATATGCATCTTAACACACACACACACACACGCACACACGCCATCATAAGCTCACAGATGCACACGCTTTGGTGTTTTCTCACTCCTCCAGGTCAAACCTGAAATAAACCCTGTGTCTAAGCCCACAGAGTATGACTGGCTGCAGGCTGGGATTCTCCAACATTTTACAATAATTGTTTTTAGGCAATAACTTGTTACTCGCTGTTGAACTCTGGTAGGGCTCGTGGATTTTTGGCTTCAGTGTGAGTCAAAACATTGCTGTCGTCTTCGTCACTGGTTTAACTTTTATTTCTCTCTCTATTCAGTCTGAACGCACAGTGAAATAAGTCACGAAATATGACTTTCAGCACCAAAACCAAACCAAATAAGGCACATTTTCACATAACTGCACAGTGCATAGCAATGCTAAACAGTCTCTACCCAAGCTAGGAGCTCTATGAGACTGTAATAAGGCGCAGCGGTGCACATTAGCTGAATGCTAATGTAGCGACTGCAAATCTTAAAGTGTCGCTGAGAGGCTGAGGTTGGGCCTTGAGGCTATTGCTGAGATCCATATATGTGTTTAACGCATTTAATGAAAATAAGCAATCCAACAATCACCCTCTTCCTCATTCCCTGCACACCGGCGAACAGGTGACTACATTGCTAATTAGATTAACCACACCCATATAAAATCATGCGGTATAAATCATCATCCACAATGTAAACAATTCAGATTCATGGCTCCTACGGCTAACGTCAGCATGCTAACATGCTCACAATGACACTGTTAGCATGCTGCAGTTACCATATGTTTAGCAACTTAGCTCAGAGTGGCAGCATGCTAACATCACACTAATCTGTTTCTTTTTTATATTTTTTGTGATAAATGTACAGCTGTCTTCTTTTTCTCAGCAGACAACTTCAGTCCTGTCATTCCTTTAATAAAACAACTGTTAAATATGGTAGAAGAAGATCTTTTTCATCAACTTCTGTGCTAAATATGCGACATGACACCTACTCTGCAATAAAAACAGTCAATGGAGGAAGAAACAAATCCAGATTTCACAGTCACTGGTCGCACACAAGTCTTGTTGCAACGTCATGTCACATGCAGGCAGTCACTAAAGCTAACAATCTAAACTCCAGACGCTCCTTACAGGTTTCCAAGTTTCAGTTTCACCTGCTTGAACGGGGAATTACTCTCATTATGACTCTGAAACCAAAGCCAAGCAATTCATAAACGCCTTCCACCTGACTCAACCAGGCCCCATCTGACCTGAACTCGGCAGCGCACCGAGGTTCAGCGGGTCACACGCCTCGCCAAAGCGTCCACATCCCGACCGTGGGTGGATGGTGGACAGCTGCCTAGCACACTTTTCTCAGCCTCTCTCTGTCCAAGTGGGAAGAAATCATTTCTGAGAAGAACCAGCGACTTTTTGCCAGGTTCTTTTTTTCCCCACATTTCCTTTGTATAAAAACAGGCGTGTTATGGATTCCACAGGTGGCCTCGACTCGCTCCCACGGCCCTCAGTCCGATCAGGGCAGGGCTTTACTTTTGTTGCTCCTGTGGCGTGTGTGTGTGTGTGTTTGTCTGGGTCCTGTGTGGATCCATCTTTGTGAGGACCAATCTGAGTGTTAGATATAAAGCGTAGAGACACTTTTGGAAAGTTTTAGCCTGTATTTAAGGGTTAGAGTTACATTTAGATCAGATAAGGGTCTCGGTTTGACATATACAGCTGTTGTCATGGCATCATGTCAACATTAGGCCCATTAGTGATTGTGTGAATAACAGGGCGGACACGTATGATACAAAGGTGAGGGTTTGTGCGGCTGGTATTCTTACCTCAGTGCCTGCTAGCTTGACTTAAAAGGGTTATAATTCATATTTATCCATTAATAGTGCATCATAACACTAGGTCTATATGCAAAAAAGTCCTATAGTGATTAACAACACAGCCACAGATAATTATTTATGCTCTGCAGAGACTCACAGCATCTTTCTAGCTCAGCGTTTTGGTTTTTCAAGCCCCCAACGTTGCTGTTTTCAGCTCACTCCGATCGCTCTCATGTCGTGTGGTGTTTTGAGATGAATCGGACACTTTAGAGCCAGTGTGGACCTGAGTAAGCGACCAGCTGGATGTCGCAGAAAAGCAGCTTAATATTTCCCTCAGACCGGAAATACAGTGAAACAAGAGACTGGAAGAAAAAGTTTGTTTGTTTAGTGCAGCTTGTTTTGTTTGCACCCAGAAAGCCAAACAAAATCAGTTATCGCGGGGTTAATGATTCAGCTTCATGGGGACAGGTGTTATCATACATTTGGGGATTTCCAGTAACGCTAATCTATGTTTTTTTCAATCTTTCCCTCTTCTGCCAACGGCAGACTTTCAGAGATTGAGAGGTCTCCACCACCGGGTCTTTTGATTTCTATTTGACCCTCGCTCCTTTCAAGATAAGGCCATCATGTGAAGGACAGGGGGTTGCTTCCAAGGAATGACAGCAGAAGGTGCAGGGCAGGGTTTATCAGAGCTGCAGGATTAAGCGTCTGATCAAAGCGTCTCTGCTACACACAGCTCGTCTGGAAAGAAGGGGTTATTTATGTCTTTGAAACGTGTGTGACTGAAGGGAGAAAGAGACAAACAGAGACAGACTCTGGATCTGGCTTTTGGCCTCTGTACTGTATATTCCAGTGGAGGTTGCACATTCCTGAGACCACACCACATGACTGAGAGATGGGGGGGTATGTAAGAGCGGGAGCAACCATTGTTGGACTAAACTAACCCATAGATCAGATGGGGGTGTGTGCGTGGAGCCGAGCAGGGTTACACACAATCTATGTGTAGCATTTCCTTCCTCAGAGAAAAGGCCCTGCAGACACGAGCACAGAAATTCAATTCTATGCTGAGCCATCAAAGGCTTTGGAGCCAAATATTCAAAAACCACTGAATATTAATACTTGAGCACAATGATAGACATCAGTGGCATTTAATCTAGGTCAACCGAGGCATCCTGGAGGTACATTTCGCAGACTAACTCCTATGGGGCTGCACGGACGGGGTTAAATCGCACTGTTCCTTGACTCAACAGGAAACAGGAAGTTGCAGAGGAAGAGACCACCTATCAAAAGAGCCTCAGAGAGAAGCGGTGGGGGCTGGGGTAGGCGAGCGCCACAACAAACACCCCAGACAAGCTCCAAAGCATGCACACGCAACAACACAGAATCTCCCCTGCAGCTGACGCACTTCTTGACAAAACAGTGGACTCCGATACGCTTCCTTGGAATTTACTCACACCACGCCCCTCCTGCCACCCACAGCCACACGGGCAAAGATGATGAACTATGAAAACGTGCTAAAAATGGTGCTAATAAGGGCCCCGACGAGCTCGCAGGCGGCTTAAACAGCAATAGGTATTGTCAGTTTTAGAAGGTCTGATAAGATCAGAGCGTTTGACACTCAGGTGGCGGCGTTGTAACGCCATGATGTGGCGGTGTGCATGGACGTCGTGGTCACCTCAGCGAGTTTGTAGGGTACGATGAGCCTCTCTCCGACAGTCACGGTCTTCCTGGTCGTCAGCGCTTCCAGCAGCATCTCCTCTTTGACCTAAAGGAGGAGGAAACACAAGGTTTGGTGTCAGTTAGAGCTTTCACGCGTCTAGACGTTACAGACCAATAAATGCAAATAAAATCATGGACGCAGGGTCACAGATGGGTACAAACTATCTGTATATAACGTTTTATTGAGAGCCCGTTACCAGAGATTACGCTTGATGTCACTGTTGTTCTTGCTGTCGACCTGAATTTTCTGAAATCAACAGCTCCGGAGCCCCAGAAGACTTTATTCAAGTGTTTGTGTGAGACCGTTGCTGGGTGTGCTGGAAATCAGCAAGCAGGTTTGCTTTCTGGCAATATCCGATTGACAGGATTAAGGAGGTACCTCGATTTATCATGCATTTAATTCACCGGATTAGTCATTCCCATTTGGTGAACGTATGAATGTACAGTATACATTATCCAAGACTTTATCCTCATCACTCGTCCCTTATTGACCCTTTGATCCACTAAACTGTTGCTTCTAACTAACAAAGCTGTCCAGGACCATCATAAACCCTGCTCTGAGTCCTCACTCATACATACAGTACAATACTGAGTGGCCCCGCACGCGAGTTCACACTCGACTCTAAACTTGGCCCCAGACAGACCATCGGTGACAGGGCCACACTGGGAGAAGCAGATGTCACCGCACACATCTCCTCCATCTACAGGGATTATGGGATTGGGCCGAACAGCTGCTGCTGAGACCACGTGTGTGTGTGTGACAGCCTGTCTTTGTGTGACTGCCTGATGTCTTCATGCATAAAAGGCAGGGGTGTTAATGTTGGAGTTAATACCATTATGGATCTGATTTTGTCAACTGTCTCCTTTGTAAAGACTTTGACATAAACAGTGAAGAGAGAACAGGAGGAGGAGGTGTGTGTGTGTGTGTGTGTGTGTGTGTGTGAGAGAGAGAGAGAGAGAGTGGGTTGGCGGGGGGGAGGGTGGCATAATCAGACTTCATTTCACACTGCCTGATAATCCCTCGACTATGAGCAAAGCCTATTCTGCAGCCTGGTGATTGGTCTTTAGCCGCTACATTTCCATGTATTAGTCGCTTGGTAACAGGCTTGCTGCTCCCTCTATGATCGCAGCTCTAATGCCGTAATACACAGAAGTGTGTAAGCGCTGGTTTGGGGTCAGCGACTCTGTTCTCAAATTAACCAGTTTCTCCCTGCCCCGTCTGACTCTTGGTTATCAAATCCTGATCTCTTACAGATGCAGTACTCTCCTTTCTATGATCGTAACAGCGAACGCCACATGAAGACTTATCGGGCACCACTGCCTTCCCTAAACGCACCAATCACAGCTCGGCATCAACTCGAGATACGTCTTCCTGGTCTAATGTCTCAGCTGCTCCGTCCCTGCATTTTCATCACATGCTGCCAACAACTAAGCCACTTTGACGATGGTCAAATGATGATTTTTAGCATATTTCCAACACTTTGCATCTTGATTGTGAACACAGTGTTTTCATTTAAGTCCAAAGCCTAAGAAAACACAAAACCCAGCCCCAGAATCCTTAGTAATACAAAAGTAACATTGAAATATATGTTTTCAGTTAGCTGTTAGCATTAGCAGAGCTAACATTTAGTGTAGTGACTTGTCTTATTTGTAGCTTGCATTCTACGTCCTCTGAACGTTTGCCCATTACCTGTTGATTTAACTCCTGCAAAACTGCGCAGCTCTTTTATTTAAATAACTTATTTCTCTTTGTATCGTTCTCCGTTTGTTGTCCGGACAAAAGCCTCTATGGGTTAAGGTGGCAGTAAAAAGTAAACCAGAAAAAACTAATAAATATGACATTAAATATGTCTAATAAAGTGCCAGACAGGGCTGCGATTGTTCTAGAAATGATAAAACTGCAAGATTCATTAAACCCACAGTATTGTGTTGTAGGGTTACTGATAAAGAAAAGAAAACAAACAAGCAAAAGCTTCTGGACTGGACTGACCTCAGGCTCATAAACTGTGTTTCAAGATGCTGTTTTCTGCATTAAAATACCAACAACAAATTCAGACTTTTAGTGGGATTTGTTCTCACAGTAAGACACTCTCTCAGGACTGATTACCAGTTTGCGCAGGAATGTTTCTGGTTAGGTCGAATCACTCAGCTCTGCAGCTCAGAGGATCCAGCCTGTCAGCCGTCCATCACCTCCTACGAGCTCTACTTCCTCTTCCAGTTCCCCCGCCACAGGAAACAGGAAGCCCCGGCCTGTTTCATTCCTATTCATTCATCAGTCCGCACTCGTGCTGATCAGCCCTCCGTCAGAGGCGCTTCACATCAGCGCGCCACGGCAACACGGAGAGCAGCAGCTCACATCCCATCCTGTCTTAAATTCGGCTCATTGTACATTTCAAAGTGAAGTAGGGACTGATGCCAACGCTGGTTATTCATGCAAATTCAGACCTCACTCAGAGCCAGTCGCTGCATTTTAGCTGAACTTTCCCTTAAAGCAATTCCAGCCCGGAGTGACTCACACACAAAACTGCATTTAGCAAACCTCAACAACCTATTTTAGCCAGCTACGCAAAAGGCTCTTAAAATAGAGCCATGCATCATAAATAAAACCAAAGTGCAAAGTACTTTTGATCACTGCATCCATTCTCTTTGAATCAAATCATGAGGAAATTCAAAAGGTAATACACGCTTTGCTGACGAGTTACAATAAAATTAAAAGGTTGCTTTATCCCTTTTTTATTTTCTTCTAAAGTTGCATTGTTTACCATTAAATGCATTCAGCTACATCATATTTACTTCCTGGAAAACTTGGTCTTTAGCCACTGATGCGTGCAACCAATAAAACCATTACATACTCTTCAATTGTCTGCCCCTTGACTCCACTCTTCACTTAAAAAATCACAGATTTCTCATTAGTTGACCCCCCACCCGTTTCAGGAGGAATGCTGCCAGATTTAAGGGCTAACATGCCCTCAAAATGCTGCCTCAATGCGACTCTTTTGCTTGATTTCGTTAAGCTGTGTTTTGGTTTTCCTTCCTTTCGTCTTCTTTGCTTTAAGAATGTTTTATACGTCCCTGGGGACAAATAGCCGCTGCCTCTGCACCAACTAACAGACGTCCAAATAAACTTGAACTTAAAACACTAAACCCGCGAGCATGTGGCCGACATGTGGCTCGGCTCACGTCACTGCCTCTCTGGACCTCTGGAGAGAGTCAAAGGGACCAGTGTGGATGTTAAAGGGAGCCCTGGCAGGTCCTCCACAGCCATAACATCCCCGCTGTGCTGTTGACAGGAGTCTCCGGCACACTTCGGACATTGTTTTGTCAGCGACTCAACAAGCACATCCGGCTAATCGCTGAAGTTTGCAACAGCGACTGGGAAGCGCCACCATGCCTCGATCCCAAGGTAAATCAGAGCAGCGTGTGGATGTTGGAGCTGTCCTCGCGTCGCACAGTGATCTGATGGGCACGTGTGCGTGCGTGTGGTCCGCGCTCGGCGTCGAGACTGAACCCAAATTCAGCACGACATCATAAATTTTGTAAACGCTGCGTGGCGCGTTAACCCACGACAGGAGCTGTTTCTCCACGTGCACAATAAAGAGTCCAGAGAGCAGCCGAAACCTACAGACCAGCCCGATTAGTGCATGCTGGATCATAACTGCAGCGCCTGCACTGAGGTCAGGATGATATGTGCACAGGTCAAAGTCTTCAGAGCAGCTTTTCAGTTTGCTTTTTGTTTGTGCAGCAATAAAACAGAAGCGAGGTTATGAAAATGTTAAATTAAATTAAGCATTAAATGATGCTGTGGTCCAAGAATAGTCTGAGGTGGTTTTACCTCTACTACCTTCCTTTTATAATGTGCTGCTGAAACCAGAGGTTGGCTGAACTTCACTTGAACTTTATTTACAGAGGCAAAGTGCTGCCGCTGAGCAAACTAATCCTCTTGCAAATATGCAATCAGACAAGAAACGACTGCACAAGTGAGGATATGATTGGACGAGCGTGGACCATCCACCGCACATCCATACTGCACGTGACTGACAGTTTTACTGCTGACAGGCCGAGGCAGAAATCTGCAGCACTTTGCAGAAAAACAAGTGGTTTGCGAGGAATGTTTCACTTATAAAGGAGCAAAATGCAAGTCGTGCATGACATATTCACAACGACCCTTTCAAGAAAAACATTGTCTACGTGTCCGATGTGTTTTCATAATCATTAAAATATGATTCACGTGACACCGGGGCAGCGAGGACGCGATGTTCCTGGTGGGAAAAGTTCGCCTACGCAACGGACTCGCCAGCACAAGAGGGCTGAAAATAGCCTCAACACAAACAGCACTTTGTGGATGGTTGGACGGCTCTTTGGGACCTGAAGCACCTCTTAACTTCCGCTGTCACCACAAGCTGTGCTCGTACGCGGAGAGTCCTCAGCTCTCTAAAAGGCTCTTTGTGCAGCCCCACGCGGGAGGTAAACTCTGGCAATGGGAATCACGATTTCTCACAAAATAAAATAAAAAAAAAAAACAAAGCGAAGGGAAAAAACTCATTTGCTCATACGGATGCATGCTACTTGTTTTTTTAGAGTTCACCAAGTCCGTGGAGTTTCAAGTATCTGCAGCGGGCGCGTGATGGAATAACTTTGGGAGACAAAATGGCAGAGAAAGTATTTAGGGAGAATAAACAAGCGCTGTGGTAAAGCCCTGCTCCAGTTCTTCATTTTTATTATCCTTCAAAGTATTTAGAGTATTGTATTTCAGCATAAAGTCAGCGAGACAAAACGTTCCCACCCAGACATGTCATATGTGGCTTTCTCTAGATGATTCAATTTGAATTATAAAATCATCTTCCACTTCGATAAAACGCGTTGATTTGAGCGTCACCACTCGTCAGCATTTGAACTTGCACACGACGCTGCTCACCTCCAGCAGCTCTGAGACGATGGGCAGGACCTCTGGGTTGCAGATGTCGATGGAATCGTCCCTGTAGGTCTTCTTCTTGTAGCGGATGTTTCCCAGGTGGAGGATTGCTGACAGCAGGGAGAAGATCCTGCAACACAGGGAAGAAAGGCAACCATTGTTAGTGCATTAACATGAGTTTGGTCTGGTAAACAGATGAGCAGGGTTACTTTACTTGACATTTCAGCTGTTGCGGGGTGGTCTCTTTATTACAAACAAAAGTGAATTTAATCAAAAATCTATCTTTAAATACTTTTTACAGTGCACAAAAACCAGTTAGGGTACTGGTTTTACTTGTAATCCCTGAGCGTTCACGCAGATACATTGGATTACATCTTTTCTGGATTACTCTCCTGAACAGGAAGCATATTCTACATACTGTGAACTTGCGTGTTTAACGGTGAATACACATCAATTAATCATCTGGATTATTAAATAAATATTTCCAAAGTCTCCTCATCAATCTTCTGTCGTGGTTAATATTGTTGTTTTCTGCAAAGTTTTGTCAGTTAAGACATGATCATGGATCATGGGTCATCACGCTTGACCAGTTTCAACATTTCATAGACCAAAGAATGAATAGATTTATCCCAGAAAATCACCTACAGATGAATTAATAATGAAAATAATTGTTAGTTGCAGCTATACAACAACTTCCATTTAAATAAAATACATACTTTTTTATTAATTTCATGTTTTCCCATCAGTTTTCTCGACCTGCAGTGCTTGATTGTATCTTTATATATATTTTTCTACTTACTACGTTCATCGTTATGCACCACAAGACGACTTTCTGTGAACTCACGATCTCTTTTCTTCTCCTAAATATTATAAAGATTTAAAGGTGTATTTTGACATTTTGATAAATACTCTCTTTTGCTTTCTTGCCTGGAGTCAAATCAATACCACCCTTTTATTTATTTGTTAAATATGAGGCCGGTCAGTTTAGCAAAAAGTTTAAATCTGGTACTAGACGCACAACACGCTCTGAGCTATTGTGGTACGTGAGAAATTAGAGAAATTTCAGTGTGTTGTGAGAACATCAGATGAAAAATGGGATCAATTACAGAGCGATTAGTTTGTTCTAGGTCCCCGTACGTTACCACATCTGCTGAGCTGCTAATATGTTTCCACAGATATGTACTGCGATAAATTTCTGCACATTCATTTCACTTAGAAACACCCCTGAGCCTGATTCTAACAGACAGGGCTGCGGCCCTGTAATCAGTTACATGAGAGCAGCTGTATACTCCATGAAGCTCGGCTTACTGTTTGCGTGTGGTGGGCAAGAAGCCGACCATCTCCATGGCCAGCTGCAGCCGCTCAAAGTCGTGTTTCAGATCCTCTCCTTCCACTGTGAAGCAGTCCTGCTGGTGTCAGGTGGACACAGAGACAGAAGAAGCAGAAAGAGAAGACGGAGAGAGACACGAGCATTATTAATGTGTTTTCTGATGAATATATAAACTCACAAACTTCACTAAAACCTGCTCGATAGCTATCAAAACAATGCTGTTCCAGAGGATGAGGACTTGCAGTGCAACTAATGGACATATCTGCTGTGTTTGTGTGTCACCAGGCAGAGTTTCCTACAATATTAGTCAGCAATAAATAAATGTGATAACACCAGAGGAAGTAAAAGAAAAAATCTAATCAATTCATAAAATATATTGTTGAAGAAGACATTGTTTTGCAAGGCCCAAGTCAAGAACAGAAACATTTGTATTTATAATTTCTTATAATTATTAAGATTTCTAAAGGTCATAGACTGAAAACAAAGATGGACAAAGTGTCTCCACTTCCTCACACTGTACAAAATGATGCAAATGATGAGCTGGTGACGTCATTTGGAGTCTGCGCCGCAGTGATTGGAGCTGCAGTACCGAGGTCCCGCCCCCCCACACACCCGCCAGACTTTAACACGAGTTATCAATCATTATCTCACGCCCCCCTATGTCATAGCATCCTACGACTAATTAGCCCCAAGCTTATCAGAAAATCATCACTGCAATAAGAATTTCTTAAAAAGTTTGTTTGGCCCTTGCCTGTGTGCTAACAGGAAGGGGGCGGGGTTTATGACCTGTGCTGCAGCCAACCACCAGGAGGTGATCCAGATGTTTCAGCTTCACTTTCAGGAAGCTGTTATATCGTCCATCTTTATATCTAGCCAGTAGTCTTTGTGTTTCTGTGATAATGTCTTTTCCTACTTGATTTGAAAAACTTTATTTATAAAATTATTCTCAATTGTTGGGTTTGGGGAAAAATGCTGAGTCATCCCACCTCAAAAGGTTAGAATCCATGTGAGGGGCTTCTTCTTCTTCACTGGTGCTAAGGTCAAAGTTGTGTGTGAAGTCATGTGACCCGAGATCACACCTCTCTCCCCTGAGCAACGGCCTTGATTTAACAAGGTGAGACCACCATGTTGGAGCCAAATTGATTACAGGAGACAAAATGTTATGTCACGGTCGTCTGACTCGGCTCAGCGGTGATTAATCAATCAGAAACCTTCGTTTGCTTTGAAGTGATTAACTACAGCCGCATGTCGTAACATCGGAAAAAGAAAGAAAATGTTCAGAGTTTATTTCAGTTGAGAAAACTAAACACAAGTCACCGCCGTGAACACACTGTCTGGTCGGAAACTCTGCCAAGTAAACACATGAGAGCATTTCTGTGTAATTGGAGGGCGCTAATATCGTACAGTGATTGTAAAGGAGGAAGGAAATGTGTGTGTATAAGGTGACTGTGTGTGTGTGTGTGTGTGTCTCCTCGGGCCCTCCGGTCGGTCAGCATGTCTCTGCTCAGGCAGCGAGCCTCTCTCGGGCTGTAATTAGCACATACCACAGCGACCGTCCAGCGCGAGAAGACACAGGAACCCATAATCCACACTCTGGATCGCCTCCTCTACACGTGAACATCCAACGCTCCTCTGCCCCTCCATTGTTTTCCTTTGGCCTAGAACTCCTCAGGAGCTGCAGGGCCAACAATCGCCGCGTGTTTCTCCAATTGCAACAGCGAGGTTTTGAGGCTTCTCGGGCTACGGTGAGACCCGGTGAGAAGCCGCTTTTTTTTTTTTTTTTTTTTTTAAATTGCCGGGTATGTTGGAGCTCAGCGCCAAGCAGCACAATGTGATACGTTGAAGGAAGTTGAGAAAATAAAGAGATCAATTTTGGCCAGTTGTGAGGGAATACTTTGGTCAGAATCTAAAACCTTAGGTATTGGTACTAAAAAATGCTTGAGTGCGGCACAAGATGATTAAGAAACAATCTGTTCTTCTTACTTTCTTTAAACAAAGACTCCTTTCTCCCTTCAGAAACTGCAATTTTATGCCAGTTGCAACACTTTTGCAACAGGAAACGCTGAAGCTTTTCAACAGATCGCTCTGGGATCCAGCTAAAAGTTGCAATGCGCATCCAGGAGGAGGCTTTTCCTGCTACTTACCATGACTTAATCGTGATTTATGTCGCCACGGCAACCCGGTCGACGTCGGGCCAAAAACAGCATGCCACCCCGTCACTAGACATTCCACACGGCCAAAAACCATAGACACCCAAACAGGCACAAAATGCAAACCCACAGCCACCGAGGGACCCAGAACCAAACGCCCGACTGCACACATCAAATGCAAAACATCCAGAACATGTTTGGTCTTTGGGATCTTCAGTCAAATACTGAAAAATTATTATTTTTTTAAATGCACATTTGTTTATTTTTCTATTTTTGGCTCCAGACGCTGCATCTGGAATCTGTATACACTTGTCACTGTTCAAAGTGCTGAGTGTCTCTATTTACTGCAACGTGCCCCCTCACACACACACACGTACACACAGTGACCAGTGGTGCAGGTCAAGGGTTAAATAGGCCCAAAGGGCTGGTCAGATGTTCAGACAGCTGTCAAGGGCCGCTGAGCTTTCTCTGTGTGTGTGTGCGTGTGTTTGAGTGGGTTTGTGAAGACAGTGACATCATCCCCTTAGACGGCGGGGTCACAGACTGATGAGGTCATTGACTGACCCTCGAGTGAGACAGTGTGTCAGCAAACAGTGAGAGGGGGGCGGTTGTGTCAGGAGAAAGTATGAGAGAGAGCAAAAAGGAGTACAGGGGGAAGAAGAGAGAGTCCGTGAAGTGAAAGTTCAAGAATAAAGGGAAATTAAAAATGTTGCTTACTTTGCAAGAGTGAGACGAGGAGCTCAGTGACAACCACGTGTCTTTACTCAAAGCATAGAGGATAAAATTAAGCTAAAACTGAATGAAAAAGAATAACATGGAGTAAAACACGAACGAATTGTCTTAAATTCAATTGGATTACAGACAGTGGAGGAATCAGGGTGTGGTTAGCTTAGCTTAGCTTAGCGTAACATGTGGGGAAGGCAGCTAGCCTACACCGACGACAACGCCTCTGGAGGCAGTTATAAGCTCCATTTATGGTCGAACAAGCCCAGAAGCACTTTGCAGCATGTTTGGGTAAAGTGCAGGCGATGATCGCACGTGTTTGCACGGTCTTCATGCTGAGCTCGGCTGAACGCGTCCATATTTAACACACCGGTGTCAATCTTCTCATCTCGCTCTTGGGCAGAAAGCTTTAAATGTGCATATTTATTTTAAAAAGAGTTTCAGTGTTCTTGGAAAAGATCTGAAATTCTGTCTTTTGACCATCAAACATTCGTCCCCTGTAGGTCGGATCTGAAACTCCTTCACTCAGGACGGCAGGCGACGCAGAGTAACAACAAAACACCATCAAAACCTCCACAGACGGGGTGCAGTTCCACATTTCTGCATGTTTTTTACTGTAACTCTGTGTCACCTTCCCAGCAGCGTTTCAGACCGGACGAATGTGAGGCAGAATCTACGGTGCTAAAAAAAGAGCGAGTGTCCTCAGAAAACCTTTGCTGGATAAAAGAACAGTGGGAAGACAAAGAGCCAAAGTCAAGAGGGAAATACAGTAAGACCAATAGGCGAGTTATATTTATACTAACCGACTCTCATGTCGAGTGTTTGCTCACCGGCACAAAGTCAAAGTAACATAATCTCCCATTAGGAGATACCGAATCCTTTAACCACACACACGTACAACAAATCCCACTGACCAAACATTACTCACTTCAGGTGGAGACCGGCAAGACAGTGGCAGGCTCGACAGCCGGTGTAACGAACACACACGCACAAAATGGACCACACACTCAGAGGGAAGTTTCAGAACCTGAAGCTCGTCGTATTGATCGCTATAGAAAGAAGATCAGCTTTTAAGGAATGAGCTCCTTCAGGTTCTGCCTACAGTAATCTTAATATTACTTAATGTTAATACTGTGAATTACAGAGTGACTCGTCTGGCTGAACTTGTTTTGCTTTAATGCAACAGACGTTCACATATATGTAAAAGTCCTGCACTGTATCTTTAAATTCAAATAAAACCAATTTTATTCTAAAAGATCCTTATTGGTATCCGTCAAAGACATTGATCGCCCCTGACTTACACTACAAATGCATCTGTCAGTGTTTGCATATGTTAATGTGCCAAAAGCATTTATAAAGATGAGCTTATTTCATGCTTCGCCGTCCTTTTCAGCTCTTGACTTCAATCTCATGCTATTGGACGTTGCTACCACAGTTATTCTGTTGCTCAAACTGCACTGTTAATGCAGTGCACGTGTAAATGAAGTGCTGAAGTCCTGAACCTTCCCTTTAAAGACAGTGGCTTCCAGTTTTTCATGTTATCACCCATCTCCCAACAGCAAAGCATCCAAAGCCAAAGGTTAGATTAAAGGGATTCCTTCGTGTTTTAGTTTTGTTTTGGTTCATTAAGAAATACATTTTTGTTCCTCTGTTTTAAAAAAATGTGCTATTTCTTCAAGAAAATGTGTTTTAGGGGAGAGAAACCATCTAATATCAATGTTAAAACAGGGAAACTAAAGGTAACTACCTATTAATTAGTATTTTTATGCATCATTTCAAATAATTTAATATCTCAAATTACAAAGTAATGTTGAATTTATCAGATGTGTCACTGGATGTGACACCTACACAAATCGATCAATTTCAGTAGAGTCATGACTTGAAAGGTATCCCTTTAAACATTTTAGTGGCAGCTCGACCAGCTGAGGTCAGCTCAGGTCGACTCCATCTTTAGTCCATTTCAGTGAAAGCAGGCGGGCGTGGACAGCGAGGAGAGAACAAGACTCAGGACTGGCACCGAAAACCCAGAGTACCACGACACACCCAAGAGCACAGACGTACACAAACAGCTTGTCATCCACACGATACTGACCAGATCGCTCTCATAGTAATTGTCCCAGTGGTGTTTGTGCGATTTCTTTGTCATCTGGAAGCAAGGCAGAGCGGGTTAAGAAGGCATGGATTACACACACAACAATACGCACACTGCATAGTGAGGAAAGACGAGACATGCGGTTAATACGTGAGGAAAATGTTACTAATCCTCACACGCGCACACACAGGCACACACATCTCCAGCGCTAATGCAATAATTGAATCCATGATGTGACGTAATCCGAGATTCAACTGGTTTAAATTGCAGAAACTGCACAGTCTCAGTCAGAGAGTGAGAGAACTGACTTTCCAACAGTATTTAGATCTTTTACTTCAAGAAAAGAGTATTACAACAGTGTAAAAGTACTCTATTACGCTACTTCATGCAAAACTGTCTCAAAATATTACTTAAATAAAAGTACAGAAGCATTATCAGCATTACCCAGTGGTTGTTATGTTGTTATATTATCTGAGAGTTACTTGAAATTTAAATATTTGTAGGTAATTTTTGCTGATTTCAATATAAATTCAATATATTGTGCCAGGTGATTTAATCTGTGACAGTTTTATAAACTGATGATGTTTTGTGTACAAATCAATTAGTCAAATAAATACAAAACTAAAAAAATAAAAAATAAAAAAAATAAAGCGCTCAAGCAAAGTAAATCAAAACTGTACCTAAATCTTACGTGATTTCCATGAAATCAGTTCCCTTATGCATGCACCTGTTATGCACTTTTATGCACATTTTGCCTCTCTATGAAGTAGTTTCTGTCGGTGGCAGAGTCCGTCACTGCGGGGCTGGATTGAAACTGCGCGCTGTACTTTAGCCTCGCGGTTTATTATTAAGTTTCTGTTGATGCTATTCCAACCTAGTGCTGCTGATTCACGTCACACATGATACAGCATCTGCTATTTAACAGTTGCTTATTTGCACATTCAGCAGATGTTAGCGTTCGTTTGGACCACTACGTTCGCCCGCTATCGTCCCTGACTGCGTCTGTCTGCTGTTTGCTGCTGAGCAGGTGGTGCACCGTGGGTTTTTAGAGCTTTTCGCCGCCCGCTGCAGTTCGAAATGATGCTGTGAGAGTGGTGAGAGTGAAACAAAAGGGTGAAGTTAGAGCCAAGCTGCAGATTCAGATGGTGATTCTCTGTCAGTTCATCACTAAAGCCCCTTTGACTTTGTCCCATTGTTTACATGCTGTCATAAAAATAATGAGCACAGCACTTTAAGGACTGCATCCTTAAGTACAGTCCTCGAGTAAATGTACTTGGTTATGATCCAGCACTGAGAGACAGACAGGCAGACAGACACAGAGACAGACGGACACAATCCGTCTCTCAAAGCGAGCGCAGGGATGAATATGGATAATCACTCTGCTCCTTTGTGACACCATGTGTGTAAGGAGCGCCGGCGTGTGCGCACAGACAAGCGCGTGTGCACACACAAACACACGCGACCGCCGGCGCCCTCTGCACGAGAGCGAGTCAGCGCCAGATTAACTCCTGTTGCCATGGAAACAGAGCTGCATAGTAACAGGCAGCCGGCAGCAGAGGATGGAGTTGGGAGTGGAGGGGAGGTGTGTGGGGGGGGTTGTTGTCGTGGGGATTAAGGGAGGAGGAGGAAAAAAAAAACTGTTACTTTTTTTGGGGGGAGCCAAAAAAGACGAACAAAGGAGGTTTTCTTGTTGCCTCCCCCGTGTGCTGCCACAGGAAGAGGGAATATGAATCCTCACACATCTGCTGCCAACTCACACAGATGCACTGCAAAAGATGCACACATATGGGGGCTTCTGGCATGTACACAAGCACGTAAACACACGCGCGCGCGCGCTCACACAGGAGACACATGCAGGGCTGAAATTTTTGGGCTGATGCAATCAACACTTCAGAGCACGCAGAGTGGATCCAGCTATGATAAATGCTTAAATAAGACCCAACAGAGAGAAAAGGAGCAGAAATTTTCCGTCATCATCATCTTCGGGGTCTCCATCAATCTCCCCGTGTGGCGCCTTAGCTCCGTTTTTTAATAATAACATACTTTTCTTGCATTTGTTGATGAATGTTCCTCATTTGTGCGGAGAGAGAATGCTTCGAACTTAATACGCACGCCGCGCAGCGCTGTAAAACTGAAACATCGCGCTGGGCCTCATGCAAGAACCACTTGTGCAAACAGATTTGCTTTTATGTGCCACACGTGAGCGATTTAGGAGAAATCTGGGGATTTGACATTTTCATTTATAATTTTCCTTATGAAATGTTCAGGGTGGTCCATACCTGTCATACAAGGCATAAACAGGTAGTCTGTCATTAATTCAATTCTTTCCTATATCACATCATCTATTCATGACTCGTCCTTGACAGCTGTAATTATCAGTACTGTCTTATTGTTTCATGTCCTCACAGCTTTTTTATCTGCCGATGTATCTAGCAGCCGGTCTTGCAGCTCTGAAGCGTGAAGGTCTTCCTTCCTGTCGCTCCTTCAGTGCCATTTTTATGAATGAAACCCGCCCACAAATGGAGCAGAACAGGCAATTATAGCGCCTCCTCATCACATCAGGTGGTATTCATCAGTCTAAAACCGGTGGGTTACGGCCACTTTGTGCAGAGTTTGGTGAATCGTGCTTCTTGCACAAGGCAGTATAATATTAATATTATACTTAATATTGCTTGATAATCTTTTAAAGTCTACTGTCAGAGCATCAGTTTGTCCAACATAAAATGGCCTTTGAATCAATATTTGATGTTGGTTCATCATGTTGGCACATGCCACCATGCTGGATTACTGACGTCAAGACAAGCATCTATAACATTAGTGTCTTTTGTCATAGAACATTTCATCTTTTTATGGAGTTTAATTCCTGTTTAACTCATTTTGTGGTATCTGTCTCATGTTGTTGTCAGTAACTCACTGTTCTGTCCAGGTTATTCTTAAAAAATCATCATTTCAATTAAGATTTACAAAAGATGCAAAAATGAAGCTCCACAAAACTCACGTTGACAGATCACCACAGCACACACTCAAAACAAAAAGTACGATTTAAACCAGTTTACTAAGAGTTAAACCAACCAAAATCAATAAAGCTGAAAAATTAAAACAGGCATCATGTTTGACTGTAATGACACCAGAAACAGCATTTAATAGTATGACTAGCTGCACAACAGAGCAACACAAACATAAGGGGAAGTGAAACATGTCTAGAAGTGTGTATCTTGTTATTTATAAATGCAGTTGTGCTGTGTGTGTGTGTGCACGGACCTGGTTGAGGTAGTGGTATTCCTCAGGTTTGAGCAGGTGGAAGGACTTCCTCTCTTCTTCACTGGCTCCGGCCAACAGGTAGTAGAACACGTGATAGTTCCTGCAGACACACGCTGAGTTAGAGGGCGTAATTCAACAGCACAAAAAAACCACGTGTTGATTTCTTGAATCGTTTTAAACTCCCTCAGAGGTAAACTGAGGACAGCGGCGTTCACATGTCCACGCTCTGCTTGAAACGACGCCTCGGGGAGGAAGGAACGGTGGAAAAACTCTCCATATCTGCAGCCTATTTCACAACGCAAACCTGCATCATGTAACAAATAAAGTCACACAATTACCCCTCCGCGGGCTCAAGTCAAACGTGTGATGTGTGGGCTGGGGGTAAAGAGTCGCGTCTCTGTGATAAAGGCTGGGGCTCCGGCCAACGCGCCGAGATGTAATTGAGTTACAGCTGGAAACAAGCTTCGGTCCTCAGCACGGGGACACTTAGAGCCTGATGGAGTGCTGGAAAGTGAAGGAGCCCGGGGAGGATATTAAAGAATCCAGATCTGATAATTCACGGAGAAGGGATGTTTTTTACTGGAACTGGTGTGCAGTTACAGCGGTGATACTATAAATGTGGAAAGTTTGTAATAAAACATAGGAGGAACCATAAGCCTGGTGCTGCTATAATGTGAATACGCTACTACATAATACCTCTATGAGAAGTTTTATAATGTCCATAACCAGCAGTGATCCTGCTGCTAACACACAACCACTTTGGGACTCAAGTTTAATTCAAGGTAGCATTGTTTTATCACCACAACAGTTTACGCACCTGAAGATGCTAAAATATGACTTTTATCCCTGTTAACAGACACTTGGTGGAATAATGAATTAAAAACAATACATTTATGAGCTAACAAAACACGAGCTCGCCTGCGTAAGTCATGACAGTAAATATTAACAGTGACACGTGCAGATCAGGTTTCTTGATGAATCTGGTCTTCACAGCGAAAGGGACACTTCCTTTCCCCGAGCAGAGCCATTACCGACATGGATACTGACGTGAAACCAGTGCCCTTGACCCCAAAATACCCTTGAAAGAAAAGAAAAAGAGATTCTTGCTGAGCCGATTTAAGGCCGTGTTACGTGGTCAGAAAGTCAGAATTCAAACCCAGAATCCAGAGTCGGACTTCATTTACCAAGTACATGTGTGCGAGTGATACGGTTTGGCGTGACAGCAGCCAAATGAAGGAATGAGAAAGCAGATTATACGCCTACAGAATCTAGAAATACAAGAGTTACACAAATAAAACAAATAAAAAAGGACAAATATACAAGAGAAGTGATGCTTCATGCAAAGATTGCAGCTGCCAGATGAGTTCAGCCGTTTAGCCTACAGAGATGTAAACACAGAGTCACGGCACATCACTATCCCATCACAATCCTACAGCATATGACACATTTGCTAATCTACCGTAAGTAGCATTTTAGGAAACATGGTAATTCAATTTCTTACAGAGAGTTAGATGGGAAGGTCTGCATGCTAAAGTTATGGCCAGCAGCTGTTTAGCTTAGCTTAGCACAAAAACTGGAGACCTAGCCTGGCTCTGTCCAAATGTTAGCGGACGCAACTAGCAGCACGTCTGAAGCACTAAAGAGTCGAAACGACACACCGTGGTGTGAGCAGGAGTTGGTGTGCTGGACTACGTCTCAGCCAGCCACAGTGACTACATGGAGCTTCTGCAAGTCTGCGGTCCCACCAAATTCTTCTTCTCTGTGGACAGAGCCAGGCTAGCTGCTTCCCTCTGCCTCCAGTCTTAGCGCTAATTTAAGCTAATTTAAGCTAATTTAAGCTAACGTTCCACCGATAAATGATTTTTGAGCCCAACATCCATTTTACAGAGGATTGCGCTCCATTGCTGGACCAGTATAACTCTGCAAAGCTACTCAGAAGGCCGATTTCTTAAATACGCATCAGCTGTTTAAAAACTCATATGATAACGCCATATACACGGTAGTCAAGTATCAGTCAGGCTCTATACCCATTATCATTTTCTGATTTTCATTTTAATTTTCTTTTCTGGTCACTTGGACAAATTACTCACTTACAGCAAATTAAAAAAAGTAAATTAATTACCCAGCCTGCCTCACTGCTACCACTGTTAATTATCCTCAGATGAGGAAACTAATAACACAATATACAAATAATAAACTAATGACATTGTAATAGAACTAACATCTAAAACCTATTACTAATAATAATACCAGACAGCGCTACGGCTGCTGAATACAGTTACAGTCTCACACATGCGGCAACTATCAGACTATCCAGAGCGGTAAAGCTCGGCAGCATCAGTGGAAAGCTCAGTAAGTTCCCTCCAACGGTTTCTTTTCTTACACCGGGGTCGTACAGAGGCAACCTGTCATGAGACTGGATTGAAGATTTAAGATAGCTTGCAGTTTATCATCCGCCTGCCTGCTCCCCCAGATCTCTGCTCCAGGTCTGAGCTGTCTGGGAGGTCCTGTCTTTAGTTTCTACCCTATCAATATGGCCGCCAGGGCCTGTCATCAGCGTGAAATAGAAACCGCGGGACAATCACGGTTAGTGGGATTAGGTGACCGGTGGACGGTTTTACATTGTTTTGGTTTTTTTTTTCCTCCTTTCCTCACAAAACCATTATGGTGGTGGGATCGGTGATTTTGTATTACTGCTGTCTGGGAGAGGGGAGCAATACGGGGACGCAGACAGCGCAGAAGAAGAAGGCTGATGTGAAGTTAACATTAGTTTAGGTTTGTGGGAACAGGTGGAAATTCAGTCTGCAGGGGGTTTTTTTGCACTAAAATGGACACGTAATCATTTTCTATAAAATCTCCAAAATCAGAACTATGAGACAATCAGGAGCCCACTGTGCTAAAAGAGTAAATTCAGGGGGAAACCTAATAGCCCGCAGTGTTAACTTAGCAAAGGGCAGAGGCCTGTTTCAGATGGACACCTGATATATCCTCAGCTCACAGAGGAAATGAAGACAATTTTAGTATCGAGTTTCTCAGACAAAGAACATATCGGTGCAGAAATATGGATTTGACATCTAATCCCTGAAACAAGCAGGAGAAGGGGTCTCTCAATTTATGGCTGCACCACATCAGCCACTAACAAAAAGAGCATCTTCTGAATGAGCGGACTGGTTTAAACTGATTTTAACTGGATGACATCAAAAATCACTTCTTGCTGCAAAAAGATGCCGTTAAAACTGAATCAAAATTGTCTAAATTGGTGCCAATACCAATGTTATCTTGCATGTTAACTTGTCTGTACACTAAAATCTTGCATTTGGGGTAAGCTTGGACAAAGGTTAGTGAGAATTTGATAATGTATGATGTATATATGCACCAGTGGTGAAATGACCGGTCAAATGCATTGTTTACAGCCTGATCGCTGCTTCCTACAGCTCCACTCACCTCTCGTTGTGCTCCTGGTACACAAGACGTGACTTCTCCAGCAGGTACTTCTCCACATAGGCTCTGAAGGAAAGCATGCAGGCACACAGAGTTATATATAATTAATAATATATATATATATATATATTCAGTTGCAGACTCATGTAATTATAAACAAACTGGACATAGGAACAGGATTCAGGGACCTTTAAGAGACAGGGGTTGTCCAACTGTGTTTTTAATAATTTGTGAGGTACAACTTATTAAACCCACTCCATCTCAATACAACCTAATGGCTGATTAACTCTTTTCTCATACAAGGAAATGAAGTGCTATAAATAGCAGTTATGAATTCACAATTAGGGCCCAATGAATGATTCTTAATCATATTTTTAACTGAAATATTCATACATGGCATTTCATTCTCATCGAAACAACATACCAGTGAGTTGCTGTGGTGATTTTAGGTGACCAGTTAGGGATATTAATCTGCAGCAATCTTTATTAAATGTTAATTACTGAGTATTAAGTAATTATTAAACCACCATTTGTGGCTAATTGAATGGTATCACTCCACCAGACAGCCCCAGATTACATGTGATTTGTGCTGTTTACACATACGGGTAAACCCCGAGTGTTTTATACGAATGTGTGTTTTTATGTGTGTGTGTGTGTGTGTGTGTGTGTGTGTGTGTGTGTGTGTGAGTCTCACCCCCTGACGGTGCCGCTCTCCTGGTAGTTGACCTGGATGAACTTGCCGAAGCGACTGGAGTTGTTGTTGTGGGCCGTCTTAGCGTTCCCGAAGGCCTGATGAGAGCAGGTAGAGAAACCACATTCTGGTCAACATTACAGCGCGTAGACGGGCGATAAGTGACAGGTTCAAGTGTGGCGCCCTTTAAACCCGCCTGCTGAGCTACATGTTTGTCGTGTTTTTGCCGCAGCGGGCCCACCACGTCTTAAAAATACTGGATTTCTACATGCAAACTTTATGATGGGAACCGAACTCTGAACCAAAGTGAAAAAATGTGTTAGGAGTAGAGGGGAACGCTACCAATCACAGTACTGTAACAGAGGTCATGAGGCTCAGGAAGGGGCCCACAAGAAGCACACACGCACACACACACACACACACACACACACACACACACACACAAACACACACACACAAACATGCAGTCTAACTCTCTCTCAGACACGTCAACCATGCACTAAACTGCCAAATTCCTATAAAGACAAACACACTGCAGAGCTGAAAACAGACACAGTTACAACTCGTGGGAGTATGTGGGCATTTCTGCTAACACACACACACACACGCACGCACCAGAGCGCGCACGCACGCACACACAAGGAGTCCATCATTAGAGGCCCCGGGAGAACTCGTTCAGGTTCTCATTAGGAGTCCGATGGCCCCAGTGGAGGTGGTTAGTTAGAGGAGAGGAGAGGAACCAAGTTAAGGAGAGATTAGAGGAAACACTGAGTAAAACAACATAAGGAGGGGTGAAGAAGCCAGGAGGAGCAAAGAGGAGAGGAAAGGAAACAAGGAAAGGAGAGAGAAAACCAGTCAAACAGAGGATCGGGTGAGACAGGAGAGAATACAGAGAGGAGAACAAACATGAAGAGAAAAGGAGACAAGGAGAGGAGACAAGGAGAGGAACAGAGAAACACTGTAGGGAGAAAAACAAGTGGAGAAAAACAAAGAATAAGGTAAGAGAGGAAAGGAAACAAGGAGAGGAGATAAGTAAGAGAAAAATAGTAAACATGGAGACTTTATCAAAGACACTAAGGATGAAAGGAAGAGCGGTGGTGAAGGTTGAGGGGAGGGAAGAAGGGAAGATCATCCAGGACAGAGGAGATGATGAAAGGAATAAAGGAGTGAACCAGAGAAGGAAAGACCAAACAAAGGATGAGAAGAAGAGAGGAAATGAGGGCAAAGTAGAAAAAGAAGTAAGAAATGAAATCAATAAGAAGGAAATTAATGTAAGTAGAATGGAAAGAAGCAGACGAGGGAAGGAGAAACGGGGAGGATATGAGGAGTCGGTAGAGAGAAAACATGGGAAATGTGGCGTGAGACCTGAGCGAGGCAGAGAGACATGTTTTCATATTTCAGCACCACAGTTCACAGATGCAGGGGTGAAACTTTGAGGCTGATGCAATCAGTATTTTGGAGTTATTATAAATGACTAAATAAGAACCAGCAGAGAGAGAAAGGAGGGAGGGAGGTGGGAGGATGGGGGAGAGACAGAGAGCGGAGTGGGCGTCAGATAACTGATTGTGGCTGCTGGGTTAATACTACAGCTCTGGAATAACACGGCTAACACAAGTAATATCCTGCTCCTGAATCAGGCTTTGATCTCCTGCAATGATTCACCGAAAAACTCCCCCAACAGCTTCAACCTGACACACATTTAACGAGCCAATCAGGGCAAACGAGCTGACACAACGAAGGAGCGAAACAACGAATACGGCTGCGTTACGGCTCCTCGCTCCATCTCTCCGTCTACGTCCATCCATCTTTCCTTTCTCCCTTTTGAGGCATTTCGAAGTCAACCACAGAGAGCGAGAGAGAGTGCACCGGCGGTGAGATCTCCTTCGATTCCCTCAATCCAAAATGTAAATCGAAACTGCAATTTACATGATAATGACAGAGCTTTCATCCTCAATCATTTCTGGATATAAGAGCCCTATTTTGTGGGCAAAATGTTTCCAGTTTGGAGTTTAACAGGAAAATCCACTTCCTGAAATGATTGAGCGAAATGAGGCCGGCTCTAATGGAAACTGTCAATGACAATAAAACCAGCGTTTGGTGGAGGACGTGCAGAGGGAAGGTAAACAGGGAGGACACGTCTCTGAGTCGGGACAGGACTTTAGACTTTCAGAGTGCATGCAGAGCAGTACACCAATCCTTCCCATTAACTTCTGCATCATGATACCAAGTTTAGTAGAATACTCACTTGTTTTAATGTCCATCTGTAAGTTTTCTGCGACTGTTTCAAAGCGACAAATTCAAGATGTCTTTAGATCACATCCACAGCCATAAAATACAAAGAAATGGACTGCTTTAGCAGCTACAAAGAGCAAACGATGGGCTTCATCTGACTCTCTGTTCACTGCAGCGCTCCATGTCTGCCCACTTTTCAATTATGCACATCAAATATCTCCAAATGTCACTTTCTTATCCTGTGTTACCCAGGAATAGTCCACAGAGCCAAAGCTACATATTCTCAAAATGCTGCTTCTTCTCTAACTCTAACCATGTGTTTTTATTTGTTACCACGGCAACAAAGTTCACCTGACTATGGATCTACGGTGCAAAACTGGACTGCGGGCATCATGGGTTTCCTGATCTCTTGTGATGAATCACTCAAAACCTCCACAACCCGACACGCGTTCAGTGACGTTCAGTCACAACAAGAGACAGGAGCAAATCACTGACATAAAAATAAACTTTGTCTTTTCTGCGTATGAGAGGATGTATGTGCTGTTTGACCGCATTGTACATGTGCCTCAGTTTGCATGTGTCTCACATGTGGGTGCACGGGGAATTCAGTGTGCGTGTGTGTGTGTGCGTGTGTGTGTGTGCGTGTAGGTGTGTGTGCATGAAAAAGATTAATGAGCGGGGCAGCAGTGTCTGGATGATTTAGTGGTGAACTCTGTTTCATGGTCAATGCCTGCTGAGACCACAGCACAGGAAAACACACACTGTGAATCAGTGATTACTCTGTGTGTGTGTGTGTGTGTGCTAAACAGATGACAACCAGGGTAGAGAGAGAGAGAGAGAAAGGGAGTGCATGAGACAGAGAGAGAGAGCATAAAAATGCAAAAAAAAACAAATTTCATTTTAGTATTTTATGATATTTACTTTATTAAATTTTAAAAATATAGCAATATACCTTCTAGCAGCACATTTTGTTGCATCCCCTTTTTATCTACTTTCGAATAAAGGCAAAGATGCTGCCCCAAAAGCCCCCATACAACCCTGCTTCTGCTTAATATATGTATTGTGGGGGCACGACAGGGTCACATTCAATGTAATTCCTAAAGAAAAAAAGCCTGTAGTAGCTCATACAGTCATATAACTATTGATTTTTGCTGACTATCTGTTCAGTGATTAGGGGTTCAGTTGATTTATTCTAAAGCTGGTTTTGCTCTATTTGATATTTAAGGACATATAGTACGCACATAAAGAAAATACGGCCAGAAAAAACGTATAAAAAACACATTTTGACACAATTTTCTACACGTACAAGTGCAAAAACGTGCCTCATCCATATCTCCCCTGCCAAAACAAACAATTTTATAAAACAGGACACTTGGATTTGTTTTTAGTTGGTCTAAATTAATGACAGGCGTTAAACAAAGACTTCATCTTTGTTCTCTTTAAAAAAAAAAAACATGTAGCCTTGAGGAAACATCCAAGAACAAGGAATACTGAGAGGCCACATTTTGCGGTTTCTCATAGACTCTCGGTTATTGTCATTTCAATTCAACGTGACTCAATACAAACCGAATTAACCCCGGCCTTTTACGCTGCATCGCCTGTGGTGCCATATGGAGTCCAGAAATAACCAACTTAAGTGTGCTGAGAACAGCCCGACACGTCGTCCACTTATACAAATCAAAGATACAATGCTTAGCCGGCCATATGTTAGATTTTAATGTTCAAGCAAATGTGCTGACCCCGAGGCTTAATCCTGCTGTGACTGTTTGTGTGTGTGTGTGTGTGTGTCTCTAAATCCAAATGACAACACTGGCTCCATACTGGCAGTATGCTAATGTCACGCTCATGTGCGGTGTTAGCCCCTGTAGGCTCTTCCACGCTGTCACATTACGTTAGCCAGTTGTTTCCGCCGCCGCTGCAGAGGAGCCCGGCTCCCCAGCCCCAGAGGAAGCGAGCGGTGGCGCTGCTATTTAAGAACAGGACTCTGCATGTGAAGTGTTAAAGGAGTGAGACAAGGAGTGGGAGTTAGCCTGTTAATTAGCATGTCAGGACCTTCCTCAAAGCGAGGAGGCTAAAATCAGCTCAAACGCTAATCTAATAACCCGGTGCTCTCTCCCTCTATTTTTACTCTTTGTCTGTTTCTCCACTACAGCTGCAGCGTTTCCCCAAACACTCTCAAAAACCGTTTGGTGACCTAGATTAGGAAAAACAAGCGGAGACGTGCCAAAACCTCTGCCGGGCGCGCTTCCATTAGCCAGTTTTCTGCGTTTCACGGAGTGCTGAGCGGTTAAAATTATTGATGCTGGCTGCGGCACCCTGATGTCCAGGTGATGGTGACTGCTTGGTTCAGCACTTTCTTTGTTTCTGCCTTTGTGAATATCCAGGTCAGAGGGAGTTGACATAATATGCAGGACCTGGGTGAGACTTCACCTTGAGATGTTCTTGGTAGTCTTCTTCCTTATTGATCGAACAAACTGTTACCTGTTACGGCCACCATTAACCCCGATGGGTTGTTTGATAGTGCTTTATTTTCCAGGAATATTTCCATAAACTTACCACAGTAAAATAGAGGCGGTATGCTGTTGTTAACCCACCATCTAACTAATTCAAATTCTTCTCAAATAGAGCAACTGTACAGGGAAATGTGAGATTCAATACATGGAGAGCCCAAGTTTCTGCTGAATAATGAACAAACATTTACTTTAACTTAACTTTTTTCATAAGAATATTGATATTTTGAGTTTGAGTAAGAAATTAGAAAGAAAACATGGAGCCTTAAAATAAAACTAAGCAATAGTTTATTAATAATGAAAACTTACATTTTTATATTTTTTCTACTTACAGGGTTATCATCATTGCTAAAAAACAAACACTACACTGAAATAAACCTTATCCCAACTGGTTGCGTCTTTTTGTTACGCTAGCTTTAGCCACGCTAGCTCTGTTCCACTATAGCCTTTATCCACTTTGCTACAGCGGCTAAGGCTAACGATGAGATTTGAGAGTTATTTTATCGTACAGACACAAGTTTAGCTGAGAATAGAGACCGTAAAAGCGCAATATTAGGTTTCATAGTTTCATTTAATATGCTCTATGCTGAGTTGTAGTCATTGTTCTTACATTTCACGTGTGACATACAATGCAAGTATTATGAATTATAGCTGCGTGCACGTATTGTGTTTAGACAGAGCGGGTCCAAACAGGGGGTTAGTTTGTTTTTGTTTTATTTTTGATGTATGCAAATTTTGCTTTAAAGCCAGCAGGTGGGCAGCAATGCTCAACCTTCTGCTGCCAGTGCAACCTCAACCTGACACAACCAAACCAGAACCCGCCCCCCCCGTCTGCATTCAGCCTGTGGGTATCCATGTACACGTGCACAGCAGTACAGCTGCACGGCCTGTACGCAGTGTGTCAGTCATGCTTAAACACACACACACACACCTTCTATGGAGCAACCACACACCGAGAGGTTTTTGTGGCGGATACAGTATATGCCATCACTTACATAGACACGTACACACTCAAAATCACATTAACCTCATTTGCTGCCTCATTAAGCAAGTGCCACATGACAGGAGGAGCCTGTCGAGTTACACCGCTCACACGCATGAACAGTTGCACACGTCAAACTGTGCTTTTGACAACTCGATCACTGGTGAAACGGCAGTAAAGCACTTAAGAAAGCGCTCATACAGCACAACAAGTTCTCTAGAGTAATGACTCTGCAATTAGGAGTCATTATAAAAACAACAATAAATGAGTAACAGAAAAGAGAATTATGTCTTGTTTCTCAGATTTGGAAGAGACCAACCATTCAAGGATGTTTCCAAAAACATTCCAGGCATTTACTGTAAGTGTGTAACTGCGCTGTCCTCTAATCAAAGGCTTCCTCTCTGACTATTTGGACTGCTTAGCACCAGTTTACACACCACAGCAGCTAATTTCAGTCCACTGAGCCATTACTAAAGCAGAGTGACGTCTGCGTCTCTTCAGTGTTTCTCTGCCCTGTGAGCACATTGTGAAACTACAGAGACCGTCACAGCGGGTTGTGAAGGCTAACGCCACCTCAGCTCACTAAATCCTCAAACCTTTATAGGCTGACAAGACAGAAACAGTACCGTAACCGCTTGAATAAAACAGTTCACAATTGGAAAAATGATGATTTAATTCAGGAACTATTCAATCCATAAATTCAATCCATGTCAGCTTTCAATATCTGGCAGGCTCTGCTTACTTTCATGTCTTTAAATGCACTTTTTCTACTGTTATCTGGTTGGATACTAAAACTGCATTATAGTGTTGAAATCACTCCAAACTAATCTAATCTGAGCCTTCTTCATGTAATACCTTCGTTTTAGACAGTTGTTTTCCTTGTTATGCTAAATCCAGATGTGTTTATTTAGGTAAAAGTAGAATTAACATACTCCTATCTATGATCTAAAACAGGGGTCTCCAACCTTTTATATTCTGTGAGCTACTTTTACACAATGAAAGTGCCGGAGAGCTACTCATGTTTAGTAACATTTATTCACATAGCTAATTTCCATATAGAACAAGTGACTATGCTTGTTTTGCATATAACACATTCAAAAATGATAATACAGAATGCATATTGTGTATAATAACTTAAATTCATAAGCATGTGCATGTTGTATTCTATTCCTATGTTCTATTTCAAAAATTATGAAACAGGATACTGTATCAAAAAACCAAATAACATACACCAGTATGTTCATTTGTGCAAACAGCATCCGTGTGAAAACAGTGCTGTATCACTGGAGGCCACAGACTCATCACACTGGAGTGAAAACCAGAAGCACCTGTTCAGGTCCGACTCCAGCTGTCTGAGCGCATCCGCAGACAGCGCACACACCCTCCGCGGCACAGTGTTCGCACCAAGCTGGACACCAATAGCGGACAGACTCTCCGTCTTAAGTTTATGGTCCCGGAATAATGACTCCGCCACAGCGGTCAGAGCCTCTTTAATGATCCCGCCATCAGTTAAGGGCTGTTTCAGCAGCACAGCGCAAATGTTTGATTGACAGCTAGTTGACAAACAATCGTTTCATCTCGGGCAGGGGGCGGGGCACCTATAATTTTGATTGGATGGAAATTTAGACCGGTTTTACCAAGTGACAAATCAAATTTGTGTTATTATATTATTGACCCCTTGGCGAGATACGGGGCGACGTGTTGGCGACCCCTGGGCTAGTGCTATTTTTAGAACAGGCCGGCGGGCGACTCACGTGATCGCTGCGGGCGACCGTGTGCCCGCGGGCACCGCGTTGGTGACCCCTGGTCTGAAATATAAAAAGTTAAAGTACTTATTAGAATCATCAGGGAGGTTAGTGCTATCATATGCTTTCTTGTAAAACTATAAATGTCGAATCGTTCAACAGAAAAAGAGGTTTGGAGAGACGCCAGCGCAGCTCATGTTGTAACTTTGGGTCGATGTCATCACCTCCGTGCCTTCGCTAGTCATCTTTCCTTCCCTGTTTGGTGCGGCTGAGCAGCATCTGGAGCAGCAGAAATGCCTCGAACACAATCTCTCACAGTGGTTTCATGCTGTGCGGTTTCCCCCAGAGGGCCGCCCGACTCCGCTTTGAGACCCAACAGGGTTTTTTTGGGGTTTTTCTTAAAGGTTTTACTACTTCCACATTCACGGGCGCTCACAGCGAGATGACATCACGCCACATTCCTACGCTAGCAGGTGCAGCACGGCTTCACATGGCAGGCTGGGAAAACAGAGCGTGTGTGTGTGTGTGAGTGTGTGGTTTGGAGTTGTTTCAGTGCCAGCGCTTCCCCTAGGTGTGCGGTCAGGCACACAGACACAGACACACACTCTCAAGCAGGAGAGCAGGTGCTTGTGAAGAGCTCTGCCCATCATAGCAGCGAGCTGTGACATTTATAAGGCGTGACAAATGACAACATTGTGTGAGAGTGTGTGTGTGTGTGTGTTTGCGTTCAGCTCATGTGAGCTGCCTCCCTAATCTGTTTGAGGCTCAGTTTGTACACCGCCATCACCGTCACGTGCGTCCGGACGTTCACAAGCCCTCATTAACTGGTCTAACTGGTGTTTGTCACAAGCAGCTGAGAGGCTGACTCATGCAGGCGGTGGGCTGCAATGCTCGTTCCTCTGCAGGAAGAGGGGATAAGACAGGTGGTACTGCTCCGTCATTACTGACTAAAATGTCCTCAGGCAGAGCACTAAACTAGCTCTGCAGCTACTTTTCATTTTCATTGTGCATTAATCTGTCTATTGCTGTTTACAGTTAATCGTTACAATCAATAAAACGTCCAGAAAAGGAATACAGCAAAGATAAAACTACACAGACAGCAGTTTAACACCACTTATCAGCCAACTGTGGAACTGGTTTGTGATGAATCATGTGTTGCTGTGTTTTTACATGTTCACGTTAATGAAAATAAATGTAGAGTGTCACCGTCACCTTCACTCAAACTGACAGCTCCTTCAAGACCCAAAGTAGCACCATTGACCTGAGCCTCTTTGACGAAATGCACAACAGTAAGGCATCATGCGTGGTTGTACCTGCGAACTAAGGCACATAAAAAATGCGACCAAAGCCAATAAAGTCTTTCTTTCTCTGCAACTCATCTTTATGACTTGCTTTTAACTTGTTACTCCCGTCCCACTCACCCCCACCTCCATGTTTAATCTCCGCTCTCTAACTCACGGGTGAGCCCTCCTTTCTAGGAAAAGTTAAACAAGGCTGGGAAAAGGAGGTGATGACGGGAGGGGGAGCGCAGTTACGTAATCCTGACGGGTCACAGCGAGGGGGCCTCAGCGTAACGGCCGGCACGTGTGGAAAGAGGGTGAGGGTGTAACAAAGAAGTTTACCCATGTATTTGGACATGGCCTGGAAATAAGCATGTACATATGCCATCAGCTAACATTTTACTGAATAAACATTCACTCCTGTCGCTGGCTGGCTATACTTTGGTACTAAAAGTTGCTTGTCTACTTTTTGAAATTACAGTAAATATGAAAATATTCATATAAACCTATGGTTAGCTTAGCTTAGCATAAAAATAGGGAGTGCAAAACTAAAGCTAGCATAAACCTGACTCACTTACCACATGCTGTCTAAATCCTTGCTGAAATAAAACTAATTAACAGTTAATCTTGATACCAAAGCAGGAATAAACTGTAAAAACACTGCGTATTAAGCATAACCTGAATCATACACGTGACATCACAGTCAACCTGCATCTGAAGTGCGGATTTCCTCCTGACTCTCTGTGTTGGCGTAGTTTATTGGCTAATAGCGCTCCGCTATTAGGTGACGCACCCTGAGACAGAGGTTTGTTTCATGTGGTGAGCACAAGCAGTTAGCATCACAGCCTAAATGACTGGTGCTTGCTCTGTGACCTTCATCCATTAGTGTAAATAGCCTGTAGTTGTTGCCCAATTTGACCACAAAAAGGTTTAAAACTGCACAACAAGCTGATGTTGCCCGTGGATCAGCACAGCGGTTACAACAGGCACTGCTGTATAATATAAAAGGCTTATTCTGAATATATGTGGCTGAACTTGAGCGGGTTCAAGTACAACTGTCTAATATACTCTTCAGTAGGGGGATATGCAGCACCAGAGGTGGACTGCAAGTGTGGATCATGCAAGTAATTGAATTAAAATCAGCTGAAGAACAAATGTGAGACACTATCCCACTAATCCCCATCCAGGCTTACATCCCCGTGTACGACACAGTAGAAAATAAACAAGTTGTCATCGGCTACAGAGGAAATATTGGCACTTTCCAGAGAGAACACACTGTACAAAGACGCCACAGTCCCTCTGCATATATGCCCCGCTGTGAGCAGTGTGTCTGTGCATACCCAGGATGCGAATGTACAGCATTAGTCAGCCGCAGCGCTTCATTCTTGTCTGCTGTGGCTTCGTCAGGGTCACCCTTTCAACAGGGGCCCATTTCTCCTTTCACACACATGCACACACACATGCAAGGACACGCCTCTGGAGTGCACCTTTAGTACAGCACACACACACACACACACACAAGGAAGGGGAGAAAGTCAAAGAATAATACAAGACATACACACATAAGTGTTAGCATTACACATTAGAAATAGACTACAGCGCTGTGATGTAGCGCACCATGGAAGTCAGAGCATCTTCTAGCAATGCCAGTCCTCATATGTCAGCCAACTACTGGAAACCCTCCTACAGCAGAGGTTCAAGGCTGAGACAGTTTTCTCAAAGCATTTGTAAAATGTAGAAATATGCACAATATCTGGGGAGTTATCGTGGTCTGTCTTCACACTGTAGTAAACAGCAGAGATCAGACAGGGATCATGGGGAGAGCCATAGAGGGGTGGCTGACACATAAATTGAATTTGTGGTTTTGTGTCTCAGACCACAGGCCTTTAGTGCGCCCCGCTGAACCTAATTCTAACCTTAAAGCTAAAACGTTAACTTAAACCCCAAACAGCTCTTTGAAGGTGTGAGGAATGTCAAAAATGTCCTCGCTTTGCAAAAATGTCCTCCGTCTAAAGATCACACACAGTAACGGCATCATATTATTACCATAGCAACACCTTCACCCCGACATCTCACCCTGAACCACGTGTGATTTATTTTTTTTTTTTAGCTTAAATACATTTAACGCTTTTCTACCAACATTCAAATGAAATGCAAAGCCCCACGTGCAGCTGAACACATCTGCACACGTGTTGAGAGGAGTTAAAGGCCGCGTCGGGAAGACGACATCGCACATCTTTCTCACACTCCCTCACACACATTCTCTCTCTCTCCCCATAAATGGCTGCTGTCACCAGAGCGCTGGGCCACATCTGGATCCCATTGGCCTCAGGAAGGGCTGAACATAAAAGCCCAATAAAAGCCTCCCCCTCCACGGCAGAGGACTGTCAACAGGCCCTCTACCACTGTCAGCAGGGAGGTGGAGAGAGGGAGGAGGACGGGCACAGGGAAGAACTGGGAGAGGTAGAAGGGAGGAAAACAATGAAAGGGTTAAGATGGAGAAGGGAAGGTGTGGAGGAGACGGAGAGGAGGAGGACAATAACAGAGAAATGATGGCGAAATAAAATGTAAATATGTTTCCATCAGATCCCTTTATATGAATGCATTTAAGAGGATGTGATGCAGAATTAATCAAAATTAAAATGTCATTTGTGTTTTTCTTTTAAAAACACTTTCGGCTTGTTTATGCTCGTACGGGAATATGAAACCGCTCTGTGCAGTGTGAATGCAGCTGGAGGCAGCGGCTGCGTAGCTTAGCATAGCTAGCATACGAATCAGCGCAGGTGTAAATTTGATAGCGGAGTCTTTTCGGGGAGGGCAGGGGTGTGATGTGCAGTCTTGTCATCACCAAAGAGGTTGACGTTCGACCAGCAGTCGCTCCAGGACGTTAACACGGCGACGCGGAGCCAGGCTAACTGTCTCCCAGTGTTTCCAGTCTGAATGCTGTGCTACCAGGCGTGCTAACAGCATTTACCCTGCAGATATGACAGTGGTATCAATCTATTCATCTCAGTCTCTATTAAAAGATAACGCACATTTATTGGCTTTTTTGGTGGGGTAGATTCATGAAACAGTTAAATATACTCTTTCTTTTAACTTTTCCACCTTTAACAAACTTAAAATATTTCAGTTTTCCTGTTTAATTTCTTGCTTTGTATTAAAAAACAGCCTGGTGGGTGGAGAGAGATACAGGTCTGCATTAACCTCCACCTCATGAAATGTCTATTACTCATCCAGCTCTGGACAAATGGCTCCAGAGCAGTGTGCGTATGTGTGCGTCTGTGTGCCGACAACCATTGTCTATGTCAGTCCAGCCATACCTCATAAATGCCACAGCTAACATGCCGCCTGCCTGTGCCAGTGTGTGGCTGTTAGCAAGATGTGTTTCAACCTCTTCTTCAGGCCGTCCAAGAAAAATAAGATGAGCCCTCAAAGGAAAATAAACACCTTTCAACAAACATTAGGACACCTAATCGACCCCAAGCTCACGTCGAGGCGCTGGACGTGCCACAGCTTCGCAGCGTTTGGCGAAATCCTGAGAGTTTCTGGAAGTGTGCACGGAGCTGGCGGTGAGCCTGCGGTGTGACTGACAGAAAATGTAACTCAGCGTGCGAGGCGGTGTGGGAAAATCCCACGACTGAGTGTGTTGAAGTGTTAATCCCTCGAGAGGTGGACTCCTACATGCTGCAGAGTGAAAATGTGTGTGTGTGTGTGTGTGTGTGTGTGTGTGTGTGTGTGTGTGTGTGTGTGTGTAGCAGCGAGAGATGATTAATTCAGGGATTTGGGTGGGAGTGAGTGTGTGTGTGCAGTTGTGTTTGGATGCGCATGTGTGCGTCACTTGGACCTTTTAAGAGTGTGTGAGACGATAACAGTGTAAGAACAGTTTTGTTGAGCTACCAACTGATTAATATCTACTTGTACCTTTGCATCATTTAAAAAACATATATTTCAAATGTTTGAGATTTCTTTAAACTCGACATTTTCATTATTTTAAGAATTAAACGGCATTTTTCCGTATTCAGTTACAATAAATGACAGAAAAATGTCTTCACCACTCTTCTTCAGGGTCAAACCTGTCACGGTACACCAGCTCTTTTCTCCTGATTGCAGCATTTCCCGCAATTTTACGTTGCGTCCAGCGAGTCTGGGAAATCACATGGCACGTATGGATTTCTAGCGTTTGCCTGCGTGTTTGTCTGTGCACGCTCGTGCTTTGTTTACCAGACGTTTTGCAGGGGAAAGGGAACACCAGTTACAACCGCCGGCATTTCCTCTCTCTCATCTTCTTTTCCCCCTCCGCCGGGCTCTTAAATTCACTTCATTAACTGAGTTCAGCGGGCCTCAGTGAGCTCATTGTTGCATTTTATTTCCCGTCGGCAGCGCAGTCTCCGAGTACTACTGTTTATAAAATATAAACAAGGAGGGATTTTTGGCTCTTGTGCTGCATCTTTGTCACATTCAGCGCGTATAAATAGTAAAGTCGGGGCGCACAGCAGACATTTAGAAACACTGTGGATGTACAGAAATACCTTTAAAACACAAACTTACACACAGTAGCACGGGCCTCGGTCGGCAGCCCTGCATTCATAAAGCACTTTGTTAATAACGTTGGGGGTGTGTGAAACCCAGCTCGGGTAATGGATTCATTAGTTTAAAGGCTTGAAACAAACAAAACATTGTTAAACCCCGTCTCGAAGATTTTACAGTGTTATCACAGCAGCAATTATTTCTTCTTCTTTCCTTTATGCACCCAAGAAAGTAGGTGAAGTTGTGAAATAGGTAAAGTTTCACGCGCTCTGTCTCCTAGAAATCACGTTTATAACCAAAGAATCTTCATCAGGGAAACACAATGATGGCCGAGTTACGTTTCCTATGAATATAATGTTGAATTGTTGTTAATTAATAAATGAGGCAAGGCACCAAAATGTTGAAATCAGTATAATAGTTGTCTGTATTTCAAAATGGGCAATCTTGCAAAACACTATCCACCTCTAGTGACTACAGAATCATTTATATACTTATGGTTGTTCATGCACTGGAAGCATTTGGTTGAAGTTAAGGAAAGGCTGCGATCTAATCAGTTTTAAATTACAAACTCCAACCAAAGTGCTTTAGCTGCTTAAACCAAACAACAGGTAGAAGTCTGGATTCTGGTGTCACGGTCCTGCACATGTTTCATTCAAACAAAGAAGAGTTTCTGAACAAAAATACAGGCAGCGATTACGATGTCACCAGAAAAACAATTAGTAATAGCACAAAAAGTCGTTTCTAGGACACAGGGCTGCTTCTTCCATTAATAAAACAATTAGAATATGATTTCCTAACCAATGCAGAGAGAGAGGAGAGAAGTGATAGCAGGTTACTGAGGAAAAAATGCTGAGAAATCACTCAAGAAATGATGAAGATGCATTAAAAAAGTTGCCAGGGCAGGAACATTTGGCGCCGTCCTGCGAGACGGAGACATAGCAACACAGGGAGCCTCATCAATCACGTCAAGACTGTTGTGTCTGAAAGGTCAAACATGATGAGAGGGAAGCTTTGCCACTTCAGACAGAAGAGCAGAGTCACGCTCTATCTTCACTCGTGGGCGCAAACCTCATTTCTACGATGAGAACCTCAACTCTCACTCTCAACGGTGAATCACACCAGTCTGCCGTGTCTGCTCGCTGTAATTCATGTCAGTCTGTCCCATGCCCAACAGCGGCAGGGCCGACTTCATCCTCCTCACTGATGCACACGTCTGGTTGCCGGTTTGAACCCCAGACTGACTGAAAAAGTAACTCCCACCTCCGCAAAACAAGCTGCAGTCGAGCAAAGCTTCTGCCGTCTGTGTGGTGACTGACTCTGCAGATCATAGCGGAGGTCCACGGCTATGCTAGCTGCTCTGTAAACCTATAGTTACACCCAGTGGTGCCTTACACTAAATGCTAACAACAGGCTCACAATGCTAACACGCTAATGTTACGCAGGTGCTATGTACACCATATTAGTTTAGCAGGCTAGCATGCTAACTGCTGTCCCCTTGTCCAGACAGAAATATATCAAGTTCTGGTGGTTGAGCCGTCATAGAACTGTGATTTTTAGACATTAATCGTCTCCAAAGTAGCAGACTGGCTGACTGGTATCAGTATCTGCAAAGCCATGTGACTAGCATAGCTAAAAACAATAACACTAAGACAATGCAGGCACCAGCAGCTTTGGGCTATGCAGATCTCCAGCTCAGATCTTTCTGGAGGAGAGTTCACTTCCTCTTCAAAAAAAAATGCAAATTTATGACATGAACAAACTGGATTTATAGATATTTTGGCTAAAAAGTCCAGTTTCCAGTTGGGTCATGTCTATAGTCCAAACCATATTTCATTTCGTCCTCAAATAGGAATAAATAACTCCGGTTTTCACTGAGAGTCACCTTACCAGTCATAACTCAGCGAAAGCTCAGTGAACAGGTTAAAGAGCCAAAGTTCTCGTGTATTTATCGTCCAGCCTCTCTGCTCATGGATGGGGGTATTGTGTTACCAAAGTGCCAGGGGAAGAAAGAGTGGGGAAGCTGAATTAGTGCTCTGAATGAACAGTAGATTTGGCACACTAATTCAATAAAGGAGCATGGCATTTCCTCCTGTCTTATCTCTGTCTGTCGGGGGAAGGAAACATCGGGAGGAGGTGAAGCCACCAGAAGAGAGGCACTCTTGTCTTCCCGTGAGACTGCACTAGTTCCTCTTTGTCTATCTGAAAATTAGCTGGAGCGTTTCTCTGAAAACCGAGCAGCCTTTCATTCTTTCTTTCTCCATCTTCACCTCTCAAGTTTTTCTAATAATAGGCCGCTCCGCTCGTCTTTTCCTTCCTGTCCTATGCCTCTTCTGGCTGCTTCCACTCCTACCTCTCCCCTCTACTTTCAGGCTTCGTTATCGTCTTTGTCTCTCTCTTCTCTATCTTATCTCTTCGTGTCTCTGACCCGACGTGTTTCAGACTCCAGGACGATGCTTCGGTCTGCGACACAAGCACACAGGATCTATTTTTAAACAGCAGGCGGCGGCCACAGATGCCGCAAAAATGCACGGCGCCAATGTGAACGGTGCAACTGGCCGCTGGAGCGCTCACCGCATGTAATCCCAAAAACCAACACACACTGGCTACACGCTGACACAAACAAACACACATTCAAGAGTCGCCGCGCGAAACCCACCAGCCCCCCTGGGTCCGCACAACAAAACCGTGCATTTGAAGTAAATCCACGTTTGCTGCAGAAACAACAGCCACGCTACAAGCTCACCCAAAAGGCTGTTGACAAACAACCATGGCGTGATGGTGCAGCGATAGCGGCATCGCACCCATGTTTATCTCAACACGGTAAAACAAGCGTGAACATGATAAGATGGCGAGGAGCGTGCTCCTTGTGGTGGGTGGAGAAAACTGTACACCCTCTGAACGACGCCGGCGCAGACGCACGAGACAGGTCGTGATTTCGCCCGATCTTGGCGCCTGAGTCATGGTTTTCAATAATAACAGTCACACAGTAGCACAATATCTCCACATGGATTCATTAAGAATCAGTCTATTGGTCTAATCTAATTTAATAACGAGTTCACATGTGCCTCTTTTCTTGTGTTTAATCAAATCACACGTGATAGCAAAGTCTGAACAAAACATTACACTGATATATTATAATTATTAAGAAAAAAAGATGTCAGCTGCGGTTTAGAGGTCTGGAAACAGGTTAGAAATCAAGTGATACCGACACAGACTCTCACTGCTGAGAAGATGAGCGCAGGAAAACGTGGCTGCAAACAGTATCAACAACTTGTTTTAATGTTTCTTTGTCCACTGATGATATTAAATTAAAGATTTAGTCGCAGTTTTTGTTTCAAAAAGTCTGTTTTGTCAAATAAATGTCTCTATGTTTTCCACCTTTAATGTTAATAAGTTTGATATCAAGATTAATCAGGGCCTAAATTCTAAATGTAGGCCATTGTTAGTAGATGTATCACTCAATGCGATCCGCCAACACTCGCCTGCCGTTGACGTGTCAGTGTCATATTGCTATGGCGTGTATCGTCTCTAAACGCACTGTCTGGCTTTAATCGTGATCATGTGCACTGTCATGTGTAACCGTTTTAAAATGGGTATCTATGTGGAATTTCCGCTTTAGCAGAATCTCACAAGTTTTATATTACTGCATTAAATATTTCACCGTGCACAATTTTTGCACATCCTGAGCGCCATCGTGCCGGCCCTCTGTTCACTGAGCGCTGAGGCCGCCGCGTTGTCGGGCTGAAGCATGCTTTGTTTAGTGTTTACTGGGAGGAAGTGGTAAACTGCAGCAGACCAGGTCTATTAAACACCTTGAAAGGATCTTTACGGAAGTCAGAGCTCCACGGGCGCTCAGACGCACTTCTTCATGCCGTTTGTTTACAAGGTGAATGAGCCGCTAAGGGGGTGCGAGGTGATTGGATAAGGCAGGAGAATTGCTTCCCCCCGCCCTGGAGGAAGTGTTTCTGGTGCACCACTTTACTCCTGCGGACGGCGGGGACTGTCTTAAGGAAGAGCAAAAATCTGTCGGCATTACCAGCCTCATCTCGATTTCACTAAACCCCCGAAACTGGGGCACATGGGAGCTCGCTCGCTTGAAAATGACTCTCTCGCTCTCTATTATTTAAAGGAGGATTTCAACCTCCCTCACTCATCTCCCTCCTCCTCCCTTCTTCCTTTACTCTCCTCTTTCGCTGTTATCCTCCCCCCCTTCCTTTTTTATCTCTCCCTCCTCCCCCCCTCAATGTGCCCCTGGTGCTGTATTGGAGTGGGTGGGATGGAGAGAAGATGAAGGCAGGGAGGCAGGGTGCTGCAACAGAGCTCTTTCATCTTCTCTCTGCAGGGCTGTTGCATCGGGGGGGTGGGGGACATGGCAAGTGGCTGCAGTGATACAGCAGAACATCAGTACTGTACACCTTAAATGTATTTCTAACAGTTTTAGCCATCAGTCCCTTCAGTTATAACGTTTTACTTTCTGCAAAGACGTGAGTGCAGACTGATGCACAGGCTTCACAACAGAGTGAATCTGTTATTAGACACGGTTTCCTGATTTACTACTTCCTGCTTTAACTGACCAAACATAGTCACAGAAGTTGCACGCATGAGGTGATGCAAAGCAACAGACAAATATAACTTACACTGGTTTGTTTCCATTTGCAAATAAGCCTTACATATATAAGTAAAACTGCTGAGTTGACTCTGAGTCATCAGTTTGGGCCAAATATTCAATGTTATTTCTGATTTATGACAAATACTGTATTTACCATGTTCTCTGCCCGGTTACACTGCGATCAGACACACCTGCAGAGCAGCCAGCAGCCTCAGACTCAACTCCTACAACAGGTCAAGTCGCAAGAAAAGAAACACTGCCTCTGCAGCTGCCTTGCTGCTCTGTGACCAACCCACCGACTGTGCATTAACACAGTTTATAGCAGCAGCAGCAGCATCAGTCAACTGTGCTGTTATGGTCTATTAGATTAAATGAAACTTTAATGGTCCCTGTGGGGGAAATCGGGTCATTGCACCGGCAGACAACAGGATATAGATCAGAACAGAACAAATGACAGGACATTTAGGATAACACAACAAATTAAAGGCAGCGACACCGAAACATATGTACATATCCAACATTTCTCTGCACAAAACAGGTGCAGATTGGGACAAAGACTACACTGTAATGAGATTTATTAAGTATTAATGTCACAAGTTGTGACTTATTTTAGTACTATGCCACAGAAACTGAAAGTTATGGCTGAAATTGTTTTTCTGTGACCCTAAATTTAATGAAATTATCTTTAAATTGAATATACATGTACATTTAATTTCGCCACAGGATGCAACAGCTGCAGTAGCTATTCTTGCATCATCCGCAGGAAATGCAGCTTGATTAATGTAAAGAAAAGGAAACAAGAGGGTTTAGTAAATAAAAGGATAAAGGGGCAGTGAAGTGCAAGAATGAGAAGAGACTCTGCTCTATCAGCTTTGTGTGTGTGGAGACTGAAATACAGCAGACAAACAGGTGTGTGTACAATAAAATGACAAACCAAACCAAAGCGTCACCTGTCAGCCTCCGTCTGGGAACGCCAGCTCCACTGGGAACATGTTCAAACTTCCACCAGCCACTCCCGGCCTTTTCATTCACCCACCCACTCTCACACTCAGCGGGCCACTCTCAATGGCACATCTGCACCATTCACCCCCGCGACAGCTCGCTTTGCCTTCAGCGGCGTGATCGAACGTGAACCCGTGCCTCGTTTTGGCCTGCCTCAGCGCAAACCTGTTGAAGCCTGATGGACGGAGAGGCTTTCGGGTTCAGGTTCTTTGTGCGTGTCACAAAGACGGACACACAAAGATCCTCACAAACAAGGACATAAGCCAACCGGCGTTAGCAGCAAACAGATCACAGATGACGACTTCGCGCCAATCTGATAACAAGACTCAAGTTGCACAGCAGCTGAACCAAACTCCCCTAACGGAGTGTGCAGATTCAATAAAAGCACCAGAATATTTCAATCATCCAATATTGTCTCATTGCCAGCACAGTGGTATCGCTGTATACGCCATTTTTATTTCTCTATATAATGCAATAAATGCCTGTGCTAATATACTGGCGCCAATATAAAGTTATTTAAACAATATGTATGTGAAATATATTATTAAATACAGTTTAAGGGCACCTTAGGAGAGTCATCAGTGCTCAGGCCACATAGAAAAAGTCTATTTTCAGTCTGTATCTGTTACTAAATCTGTAAATTTTACAGACTAAAATCAGCATCTGTCTGAAAACTCCCATACAGGTCAGACTCTCTGCAATTATTTACATCAACAGACTTCCCTCTTCACAGCTTTCGCTACTTCCTCCTAATGAAATAGTCCAGCAGTCCTAATAGAGCACTTGTTTCTGTAAAGAGATGCTAATGTTGAATTTAGGGGTTTGTTTGTAACACTGCAGGTTACCATACGTCTATATCTCCTGATCGCTTTGCCTCAGGATGAGTCTGGCAGCACGATAACGCCTCCTGCTAGAACAGATAGAGCCCTGATTGGCTTTGAGTCAGTGGGTCTGCAGCTAAGTCCAATATATGAAACATAGGTTCAGACAAAACAGTGATAGCTTTCTGTGCAGCTCTACCTGAACTGTCACAGCTGGTGCTGTGATACAACACAGTTAAATCTCTATGAGCCTAAATATTAAGACTCTAAAAGATCAGTAATCAGGTTTTATTGCAGCACTTTCTAATGACAGTACCTCCTACCCCTCCTCCTCCACCTCACGCAACACGGCGAGCAACTCTGCAAATGTCAAAGCAATCGTCACACTTTCATATTGCGTGTAATTTAACTTATTAAAACAAAGATATCAGCCTTTTCTGCCTTCTCTCTGTCCTTAGAAACAGCTACAAGGCTACGAGGATGCACCCGCATATTTGCTTTCTGTCCATGTGTGATCTGTTCAGTACATGCAGCTGGAGAAAAGCAGCTAGCAAGTAAATTAACATATTTCTTGGGTAAACAGCATCGACTTCCTGTTTGCTGTCTAAGCTACATGCTAAACTCAGCTAACCGGCTGCTGGCTCCTGCTAGACCTTTAGCTTACAAGAAGGTAGAAATTCAGATTTAATGATGGAAAACATATTTTTATTTTTCCAGGAATTAATCAGAGCGACTTCCTCCCAGACACTCCGGTTTATTACCAATATTCCTGAGGACGAGAAGCCGAAAATGAAAAAGAAACAAGAGACGATCTGCGCGCAGCTTCCCTGCCTCGCTTGTAATTGTGTTTTGAAAATGCTATTTGCAGTATGAATACGGCTTTAAACTCCCACACGTGATGCACGCCAATTTAGAAAATGTTATTTCACATCAATTCTGAAATCTCTCTCTGCCTGTGCAACACCATATGCTGCTGTCATGCACCGAGGCTACCAATTAGTCTGAGGCAAACCGTCCCCAGGAACTCACAAACAAAAGCCGAATTTGTTTTCTTTGCAAACTTAAAATAACTCTTCAAAGGTTGGATCACAACCACAGAGGACAGAGAGGAAAGGTAATGAGTAACATGCCAGGGTTTTTGTGTGTGTGCGTGTGTGTGTGTGTGTTAAGAGCCCAAATGAGGACAGATGTGAATTTACATACTAAAAAAAAAAAAAAAAAAAAAAAAAAAACTTTCTAGGAATGAAAATTAAAATCTAAACAGTCTGAAAAAACACTTTTGCAGATGAACACACAGACACCGATAGGGCAGATTAAACCAGACGACCCTTTCTCTTTTGATAGATGACGCCTAATTAGATTAGATTTGACTGATGACAGCCTAGTTAACGAGCTCAAACACGCAGCACAGATCCAGTTTGCCCAATCATCCCAGATGGCCTCGTGTCCAGCCACAACTCCTAACGTCTGTAATCTCATCTGCGTGTGATTGCTGTGACACCACGTAAGCAGGCGCAGATTGAATCAGGCCCATTTGGGCAATCAATTTCCTGTCGCGAGCCGCTTTCGCTTAAACGCAGTGGGTGGAGTCGCCGCTGAGTCAGCAAGACAGAGAGAGTGACACGAGGGACGGATGCAATGTGGCCTGCCGTCAGAGCACCTCCAGTGTTGAGTCTCATAACACATAAGCAAAGGGTGTATTTTACTATAGTAAGTATGTAATACCAACACTGTAGAGGTCAGAAAGTTTAGTTTATCACGCTTTTATTTCGCTTTCAAGTCAAATTTGCATTGATGAACTGACAAAAACGTGAAATTAGAGACAGTCTTTAGGGTTTCACACCAGTCAGTGAAAGATTTAAAGGATTAAAATGTGTAAAATCTAAATTAGTGCCTTCTTTATGTTGCATTTAAATCCTACAGGCTGCCATTGTTTTAATATAAACTTTGTTTAAGTCTGAATATGAATGAACGTGTTTGTTTCATTCATTTTACTTTCATAAACGATGTGAGTGCATCCGGATGGAAATGTAATAGCAGGTGAATGCAGGAATACTGTACTGAGAAGACATTTTATACATTAGAGAGGCATTAAAACGCTGCATTATAGAAAGAGTGAGTACGTCTGACACAAAATAAGTGATAGATCGGGAAGCTCAGACCAGAAAATAACCAGGCTGCAGAAAGGAGCAGCGAAGGCGGGAAAACTTGGCCGCTGATGTCACGTTGAACCTTGTCCAGGTCAACTGTACAACCACGGAGCGTTTGAGTACGCTGTGTGCAGCTGTCTGCAGGGATCAATGCACACTGCGCTGAGCTTCCTGAGAGAGGAAAAGCGAGAACGCTCCAGAGAAAGACCCGACTGAGAGGGAGATGGGGATAATCCAGCGAACAGATGTTTGGGAGCGCATCGCTGCCCAGAGGATACGGATTATAGGGATGGAAGTGCTAACAGGAACATAGAAGGCCTGAGGTGGGCTACATGATTAGCCAACACTCACCCACGACCGCTAGCCAACGCACAGCTCTCTGAGGTAAAGGCAGCGGCTATTGCTAAGCCACATGTAATGAAAGAGAGACTCATTCTGCTGCTGCTCCGGGTTTAAAGGAGTCTGCAGGGGGGAAGAGGTAGGAGAGTACAAAAGTAGGACGTTTTAACCAGAAATAGGGCTCTTTCTGAATCAAACAGCCACGGTGAAACTTCTGCAAAAGATGAATGGGAGCGGATGTGAGGCACTCCCATCCTGCGAGTACCTACAGCGCAAAGTGCTGTGCAATAAAAACGAAAGCTGTCCTCTGTGGAGACCCCGTCCTGACGGCGGAGAGCTTTTGGATGTCTCATTGTGATTTAAAGAGCGAGGGCACGCTCAGTCGTGGGTGAACGTCTCCTATTCCCCTGCTGCTGGGCGAGCTAACGCCTAACACGTTGTGACAGGCACTGCAGAGGTTAGCGCCACACACACACAAGCACACAAGCACTTGCACAGCTATCTTTGTGGGGACTAGGCATTCATACGTTGCATTTCCAAGCCTCTTACTTGAAGTTAAAACATCAAAACTGGCGCTAAAACTAAGTCTTCTAACTAACATCTAACAGACTCCTGGTCCTGCTATTCGGACCTCATAAATGGTTTAAAACAAGCACACAGACAATGATACAGATACACAGAGCAGCTCTCATTCAGGCAGGAATAAAAGCAGCTCCCATACAACACACACAGGCCCCGAGCGAAGGTGCCATAATGCGCGCTTCCTCTGCCAAGCTGCCCTCCTCCTCACAAACAGTACAGTTTTCATTTGGGTTCAGCGGGTTCGCCCACAGCAGCCCTGATGCTGCTGCTGTACAGTAAGTGTGTCTATATGCAAAAGCCTTGTGGGATTTAAAGTGAGTGGCTGTCTCCAATCCCAGGGTCTGGGGTGCTGGATGAGGGTACCGGGCAGCGTCTCAGGCCCTAACAAACTCACACTCTTAACGACACGCAGGGCCTTTGAAGGTACACTTTTAAAACCAGAGGGTCGAGGCACTACCTGGATCCATCTATCAGCCACAGGAGACAGGTCTTGTCCCTGAGGGCCTGGTTAAGAGCAGGGGGGGACATCTGGATGGGAACCATCTGGTGAACTGGGGGGTGGTGGTGGTGGTGGCTGCACGGCCTCTAATGCAGCAGGCAGGCAGGTCTGCTGCCCACACGACCAGAACAAAGGCAGGCTGTAATCTGGCCCCCGCGGCCCCGCAGGAGCCCTTGGCCTACCTGCCCCCAGACGCAGCACCACACAGCTGGGGTCAGTCTCAAAGCCTCAGTCGGCCTTCAGGAGGATTTGAGGGTGTGCGCTTCTCTCACAGGGTTCACCTTCAGTCTGAAGCTAGGGCAAACTATGTTTACTGTTCAAATAACAACTAATATACAAAAAAAAGAAGACTATTACCAACAATTAGCTCAAAATTATACAAGATGTTTAACTTATTTACTTATTTTCTCGACCTATTTAATCCTTTTCAGGGTCATTTGGCATTTGAGATCTTTCCTTCATTTACTGGACCAGAGCCAGACAAACACTGCAGGCCAGTCGCCAGTCCATTGAAGTGAACTGGCAAAAAAAAAAAGAGTCGATATCCATCAGCAGCTGTGTGACCTTCCAAAATGTCCTTAAATTGCACCCTAAATCATTTGCTCGACGTCAAAACCCAAAGAATCCGGAGGTAAATAATGTCTGTTTCTCGTGCAGAGCGTGACGTTTCTGGATGAACCTGCTCAGATTTACGAGCCTGTGTAGTTTGCATCAAGAAACAGGGATGAGGTAAATGTCTTTCCTTCCAGACTCGTCTTCCCTCGGCGATTCGGTAGTTTTTCTTCACTGCAGATGATCCAACATGATGTCAAGGACCTTTATATTCACCACCACATGTACAGTCACAGCCACAGATGCATCTATGCAAACCAGTGGCCTGTAAAATGTCGTTCAAAGCCGTAGGATTTGTAATGGCTACACTAAAATACAGGTGATAAAACCATTGAGTAAACCAATATCTAAAGCTTGGCAACATTCAATATGTCTGAGTTGAACACGTCCGTCTGTCTCCCCACTTTCCAATTTAAACAGCTTTTAAGTTTGCTCATTTGCTCTGACTGTAAATCTTAAACAGCTGGTCATAAATACATCATTTTCTTTTTTAAAAAAGGCTGAACCCATTTTTAAGATAGCTGAGTGCTGCAGTTTTTAGCAAACACTTACTGGGATCTATTTTCAGTAGCGGATTAACACAGATTTAGTGCGTGTTTACAGCAGCAGGTTGGTGTGTGGATGGGACTGAATTAAAGAAAATGTGGCTCATTGGCATTTTAATATGTTGTGGACAACAACAGAGCTCCATGACACAGTGGAATAAACTAAATTAGGCTTTAGCCACTGAAACAATACTTACTTTTAATTATATTTTGGCTTCTGGTTAATATGAAAACATGATAATCCAGATAAAACGATTACTGCGCCACATACTGTTTCATTATGTTGCTCCCATTTTGTCTTGTTTTATAAAGCCAATTTCGCCCCTCCCTAAAAGCCCAAACTCACTCTCTGCGGTTTGTTTATTTTAGCTCACTGTGGACAAGTGAGCTGCAAAACCCAGTGACGCCTGTGCTGCTTGGATTCTGATGCACCTCTATTACTGGCATTATGAACCTTATGAACCTCTCAGCACAACGACTGCTATAAATCTGATCGTGCATAATCAATAATAGCTAAACCTCGTTGTGCGTGTGTCTTCAGTTGTGTGAAACTCAATAGGATGCTGCGCTGTGTTGAGCATCTGAGATCACCTGACTGCACAACAACGATCAGTCCACCAGACACAAACGGCCACAGAAGCCAAGTCCTTCCCATCAGCCCGCCAGCTGTCTTCCCGTCAGCGCTATCCTGCTGTACAGTCATATCTCCGCTGTCGCCTGGCGCAGAGCGCAGCTCAGATTACACACGACTGCAGTTACTGACCATCTGCGGCGCCTTATTAGAGGCTTTTTTCAGGACGTGAAATGATTCCAGCGGGCGATCAGAGGATGTAGTGAGTCGTTAGATGATACCACTGACGTGATGTAATGCTGACAGCCGCTGTGGCTGCACTCGCTGTATTTCTGGGCACACAGTGATCCAGCAGGGCTACAAAGGCTGCACTGTAGCCAGAAAGGTCACGGGACTGATCCCTGCAGCGGCCAACGCGTCCATCAGGAGCTGAGGGGTCGACTGTCAAGACAATAAAGCTCTATGTGCTCAGTCGAAGTGAGTCAGCTCAGGGCTTTTAATGGAAAAGGAGGCTGTCGTGCTGCTCCTTTAAAGTCACTCACACACACACACACACACACACACACACACACACACACACACACAACACACAACTACTGTGTCCTTGAAAGACGAGCAAAGTCGCTGTCATAAACCGGCCAGTTGACTGCAGGTAAATGTGTGTCTGCACGCGTGGAGGTGTAAGCATGTGTGCACCAGGGTGAAACCAGGCTCTTAAAGTGGAATACACGTCGTTCTTGGTGTTAAGGATAAAATCAGTATCAGGATATTATTCAGTAAAGCTGAAACGATGAATCGACAGATTGAAAATTCATCCGCAACTACAAGAATTGATAAGTTTGAGTCATTTTAAAAGGGAAAAACACCCAAAACAACCTGCGTTCAGCTTCTCAGTTGCGAGGATTTGCAGCTTTTCTTTGTCTACTATTTGAAGACCAAACAATAAATGGATTAATGCAAAATAAGTCATGTGCAAATTGACGCTCGCAGCACTAACAATAAGAATATTTCACCCATTCTGATGTATGTCAAGGAGACTTTATTTATCGTAATAGTGAAGTCTTTGCATGATTACACAAAATATTAATGTCATGATGTTTAATTCAATGCAAACATTGTTCAGTGTTTTGCATTAAATCGTGTTTTGCTCATGTGTATAATTCAGTAAGTCAATTAAAATGATGATATGCTATACAATCACGATTGTACTTTAGTGAATTTAAAGTAATGTTTTAATTCTCATCCAGCCATGAACACAAATACATGTTTTGACGTTTCAGCTTTTTGTTTCTCTTCTTTTTTTATTTCTTTATGGTCACGTTTTTGCCAGCGGGGGTTAAAAAAGATTCCTCAAAGTTTCAGAAGAGACGGAGCGTACGGACAAAAATAGTTTCTTAATCTAATCAAAAATAAAGTGGTCACGCAGCCGGAAGCAGCTGGGAGCATTTTGGTGCAACAGCACACGCAGCGTGCAGTAAGATAAAGCCCCTTATACAAATCCATGCATCTATACAAGATAAAAAAAAGAGTTATCTGATAATGATAGATAATTACCTTAAACCATTTATTGGCCAATATCTGTGCTCATGTCAGTGCGTGTGGAGTTGCATGTTTGTCAGTTACCAGCTCTGAGCTAGTGCTGCGAGGGATGCTGTGAACATGAAGGCATTCGCTCGTGCCCAATTGCTGTGTAGGAAGCAGAGTCCTCCACTTCAGCTCGGAGGATGACTAAAATAGCCTTTGCCTGCAATGCTGTTGACCTTGCACTTCACCGTAACGCGATGTGAAGCGCCGGGCCGACGGCCACTCTGCCCAGCTGGATCCAGCAGCAGAGGAGAGGTCGAGAGACACAGGGGCGAAGATGGAGAGAAACTCAGGCGAGATCAACCTTTTATATTCCTCCCAATCGCACTCGCCAAGAGCTTATTTTCTCCGAGCAGAAAGAAGATTTCACTGTTTAGAGTTAAAACTGAGGAAAATAATCCCCCTTTGGGATTTTGCCCCTCAAGCGCACCCCGCGGTGCCGTTTAAGATCAGCTCATCACGTTTACATTTTGTCAATTAAATAGGGAAGGCACACGACTTAAAATGGTTGATTTAAATCATTTAGAAAGAACAGGGTTTAAAAAAATATTATTTCACTTGCCTGCAGGTTCCCCTCCCTCCATCCATTCATGCAGTTGGCGCTAAGCCTCTTAAGCGAATCCAACGAGAATGACTTATCTGACTCTACAGGCACTTACACAAACGTTCTCAAATCGAGGTCCAACTGCAGCATCTCTTGCCAGCGAGACGCGGATCATCCTGAGAAATGTTTTCCTCTTTTATTCCTTCTTTCTTGCCGCTGGTGCACGGTTTGTGTCAGAGTCTGGACGTCTGCTGCTGCAGAGTCCCTCGCTCGTTGACACAAATACAGTTCGAGCTGTAACACTTGATGCAAACTGTCCCTGCCTCCTTGAAATACGGGCCGAGTAACTGTGTTTTCTCTTTCTCTCACATTGCTCTGTCTCTCTCGGGTGTATTTATTGTGCAGCTATTTGATTCTTTAAAACTGTGAGGCAAATAAAACCATCATCATGTAAATGTGTTTGCTACTTCAGATCTCTCTGTACTTCCTCTTTATCTGATTTATTTCACTGAAAAGATGATTTTGATGAGGACTTACGTCAGCTGAATACATTATGCCTGCACAAGTAATGATTTACCCTTTCCTGTTTGAGCTTTAAATGCACGCAATTTCAAAGAATTGCGACAAAATGCCCAATACGGCATGTTCAAATAGTTCGTTTTGTCCAAAAATCACACTGGAAATGCAGGAACAAGTACATTTGGGGTATCTACATATAAAATCCCAATATTGTTCCTCTGCAGACTAACAGCGACTGCACTCTACTGTAAAAACAAAACTTGGCACCAACAATTTGGGCAGAATTTTAATCCTTCTTCAAGACTGGCATGCATTTGAAATCCATCTAATAAGTCCTCGCTGACCTCATATTTTTGGCCTGACTCTGCCGCGGGCAAACACTCAGACTCTCACAAAGCTTCATTGCAGCAGTGGCAGCATCTGACCGAGGCAAATGGTTCTGTAATTGGCATTACAAGTTGTGGAAACCAAAGAATTCGGTTGGTTCAACTCTGCAGCCTTGTTTCTTGGCTGGCCGTAAACCTTTTACCCCAGAGAGCTGCTTGTCAAAAGAAACACATCGGGGCCCTGGGGCATTTACAGCAGCCATGTAACATCTCTGCACCCAGCTGCGGGTCAGGGGATGCAAACAGCGTGTAAACGTGGGCGTCGCGTTCAGCTGTCGGAGAGCGCTGGCAAAGCTGCAGCACGTAGTTAACGTTGGATGTTGTTTATGATGTGCGAGCCACAGGTTCATACAGTGTGGTAGAGTCACATTATTTTCCTTATTATCATATCAGGCTATTAATAAAACTTTTTTTAAGAAGCACGGTTTAAAAAAACAACAAATTCCTGATTTCTATTATTGAAAGTTAAATAAGTTTTACTTCCCTCCAGATTTCATCATTATTCAGTGCTATAGAAACAGTTCAGACTGAAACTTCCTCACAAGCTGCTTCACTTTCTGACCAAGAGTTAGCTTAGCTCGGCATAAAGACTGGAAACAGGGGGAAACAGCTAGCATGGCTCTGTCCCATAGCAGAGTCTCTGAGAGGTTGCTGCTCCCATACTTCTCCGTAAAACACCAAACTGATGCTTTCTTGTGATTTTGTTTTTGTGCAGCTGAAACAAGACAAACTAAATGGATGAAAAAAGATGTTAAACAAAGAGCTTTAGAGGTGCAGGTAGGTGGAGATTGTTATTGTAAAACATGCTAGCTGACATGAGACATGCTAGCTGTCCCTCCCTGCTTCCGTTCTTTATGCTAAGCTAACTAACTGCTGGCTGTAGCCTTATGTTTTGTGTACAGAGCTGGATGCTATTTTCATTCCCAGTAAATAAAGTGTATTAACCAAAACCGTCAAACTGTTTCTTTAAGACTTGAGCTAGCTAGAACTACTCATGACATAATGTGATGTGTTTGATACGTTAACTATGTTGTAAATGTTTTCCTGTTGTCGTCATGTTTCCTATATCTGGCAAACAAACAAACAAATACCAGAAATTGAACATGTTTCCGTGCCCTTTGCTTGTTCACGTCAGTGACATTTAAACTGCACACCTTGTTTGTCACACCTCAGTCAGACAGGTGATTGATGGGGAAGTGATAACACGGGACGCAGTCATGCACGCCACACAAAGCCGCCGGACAGTGTCTGGTTCCTCAGAGAGTAATGTTCCTCTATCTGCGTTATTATCAAAACAAGCCTTTCAGTCGTCGCAGCGACGTCGCCGCTGGCGTCCGAGCTCTGTCAGGTATTCAGTCACCAGTGTCCTATCATCGCCTGCAGAGAAATGCAACTGTGCCCAGATCAGATTCAACCACAGTTATGTGGTGAAGCTACGCGGCCAAAATACCAGTCATTTTATCACATGTAATACATCCTGTTTGTTATTTTGCACGAGATTCTTTGGATGTATGGCATAGTATAAAGCCTTGTGCCTGTGGAGCTTTAATTATGCCGGTATTTTAGATTAAAATTAAGTTTTTACACAGGCCAGGCTCCATTTATTCCTTATGTACAAAAGGTGTAAACACAAACGCAGCTGCAGTTGCAAGTTTCTCTCCCCCGGAAACAGCGAGGAGGTCTAAAAGGTGATTCATGTTTTCCAGATGACAGAGCGCAGATCCAACTGCATGGCTTTTACTGTACGGACGTCCACACGGGACGCACATGGTGTCAGCATGCACAGCTGCGCGTTGACATGACATCCCCATACGTCCTGACAGGAAGCCGCGTGCTGTGGAACAAAATGGCTGCCAGAAAACAACAAACTATAGAGGTCACCGAGTCATATTTACAAAGCTGAGGAGAACATGTTGCCCTTGAATAGACCTTCCCAAAACATGAAATTCCCAATGAAATTCCATAATCCATAATCCTTTATTGATTTATAATCCAGGGCGGATTAGGCGACATTCCATTAGGTTTTTCCTTTTCATCAATGCAGAGATTGGACACTGTGGAAAACCCAGTTTCTGGGTCAAATAATATATATAAGAGTCATACGCGGTAAAGCCGGTGGCTAAATATAGGTCTCCCTGCATGTCGAGGCACTCCAGTTTTCTGAGGGACATTTCTATAATCCATTTCATGCCTCATCTCATGAGCCGACACTCCAGCGCCAGAGAAATAACCTGCTGACTTCTTTTTTCAGGCTTTTGTCACTTCCTTTCTCCAGACGGGGTGTCGAATTCGCAACATATGAAGCAAATTCGGCTTGAGCTCGCCACTACAGTAAGCGCAGCTGTGCCATGTTAGCTTGGAGACGGACGTGGGAACACGGGAACACGGGAATGTTTCAGTCCTAATTCAAGGAGTCCCCACGTCTGTGGCTCTACAACAAGACTTGGTGTCAAAGTCATTTTTTAAGTCTACACTACAAAGAACCTTAAAAGGCTAAAAAGCTAAAGCTAACAATCATGCATAGACTTTGTTAGAGGCTTGTTAGTCGCCAAACAGACTGAACATGTAATTTAATTCGTTCTTAAAAGTTGTTTTTTTTCCTAGCAGTTGATACAACACACTTAAATTAAGGAGGTGCTCATTCCTGTTTGCCTTTTCGGAGGCAGAACGACGGACCAGGAACTGAGCTGAGGCGCAAGTTTTTCCTGGATCAACTTCCGGTAAAATGCCCGAGGTTCCTTGGCATGATTCGTGAGTTGTTGAGAAAGCTTTTGCAGTTTTAATAATGCACTCAAAGCACAAACACATACAATACTGGGAGGTTCATCATTCATCTCCAGATGCAACTCTCATCACCATTCACCAAAGATTTGGAGGCATGTGTACCTGTGTTAGGTTCTGAGATATTGCTAGTGATGGCCCCTGACCCTGTCTTCCTCATAAAGAGTCGTGAGCAGAAACAAACTCTTACTAACATTAAATCAACATTGTCTGTTTTGTCACATGAGTTTCTTACCTCCAGCACAGGCCCAGCTCCCAGGATGATCTGCTCCACCCCGCTGGCGAATCCCTTCTGGCTAAGTGCAGTCAGGTGGTGAATGAGGAAGTTGGTGCTCTGGGTCTTCCCAGAACCGCTCTCACCAGAGATTACAATGCACTGGTTCCTCCGTCGCTGCAGCATGGCGTGATATGCCACATCGGCCACAGCGTAAATGTGAGGCTCCAGCTTCCCCAGTGTGTGGTTGTCGTACAATTTGACATATTTAGGATTGTAGACTGGCAAAAACTGGAAGGGGTTAATCACAATAAGAATACTCCCAATGTACGTGTAGATCTTCTCCTGGCGGAAACGAGCACGAAGGCTTTCCAAAATGGTGCGCTCTGTTAGCTCCGGGAGGGCGCAGAGGTCGGACGGAGGGTCGTTCCCTGCAGGCTGGGGAAGGAAGCCCCGTTCCACCATGCGCCGTCGCTCTTCAGTCACCCGCAGCCACATCTGCAGGCTGCCGCCATAGTGAATAGATCCATCCAGGTTCTTCTCTCGTAGGAGGAAACGGTAGTCATCGCCACTGCACAGGCCGCTGCGGTTCTCCAGGGCGCTGCGTGGCCACAGCATCATCCGCTGAACGGGGCAGTCGCCAGGGTTCAGGATCCATTCCTCCCCACCGAACTCTTTCACCTCGGCCAGCACATAGCATTTGGTACGCTCCAGGCGCAACCGATCGATGAGGCACTCGATGGCTTCAGCAGCTGTGGTGTTCTTGCGGGCGCTGACGGGGCAGTAGATGGTGCCTTCAGCCAGTGCGCCCGGGTAGACGCGCAGGGTGAACTCCTGGTCCTCCAGGCGCCGCCGCATGCTGCCACTAGCGGTGGCCATGTTGGCGCTGCTGGCGTAGCTGCAGCCGCCATCTTGTAAGCTCATGGTGGCGCAGCAGGTCCCATCAGCACACCGCTCTCTGGGCCCAGAGGACTGACTCAGGACATCCCAACTGGAGGAAGACAGAGAGAAGAAAGATGGAGGAGGTTAAACGTGGCTGCAGAGCAACAGAACAACGAAGGATTCAAAGGAGATAGTAGCGGCCTCAGATATTGCTCCATGTCCTCACAGCCTCGGGCATTTCCAGTACATTGAGTCACAACAGGGTCAGTAGAGTCATGGCGATTTCATCTGTCCCATGACAGAGAGGGCCGGCTCAATAGGCTTTCTGTTGTGGATCGTAAAGAGAGCTTCTATCACGAACGCCACAAAAGAGAAGCAGTCAGACAGAGAGAGAGAGAGAGGGACAAGAGCTGATAGCTATTCAAAACAATGAGGAACAGTAGCTGCTTCATGAATTTAAAAAGGCTACTGGCCAGCTTATCTGAGCTGCATACCGTGTGTGTGTGTGCGGGTGTGTGTGTGTCTGCTCATGTGATAATCCAAGGGCTCTAGCCGTGTGCCAAGATTAACAGCTGCCACCTTCCACACAAAAGTGGCTGTAATGAGAACACAATGGTGTAATTCACCACTTCCCTGTTGATACTGAACATAGCACTCCATTCTCACACACACACACACACACACACACAGCGTCCAGTTTTACAGACTACAAAGATAAACTAAAAGATACTGATGTATGACAATGCCATTAATACACGTTCAATTTAAAATAATGCAAAAAATGTATGTTTATGACCGCACAATGAGCGGTTTCTTTGGGTTGATTACACTCAAAGAAACCAAAATACTGCAAAACCAACCAACCCAAAATTCAACAGAAGTGACTGTTTTAAAAAGCGTATTATTCACTTGAGTCAGTAATCTGTGCAGGATTAAGTGCCCCAGGCATAATTTTACTAGATGTAGGTGTAATTTCCCTTTTTTAAAGTAGATATAATCTCACTGTTGGATAACATTCTTTGCAAATCTACTTTGAAACCATTACTCTGACCATGTCATCGTCAGTCCGATCATGGGAAAAGCATTAAATTCTCCTGAATAATACCTGAAGGCAGAAAACATACACATACAATCTATGGAAATACAAAATGCAATCACCAGATTATATGCATAATATATTTAAAGTATTCTGGATATTCACTATCAAAACACATGCAGCACGTTTTAAAATGTCTCTCTCCTTCAAATCAGTTCTCAAGTTGTTTGCTTTCACGGTTACTGGCAGCTATAACGCAAATTTAAGACGAGGCAACAGTTTCCAGCCAAGCTGCCGTTATTATTTTGATAAAAAACGCGTATCACTGCCCTTTCAGGCTCGGGCGTTCAAGTATTCCTCCTCTCTTGTGAAAATAATCTTTCCCCGTTTTTCGCTGAATAACATTTTCTTCACTGGCTTTGTCAGCTACAGCCAGACAGATACAGAGCGAGAGAGAAAAACAGCAGAGGATGAGCCCGCCGGTCGTCCTCTAAGCGCCCCAGACAGACCCTCCTCTCCCTCCTCCTGTCTGGACTGATCCTGACCACCTACAGCAGTCTGCAGCAGCGGCGGCGGCAGTGGCGGCCCACCACCACAACCAGAAAGAGACAGACAGAGAGAGAGAGAGAGAGAGGAAGCAGACAGCTGGATGTCTGTAAGACACAAACAAGTGAACTGCGAGGGATGAAAGACAAGAGCAGAGGCAGAGACGACGGAGCTGAGAAGCAGACAGAGATGAAAGAGAGTACACAAGATCCAAAACAATGCCCCCTCCCCAACCCCGCGACTGGTGCAGTCACTCTTTGGGACACTAATGAGCTGTTCAAATGAGTAAAAGGTCAGAGTTTCAAGTCTGTTATGCAGAAATGTAAATACAGTTTGTGTTCACAGTCCATTTGTGCCGCGTGGTGGGTTTCTTTTAGGTATGTGTGGTTCCAACATGAGTAACGTGCAAAACAAAAGAACAAAAACTTCAAGCTGGAGTCTACTTCTTCATGTTCTGGAGTCTGAATGACGACTGAGGGCAACTATTTTTGAAGCTGGTCCAGTACTGAGGGAGCTGTTAGTTAGTAAAATGGCTACAATATACAGTACGGGGCACCTGTGAATGCACATCCACTTAAAATCATTTGCTTTTGTGAGTGGCGGACCAACTTTCTTATTAACATTATCCACAAACATTGTGAAACAGACGAGACGTTTGGCTCTGAAGTCTCGTGACAGCTGTGAGAGCTGCTCTGCTGCAGGACGCCGGTCTCACGGCGCTTTGCTCCGCCTTTGTCGGATAAGGACACGCTGGTGTTGACTTACGACATCGTTTGCATGTCCCGGTGTAAAACGTTAACCACTAAGGGCGACAAACTACCTTCACAATGCAAATAGATTATAAAATACAGCAGCGTAGTGACGGAGAGTGGCTTTTAGAGTAGCTACTGTTATCTTGCACATATTTCAAAATCAAATCGCCTAAAGAATAAAATATATATATAAATACATTTTTAAATATAAAACCAATGGATAAAATGTAAGAAAAAGAAATTACATACAAAATGTTGTAGTTTAATGTTGGTTGTTCACCTGCAGCTTAACATTATGTACACTCATAACATTGGATATTCAGTAAGATAATGTGATGTTCTGGCCTTTTCCTGTCCCTGAGGTCACAGAACAGCTCATTATCCAAACAGCTGGTATCTGGTGGATGCTTGTTTCTTTGAAAAGTCTGTTTTAGACACTAAATAATTAGGTTTTTATATTTTCAGCAGGGGAAAAAAAGCGGTTTGTTTGTAAGAAACAGGCTTCAAGTAAAGTAACTCACATGTTATCAACGTTATAACTAAAAGGAAAAGACAAACCAGCTGAAGCCACTCTGAAACGCAAATGCTCTGTCGGAAATACCACTGAAAAAGACCACAGATGTCACCAAAATAAAAGGATATTGCGGATTACCAGTTTAAAAGGATAGGAGGGCAATCTAAATCCCTACTTTGGGTAATGACGTTTTTTCCCAAAAGGTGGATATGCGCTGCGTTTAATTTTTCCCTCGCCTGCGTCGTTGCCTCGAAAGCCATGACCCCCTCACCCGTCCCATCCCGACCTCCGCTGAAAATCACTGACAGCGTTTCTGCACAGCAGCAGTTCGGAGAAAATTAACCTCTTTGCCGGCCCTCAGTAGCCCGTCTGCTGATGCTTTATGAACCAAGCCGGACAGCGGGAGACTTCAGGAGTAGCTGGAAGGTTTGTGGGGACTGATGGATGGTCTTTAAAGGTCAGAGGTCGCGGCGAGCAGCCGAGGTTTACATACCAGCTGAGGCTCTGACAAATCACGTGTGTGGAGCTACGAAGCTGGAAATTTTTGAGGGAAGGAGATGAAAAAAAGCACGTTTCTGGCGTTTCCTCAAACAGCTGCGAGCGGTGAGGTCATTCAGGCAGGAACTGGACGGCTATTAGACGCAGAGTACAATGGACACACGTGACCTTAATACTGCATGTTCACTGTTTACAGCGAAAACTACAGCTGACAGAGGTTTGATGTTGACGGATGAGGCTGGAGAGCGATGTAAGTCAGGCAGAGCGGGGAAGGGAGGAGACGAGATGGAGATGAGAAGGAGGAGAAGGCTGCAGAAAGACGGCCGGCGTAAAGAGGCGGTGGAGTGGAGGAGGCCGAATGAGCGCCGCGCTCTTGTTCTGACACGGTTTGAATCTGAAGTGGCGACAGCGCGTTGCGATAAGGCCCGTGAGCCGACGTGCCGAAGGAACGAACTTTAAAAATGGAGCGAGACTGAAAGAGCAGCGGACGTCTTAATGAGAGCCGTCGGCCGTTTGAACGGTGGACAGGTTCAGCACCGGGTCACAGCCATGCAGAGGCATCGCTCGGGTGGAGGCGAACTGCTAATGTTAGAAAACAGAGCTACTTCCAAACAGACATGAATATTTAACGAGAAAGGAAACGGGTTTAGGGAGGAGAGGAGACGAAGAAAGCAGGAGCAGGTCTGCAGCTAATGAGACTGTCTGAAATGAGACCATCGCAGTTTCCTACAAGCTACGGAGATGTCTTTAAAGGCCTGCTCTTGTCCGACCTACAGTCAAAAATTAAAAAATATTTGGATTACACTCATATGCTACAAGGAAAATCATAAACTCTGCCCATTTGTGATGCTGAAACCTGCAGATGTTCACAATTTTTGCCTTAAGAAATCACAAACAATGAATCACCGACCAAAAAAAGTTTGGGCTCCGGACATGAAACAACAAAATTAGAGAAAAATGAGAAAATTAAACTGTGCAGCTGTGTTTACTTCGTACAATAGAAAACACTTTTATTTACTTTACTTGCACTTTCTTTACACAGACGCGTTGGTGGCTCTGAGATATTACCCAGAAAGTACTAAACGGACTACAACTTCCCAGAGTTCAGCTTTGCTTTCTGCAACATGAAACCCACAAGTCGACATCGCGGGCGCATTTGTCCATTAGTTCCTGGATTAGAATATTATTGCCTGCACTTATTTGCGTTTGCGTTGCAGATGAAAGCATGAAATATGACCAGCACTGACTGAAGCAGCAGCCTTTTCTCTCATCTTTGAAACCACTACACCTCCGGATCCTTCTTCGGCACAGGACGGGAGTAAAAACTGGGATTTTACAGCAGCGGCGCAGCAAACGTGCACAGTAAATTACTCCGGCCCCTACGACAAATGCATTAGACAGGAGAGTCTTTAGGATCATATAAGAGGCAGAGGCAGAGCTGCCAGCGACAGGCGCACATCCAACATATTAAAACGCAGAGGAGGAGCTCAACTCGTCCTGCAGGTCTTCAGAGCCCGGCTGGTGAACGGTAACACCCCCTCCTCTCCCACAGTCGGTTCTCACCAGTACAACAGCAATAAACACTAAACCTCAGCATTCCTCAACACTGCACACACACACACACACACACACACACACACACATAAACACACACAAAGTTCACTTAACTTTAGATCCTTCAACACAGAAGGTGTGTTCACTTCCCCCATCCCGAAAGATTAAACTGAGGGCTTGTGCTGTGCCTATTAAATGCGATGAAGAGTAGGAACTAAATGGTTAAATTATACTTTGAGTTGTGACTAACACACACACACACACACACACACACACACACACACACACTCGCTCCCACCCCTGATCACTCATCACAGAGGATCATTCAAGGATTACAGGCATATTTTAAACTCCCTGTGGGTTTACTCCTCACCACTGGCTGTTGCTGCTGCTGCTGATCCACAGTAGGTACTGAAGTTTACTCTCCCCACACACACACACACACACACTCAAACCCACAGACACACTCCCTAAGCATCAGCTCAGACGGATGCCACACCTTGTATTCACACATCTCACCATGGGCCCCTGTATTCTGTGATTTGCATGCAGCTGGTGTCACGTCAACAGTCGCCAGGTTTTGCGCCAAAACAGTTTTCGTCTGCGAGAGTTACATCTGTTGTTACTCAAAATAACACAGATATAATGCTGAATTTCCAGAACTATAAACAATAAAGTGACCTATTTGCACAGAGAGTTCAGAAAATTCGTGGGAAACCTTAAAACCTAATTCTTGTAATCCTACGAGCGGTTTGCTGTGGTTTTCTTGGCTCCGGTCTGACATTTCGACAAAAACACAAAGTTGCCATTTCAACTCCTCAACACCGTCGCCATCAAAGTGTTTGCTGTTATTCCCATTAGTGAGATTCATTGCACCTCGCCTCTCGCCACGATGTCTAAGTTTGTTTAAAGCACACTGAGCCCTTGACACTGAGCTCCAGCTGCAGCGCTCACTTCAAGTGTGAATGTGACGCAGAGTGTTGCTGGAAAACAGAAAGTGTGTTCAGGCAACTTTCCCTGGAAAGTTAAAGGTTAAGATATATATATATATATAAAAATGTGATGCTGAATAATAAATGCCTTGTGTGTGTGTGCGCGCGTGTGAATTCCTGAATTCCAGCAGGCCAGCAGAGCTCACAGGAACTGAGCCCACACAGACACAAACATCTGCCAGAAACTCGTGCACACTGAGACAGAGTGCCGAGTCATTCAGCTGCAGCTCTGTGACTGTGTGTGTGTGTGTGTGTGTGTGTGTGTGTGTCAGAGCGCGGTTTGTGTGTAAGTGCAAAGCAGAGCATGATGCACGTGCAGGTTGCGATTTCTGCATTGACAAAGATGCTGAAAATAAAAATAAAACAAACGCTCGGCGCTTTCGTACTCTGCCTGGTCCAGACGCTGTAACGCATGTTAGAGGGAAAACTACGATTAACAAAGACGATAAAATAAAATAAATCTCCATGAAATGACCACACTGACACCTCAAGTGTCTCTCCCTCACTGTGCAGCTTCTGCTCCTCTGATTTCCCCCATTTTACCTTTGTTTGACCCAATTTTTGGAGGAAAGGAGGCAGGAAGGGATGAGGAAGAGGAAGATGAGAGGAAACATGGACGGGGGAGGGGGCAGAGAGGGGGCAAGGTAACGTGGAGAAGACAGGTGAGGAGCAGTGAGGAGAGGACACAAGGAAACTGAAATGAGGAAGTGGAGTGAGGAGGAAACAAGGATGAGAGGTGAGGAGAGGAGAAACAAGGAGATAAGAGGAGAGAGTGAGGAGGAGGAGAAGAGGAGTGGGGAGAGGATGTCTTTATATGCCGTCAACACACATGTCGCTGGTTCCCCTCAAAAGGTCAGTGTGTGTTCATGTGTGTGTTCACGCGTGTGTCCGTGTGTGTTCATGTGTGTGTCCGTGTGTGTTAAAGACACAATGCAGAGCCACTTCCCCATCCTCAGCACTATTACATTTCCCAGTGGGAGATGACATCACCTCGACCCACGCCGCTCTCCTCCTGGCACTGGGAGGTCCACACACACACGCGCGCACACACACACACACACACACACTTTAATGGAGCATCGATGTCAAAAGAAGACCACTATGGGGAGCTACATTGATTTGAAGACCCCCTCCCTCCACCTTCACTACACAATCAGATATCATCTGAGCATCCCTGTTGCCATGGTTACAGTCTGATTAAAATCAATTAGTGCCATGTGCATCTTACACCCTCTCAATTTCATGTTATTGTGCCTTCTGTCTTCAAGAAACACGACGGAAATATGTTTTGTTTTTTGTAGCCGCGGGGTTAACGGGAACTGTTTTTTAAATAATAATTTAATCTCACTTCCATCTCTCCTCCCCTTTTAAATCTTCCCATCTAGGCTACATGACCAGCTGCAGAGTCGGCAGCAGCAAAAGCACCATTAAATAAGTATTTACCCTCTGAAGAAACTATAAACAGTTCGGTTTCAGACTGAACCATGAAATTTGTGAGCCAGAACCATGAACTGGAAGTGAGAGGAGCAGACGTCAGCTGTGAAAGCGCTGTTTACATCACATTTCTGCAAAAAAAAAAAAAGATGTTCTTAATTTTAAAATAAAACACCTCTATTTAAATAACATCATCATCTGATTTTACAGAGCTGAAGACTCCAATGATAAAGGTATACTTATTCTTCTTATACTGTTCTTGCATCAGCCTATAAATGAGAGTAAACTGAACAAACGAATGAAAAGCAGAGTTTCATCGGGCACCGCTCCCTCTCAGGACGCGTCTAACAAACCCCCCAGGGAGACACAGATGACTCTATAAGTGATGAACAGCGAGCGATTATTGATCCGAGCCTGTGAGCAGAGAGAAAATGTCGACCTCGCCCGCAGGGTGCTGGGGTGTGTCCTGCAGGCCTTGTGCATGAGCCTGAACAGGAAGTGAGCTGCGAGTGAGCCTGTTCCTGTTTGAGAGGTGCGATATGTTATTCTGCGCGGCCATTCAAACATCATGTCCGTTTCTGACAAAATACCTCTTGTTCTAAACCTCATGATCCCAAAATAACACACGTCCATCTGCTAATGGAGACACTGAGTCAATATGATGTGATTCAATATTTCAAACTTTATCGCTCCATCACTACCAAAACACTGATGAAATATTAATGAGAGTATTTAAATGATTATTTTTATACATAAAGAGCAGAGCAGCTGAGTGAGTAGATCAGCTTGTTTGAATCATATTCGCCCTGAATTAGCTTGCTGCCAGAGATATCCATGCAAAAAGGGGAGCGATGTTGCTAACAGGAGTCTACAGCCACACCAGCAGCTCTGTGAAGCTTCACTTGAGCACAGCAGCACTTTGAGCCAAACGGTTAGGTCAGCATGCTAAGGCGGTGATGTTAGGCAGTTATTTTTACCGTGCTCACCAGCTTGGTGTAGGTAGAGAGCATGCTAACATTAGCACAAACACAGAGTCAAGCTGAAACCCATGGCGTCGGCGAAGAGTTTTGCACAGATTTGGTGATAAAAAGCATGAGCATGAACATTTGAATCACACTATCCAACGGATGGTGAGACGCTGTAACCAAATATGCACAGTCGAGACAAAAAGTCATTAGGCTACATCCTCTGGGTGCAATAAAGGTCAAACAAATACCACCAAGATATTTCAGCCAGGACCAAAGCGGTAAAATGCCCTGCAGACTAAAAACCTCCATCCAATATAACCTTTATTAATTTAGTTGACATCCTTAATTCTGCCAAATTATATGCAGAGCTTAATGTTGTATTTCATACCAATCACAGCAGAAGCCCTCTCGCTGTTACCGTGCAGAATAGAAGTGCATGTGAGTCTGAGCCAATGCACTCGGCTGACATTTCTCTCCCACAACCTGAGCGGGGCCAACAGAAACACCCCCTGAGTGTGTTTGCATTAAAGCTTTGCTCAGGCCTTGTGCACCAGAATAAGAGACGATCTGCCCGCAGCTTTGGCTCTGAAGGCGCGGTCAGCTGAACACCGTCCAGAGGAGCTATTGCTGAGTAACTACTGGACACCGCAGAACTGTGGAAAATGAAAGAGTAGAAGCTAATAGGGCGGGCGGGAACAACAGGCACGCTTACATACGCACGAGAAAACCTGCGTCTGAGATGTCAACGCAACGACCACAGACAGTGCCCATCAGCTCTCCCTATAACCGCTGCAAAGTTACCCAACATCAACAGTCCCACTTTCCAAACAATGCTGCAAAAACCAATAAAACCCTCGCCAGGGTCATTGTGTCACTAATGGCTCCATCATCCTCATTGATCCTCCAGTTCCACCACCGCTGCTTCCCGTTGGTCCTGCAGTTCTATGCTGGGATTTGCGATCAATACCCGCCTCTCTGTTTTGCGCATTAGATGTCCACGTTTTTTCATTTTCAAATAATCAATGCCGAGATAAACTCTGATTTTTGTTTTTCGCTGCAGAGCTCCAAACGTCAAGAGGACGGGGGCAGGGACGGCTAAATTATTTGAGGATGATGTGAGAGATTTGCATCACTTTGAGCCCAAATATGAAAAGCTGGGTAATATTTCAGACTGTACAGGTCCAACAAAGCTTATTTTATACTGCATTACTCACTGCGCTGGTTGTGAATGTCCACAAAAAAGGTCTGAGATGTAAAACGTCGGGACCAATTAAAAGCCAACGCAGGATACGCTCCTCTTTTAACCCTTAATTTATTTTTTTTTCTCTCTCCGCTGCTTTCCAATCATACTGAGAGGGGCTCAGGGCTGAGTAATGCTCCCAGACTGACGGATCCCCGTGCATAATTTCTAAGCTGTAATGAATGGTGCGGCGTTGGGCGTTGTGGGAAGATCAAAGCAAACCAAAGTCTGGCCCTAATAATGGCCTCTCAGCGCTGGACCAGGAAGAAGCAAACATGTCACGACCGGCAGGATTGTTTTCGGGTTTTTTTGCGTAGAGAACAGGGGATTACGCTCATCGATGCAGACGAAAAACCTGGCTCTCTGCATGCTTCCAGGTTTTTGTGACGTTTGCCGAGAGCAGTTCTGCAGAACCTGCAGCACGAGATGCAAAGTGAACACTCGGCCACGTCCCCTCTGCACTCTGTCGCTTTTGGCTCACGTCAACAGCCGACCACGCCTCGACTGTGGACGGACAGAAACAGGCCAGCGGGCTAATGAGTGCATTTGTGTGTATGTTTGATTGTTTGCGCGTTTGCAGCCAGTGCGGTGGGAGCCGAACGGCTTTGATGAAGATGAAGAGGTCTGCAGCGCTTCAGTAAAAGTGGTCTGAAACACGAGACTGGTCGCCGAGCGGGCGGAAAAAGGGCAAAGACGAGCACAACCGAGAACTGCACGCCACAAGAATTACAAGTGGCGTGACTTTTAAACGAGGGATGGTATTTGACAATCAGCAGAGGGGATGTCATATTGCATGTTTGCGGCTACATTTTCGGGCACTGGCTTTGACAGCTGCTCTTAAACTTTCTGTACTGGAATCTAAAGTGACGTGCCGTCTGTGGTTCCCGCTTTCCATGATGTCTTTCTCAGGCTTTTATGCCCTTTCATCGATGGTTCAACTACAGCCCAACTGATATGGGAATTCACCAAAGGATATGCATTCAGTTAAATATTCAATGTGTCATGACAAACATTTTTCTGCATTATTCCTGCCAAAAAAACACAATTTACATGTTGCTGCATATCAGAAACATAGAAAAACCGCCAATATTCATCTATTGGGAACATATTGATGCTGAAATGGCAAATACTGGTGAACAATACAGGCTCTAGTTTGAAGGAGACTGACATCACTTAGGTTTTTTATTTTAGACTAAACCAACACTGAATTGATCCCATTGCTACAGAGCTCCATTGTTAAAGTTAATTCCTCCCGGCTTGATAAACTAGAAAAGTGGTGTAAACTCTGAAAGCCAAGCTAAAGAGAGTCACAGACAGCACAGTGACTCACTCCTGTTTCCAATTTGTCTTTGTTGTCAAACGCAATACTGTCACCAAACAATTCACAGCACCCCAAAAAGCATTTCCCCCCACGGACCCGCCATTATGTATATAAAAAAAAGACATGTCTTTAAAAGTTGCTGACAGGAAGCCATGATGAAAAGCTGCTGCGCGAGCATGTGACGTCATCTGGGTGTCACAGAAAAGTCAGTGAAGAAGTGCATGTGGCAGCACAACAAGGAGGGACGGAGGGGAGACTTGTTGGATTATAGCATCCAGCTCTTATTAACCACAATAATAGCAGCGGCTCTGGAGAGGCGTCGCCGACGATCCCTGCAACCAGGAATGCTGCGTTCGAGAGCAGCTGCAGCGACAGGTCAGCATTCAAAGTATTCAAATGGAAGCTGAAGTCTTGGCATTGCAGCAATCACCCAAAAAAAAGGTAGGAAACAGGAAGACGTACAGTACATGACGCACGCGGCGGTTCAGATATTAAAGCTCATCGTGACCTTGAGGAGGAAGTGGCTGCCGGGGTCAACTCCTGTCACAGTGAGTCATGGGCCCGACCGTGGCAACATGGCTGTTAAGAAGTGGCGTCATTCAAGTGACGGGAAGAGGAACCGTTGTGTTGTTCGTGGTCAAGGTGGCAAGGACAGACGGAGGAAGAGCAAAGACGGCGGTCTGAGATCTTCAAGGTCGACCCACTTAGCAAACCACTGACTTCAGTGAAACACCAGATGAATGGAGTTCATTCATTTTAAGAGCGTTTTACTCAGTTGTGCAAAATGTTCAGTAGAGAAAGATGTGGGGAAGAGAAATACAGTCATTATATCAGTCATTATGGGTCCTTCCCTGATTCGTCAGGACCCAGTCACATGACACGTTCCTGTTAAAAAACCAAGGCTGAACTACTACAGGTCATTTTCAGCCGCTTCAGGTCTCTATATTAAAACAATATGATATGGTCCCGTGATGTGATGTCATGAGGAAGCATGGCATCATGAGAGTTGACTGCAGTCAGCTTCTCCCAGAGAGGATTCCTTTAGGGTTAATTGTGTTAATTTGAGTGTTTTACTCAGAGCCGAACAGTCTGCTCCTCTCCAAAACAAACAGACCCGGTGATTCAAACCAGTAAAAACAGTAAATGAAGCAGTTTTAGGTTAAAAATCAATGTTTCTCCACGCAGCCTGGTGCACACGGGCGGTCCAATGTGCTGAGCTGCTCCTTAAGTTTGCTCATCTTCTTTTTCTGATTGGTTAAAATGGTTCAAATGTGCAGTTACAAACAATCAAGCAGACAAAAAGTCAGTTGGTTACAGCTTCAACAACAACAGCACATGCACAAAAGGAACACGATGCTGCCGTTGACAGACGACCAAAATAAACCAATAACGGACCACTATGTTGACTAAAAGTAAGAGATTTTAGAAATGTTACATACTGTAAGTTTGATTTAACATTTATTTCTAAACCCATGATAAACCCTTGTGTTTGTATAGTCATTATAGATGTCGCCTTAAAGTTCACAGGTGAAATAAGCCCAGTAAAAGACCCATATCCAACACATTCACCGAGGGACTGAAGGAATTTCTAAGCCCCATGTTTAGTATTATTGTTGTCTGGGCCTTAATCCAACCCGAGGCACAGTTCGTGTTTGTAAAAGAGAACCGGGGGGGGTCGTCCAAAAATCTGAGATCGCTGGACAAAAACAAGAAGAATGTGCACCGACAAGCTCCGTTTACGGGCTTGTAGACACTTCACTCCAACGCTGAGGTGGAAAAGATCTCAGCCTTGACCTCTGACTCAGCTCTGGTGACAACATGTACGACCGGGTCCCGCTGCCACTTGCAAGAAAATGAGGTGTTTCATTAAAAGGAAACTGATTCATGGTTCCAAGAAATGTCCGTTTGACGTTCCGATGTGTCTTCTGGAGGAAAAGCCCGTGTTGTTTGCCTCAGCCCCGCCTATTTTGCGAACCAGACCTTGTGCCTCAGCAAATTCAATGAAGACGGCTTTTAAATAAAGCTTACATCATCTCACACCCTGTTTTTCCATCCCCCCGCAGCAGATGTTTATCTCGGTTCTTAGTTTTCATTCGGCCGCATCAGCGCACCTCCCGCCGTCGCTGAAATCCAAAAGGAAATGAGTCTCCAATTAGGGAAAGAGGAAGATGCTTCAACGTCCTCTTCTCGTTCTGGCGAAACACGACACGATAAGAGGCGTTGGGAGGGGCGGTCACTTTCACTTCCACCTTAGAGCTTTCAGCCACAGAGCTCCCTGCATTGTGTTTGCCTCCTCTACATGAATCATTTCCCGTGATCGGCCGTTTTAAATACCAGCACACGATTAGCACATCCTCTTCTTATACTTCCACTGTCTCTGGGCCTGCCTGAGTGCTGAATCAGTAGAAGCCGGATAGCCTAAATTACCTACAGGCCTCTCTGACAAGCTGCATTGCCATCTCTGCTGCTGGTTGGGGGGGGGGGGGTGCAAAAACAAGCAGATGGGACAACTGTCAAGTGCAGGTCTGAACTCACTGAGGCTGTGGTGCAACAGCAGATAATGACGGGGCTCTGGAGGCTGCGCGACTGGTTCAACCCTTCATTACGGCGCGCAGACCTGCTCTACGACAGACCAGCTTCGGCTAGAAACATAAACTGAGGCTTTATTTTAGATGTCAAGAGACAACGCGGCCACGAAATGGATGAGGACAGGGCCAGCAGCAGGAGTTAAAGACCAAAAACTCCCTTCTCAGCAACGTCTTGTCTGACTTCATCCTTTTTTTGTGTTCTCGTCAGCCTTTCGATGCGTTTTAGACTAAAACATTTCCTCAGTTCGCCGGTAAACCAGCAGGAAGCTCTTATTGTGAAGCCACTGCTGCATAAGTGGAGCTTTCCATTACAGTGCTATCGGTCGGCGACCAACAGGTCTGTCAGTCTCAGACATATTCTGGCACATTCGGTCTGCTGATACGTTTTAAATACTCCACGGCGAGGTGTGACATGAGGAGCTGCAGACAAAAAGCTTTTACTGCGTCATCAGGGTGAAACCGTCTCACCGAGATCTGACCTACACCGAGTACCTGAGTCCCAGAAACGCCATTGCTGTCGATTAGCAATATATGACCCTCGCTGTTCACTGTTCGCTGTGCAGTGCTGTTCAGCTGTGTTTTCCAGTAGTATTCATCTTTGTTTCATTTCCTTTTTTTTCCGGAAGTGTTGTAAATGGAGTAAGTGAATGTCTTTCTGGTCAAAATACATGGTCCCTGTTACTTTGAGTTAGTTCTATAAGCAATAGGACCTGAACCACTGCAGCTGGGAGGCTACATGAATGGAGCTGATAGCGAGCCTCATCTTCTCTTTGCAGCCAAGTGATCATGTTATTAAGAGAAAACCCCTGGCGGTGAACGCTCCGCCGCGCCCTATCGTTGAAAAATGGGCGACGCGTTCAAAGAGACGGCCCGTGCTGCGCTCTGACCCTGGAGGGTGAGAGGGGAACACAAAAGGCTCCTTGGCAAAGACGAGTCCAAATAAGGTCATAAATCAAGGTCTCAACTCGACAGGATCAGCAGCACTGGTCGTGGGTACTCAATCAAAGCCCGAAAACAAACCCATGCATAGAAATTAACTCGGGTTTTGTTCCAGGTTCAACACCGACTGAGCCTGCAAATGATTCATGCAAACAACACCATGAGACTTGCTGCGTTACTAGTGGAGTCTGAAGCACTTCCTAAAAGAAATGTCTTTTGTCATCTGAGGAAAATAATTAAATTCTTTGATGAATCACAATTATCTCTACGTGGTAGGGTGCCCCCCCGCTGCTGATCACAGATTGTCTATGAGCCAAATCAACCAAAACAGAGATCATGTTATAAATCAAAACATCCGATGCATCATGATGCATTATTAATCGTTTCATGATCATATCAAAGCTCTCTGAATCATAATCATAATGGCTTGTGCCCCGGAAAACTATTGTTTTCATGCAGATTAAACAAACAAGGTATAACATGTCGATTAATAAGCTTTAGACCTCTGGGCAGCGGCAGGCCCGCTGAGTCGCCCTGTTTTCGGTCTTTATGCTAAGCTAAGCTAACAGGGCTCATACATGTCACACAGACATGAGCCTGGGAGCAGCTGTTTCTCCTCTGACTGTCATCATGAAAATGAATAAGCATATTTCCCAAAATGGTTCTGGCTTCTTTCCGTTGAATCTAAGTAATTTTAATTAATCTTTCGGGATCGGAAACTGATATCGCCGCCGGCGCTGAACAAAATCTGACCCCAGAACAAAAATCAGCTGTTAAATCATCAAAACCTTCAAAAAACAACCTCGCTCAGCTTTTTCCCAAAACCAGATGCCTGGGTCCAAATGATTATCCCTGGTCCTGGGCGTTACCATGGCAACAGCCCTGGCTCAGCCACCCTGTCTTCGCCTCCCGGTCCAATTCTGTACAGATTAGATATGACCATCATACAGAGGAGCTGAACCTCTCTTCTGGATTATAACAACAGAGACAGAGACAAACTCCCGGCTGCGGAGGCCAAAGACGACCCTCGGAACAACTCAAAGGATGTTTTTTGTTGTTTAAACCCTGCATGTCTCCTGCAGACCTGAGGTCTGTTTTCTGTTGGCTAGAAAAAAAAAACGGAAATAACAGTCGGCGACTTGAGCTAAAGAGAAAAGACAGAGAAGGAAAACTGTGTCAGATTCCAGCGCTGTTCTTTCTAAGTCCTGCTGGATGACGTCAGAGACACTCAGATGCGCTTTAAACGCGGCGACGTGGCCTCGTGGCCGACAGCTGCTCCTGAACGGGACGTCAACGCTAACAGTGACATTTTAAAGAGACGTCTGAGGGTCCATCTGCAGCCACCAGTCTGCTTCCTACGCACAGCGAGGGAAGACCCTGAGGGAAGACATTGTACGAGAGAGTGTGTGTGTGTGTGTGTGTGTTTGTGGGGATATCAATGATGTGGATTAGGTACACTCCATTTAGTCCCAAGAATGCAGCCATTAGACCCAAACGCCTCTCCCACGAGGATGAGCCTCAGGGCATGTTTCAGAAAAAAGAAAAAAAAAAAAAAAAAAACAGGGTGTGACTGAAGGTAGGTTTACACACACACACACACACACACACACACCCTAAACACAATCACCACCGTGCCATGTAAAAGCACGTCCTCCACCAGCATGAGATCATCCACACAACCCCGTTCTGTGAATTTTAACACACACGACCACACCGGGATAAATAATACAAAAGACACGCGTGTGAATTTAGCTCCGGCAGCACGACGGACGATAACACCCTCATCAATAAATCAAGCACGGATGCGATGGGGTAACAGAGAGGAGGAAGCCTCGCCGTGAGGGCCCTCGCAGTCAGCTGACACGGTTTCCTCACGCGGAGGAGACAGAGCAGAGCAAATCTGAACAGAAACGCAGGAAAAGCACAAGATAAAAGGTGTTTTTCACGTTTCTGGGACACACGACTCTTATTCTACCTGTTATTAGGTTACTGGTGTGAAGACCCTGAACTGAGAGACAGAGTGAGGCAAGAAAAGTGCTGAATCACCGCGCTGGCTTCAGCGTTTGCTAGTAGCCTGCTATCGTGACCGGCGTGGATCGACAAACACAGACAGAGAGCTCTCTCCACTTCCTTTAAAGAGCGACCACAAACTCTCACCGAGCTCAAAACACACACACACACACACACTTGAAAACAAAGATAAATACAGCCACGGAGTGCGTCATAACGCGCTGCAGCAGCCACCAGTGATGAGAATGTGATGAAACTTCACATCAGCGACGGACATGTGCAAGCGAGAGGCGCAGCCGTCGGGTCCGGGTTTTGTGCTTTCTGCTTTATTTTGCAGCAAATATTTGGAAAAATGAAGTTTAACCATCAAACTCTGCCATCAGCTATCTATTATTCCAGCTTCTCTCGTGTATTTCATTCAGGATTAATTTGAGCTTTGAGTTGAATCAATAAATCACCTCAAGCCACAATTAAATGTCAGTCTGAGCTTCTCTGGCATCCATGTGCGCGAAGATGCTGTGGACGGTTTGTGTTGAAATGAAATATTACATACACTCATATCCACGTTTCATTAAAGCTCCGATTAAAACTACTTCCCAGTCAGTCACTCATGTATTCGATCAAACCTGCACTCAGATGCCAGTTTATTAGGCTAAAGCTAACATCATACATACTGAAATGATTTACAGAGTGTTGCTGGTTCACCATCGTGGTCGTTTTAGGCGACGCAGCTTGTCGTGCTGCCAAAACAAAGAGGTGTTTCTGTTGTTTTGCCGGCCCTCATTGATATGTATGGAGTGGATAAAACAGTAGAAACACCTGTCAGGTTAATGTGATGCAGTTCAACGGCATCACGGGGAATAATCAGGATAACACGAGAGCGTTTCACCGTCGGCGCCGTCACTTCATGCACATCCTTCTGTTATCAAGTGCACGCTCTGTTTCGTGTTTCTGTTAAAATGATCCATCTTGCTGGTGGAACGACCCAGTTTCCACACGTGGATCGTTAACATTTCAGCCCGGCCCAACACGTGTCCGACACGTCGCTGGCAAAGCCAAAAAAAAACACAGAACTGGCGACACACACGTATACACATCTTGAAAACAAAAGGCACATCTAATCACACACACACACACACAGAGTCCACAGGGTGATCTAGACATGCAGCACAGATGCCTCCTCCCCTCCCCCTCCCTCCTTCCTTTCCATCCAGCCACCAAATCCACTTACAGGCCAGTGTGCGACTCGCTGATTGTTTCTTTCTGGCGGCAGCTGCTCTGCCTCCCTCCCGCGTCTCGACCGCCTAATCAACTGTCAGTCAGGCGGAGACGGACCCAAGAGGTGGGAGATTTAAATTTCCTTCGGTAAATCAGCACGGGGCTCTCTGAATCTTTAATCCAGGAGTCTGGGGTAATCAATACAGGGTTTAAAGTAGAGCCTGACTGATACGGGACAATTTGGAAAGATACAGACGACGAAGTTTGCCAATATAGTGAATTTGTGAGAGGGTTTACTCATTTTGCACCAATACGACTCTGCAAAAAGCATGCTGAAGGCTGCTTTATTACTTTATTAAAAAATATATTTCTGTTAAATAATGTTTATAAGATAAAAAATAAAATATAGATACATTTATAGTGCACGAAACACATCAAAGAGATGCCAATAAGATGATAAATGCACAAATTAATCACAGAAAGTGTGAAAATGAACACTTTGAGTTGAAACTGAAATTCTTTCTCGGTGAAACTCGGTTTAGCTTGCGTGACCTCGTGTTTTCTCAAAAGACCAAAGTCGGCTGACCTCATTTGCTCACAGGAAGTGACAGGTGTGGTTTAGCGATGACGCTCGAAGGGTTTCAGAAGAAAAAGAGCCCCCCTTCACGCTGCATGCTTATTTTATAAAACACAAATCTGCTTGTGATGACTGTGGAGTGAGGGGGGGGGTCGCAGTTGGGAGGTGATAGACGAAACAATGAGCAATATGATATAAAAACAAGACACTTATGCTCATCGACTAGGTTTTACAGGACGTTTTGGTCATTTTCAAGATTTAATGACGTTGTGGAGTCAATGCTGAAAGGTGTCACTTTAGAGTTGATGCTGATCAGCAGGTAATGTGGCCACGAGTCAGCATTACAGGACGCTAAAGGCTAATATGTAGCAATAATAGCAAGATTAGACAGAGTCATAAAGCCGGCAGACTGACATTAGCTCAAATTAGCCACCAAACGCTACCAAGTGAAGCCGTAACAGGAAAAGTACAGGCTAACCTAACTCCTACTCAGGCGCTAACAAACAATACGACAACAACACAACAAACAACACGATGAAAGTCTAGTAAGGATAATTAAAACCTTGATGAAAAGCAAAAATTGATTATGTTGAACATTAAACTGGTATTTGAGCCCAAACGTTGCATTTGCTCTCTGTCGGAGCTGATCTCTGAGGAGGCATCAGTGCTGTTAGTTAGTGCGTGAGTGCCTGTGTGTGTGTGTGCGTGTGTGTGTGTGTGTGTTCGTAGAGCGTGTCATGACTCAAAGACCCTTCATTCACACCCATGTTGCCACAGCGGGCTGGCTTTCACACCCTGCACTGACTAAATTAAACCCCACTGTGCTCACCTTGACCTGACACACCACACACACACACACACACACACACACACAGATACACACACACACACACACACTGTCTTTTCACTGTCACAAGTATACTTTCTCTTCCATTCACACACACACACACACACACACACACACACACACTCTCCTTCTCTCTGGTGAGACCTCACAGCACCGTGACAACAGCCAACCACATCACTGCTACACGGGAGCCACAAGCCAATGGCTCGCCGTGCTTCGTTCATCGCCGACCAATCAGATCGCCCCGTCCCCTGCTCATTTTACATGAGCAGCTTCCATCATTGTTCCAGATGAGACTGTAGTGCTGCTGCTGCTGCTGCGCTCGCCTTTTTACTCCAAGGAGCTTGTGGCGCCTCGGAGGAAACACGTTTTTCATTAACAGCTTTAACTGTGACTGTGATGGATGCAGGCGTCGCTCGGCACCTTTCAGCAAACACTGCAGCTCCTCATTCATTACCTATCTGTCTATTTAACACCAAACCGCCGCTTTAAGCTGCGTTAATTGCTCCATGCTGTGTTTGTTTATGCATTTACTACTTCTTTTTGTTATATACTGACACAGACAGCTGCCCATTTGTTTCCACCACGGCTTCAATTAACATTTACTTTAAACTGTCTCAGATCTGTCAATTATTTTCCCATTTAACTGACAAAAAATGGTAGAAAACGACCCTCACAATTCCAATAAAAACCAGCAAATATTCACTTTAATGATTATGTTTATTATTTACTGATCAGTAAAATACTTAATACTATAAACCGATCTATAAAGAGCCAAAAGAGTCGATTACAATTTCCTAAAGCTGAGGATGACGTCTTCAAATATTCAAATAACTAATTTTGTCCAAACAACACTTAAATAAACAAACGTATTTAGTATTACTATCATACAAAACCAGCAACTGAGAAATTAGAACAAGTGAAATTTGTCATTTCTAAACATAAAACCATTAAACAATTCACCTTTTATTAAAATAGTTGCAGATTAATTAATCCATTAATTGCCTGATCATTTCAGCTCTGCTGTTCAGGAAACAATAAGCCCACAGTGTTTTGACGGCTTCTTGAGCATCAGTTCGATCGTGTCAAGCTTCTCACTGAAGCCACATCAATGTAATCTTTCAACATGGCTGCTTGTCAATCTCTTTACATGCTGGTGACAAAGACAGGCGCAGTTTACAGAAAGAAAACAGTGACATACTGAAGACAACCTGCGAAACCAAACACACCTGGGTAAAACATGTCTCTAAGAAGCGTCGCTCTTACCTGGTGCTGCTTCTGAGTTACTAAACACAGCACAACATCTCTCTGAAGCCCATCAGCAGTGACCCTTATGCTACCAACTAGCTGCTTATCTAGGAGTGAGTGAGTGAGTCTGGCGCCTAGCAACCGCTGCCTGTCAGGGAAGGCTGAAGAGGTATGTAGCCAGCAAGAGAATGAATGAATGAATGAATGATGTGTCGTACAGAAAGGAGGAAGAAGGGCCAAGCTTTGAATCCCTGCAGAAAACCTGTGTGTGTGTGTGTGTGTGTGTGAGTCTCTGTGGGCTGACGGTACCTACCGATACCTTCATTAACATACGTATAATGAGGATGAACACAGAAGAAAGGCGGCAGAACAACACAGGCGATGTGGAAAACACAGCTGCTGCGGGTCTTTATGGGCGAGACTGACACAGAGATCGTCTAACGAGGACCCTAAATGAGTTTAAAAGAACAGCGCAGAGAGTTGCTAAGCTGCTTTAAGGCTAAAACTGATGGTAACGTTTCATTATTATCCATATTACTAGATTAATTTAGTCCCGCAGATGTTGCCCCAATCTCTAAGATTTTCAATTTATAATCATCTGGTTTGATAAATATCTTAAAATGATAAATCAAAATATTGTTGGCAATTAATGATCTGTTGAGTGACTGATTAAATACATCACTTCAGCTTCAAACTGCTTTATTAACCCATAAACATGACGACGGTAGAAGACAAGCAATGTCACGGGGTGTTCAACTAGAAAGAAATCAGCTAATGGCGATTTGTAAAAATGATTTGAATCAAAATTACTCAAAGGGAAACACTGAATCTTCTATAACATGCTTGTTTTGTCTGAGACACAGTGTCAAACTTGAAGATATTTGATTTAAAACGACATAACAGAGCCGCAAATCCTCACGTTTGATGCACTTTGAACCACTTTTTTAACAGATAGTTATCAATAAAGCAGGAAGGAAGAGCACGGAACGTATTAATCGATGAAAACGTGGCCGCTGTAGGTCTTTGTTGTTCTAACAAGCATTTACAAAAGCACGTATCATCGGTTAATGATGAACCCACAGACTGCAGAGAGACTATCGCATGTTCGTGGCTCCTCTGAGGGAGAAAATGTGTCATCTGCAACACATTTAACTACGACGGGATAATAGTGGGTTATTTACATTGTAGGCAAATCAGCTGCCACGCTCACCCAGACACACGTCACCAGGTTCACTGTCTTGCCGAATTAAATGCACAAAACGAGGCGGAGGAGCATTAATAAGACGGCGAGACAGAGGAGGGGATGTCTGCAGTGTTTGGATCCACACATCATGTGATGTGTGAACCAGCGAACCATCGGCTCCTACCTGCTATATTCGTATTGTGGCCGTCCCAGTTTAGAGTTGTGCACCAAAGTAGGACGGACTGCAGGAAGGAGCAACTTTCAGACAACCTTGGCCGAATGACTAAGCTTTTAGGGCGAGGACAACAGAGGAGAGAGAAGGTTCGAGAAAAGGGAGAATAAAGGTGAGCAGAGCTGCGAACGGACAGGACCGGCACAGGCGGCGCTACATAAATGAGCTTTTGCAGCCATGCCCGGACTGAAATTAAGGCTGCAACCAATGATTGAGCCTATTATGGATGAATCTGCAGAATATTCTCCTCATTTAACCTCGGGGTTGATAAAATGCGCCATCAAATGTGATAGAGAAACAGAGAAAAGGCGGCAAATTCGTGAGAAAAATGACAAAATTAGGACTGAATCCAGAAACGGTGTGATCAAAGAGCATCTAAACGAGACCGAGCGTTCATCCCTTTGGCACTTTGAGAGTTTTTGATCATTGACGGACGTTTTAGTTGAGAAAGTACTGAGGTCTGATGCACAGCTACACCTGCAAACACGCGTGGGTGAAGCAGAGGGATCAGACTTTCATTTGGTGCTTCATCAAACCGAGCGCCACACCCAAGTCCTCTGGTCGCAGACTGCTTTGTTCAGGCTCTGGCCACCACTGTCTCTCTCTCTCTCTCTCTGTCACACACACACACACACACGCGCTGCACAATGCCAACAGCATATTGCAACAAAGCAGTGGCAGACAGTGGGTCACACGCTCGTCTTGCCTGCCCGTCGTGTTGTGCGTGCGCGCATGCAAATTCCTCTCCCGCGCGCGCGCGTCTGTGTATGCGTGCGTGTGTGCGTGTGTGTGTGTGTGTGTGTGTGTGTGAGGCGGCTGCCAGCGCTCTTCAGCGGGGCGTCGCTTGGCTCCGACTCCCGAACCCACAGCCAGTCCACGGTGACTGAAACCAGACGCCGCTCGCAAAAAACTAACTGACAGCACAGACGGCGCAAATATGAGACAGGCACTTATTAAAGACAGTAATTCGGCTCTCGGGGGGGAAGTGACACGGGCGCTGAACAACGCAGCCCCCTGAGTCTGCAGGCACCCTGTCAAATATGTTTAAGAGCTGCACCGCAGATGCGAGCGAGATGTGACATTATCGGCTGCCTGCGAACCCAAAAATGACACGGTGCTAATTGCAGAGGGGCGAGAGTTTTTCTTACTACTGATTTACCCTCTCAGGGTTTTTCTTTTTCTTTTTCCACGGGCTGGCTTCAGGGGAGAGTGGCTGACGGAGCCTAGATCTGTCAATCCGAGCAGCAGCTCCATCAATCTGCCGGCAACACGGTGAAACCAACAATGCAAGCGTCAGCAGCAGCGGAGCTAAAAGGCGCAGGCCGAGCGCAAACTAACCACCTGAAATCCACTGAGGCGCCTTCACATGGGAGCTCAGGGCTCAAGCAGGCGTTTGGGTTCATCTCTGACTGCCTTCATTTAGGTTTTTCACTTCCTGATGACACACATTACAGCCGATTGGAGCCTCACATCCTCCCGCCGTTGTTTCCTCAAATCGACGTCCAGCCACGTCAGTCATGGTTTGGCTCCCGGCTGCGCTCAGCTGCTCCACTCATGCTCTGAACAGAATAGTTTTTAAAACTGCTTCCTGAGTTGGTAAACAAAATGATTAATGGGATACTTTATTGATCGCTGTGGGGGGAAATTCCCCTTTGCTTGCCCGAGTCTGTTGACTTCTGAGTGTCAGGGCCTCGAGGCTTTCAGGGATTCAGAGAACTGATCAAAGACACGTCAGTGGGGCAGATGACTGCGGGCTTAATGCTCGGACTGGGGTCATGTGGATCATGTGGATGGGCTCTAACACTAAACCACCCAGAAGCTGACAGCCAGAGGGAAACGAAGTAGACTCGAAGGGAAACTGTGTCTTCCTTTAACCTGCGTCTTGTTTTTGTGACGACACTGCGCTCTCGGTTGACTGCGGCGGTCTGGAGACGTGGAGGCATCGCAACAGAAATGATGTGTCCTACTGAAACAATGAAGAGTTCACAGACAAACGTCCCGGTTCAACAGTGCACTCGTTTTCAGTATTATTACATCTAAATAAAACGGTTTATATAACCCTAGATAATCTAATTAACTGTTGCTGATTCTGTCTCTGAAACTAATTCAGACCATCCCGGAGGTAAAGTCTGAAGTCTGAGAATCATTCAAGGTGACCTTTAGGATAATTAAAAGACACTGCAGATGATTAGATGGCAGGTCATCAACCTTTTTGCTTGATTAATATGAAAAGGTTAGAGACTAGAGATCAACCTGTTACACCTGCACAGCCGCTGTCCGTCTGTCCCGACAGCAGCAACACTGCCGCATGTGTGCATGTGTGCATGACGTCCCACCTCTCCTCACAGCTCTTTGTAGCATTTTAGCGTCTTTCAGTTTATTGTTTTGGTTTCTGCTACTTCGCCGTCGTTTGACTGTTTGACTCTCTGTGAAAAGCGCTGCACCCGCTCTGCAGACGCACAGTTCACTGCTAGGCGATAAGCCCGGTGGAGCTTTTATCAGTTAAAGAGCCAGATATTTCCCCGAGGAGCATGTGAAGACCAAAAAAAAAATGATTAAAGTGAGACGAACAGCAAATATTGACCTCATCCAGCGGCCAGAGACAGGACTCCTAATGAACTGTAATGTTGCTGCGAATCTGCTGGCTGAAACTAGCTTGTGCATTAGATTACAAGATGAATGTAATGTGTCTCAAATCAAAAAAAGATTTAATATCACAAATCTGACACAGTATAGGACGGGCAGACTGGACATGCCTACAGAAGTTGCACAGAGCCCTAATTCAGCCTCACATCTTAGTACAAAAGCCTGTTTGTAGTGGTTCAACCTACATCTGGGGAGCTTTATATTGTCCGCCAGAGGGTAAATGGTTCGGGACTCACATGAGCTGCATCTTCAGGGTTGAGACAGTCGGCCTTAACACTGTTAGCTGCAGGGCGCCGCGCCATTGGAAATCAGTGAGTATGATGTTATCGTGAAGTGATGGGTCAAACTATTAAATTTAGACCCAAACTTTCTCTGCACAATCTGTGCAGCTCCTTTATCATCTAAAACCAGACTCTCCTGTGTGTCTTAATCTTGGGGTTTTTTGTTATTGTAAATATTTAAATGCCATATCTATCTTCGACTTGCAGTACTTGTTTTTTACGGTCTTATTTTTCTTTCTGTGCGTGTTTGTTATTGGGCACCAAATGCCAAGACAAATTCCCTGTATGTGGAAACATGCACGGCAGTAAATCGCACTCTGATTCTGAAGCTCGCAGAGTCCTAATCTGCAGAGAAGACCTGCAGGCTGGTTGGTTTAATAGGAACCCTTCAACGTGCATTAATGCCGACACTCTCCCTCTCTCTCTCTCTTAATCATCCCCGTTCCCTGTCAAACTTTCTCTTCCTGTCTCTGCATCTGTGATCAGCCGAGCAGGACGGAGTGGAGCGTGGTGACACTGCCGGCTGCTCTTTGCCCCTGGGCGGTGCCAGGGGAATGATCCATGCCCTCACCGGCTGCTCCATGTTGCAAGAGGCACTGTCAAGTTCTCCAGCTCCAGCGGCAGCGACCAAAACGAGTTTATTTGCACAATGTGAAATCTTTGTTACGCTGTGTTTATACCTACAGCGGCGACAGCCATAGAATGAGGTTAAATGAATAATACAAAGAGATGTGAGGCGCGATAATGGATGCAGAAACTCACAGAGGGCCCGGCTTTGAACAGCTGAAAGAATAACAAACAGCGGCGCCCCGCTACGAATCAAGCCATGTTGGAATCAAAAGGACTTCTGCTATCATGCTAACAATCTGCGCCAGTGACACATATTACACTGCAGCAACTCCTTTGAAGGAGACCGTGGAAAAAGTGAAAGTGATTTTAATATTATAGGACAGCTGCACGAGAGAGAGAGAGAGAGAGGCAGAGAGAGGTGGGATTTCACGCCGGCTGTCTGTTTTTGTTTTGGACGCCGTTTCTTTGAGTGTTATTCTCTAAAGAATGTGTAAAATCCAACAAAGGAGAATGTGTTCGTGAATTAACCTCGCCTGGGGATGAAGGCTTGATAAAAAAGAAAAAGGAGGAGCAGACGTGTCTGTGGGAGGTTTTCCTCGTGGTCCTCCCGCAAACACTTGAACGCTCACGGTTCATCGTCAGCCTTTTGACAAATCACCTTCAGCGTTCGTGTCACATGAGTGTCACAGAGGTTGGCGGGTCGGCGTGCGGCCTCAAAACATCAGCATTAAAACAGCAGGGGAGCATCAGCCGCCGTTGTTCCGCTCACCGAATGATCCAACTGTGTGGACAACAAGGAAGTATGCAGGATCCTTTTCAGACGCGACAATGCCAGATTTTTTTTTTTTTTCCCCCTGCTACAGCTGTTTGTGATGTTACATTTTGAACTTGGAGGCGAAACTTGATCCGTGTGACTTTATCTGAACTCGAACGACATAAAATAAGACGTCTTATTCGCTAAAACAGCTGGGCTCTGGGGTTTTTAGCGAGCAGGAGTCAAATGGTGCCTTGGTTTGGGACTGTTTTCTGCTGCGGATTAACGCACATTCGGCGCTCCGGTGAGCGTTTCCTGCAGCAGGTGAGCGTTAGAGTGACTGAGTCAGACTAAGAGTCCAACAGTGTGGCTAATTTGTGTGTTTTTAACAGACAGAGCTCATTGTCTGCGTCGGGACAAAGGACATATGCTATTTAAGATGCCCCACGCACAGACACCTCCTCCACCGCCATTGTGGAGGGCTCTATAAATACACCTGGTTAGAGATGCATATAGACGCCCTGACACGGTATGTGAAACACTGACCTCATCCTGGTATTGTCTTACACGGAGCCTTGAGCGTCGCCGCGGCAGGTTTGAGCGTGATTTGACTGCTCAAGCAAGGACGCGGGGATCCAGTGGCAACCAGTCACGCACAACAAAACCATCTTTACTCAAAGCCATCAACTAAAGAAACGGGAATGCGGGTCAGCGGGCCTCTGGATTGCAGTGATTTTACAGTAGATGGGCTCTTTAGCTCCGCCCTAAATCTGCTGATGAGCTTACGCCCATGATCTAATTCAGACATCATCATCGTCGGAGCTCGTGGATTATGACAAACCTATGAGAAAAGTGATTGGATGTCAGTAAGTATGACAAAGGTCAGATCATGTAGACCAGTTGTTTGTCCTTCTATAAAAGCAATAACAAGGAGGCAGGCAGAGTTGAGCCGGGTCGACTGTAAATGTACGACCTCACGAACATGTCTTTGCTGTGCTCAGTCAGAGATGATTCAATGATCTGTAACATTCGCGGCTGATTGAAGCAATCATCCCGCTGACTGAACTGCAGCCTAAGGACGAAATTTTGTTAATTACGTAACCTTGAAGTGACAGAAACGTTGATCCTGATGATTTCAGTGAAATCCTCACTGACGGTTTCATTGATTTTAGGCCTAAATATCCAATCTTGCGACATACTTTCTGCTTTTAAGGCATGTATAATTATTAAAGTTCTTATGGCTGCGTGTATGCCCTGGCATACGTGCTTTTAGTGGGAATTCCAAACTAAACGAATCTGCTGATCATCGGCTGAAAGGTAAACAGTCCTGTCAAGCCGCCTCTGCAGGATCATTTGGTAAATGTAGGTGCAGGCATTTAAAAAATAGGGAAATGCAGTAATCTCCAGCCTTTTCCCCATTACACATTACACAGGACACACCTCACACCGTCATCATTAACAGTCTGCAATGCACCAAAGTAAATCACCCTATATGAATGATGTTGGAGCCTCGTAGCAAAGGGTAAAAGAGCATTTCATTTCTATGCACAAATAATGAATCTCCTCAGCATGTGAAGCTTTGAAACGTCCCGCTGAATCTCAGTGGAGCTGCCCTGTAAGAGGACAGGACTCTCTCTCTCTCCCCTCTCTGGATACGGGGTGGAGTTCATAAATACTGACGCTCCGTGACCTTAAAGGCAAAAAAACCAGAGGAATTACTGTTTTGGACGTGTTAAAGATGCCGACTCAAGTGTCTGCAGTGTCTGCAAACAAGCTGTCGGAAAGGGGATTAGAGGCTTTCAGTCGATATGAATTATTAAATGAAATGGTGTTTCCTATTTCGACACCCTTCTCCTTGCATGTGGCTGCCGCTGTGATGTTTGTGTTTGCTCATGTTGACTGTGACTGGGTAGCAAACGTCAGCGCGGATGCTCTTCCTCCGCCGTGACGCCGTCATCTGTCGCGCGTTGGGGAACGGGGCATTTCTGAGTTGCTGCGTTCGCTGGTGCAGCCGGAGCTGTCAGAGCAATGTTTTCAGCCCTGCTCTCGAGAGCCTTGCCACTTACATAATAACCCGAATGAAATGTTAATGTCAGCAAAGTCGACGACGCAATGAGGGAATTATCCACCGACTCAACCGGCAGCAGGGAGGGTGAGTCAGGCCAGTCGACTGCAGATCTCCTGCAGGAGGTGAGAGGCACTCGTCTGTCCTGGCATCTCCAAATAATGCGGCGGTAATGGCTTTATCTCCTCCTGTGGCATCTCACGGACGTGGCCACGGGCCGGCAGAGACGCGTCGCACGCAGCCACGGCTCCTCTGTGCTGTCGCTCAACACAGGCACTTCAGAGAAGGAGGAGGGCGGGTCGCCTCTTGAAGCTTTTGGGCTCGTGGACAGAGACCTCGGGGGCACTGCTCGACTGGTCTGGTCTGACCGAGACCGTGCAGGCCTGTTTTAACGCGTCAGACGACTAAATTCAACCTAATTTCAGCTCCAACTGAAGCCTGGGTGACAAACCAGGTTTGTTTGAGCTCCAAACTGAGTGATGGTGTCAAATCCACATAAGAAAGACCGCTTAAGAGTATTTATGCTCTAATGCTCTTGTTCTGAGCCTTTAAGCAGCTGTTTCCTGGACCTATTTCTGCACATTCACTACATTAAAAATAAAGTTTTTTTATTTTTATTGAAAAAAAAAGTTGACTTAACTTTTTGTGCCCTATAATTAACACTGACGCTTCTCCTTTCGCAGACTACAGTTCATCTAGATCTTGACAAGAGCTGCAACAGCTATTGTCTTCGCCGGGTTTATTGTTGTCTTTGTTCAGTTCCTAGAATCATTCATCAATCGTTTGGACACGAAACGGGAGAAATGTCCACGCTGACTGCTTGCAAATGGCTTTGTTTGTCCGACCAACACGATTAAATATCATTCACGATGAAGCAAACCAGCAAATAGTCACATTTAAGCAGCTGGAACCAGGGAAGTTTGCCAAAAAAGGACCTTTATCGTGGACCAGCTTTCTGACCGCTGCCGAATCGACCGCTTGACTCATCGTTTCAGCTCTAACCATGACAATGTAAAGCTGCAAACACATGACAACAGGGTGTACTGATGGAATAAAAGCTGCTTCAGGCTCCTCTGTGCCTGATTTGATTGTCTGCGGCTGTTTGCTGTGATCAACAGGGCATCACACACACACACACACACACACAGTTTCACACACAGCATTAACCTCCATCCACAGCAGCCTCGCCAGTGTTTAAGTGCACACATCCTTGTGTCCAGCTGTAGAACTGCCTCAGCCGTGCCCCGTCGGCCAGCAGCGCTGTGATGTAAGCAGCCTTCACGCATCACACATGACGAAAAATGTCACAGGCGTCCGTCACCGCACGAGCAGACACAGAAACAAAGCAGCCTTTTACGCCACCGACGTGACACGAAGCCATTCAGAGCGCCGGCTTTCATCTCTCTGCGACAATGAGCCCGACCTGCGCTGCTCCGGATGGATCGAGCTCCTCGGTATCTCATCCATTTATACCAGTGCGTCACGTTTATTAGTGCCGCTGCTGCTGCTGCTGCTGCTGCACTGTCTCCACACACGCGCGCGCACACACACACACACACACACAAAGAACTGCAGCCCAGATGTGGCGTCCAGCATACACCGGGCAACATCTGCAAGTGCACATTTACGCATTATGTAAGAAAACAGCGTGACATTTATCCGAGGCGGCGGCGGCGGCGGCGGCAGCAGCGGTGGCTACGAAGGGGTGAGGAGGGGGGCGGGGGGAAACCTCGGAGCCCTGCGTGCGTACAGGACTGCTGGGGGGTTGTAATTGACCGTGTCGATGCATTTCTTTCTAAATAAGACGTGATACGTGGTCTGGTGTATCTGAATGAGGAACAGGAGGCTGCAGCTGATGTTACAGTGACAGGCAGCGGACGACCCGCAAGACGGAGGTTTGACATTTCCCACTCGGAGCGGTGCTGCTGCTCCGTTTTACTGACAGCAAAAACAAAAAAAAAAAACAAAAACCCGCAAATGCTGCGTGGAGTCAAACGTGGGGAAAAGCGGGCTTACCTCCTCCAGTGTGCCTTCGGTCCGCTGCTCCGTAAAGCTCCCCGCTATAAACCCTCTTCTGTGACGAGGAAGAGCAGCGAAGCCGTGCGCCTCCTGTCCAAAAAAACACTCGGCTTGATTTTACCGCAGGGAGAAACGCTGTCGTGCGTAACAGCCCGCACCACGTATCCCGCAGCTCAAACCTCCAACTCTGCAGCAGATACGATCCGGTTTTAGCGTCCCCCTTCTCTGTGTGTGTGTCTTAGTCCTGAGAGCTTGTGTTTTGAGTCCTGCCGTCACGTCTCCTTCCTCCTACGGCTCCTCTCTGCTCCGCTCTCTCTCTCTCTCTCCTTTTTCTTCTCGTCTACAAACGCCGCTCCTGTCGTACCGCGCGTGCACTCGCGCTGCGCGTCCACGTGCGGCCGTAGGGTGGGAGCTATATAGCGAGCGGCGTTACGGGTGGGTGGGATAATGGGAGGGACCCTCGTGCGAAATAACACCGACTGTTTTCAAGTGAGTGTTTGGCGAATTCAGTTCAGTTTTCCAATAAATGAAACAGCGTGAAGATGTGTTTAATAGGTAATAGACAGACATTGTCACTCAGCACATGACTGACATGAGTGTGGGGTGTGGCCAAAAGTGTGTACAAACCCCCTTCAACACACACACACACACACACACACTTTTTTAAATAAAATTTGATTCTACATACAATATTTGGTATTTTTCCCTTTTAAAATGAATTACATGTGGGCATATACATTACATATAGGAACACTACACACACACACAAAACAATAAAGTTTCAGCTTATTCACTAATCTCAATTAAATAGAGAACACAGTCTGTCTCATCATTTTGAGATACAGAAAACACATCTCTTTGTTTATGTGATGCACAAAGACTGACTTGGCCGACGTACTGACACCAGTTAGTGACCGCCATAATTCCTAACGTGCACAAAGTTGTGATCGGTGTTTTGGTTTTCTATATCTGTTGCATCTTGTAATTACATACTGCACGACATGACCGTACTGTTGATTTAATTGCCGCCGCTGTCGGAGAGGTGCTGCCAAGAGATGTAATTATGTGCAAACATTCCTGCGCGATGCCAGGATGGTTTGATGTCTCTCGTGAACTCCTCTGTAACACCTCCAACACTCCCGATGGTGTTTTTATAGATGAGCGCGGAGGAGAAGCTTTAATGCTACAAAAGAGGCTGGAGGTAAAACACAGATAGTCTCTGTGGACGGCAACGGTTTGGTTAGCAACCGCCATGGGCCTACTGGCTTACCCCAACAATTATTATAATGATTGCCATGAACGTTTGTGGGGATATTCACGCTCGCCAGAGGATGAAGCTCTTTGGTGTCGGTGATCAAACGACCTTTCTTCTGGTCCCATCAGCAGGTCAAAGTCATTAATTTAACCCATTGGTATCACTATATATTCACCAATGGATGTGTTGTTGTGAAATTTGGCATTCATGGTCCCCAGAGGGTGAGCTGTCACGACTTTTGCAATGCTTTGACTCACCTTTGAGCACCAACAGCAGGTCGAAATTCAGGGAGCTGGCTTCAGGAACTGACACAAAACTGGACATTCATTGTACCCGGAGGATGAAGCCTTTTTCAGTTTTAGCTGTCTGCATGGCCGTAGCCTGCTGCTGACCTGTGGGCCACACGGGTGAAGCTTTTTATGACTGGCTCACTAGTTTGGCCTGGATATAAATGTAGATACGTGAGTCTGGCATTTGACAGCTGCAGGTATGTACACCGACTGACAGGTTGTGGTTTTTATTTGGCAACCTTACAAAAAAAAACAAAACAAAGAAGCTTACGCTCGAAATGAGTAGGTATGAGGGTTTCCATACAGTAAAGAGTGAGTGTTCGACATTGATTCATTCATTTTGTAGAAACGATGGAGTGTTTGTGACTTAATTATAAGAATGAGTAACAGGTTCTTTCCTCTTTGAGACGTGTTGACAACAAGCTCCCCGTGAGTCAGTACTCCCCACACACAACACTCCTCCTTGTCAAAACGGATTTGTCAGTCGAAAGGTCAGTGTCGTTTCGTTTTCGTTGCCACCGTGGGGGTGTTCAGTGAAATTCGACTCTTTTTGAGGCACATAGATGTAACACACGCGGTGAATCTTTGGTGAATCTAATTAGAGAAGATTTAGGAGCAGATCTCAGATAAACTGCTCCAGGGCTGCTTACTCTTGACAGACAATACCACTGCCGGCAGGGGACTGGCACTGTTTACCTTCAAGAGTGTGACAGTGAAGAAACAGATCGCACACACTCCTGTGGCGGGTTTGAAAACATCCCACCTGTTTTTCACGGGATCGGTTTCCAGCCTGGTGACATATTTACCGGCCAGACATTTTGAAAAGGAAATCCTCCCTTCAGCCCTGAAAGTTGGAATCCAACTCCGCGTCGAGGGGCCCTCGGCGTGCACGTTCAGACCGGCGTCAGTGTCCAAAGTGACAGGCGCTTCACAGAAAACATAGCAGAGACAGTGGCTGAGGGCAGAGGGTGGGCTGATGCAGACAATAGACTGGAAAGGTTGAAACGGTGGGGAGCATAGCCAGGAGGGCCACGGGACTCTTCTGTCGGAGAGAAAACTGAGATGGGATAAAAAAAAAAAATTCAAAACGACAAAGGGGCCTCTTGGTATTTTAAAAAAATGTGACATTTGCACATTTTTACAGTAAATTATGAATCCATGTTGCTGCCAACAGGTAGGTGAGAAGATTGATACCACTGTCCTGTACAGTAAATATGAGGCTAGCTGCAAAACTGAGGTAGCCTCGCTCCATCCATTGGCAACAAAACCTCACATTAACATATTAGAAACAGCTGAAAGTGTATACACAGCATTCACTAACTTTAGACAAGAAAACAAAGACATTACATAAACACGAAACACTTCAGATCAGAAATGGCAACGTTCCCACGCCCACCTAAGATGACGCACTGTCTGATACCTGTCGCCCCACCGTGATCTCATGGACATCCCATCATTTCATCATTCCCAGATAATTTTTCTTTGTGTCATGATTTCCTAATTAAGTCTGATGATGATGGTGATGCTGGGCAGACTTTGTGACTCATGAAACCAAGGACAGAAATAGAACCAACATGAAAAAGGTGGATTCACTTGGCGCCGACTTTGTCTGATATTTTCCCGGTAATGTGGGAAATAACCCACATGAATAAGCTGACGCTTTCCCGGATTCAAATCACCACAGTGGATAAAGTCGGTGATGCATTAAATGCTGCACATATGGTACAAAACACTCAAATACGTTAAAAGCAAAAGGATCCATGCATCCATTGTATTGAAATGTCTTAATTAAACACGAGAGCTATGTGTTTCAGTCTTCCTCTGATGTTGTACAGATGATAAAGTAGTTTGCACAGAGGGACTCAAACCTCCTCTGTAATCAAGCCCACTGTAGTATCTGGATTTGTACTTTACACGTCTTACACGTCCTTATCAAAAAACACTCACACGAGGATGAAAATCCTGTTATTAATAAATAACTGTGAACCGAGCACTGTTAGCTAGCTAAAATTGTTAGCATAGCCAAGGGCTTACAAAGCTTTGTATCCTTTTAATACAGTATGCTATTTAAATCATTATTAGCATTATTATTAGTATTATTACATACACAATAAGCAGAAAGTGTCTACGTGCTTCCTCAGACAGGCCGCGTCCCATTAGGAAACCACTGTATTATATAATGATATTATAACGGCACAGAACTGGGCCACAGGTTGCATCACTTATTTGGACACTTTGACCTTCCGCAGAGCAATGGATGGATGAATTTTCTGCTGTAACTCATTATTTTACTTTCTAACAGATCGGGGGCCAAATACATGTACAAGGAATGCTACAGGCAGAGTTTTTGTTTGTGTATAAGTGTTTGGTTTATCTGTGGATCCATGCCACCCTCCACATAATGATTGGTAGCCGGGCACCCCAACCTCCCATATTTCAGCTTGGTGCTGGGTACCTTTTGCTACTGCCTTGAGTTTTATGGGGCCAATAAAAATCCCTCTGCAGCAGGCCTCCAGCACTGGCAGCTGAATAATGATTACAACAACATAAGCCCCTTTTAGTGATACCAAACAATTAGAGGCCAGGGGAGATTGGATAGCTCACATCCATCATTCAGCCGTAAGCCCGTACGTCAAAACAATGTGGCTATTTGCTCAAAATGAGATTACTCCTGAGAAGTCGCACATGGAATAGATGTTTTGGGTTCAGCTCAAATGTTAAAAATGACAGTGTGCAGCGAGAACAACATGAGACCTGTGTCAGAGGCCTTAGGATAAATATGGTGAAGGAGCTATAAACTCTGTCTTCAGGCGGATCCCGGAGGATCGGTGAGCCAGCTCCACAGCAGACACGGGGGCCAGCAAAACAAATCAAAACACAGTATACTCCTCATCTCTGGATAAACAGTGTGGTGTTATGGCTTGTTTACTGCGGTGTTGCAGCTGCAACTCTCTACTTCCATGTGCCAATCCTCCGAGAACAATGCGAGGATGTGATTATTTTTGATAATCTCAACGTAAGCTGCCAGGCTGTGGCAACACTTGGCTGTTTAGCTAAGAGGAAACCTCAAACAACAAACAAAGAGGGTTTTTATACAATGCTACAACGCTGTATATTAATTTGACCAATGTATACATCATTGACTGATTCCTATAATGTGATTTCAGATGAAGAATCATGGTTATCAGTAGCAACTTGTTTACAATCCTGACCAAAATTCTCTCCTACCAATCAGTTCATACGCCTCTCAGCATGAGTCAGGATGATCTTTCAATGCTGCATTTTCCAAATATGTGAAAGTGGTGATAACATTTGATTAGAATAAACAGTGGGATGGATAAGGATCAAGGACAGTGACTGAGCACGCTGTCTGACTGAATAGCGACCACACACACACACACAATACACGCACGCGCGCACACACACACACACACAGCACCACCACCTGATCAGAGAGGTCAGAGGTCAGAGTTCAGGGTCAGCTACAGCACAGCACCCCTAACAGAAATCCTAACAGCTGATTTACTGCACTGACCATGAATCAGCTGCTTCGGGGAGTTCTACACCAAAGATATTTCTTGACTGGTCAGTTTTAAGTTGTTTTCAGATAAAGCGCTAAATACTCCCAGTAAATGAAAGGCGGGATTCATCTATATCTGACATTAAAGGGCAATGTCGCCCCCTGGTGATGAAAATTATTGAATCATTATACCTGAAGCCAAAAGGTGAGCTATAAATTTGAAATTACAATACCTCAGTTCGGTTGAGTTATATTAATTTTCACCTTTTTTATTTGTTTACCCCTTGGTATTAAAAGTAAAAAATGTAGTGACCGAGTTTACTCAAATTCTCCAATAAAGTCTAATTGTAAAATGAATTTCAGTGTCCAGTTTCCCTTTTAAAGAAACACTTACAGTTGTTGCCACGAGGAGAGCTGTTTCCGAGGAATGTGGATTCATTTTATTAAATATTTAAAATGTGGCATTTCTTCAATTTTCTCCATTTTTCAGATGCTGTTGGTTTTTTCAGGATAAACACAAAAAGGTCGCGCCTTAACGTCGTCACCATCGCTCCTGCCTGTGATGTAATCAACACGCGCGCCACAGAAAGCTCTCTAAGCGGTAAGCATTTTATCTTTTACAAACCGATATCAAAACTCTGCTTTAATTAAACCTTATGCCCTTTCGCTGGGTTTGTATATAGAGGATTTGCAGCAAATACAGTTTGCTGGCTACGTGTTATAACATCAGGCGCAGCGGTGACTGAAATTTTGTTGATTCATCTTCATTTGTGTTCACAATTCAGTTTAGCTAACGTTATTAACCTAACGTTATAGGTTAGCACAGGACTGAGCTAATATAGCTGCAATACAACATCAGTCAGTGTAAAGTAACGCTGCTAGTTGTTTGTCGTTGGCTGTTGTACATTACAGACATTTGGCGATTCATCATTTTGCCTTTCACTTTCACAATCGGCCGCAGATGAGCAAGCTAACGCGTACTGACTGCTGTAAACTAGCATGTTAGCACCGCTCCACTTCACTGTGCTAATAAGAGCAATTAGATGACCATTGTGTTTGTTTTCCACAGTGGCAAGCTTTGACTGCAGTCTCCAAGATGGTGAGTAAGCTGCATAGTGCCAGCATGAATGACGAGCTGGGTTTAAAGACTGAGGTTAATGATGAAACCGATGCGTCTCTGCAGCCAGTCAGCTGTTTGACATGAGTTTAGATTTGAAACCATAGCCGATGGTGTTTCCAGTGGTGCTCCTCAGAAGCTTCTCTGGTCTTGTCATGATACACCATAGTTATTAATCCATCCATGTATCTATGACATGGCTGTGACTTTTACATTGATTCAGTGCAAAACAGAGGGATGCTTGTTCCACAGATGACTTTGTAAACAGACGGGTGACAAATAAGAGGAAAGACTAACATAATTAATTCAGGATTTATGTAGATACGTACAGTACGATTATTTATGATCTCTTGAATCGCCCCCCCCCCCCCCGGGCATGATTTTAATTACTGACAGATGTGTGGACTGTATTCTGAAGTTAACTCAGTTCTAATTCGGTTTCAACTGTTTATTGTTGCCTTTCAGTCCCGTCGATATGATTCGCGAACGACCATCTTCTCGCCAGAGGGTAAGGGACCCACATAACAATGTCCCTGATGAGGCTGCAGGTTGTTTATTGTGTAAATGCCCTTCTTCTGTTATCGGTGCACCCTTGGTTTTTGAGGAATACTACGCATGCAATCCATCAAGCGTGTTTGCGTTCTCTCCGTGCATGCGTCGCTCACAGGGCGTCTGTATCAGGTCGAGTATGCCATGGAAGCCATCGGGCACGCCGGCACCTGCCTGGGGATATTAGCCAATGATGGAGTGCTGCTGGCTGCTGAGAGGAGGAACATTCACAAGCTGCTGGATGAAGTGTTCTTCTCTGAGAAAATCTACAAGCTGAACGAGTGCGTTACCTCCCAATTGTTGTTATCTTCGGCGCGTTAGTCGGCAGCGTGCAAACGGTTGTTGTTTACGTATCTTCAAAGGGCAATATCTTTCCATTCTCTTGCAGAGACATGGCGTGCAGCGTGGCAGGGATCACATCAGATGCCAACGTGCTGACCAATGAGCTTCGGCTCATAGCACAGAGGTAAACTCCAGTCAGAAGCTCCTCTCCTCTTCATCTCTGCCGCCAGTAAAAGGCTCCAGTCCGAATGTCGATGTGACTATAATGATATGTGTTGCTGTTCCAGGTACCTGCTGCAGTACCAGGAGCCAATCCCATGCGAGCAGCTGGTCACAGCTTTGTGCGACATCAAACAGGCCTACACCCAGTTTGGAGGTACAAAGCAGCACCGCGCAGTTCTGTTCAAACAAGGAGTGTTTCAGCGACAAACAGAGTTTACATTCTTTTATACGGTGGTCAAATTGTGCATTTTTAGATATTTTCTTTTAAATATTTGGCTGATTAGTATGTCAGTTGAAGCCTGCTTCAGCTTGGCAACCATAGTCTGACACACCCACACCCTGTCATATGTAAACAAAACTGGTTTGTGCAAATAAACGGGCAGTTCATTTGTTTGGCTGCCAGACTGCCCCAGAAGTAGATCCAATTAGCAGCGATGATTAAAAACAATAAAAATGCGCATAGCTGTTGGAGCTCAGTACTTTCTAAAATATTCTGGATTAAAAAACAAAATTAAAGTTGGGAACACACAGACACTTCAGCTGAAACAGGATTATAAAGTTACTGTGTGTGTGTGTGTGTGTGTGTCTGCTCTTACAGGAAAGCGTCCCTTCGGAGTCTCGCTGCTCTACATGGGCTGGGACAAACACTACGGCTTCCAGCTCTACCAGAGCGACCCCAGTGGAAACTACGGCGGCTGGAAGGCCACCTGCATCGGAAACAACAGCGCTGTAAGTCTCTCGGGTGTGCTTCAAGGCTCCTGGCTATCATACTTTCAGTTAAAAGGGAAATTGATATACGTGGAGTCACAATATTTGAAGTTGAGCACTGTGCCCCTGTGTGCTAAAGCTGCTGTTCCACTCAGTGACACTGGAGGGCGCAGCTGCTCAGCTTTTAAAGACGGTGTCCTTTAAAGGAGCCGAATGCTCGTGATAAAGAGAAGTGCCGTGGCCTACTTTGTGCTGACTCTTGGGGCAGCTAATTGTGTAAGTCGTGATTCACGGTGGCTTTGCTAATCTCGGCAAGTCTGCACACAGAAGCTTTGTGGGTAACAGAGCATTGTGGGAACACTTTTGTCCGAGGGGGGCTCACGGTACCCTGAGTGCATGCACTTTTAGTTCGGGCGCCTCCAGTGAGGAAACGCACACCTGATCCTGACAGAGTTAGTGTTGTGCTCCACACAGAGAGCCGTTCAGGGGCTGATATCAGATTTGGCAGCCGGTTACATTCTGAAAGAAGAGGATAAACCGAGCTGTAGATGCAGGATCCGCAGCTGAGCACAGGGAAAAGCCCACTCTGCATGTCTTCTTTTGTAAATTCTGCAGCACTAACAGGAAGAAGAGTGTCTTTGAAACTCCATTTGTCTCTCTTTGTGCTCTTTGCTCACCTTCCAGGCAGCTGTCTCGATGCTGAAGCAGGACTTCAAGGAGGGAGAGATGACGCTCTCCACAGCCCTCGCTCTTGCCATTAAAGTTCTCAACAAAACCATGGACGTCAGCAAGCTGTCTGCAGAGAAAGGTGCAGATTTGAGCAGTTGGATACAAAGAAACATGTAGAAACTGTCTATGTTGAGAGCAAATGAATGTCATACTCGCAGCGTTTGCAGTCAGGCCGCCACGCAACCAGCACACACAGTCAGCTGCTAACTCACCGTCTGCGTTTCAGTGGAGATCGCCACCCTGACGCGCGAGAACGGCAAGACCTGCATCAAAGTGCTGAAGCTGAAGGAGGTGGAGGAGCTGATCAAGAAGCACGAGGCGGAGGAGGCCAAAGCCGAGAAGGACAAGAAGGAGAAGGAGCAGAAAGAGAAGGACAAGTAGCGTGACGCCGGGCCCGAGCCTTCCTTCAGCTTTTTTTTTGCGTGTGAGAACGAACGTGAGCTTGTGAGTGCGTGCATGTGAAAACTTCGGTTTGTCTGCGTTTGTGTTGTTTCTTAAAATAAATCCAGGTGATGAACTATTGACTGCTGACCTCTGTCTTCTTCAGCTCGTCTTTTACGTGTTGATTACTTTACGTTTTTGGACATAAAAAAGCTCAAAACATTCTGCTTTTATTCACGTTCAAAACAAACATTACTTGATGGTTGAACTAAACTGAGTAAAAGCCGTCCCTTCCATTACTTTTCTAATTTACGTGGATTAACATTTGAAATCAATACAGGATTAGAGCTTGATGTGAGTGCGTCGCTCTGTTCTTGGATGGAGCAGATGGTCTTAATGTACCCCGCGCAAAACTGTGTAATGCATTCACGTAAATGTTATGAAATGGGAGTCAGGGATTACGCGATGAGAACACTGGCGCCACTTTCTGATTGTTACCTGGCAATAATATTAATTTAAAGTGGCAGCGATTTATTAAAATGCCCCAAATGTCACAGAACTATCATCTGAATCTGCAGGGTTTCAGCTTTACAGAGATGAACACTGACTCCCAGGAATGATAATAACTATAATAACTGCTGCAGCAGGTGTTTTGTAGTTCACCATATCGTGCACTTGTTTATTACTTGTTTTGCTGCCTCCAAGCAGCCCAGAAAAACAATTACTGCATGTTTTCAGTCATGCAATGCAGGGTTTTCCTAAAGAAAACGCTCCATGAAGCGCTTCAGCTGCATTCACACCTTGACACCGTGTGGCAGGGTGATGCAGCCATGTTGCTTTTGGACACGGCCAGTCGGAAAATCATGTTTGTTTCTCTGCTTCACTGCGTTTATCCACTGTCTATCGACTTGACAACCTCGGCAATGCTGCGTAGTACGCCTTTAAAGACAGTTCTGGAGCTGTCCATCATAAAACAAGTTCAGATCTCCATTAACAGCCATTGCATGGAGCTCATGGTTAGTCTGCCAGCTGCTGGTTTCTCAATGTCAAGAAAGATGGCAAACACATGAACTAGTAGTCTGTGGAAAGCTTCAAACTCATTAAGATCTAATGATGTGACCCAGCGCTTCAGGTGTCACCAAGGTTGAGCAGATTGCGCCAACTGCTGTTTCAGAGGTCAGGCACAAACACCCGAGTCTCTATTTTGAAGCCACGGTGAACACGAAGAAGCGCAGACGTGCAGAAAACGTGTCAAATTGGTAAAATCTCCCTCTGCAGATAGAGAACGCGTGATGCGGTAGAAAGCTCCGGAGCCACTAAATGGACCTTATTTTGTCAGCAGTGGTTGTGTCAGGGCACATTAGGAGATCATGCAGCGCAGAAGCACGGAAAAGTAGGTTTTCACCCGAGCGCATCACATTTGATCTGGCTGTCGGGCTTCGGTGCGGTTCCACTGCTGCAGTGTAAGTCTCTTTAGAGGGGATTAGCTATTGACCGGCCGGCTTTAACTCGGCTAAACGGATGCTGGAAACCGAGATGCGAGGACACTGGCGGGCAGTTTCTGGGAAAGGGCATGCCGTGAGTGCGGCTGATGCGGTAACTGCCTATCAGCTTCAATCTGAAGTGACTTTATATAAAGTCAACATAAGATTAAGGCCAGAGGAGAGGAGGGAGGGGAGGGCTCGCTGCCTCTCTGTCTTCTAGTCCAGGAGATTAGTGCCACAGCTCGAGTGCCTGACTTCAGATTGTCAGCACACCGTTGTGACATGATGACATGATGTAAGTATGGGCGCTTGCATAAGGCTCTCACACAGCTGGTGAAGGGGCTTCAGACAGAAAGATTAATGCTTCTCACAGCACCCTGCAAACATAACAGTTGTTTAAAGCTCAACACTACATACAGGGGACCGTCCCAGACTGTCTTCATGCGTAGGCGTTCGTTTTGTTGCCTTTCAGGTGCAGCCTGTCACTAATGATAAGGTGCAGGTGAGTGATAAGAGTTGCACAGCAGCCCCGAGGCGCAAAACACAACAACAATGGATGAAATAAATTTAGAAACGGGAAATATAACAGGAGATCTGCACACGTTAACACGATAAGGTAACGCGACGTGTTTTTAAGAGTGCGTCCTCCACCTTCTCCGCGTTGTGCGCGTGCATGCTGGTGATATGAGACGTTGTTATGAAATGTGATGAAAAAGATGAAAAAGCAAAGGGAAATGCATTGAACACCACGTGGAGCCTCAAGGATACACAGATCAAACAGTGACGATAAACACAACCTTTGTTTGTTTACAAGAAAACTGAGCATTGCACCTTTAATGTTTTCTTAAATCTGATGTTTCCTGCTTTTTTTTCAGCATTTTGTTGCAGCGTTGCTGTGTTTGGCACCTCTGAGCCTCCGTACTGCAGGTTAAAGCCCTGAACACACACAGCGAACAGCTTCTCCTTCAGGAGGAGACAACAAAAGGTTGCAAAACAGGTTGCCGCTGTATTAGAGACTCCGATATAGCACAGCTGAGTCCACCCTGGCCCGGTCACTGAAAATAGATCTGTAGATCAACTGACTCCGGGAGGCTGCAGCCTTTGGCCAGAAGCCAAGCGGTGAGCTGTAATGTGCCGTGAGCCGAGCTGGTTGGAGATTAGCGCCTGAGTCAGCAGCGCAGCTTGTTCCTGAAAACAAAAAAACCACTTTCATTTCCTCAAATCGCTGCGGTACATCAACATTTCCTTATCTCCCATCAGTCTTAGATTGGCCGCCATGGGGTCCCGCTGTTATAATTGTATTATTTTAGGGTTTTACGCACTTAACTCTCTGTGATGTTCCCGCTGCGTGTTGTACTGGAAAAACAACTCTTGGGGTGGTTGTCTGGAAAAACAACAAACTAGTTCAGCTGAGCCCAGTGGCAAGAAACCATGTGACAACTACACACATTCCCAGAAACCAAATCCAAATCAAAAAGAGACAAAAAAAAACAAGTTTATATAATAAGTTTTATTGTTTTTACCCAAGACAAAAATCTCCAGAGTATACAAGTGTGGATTGTCATTGAATGTTTGCTAACTAAGTCACCAAGAACAAAAAAAAAAAAATAATAATCCCTAAAACTATCACAGTAAACATTTGAGAAATATACATACATAAAAATATACCTCTGAGAAAATTCATATATTGACATTTCCTAACAGCTTATAGTCGGGGCTCAATCAGTAGCAACGAAGACTCGTATGATCTGAACACATGCAGGAGAAAAAGCCCACACCCACCCAGTCCCAACACCGACACGGAACAGACCACCATCACGTCTCTCTGAGGTGTTACAGGTAGTATGGCTGGCATGGGGAATGTCGGTTAATATTGCTTTACATACCAGGTTTAAAGTCAGCTGAGTTTAAAATGAAAAAAAAGCGTGATCACAGACACGATGGGTTCTTTGGCGTTTTGTTCAGAGCACTAAAAACCACAGAAAAACAAATCATAGTTATAATAACTCACAGGATCACTCCCGCGTTTATGACTCTAATTGCATATACGGTGATCACCTGAAGTGCTCCTGTTGTACCCCTGCAGTGAGTTTCCTTTCCTCACATAGCTTGAACCTGCCCGGGTGTGAAATTGGACACGTTCGTCGATAAGACTCAAGAGTTAAAACATGAACATTGCACTCTCCTCTTCAGGCACAACAAGCCTCGTTTCAACCTGTACAGGGCTGAGTTAGTCCCAGTTTGTGCCGCTAATGCTAAATATTCAAGTTGCACAGATCTTTCAAATACCAGAAGAGCTGTTAAATCAAAGTTAGAACTGTTCTGGAGATACTTCCAGGAGCAAACAGATGACAAATGACCTGTTTTCTGTATGACAATAAAGAAGGCAGCTGAAAATGACTTTATGTACAATTAAAATGTTCTGATATCAGTTTTATTTCTCCACACTGATCTGAAATTGTATTATTTTTTTTTTATTTTTATACAAAATAAGCCACTTCTTCTGTTCAGAACAACATGAACATGCTCGGATTTCCGAGCAACCTGGACAAAGAAATTATAAAATTCAGCTTTCTAATGGAGAAACAGACTGAGCGTTGTTTGAGCTGCATGGCTGGAAAAGACTTCAGAGCTCCAACGTGCACCTTTCAGTTGCCACTTATGTATTTTTAAAGAGATGACTGAACTAACTTGAATGTAACATTACATGAGCGACACAAACTGGGTCTAAAAGCGCCTCTAGACTCAAACATCATGCGTACACTTAAGTGTAACATTTATCTGGGGCTTCTCCTTTTTCCTTTTTTTTTTAAACTCAACAATTTTTCAGCTCATGAAAAACAAAAAACTCGCGGCGTTTGCTTGTGTAGGTGTGTGTGTGTGTGTGTGTGTGTGTGTGTGTGTGAGACGTGCAAAGTGACAGAGGCGAGAGGCCGTTCCTCCCGCCTAGATCATCAATAACTGACGCCGCCGGCTCGACAGGCTGATTGCTGCACCACGGGAAAGGAAGGAGGGGTTGGCCTCGGCGAGCTGGAAGCTACGCTGCCGTGACACTCAGCACACAGGCTGCTTTGCTCTGACACGTCCGGACACACTTACGGAGCCTTTTCCACATTTGTAGCTTGACTGTTTTGGGCAGACAAGAGCTTAAATATGAAACAAAACAAAACAAAACAGTGTGTGTGACGTGTGCTGGAATGATGCCTTAACATGTATCAGGAAGAAGTGTAAAGAAACGTTTACATGTGCCTTAATGTTAAATGTAACACGTCAGGCTTTCCCCCCTTCTATAATATGAAGCAAAACAACATTTTAATGACCATACCAAACCCAGAATTCCCTCTTTATAGCCCAACGAACACCACCTGCATGGTATACAGCACGCAAAGACAACCCAAAGTCTTTCCTTATAAAAAGGTCGAAGCTGTCAGAGGAGAGATATGCTGAATTTTAATGTAAAACGCCGCCTTCTCCTGACTGCAGAACAGTTGTTTGTCTTGTCGATGGCGGCTCGAACAGAATAATGTGGCCGAGAGAGGGACCGACAAAGCGGGGGAGATTAAAAACCAAACAGAAAAGAAGATGTAGTTCAAGCGACGCCGCTCCCTGATCCTCCAATGCAATTATCCTCAGGGAAAGAAAAGGGGGAATAGGTGGGGGCGTCAGCTTCACATGGAAATCCTACCACTCCTAAACAGCCCCCTTTAATCACAAGTTTATATTAAAAAAAGAAAAAAGGTGACACCTCCCTGTCAGTGATGACGGATGTCTGAGGAGGAGCAGAGGTTTGTGCCGGAGCGAGGGTTGAGGCGGATTCAGGCAGAAGGCGTGTTTCTACGGGAGGGGAGGGAGGAGCAAAGGGAGGGGGGTTCGGGTGAGAGAGGGAGGTGTCAGTAGACGGTGTGACAGTCACTCCTCGTCTGAGCTGCTGTTGTCCAGAGAGTAAACCATGAAGGCCAGATCGGGCCGGGCTGGTACCATGGGGTTGCCCGGCTTCACCATCTCAAAGCCCATGTAGTGGAACGTCTTGATGATGGACACTGTGGGAGGAGGAGACCAGGAGACAGTCAGCTGGCGTGTCACCTGAAGTGTCAGCTTCACTGCATGCTAATTAGCTTTGGTAATTTGAACACCAAACCGAAAACCTGTCCTGCACCGACACTTTTAACAGGATCTTCTTAAGCAGTAGCTCAACATTTTCTTTCCCAGAGTGAGACGCGAATCTCGTGTCGTACGACAACCACACACCTGCAGGCAGAACGCCGTTAGCCTAGCTTAGCATAAAGACTGGAAGGAGGGGGTACTTGCTCTTTCCACAGTTCAAAAATATGCTGAACCCATCTAAAGCTCACTCACTAACTCACTGCATCTTGTTTGTTTGTACAATAGCTAAATGCACACCAGGGTTTAGGATGTGCAGTCGCTGAACTTGTTTGGTGGGTTTAAAAACAGGTCCCACACATTTTTTCTGATGTATTTCATACTTTTTACAGTTTTGTATGTCATAATCTGTCTGTGTTTCACCGGCCCTGTCTTTGAAGACGACTAGGTTACAGCTGAAGCTGGATCTCATGATATGCAGCTTTTTTGGTGAGCAGCAGCTGAGCACCGTGCTGTCTGCAGCTCCGCCTGTAAAGACCCCTGCACCAGCTGACCACATTGTTTATTTCAGTTTGCACAAATCAGACACGCGAGATGTAATGTGCTGGGCAGTGATCCAGCCATGCATAGACTTTACATTTAGTAAATATTATTTGCTATTGACGGGTGCAATATAAAAATGCTGCGAGAAGCAAAACAAAATACATCTAAAATATAGTTTTCAGAACTTCACGCGAGCACTTACGTCGGTCCTCTCTGGTTTTATGGAACCACAGGAACACATAGTTAACTTTCAGCTTCTCTTCCGCGAACTCGAGCAGAGCAGTTAGCCTGAGGACGACACAAACACAGAGAGAGAGAGAGAGAGAGGGAGAGAGAGCTGGTGAACGAGGGGAGAGGTGGTGACGCACACAAAGTCTTTTTTATTTTTTTCTCTTTACATAAGCCCTGCAACTTTACATAATAATGCAGTGGCAGCTGCGAGGCTGGCAGCTCAAACGGCTGGCTCTGTGCCCACAGCAGGCAAGGTTACCCTGTCCCAGCATTGATTACAGGCCAACACAAAGACACGCGGTGAAAACAGAAACTTATTAGCATCCACTTTAATTCAGGGCGACGTGAAAGCCTTAAAACATGGTTACAACCTCTCACGTACAAGTTAGAGCCCCACGGTGTGCAGGCCGACGCTGAACCGCTCGGTTATTTCACGGTTATTTATATTTATTAGATTTGAGGTTCATTTCTCTCAAACGTGGACTCAAGCAAGGACTAAATAAGACAATTTAATATCATTAAATACAAAAAACAAGTATCAGGTCTCTGCTGTGGGCTTAGAGAGCAGATGTAATGACACACTGGATTACACTGCCACACATTTACATTTATTAGCTCCTGTGACGCAGCGTATTTACTGATTCACTTGCAAAACAGCAAACAAGCTGTGAAGAGTAACCTGAAGTTGCTTTCATTTGTAGCAAAGCATTTATACATCCTTACCCCTCCTTGCTCCCCTCCACCAGGGGCCCGGCAGGGATCTCCAGGAAGAGGCTGTCGTCTGATAAAGCTGTATCCCAGGAGGCCGAGCGGCGCTCACTCAGCTGATAGTGGAAGCGGAGCACCGGAGTGGCCTGTGTCACCGTTAACTTCTCATCCTGAATTATTAAAAACAGAAGGGACAAAAAAAAAAAAGATTTATTGATTTATGGTAATATTTATTTTAAAAATGGAGACAGGTTTGGCTGCACATCTAGAGACAAAGACCTTTAAAGGCTTAATCCACTGTTTTTTTATATAGTTACACACAAACTTTGAATTATCAATATAAGCTTGTCATATTTCAACTTACTGCAATTCAAAATCCGAATACGTTTTATGCTTTTACATCAAAAAAACAATTAAAAATGAATTGAATGTCTGGCTGATACAGAAGTATTTGTTGTGTGGGGTGTTGAATCACAGATTTTACTTTGTTACTGATTTGGCTCTTTAAAACAAACAAACAATAAATAAGTACATTTATATCAATAAATAGAAAGTGTGAAGAAAGCTCTGTGCGACTGAAAGCGGCGCTGAAGTGAAAGGAGGAAGTGGCTGTGGTCATGTGGGCGTACTTCGTATCGTGTCTGCAGCAGACGGGTCCTGTACTGTGACTGATCTGTGGTTTGACAAACCTTTGGCCTTCGCATTCATTATCAGGCATTTTGTCCTGAGTGTGTGTGACAGGTTGGCACAAGTCCTTTGTCAGAAGCTGTGAAGTCTCTGATTTAAATGTGTCACCTGTGTGTTTGGGAAATTATATTACCTGCGGCAGTTCAAGCATCTGCAGTTGTCTAATAATAATAATAATAATAATAATAATAATAATAACTGGGGTGCTTTGACTAATGTGAAATGCCTTGTATCAAGTGTCATGGATGGTGTATAATGATGCTTTAATTTAACACTGAAGCAGGTGTGTAAAGTCATATTGTGTAAATATGTAAGCTGTAAATAAAAGCCTGTTTTGAATAGAAGCGAAGGTTCGTACGCTGTGACCAAACCTGATGAACCCGCAGCGTTACGCAGAGCGGGTTTTTAGCTCGCTGAGGACAAATGAGGATGTTAATATGACAGTTGTGACTGATCCGTCTGATCCTAAATCTCTAATCCCCCCGGGGACAGTCACATGTCTGGGGTACAACTTGACACGCGTGCACCGACAGAGAGGACGCAGCAGTGTCTGTGCACGTGCTCCAAATAAAGACATTTAACAGACAATAACTGTTATTTCACTTTCTGATGTTCTGTCAAGTGTTTTCTTAAACTGCAATGTATTATATTACAAAATTTGTGTGCAGCAAGAGGAAACTATGTGAATGAACTAATGCAGGCATTAAATTCACTGCAGGTGCGGATGATGAGTAGGAGAGAGATTAAAGGATTTATATGCTTTTAATAATAATAATAATAATAATAACAATAAAAATAAGCAACTATTCAAAACGAGGGTATAACTCATTAGCAAGGTGTTCCTGTGTTTAGTGCACAGAGTCAGAGTGGTCCGTGAGGGATGAAAGCACTTAACACAATTATTACCTCAAGGGCTCACAGCGAACAAGAACACCACATGCCAACTTTTTGTTTTCCCCATCGTTACCCCTTAAATCCATTCAGCTCGTATAACATTTGTTTGTCAGAATAAAAAAGTCTTTAAAACGCCGACTTGAGACAAAGACTTTACATCGTCCAGCTCCAGTTTGAATGACAGCGTGTATGCTGTTTGTCACAGCAGTTACGGTGACAATTACGGGCTCTGTTTGCTGTTAAACTAACCAATACATCACCACAGTCAGTGAGATGCTTGTGGTTTCCTATTGTTTTATGCTAAGCAGTATATTTCATATATTCAGATTTCACAAGTCACCTTGTGTAGTAGCACGCCGAGAGAGTGATCCCTGACAGTCCCTCGCCCACCCGGGATCTTCAGTTGTGGGTGAGGGGCATCAGGAGCACCACAGAGGCCCTGGAGACTGAGGGATGGAGCTGGGCAGCCGGGACCCCGCTAACCAGGAACTGGAAGGAGAAAGATGAATCAGTTTGTGTTTCAGATCGTCTCGATGAACTTCATCTCCTGTACTTGCTCCAAAGTATCCTTCCAGCCTGAATGAAGAGCTGCACTCATTGTGACTCTCAGCTACCAGCTGCAAGCCTGCCAAACTAAATTGCATGGACGCTGTTGGTGTTGGGCTGCTCCCAAAGCTGTTTACAGTTCATCCAGTGTTTTCAGATCAGGCCAGACTCTCAGCAGTGACCTGTCCAAGCTAATTTCCTCTTCACTCGCAATGCTAATAACAGTTGGTGAGGCATATTGGTAAACACAAAAAAGGCAAGAGTCTCTGTTTCAGCTGTATGTTGTATCTGTCCCTTTATTGCGCTCACACTTGCAGCACAAAAAGAGCTCACATGCACGCACACATGCATATCGATTCATGGCCCGCTGCATGTGATAACGTCAACAAACAATGCCAAACAAAGGCAGGGGAAGAGATGATAAGGGAAGTATGTGGCACCTCACGCCTCCTACGTTTTTCTCATTTTGGGGAAAAAACACTGAATGTAAAAACTTTACTAACGACTTTCCTGCAATTATCAACTCTACAGCACCTGTGGCGCCAGGCCTCACCTCTGCAGTATAGAGGGACAGAGAGCCAGAGGGATTTAACATGAATATACCGTTTGCTGCATCCGTTGGACCCCTCTGTGTAATTAGCAGGTTTCCAGCAGTTTATCCAGACATCTATTCAAACATAACCTGGAACAAAGTGTACAAACTCATCCTGCTTCTAATCAGAAGAAGCAGCACACTGACTGACTGCAAATCAGTGACCTTAAACCCAAGACTCAATGGTCCAGTTAGTCAGGTCTGGTTGGCTATATATAGATTTAGACATATTCCTCCAACCCTGTGACCACTATTCAAACAAATTCAAATCGGAGCGCATAAACAAAGAGCAAAGCCAGCGAGCATGTGATGTGGACAAGCACTGCTAATTATTGAATTTCTTCCAGCAAGTTTCAGTCCATTGATTTGCCTGAAAATCCATCACAGGCTGTTTGTTTATGATGAGTCCACCGTGCAGACAAAATTAAAGCCGATGATTTATAGCAAGCATTCAAAGAGTTCCCGATGGGTCGTGCGTGTGATGGAAGGCATGTATCATAAACAAGCACATGATCTGTAAACACCTCTGCAAATAGCTTGGGAGGCTTTCGGGAACACACATCTTCGCCCGTTTTGAGTTACAGTCGTGCATCTCAAACCAGACACGATGGCAGCCGGCCGACGCTGCCAGATGGGGTCTAGACACGAGGGCTGGGGATTCTCATTTTGTCAAAATTTGGCCTTTCACAGGAGCCATATGCCGCAGACAGAAAAACATTAGCTACATGTATCTGTTTTAGTGAGAGGGAGGAGCTGTGCCACAGTCTCCCTGCAGACCGGTAACCTGGGCGATGTGCATAGCTACGAACCAAAGTGAGCACCGGAGAACAAAGCTCGTTATACCTGGCCTAGTCACTTCACAGCAGCAACTGCATGCAACCCTGTCCCATACTGCACAACATTAAAGTGCTCAAGGATGTCCTGCCTTCTCTATTCAAGATTTCTTTTTTAAATATATAAAGTTGTTATTGTTTGGCACCGTCTGGTTTGGAGACGCTAACCTCAAGTAAAAGTAGTAAAGCTGCATTAATTAGTCATAAAACATGATGGGCACTTTAGAAAATAACCAGCAGATTCCTTAGACTCAATTAAAAGTAATAATCCTGCATATAATTCTCAAGTAAATTAAACAAAGTATCAAGAGTGAAAGTGCTCATCATGCAGCAGATGGTCTCCTGTCTGCCCTCTTATCTCACAGTAATGTGACACTTTATCTTTACAGATGCATAAACATGAAAGTCAGGTCAGGTAGTTAATTTGAGCTACTATAAAAAAAAGTTTTCTGTGGTTTAATGCCTCCTATTTCATAAGCTCTTCACAGATTTGGTGTGCCATATATTAATCTGCAAAGGAACCGATACTTACAGCTGTTAGATAAACTGTAGTGGAGTGAAAAAAGCAATATATTCATCTGATAAATCTAAATATTAATTTGCATTAAAATTCTTGTTTAAGCACAGCACTTCAGTAAATATATTTGGTTACATTACTGTCTTAGGGTAATGATACAAAAAATACTCAACAGATGCATAAAAGGCTGCAGCCAAAGCACACAGAGAGCAGCAGGACCCGGCAGGTACAACTTTTAAAAATCTCCCAGAAACACTGCACTTTGTTATTAGACCAATGTTGGCATCCCGCCATCGACACAGTCTAGACAGTGAAGACTGTCTTCATTTGCTCCACAGAAACAAAACTGAAACAGACTGCATCAGGGGCAACAGGTAGGATGCAGACGGAGGAAGAGATAAGCAAGCTTGCCAAGATGTCAGGACCGGCTTCTCCTTTTCCATCTTCCCTTTCAGAGACAGACAGAAGAGCCTGCCCTTGATGGAAATGCCAGCTTGTTTTGAAAGGCAACACTTTCGTCCTCTGACATTTCAGCCACACTCCAAGCAGCCCGCCCCACCCCACTGTCCCATGAGGCCACTCCAGCTGGAGAGCTGCACCCTTTAACCTCCCACCTGCACCCTGGTAGGTCACAAGGTCACCCTAAAAACAGAATATAGGTTATATTTTTAAAGAAGGTCGACTTGATGGGTGAAACAGGCTCTATGCATCAAGGTGAAGGCTGAGCACACTCACAGGGCCTGGCTGCATTAGTATGCCAGTGAGGATTTAATCATCTGTGTGTTGCAGGGAGACTCAAAGATGCCAAGTGCGTCATTGTCCAATTCTCCCAGGAGGGGTGAGGGCATGTGTGTGTGAGGCCAAGAGACACATTATTTTTTAGTTATTCTAAGGCTGAACACTTCCACTGCCAGTTTGCTCTTCCTGGACTGTGGATTGTTTTGAGAACTGATTCAGGTGAATTGTTTCATTGGATGAACTGTGACGATCTGCCAGCTGCTCAAGTTCGGCCGACAGCCAAGAAACACCCGACTCAACCAAAACAGGAAGCGCTATGGTAGGTCCTGCTAGAAAACACCGAAAACATGCCAAACCGACTTCTAACACTGTAATTACCAGCTTAGTAATGGAAAAAGACTCAACTTAAACCCAGATTGTCAACATAAACAAGCTTATGGGGCCCTGAAAAAAGCACTGTGGTGGAACCGATTTAGGCTGCAGACAAACAACACTTTGCTGAGTGCAGGAAAGTAAACAGGAGAGTCCTCAGACCTCCTCCGACCCCTGGAAGTTTGGCAGAGCTGCGTTGTCGGAAAAGATGTCGAGACAGAAACAGGAAAGGCACACGTGCTCTGAAACCTGAGTGTGCTTGGACGTATCCCCGTCAAAACCCGTCGCTCTGAGCCCCCGGGGCCAAACTGTGCACAGCTGGTTAGACACACACTACATGTGGGCACAACGGAACTTTGAGCTGAATGCTAAGGTCACATGTTCTCAATGATTCATGCTGGTCAATGGCCGACCTGTTCACCTCCTTAAGTGTAATTTGTAACGTTTGTTTGTTAAATTTAATTGCAATCAGTCCAAATATGTTGAGATATTCTTGTCTGCCCTGAGGTGGTGGACTGGTAATACTGCCTTAATCTGAAACTTGCCCCACCCAAACCACAGGCTGACTGTAGTTTGTGGAATCCAACACCTGCGTAGTATAATTCAGCAGAGGCTTTGCCAGCGCAGGCACAGTTTGGTTCGCCAGTCCTGTAACACCAAAATGGGGGATGAGCTCTAACAGTAAAGCGGTGTAACACAACACACACCACTACTGTATTAGCTCAGCACTTGAACGTAATAAGAACGAAATGTCTATCGCATGTTGTGAAAACATTAGCTTAGGCAGGAAGCCCTGTCAGCCTGTTCATTTAAAAGCAAAGAGGGTGTGTTTCTGGCATCTGTGGTGGCATTTCTGTGTATTTAGTGCTTCACCACATTGGCTGTCTGTCATACTGTATTTCAGTGGATGACACCAGCACTTGCCAACAAGGCTGCGTAATCAAAAACACTTAGGGGTGGAAATACAAACAATGACGTGCTTGTGGTCAGCTCGGGATGAGAAAAGTGAAAAAGGTATGATCGAGTCTGTGTAGCCAAGGTAAACTGTCCTGTTACACAAGGAAATGGTGTCTGTGAAATGACAGGAGAGAAAAATAACTTTACTACTTATTAAAGTTAAGAATAATTCACTTTCCTTGACACCTTCCCCCCTTTTGCCACTTTCTAGTTTATAGAAAATGGTTTAAATATTTGCCATTGTGTTTTCAATAAGGGTTCGGACTGTTGGTTGGACAAAGTAAGCTTGTTTATTACATGTTAAGACCCTTTTCAGATTTTTCCAGCCGTCTTCATTTCAAGCCAGTTTCAAGCACGCTAAAGGTCTGTGTCACAACCTCGTCTACGTTCAGCAATAATAGCTGACGTTGACAGTTCCAGACGTCAGCTGAACCTGGTTGACACAGTTAATGTTTTCATTAGGTTACGGAAAATTTAACCGAGGTCTGCCCGAGAATCTTCCAGCAACCAGTCTGCCAGTCACTTAGAGGGGCACTTAGTTACACTCAGGTATCTAAGGTTAGATAATGCAGCTTTTTCTGGCTGAATGCTTCTTTTTCTCTATCTCTCTCACACACACATACACGGATTCCATTGATGCTCGAGAAGTGAACCAGTGGAGGGGAGGGGGTTACGCAACCAGGCTGATGTAGGCCAGTTGATGCCTTCAGCTGACAGGGCCATAACAGTCAGAGAGCTAATATAGTCACTGCTCTGGCTCACAGCATCAATGGACCTCTCCCTCTCTGCGTGTCAGATGATAAACCCACAGAGGACAAAAACAAGGCTTAAGCCTCCGATTCTGTACAGAGCGAGAGACAGGCTATGATTTATCCCTGCAATCACTGATAAAATGATCCAGCTAAAGTCCATCTTACCATCAGTTTTCACATAAGAAAGCATTGCATAACATGAAAGGCATAGTGCTACCACAGCGGCACCAAATCCCTATGGGTTGACAATGGTGATGCAATAGATGGAAAATCCAAGGAGAAAATAAAACACAGGGACATAAGGCTAACGTAAAGCCACTGCTGGGTTGCACATGCACACAGTAAAGAAACCAGTCTGCAGCGTGCACAGTGGTACAGTGTGCACAGTGGTAGAGTGGCAAGAAAAAAAAAGCCTATCATGAGCAAAACTGAAAGTAGAGCTGCAAGTATCTATGCTCTGTACTCGGCAAGTAGGCCGACTGCTTTTTCCTGTTAATAATTTAGTTTGAAAATGTCACAAAGTTGTGAAAATGCTGCACAGCATTTTTACAGAGTGAAAGGTTACTAATAAATTGGTCTGGCAGACAAATCGGACCATTTTAGATCAACGCAGATGCACCAATAGCCAATATAAAGATGGAAAAGTTTATTTTCTCCCCCTACTAATGGCCCAAAACTCAAAGCTGTCAAAACTTGACACTATGCTTGATAAATAACTTCAACTTTCCACAGGCTTATCAAAATTGTTGTCAATTGATTTCCTGTCCACTATCTTATCTATTGACCGACAAACTATTTCTATCTTTCTTCCTGCACTTGGAGGGAGAGCATTTTCATCTTTACATGTTTTCTGATAAACAATTAATCATTCAAAATGTTATTTACATGCAACAATGTCTCACATTTGCTTTTTCCTGTAAGAATCTACACCTTATCTTTCTTGAATATCTTTGCAAATGACATAAAAAAGTTTTATCTTTGAGTTTCAGACTGTTGCTTGGACAAAACACGCAATCTTAAGATGCTACCCTGCGCTCTGGGAGGTTTTGACGGGCATGTCTTACTAACCGCAGCCTTTTCAGCGACTAATCAGTCATTTAACTAAACAATCCAAAGTTGAAATAATTAAAATACTTCTCGACTGCGACCCCATTTCTTACAGTGTTGGAACAAAGAAGAAACAAACACCCGGAAGAGACAATGACCCTAAGGAAATAAGTCTCAACCTGGTTATTTACAACAAGAAAATCAGCTGTAATTGGGATTTAAATTGAAAACGTATAAAATGTGTGTGTGGAGACCTTAATGGCCTTGCAGCCCCCCTCCCATACACACACACACACACACACACACACACCAATATAAGTTTCTTGATGTCCGCTTCACACACTCATATAGAGTAAGGCTTTTCTTGTGCACACTCGGATATAAACATCATATTGCCCACTGCATCGCTGTGGATGTTTAAGTTAAAATAACGTTTTGCAGCTCCTTCCTGCACCCATCTGCAGCATCCAGCGCTGTGACGTCACGTGCAGACACAGTAAGTTCGCTAATTTTCTTTCGCGTTTGTTTCCCTGCCGTTTTGCTAACTGTCCGAAAGTAAATTTAGTCCCCTTTAACGTGCCATTATCTAAAATTCAACCGCACATTTAGACAAACAGACTAATATTACGTTAAGTCGGATGACAGACATCAACATTAACCGTTGACGTCCGTTGTTTTTGTGATGTTTCTAGAAGAATATTAGCATCCTCCTACCTTTCCTCGGTGTTCAGCATGATAGCCTCGAGGAAACACGGGTCTTTAGCTCCTTTTTGACAACTAAAACAATTACTGTTCAGTAAAAACTCGACGGAAAAGTTCACCATCCGTAAATTAAGACAAAACCTTGTCGCAGTAAAAGTCTCTAGTGCGACCGTTCGTTTGGAGGAGTGAGCTGGTGGCCCTTTAAAACATCGCCTGACAGCAGCAGCTCTGTAGTCAACAGCCGCACGATGGGTTTTATATAGCTGCAGCAAAGCATCATGGGTAAACCAAATCAGGAAGTGAGACCGCTCGAGTTGTTTTAAGAAAGTAAACAAACTGAAAGCTCAACAATCACAAAAGCATTGTTTGATAATCGTTTAATATTGTTTTAAGCTCAAGTGGAATTTAAATGTATCACACATTATATTAGTTTTAAGTAAATTACGGTACTACTATACCTTCGGCATAGAATACTCCAGGCTATTTATCATGTGATATTTGTCTTAACAAATCAACATCAACAAACATATTCACATCTAGCATCACGTAGACAAGCTAAAACATAGAAATTATTGTTTGATAATCATTTAATTGTGTACTTATGTCAAGTGAACTGTAACTCTATCATTAAATTATGCTAATAATTCAGTATACATTCAAGAAAAAACTTTATAGATGATTTATAATGGGCCATTTGTGAAAGAAATCAAAAATATTAAAAAGTATAGTTGGACCTACCGTCACTTGGACACATTTGAACAGGTATTCTTATTCTGTACTGTTTTGAGTCACTTGTGTTGTGTTATGTGATTCTGTTTAAAGTACATTACATTTCAAAGTTAAATGTTATTTCACTTATATATAATGTTTGTAGTCAGCCAGCATATATATATGTACATGTGAATCAAATTAACATTTTTTGATGGTTTACTATGGATTAATTTCAGTTGTGTATTAAAGCAGTACAACAGTGACAGTATAATGAATAAAGGCAGACATGATATGTCAGTTCCTACAGGGCATGAACAGAACCTCCAAATACAGTGTGCTGCAGAATTAGTGTATCTATGAATAGTAAAAAACAAAAGAAGCATTTCATATGTAAAGATATTTTATTTGTGGTTTGTGCATATTTCCTCAGTGTTTATGCACTGGAGGTAAACTTCGCTGGCATACCATAGATGCACTGTTTCTATAGCTCTTTGCCCCCAGGGATTGACCTACTTTCAAAGATTTTTTTTTCTAAATCAGTGCTCTCCGGGATTAGTTTACTTATGGCCTGACTGAGGTGTTCTGCTCACAAACCCTCTCTATCTTTAGTGTTTCAGTCAGTGAATTCAGTCTGCTTTCTGAGGCCTAAAATAAAGCTTTTTCAGGTGTCAGGTGGCTTTAGGACAGTAAATCCCATTTTCACATAGTTAAAATCTCTTTCATGACTCCCAAATGTTATTATAATTAAGAATGACATGTCTTACCCTCTCATATAAACACAGATATACACCTCTCTGTATAATATGTTAAAATGTTGTTTTTTAATAGGCCTTGCACATTGTTGTACATAGAGTTCTGAGAATCATCTCAATGTATGCCTAAGATTAATAAATTCAAAAACCTGAAGTCCCCAATATCCTTCATATGTGGGATGATGAAGTTTAATGTTAACACTAATCACTTTAAGCAATTGACACATCAGGTCCCCGAAGCCGATTACACACCTGTGTGAAAAACCTGTGTAAGGATGAATATGAACTATAGAGGGAGATTTGAATAAGCAAGCTTTATACAGCTCCTGTAAGTGGCCCTTGAGTCCTGTTCTTCCTCTTAAACGCTCTGTCTGTCCCTCGCAGCGGTCAGCTTTTGGCCTGGACTCTCTGCTTGAATCTGAACATAGACACACTTATGTAAGGAGGAATGGAAAAGAGCCCCTGTGCCAAACAGATTATCAGATTAGTAACAAGATAGCCACCCAGCTACTTGATCCTGGCACATCACAGCATAAATGTTACCAGTCCAGCTCGCCTGGGTAAGCAGGGGACATGGGGGTCACCGCCACCTGCTAGCCACCATGGTACAGCACCCTCATGACGTAACAGTGGGTGAAACCAGTCAAGGGAGTCCTTGTCGTGTAAATGACAGCAGTAATGTTGAGAGATAGTTTCATAATAGAATAAGATTTTTTCTGTGAATAAACACTGAATCCACATTTCAAATTATTCGGAGCTGGTTTGGAATTCATCTCCTTCTCTCGACCTGCATCTCCTCCTCCTCTGTGAGGGGGAGAGATTTACTAATGACAATTACGGATCATGTTTATTTCCAGGATCCACCACCTCAGTGCTGTCGTCACGGGAAGAGACAGACTATCGTCCAAGTCAAGATAGAGATGTGATAGAGATGTCAGGATCTGAAAGTCCTGTCATGCAAACATGTGTGTGGTTTAAATTCTCAGAGCAGCTGTGAAAAAGCAGTTTGTGAGATAAGAAGAGGAAGATTCGTCTTTGTAAACGAATGCCCTTGAGTTGCCCTTGAGCAAAGCATTTAACCTCGAGCCAGTGGTAGAAGACTTGGCTTGTACTCGGCAGCTCCCAGTATGAATGTAGCAACAGAATCAAACTTGTTCAAAGTCAGCAGAGAGTCGTCCTGTTTGTGCTGTTTGTCAGGCAAACCATCTGCTAAGAGGAGCTACGTGTCAAGCAAGGCCTCTAGACAGGTAACAACGCATCTTTGAGTGAGCTAATTTAAAACATTTTCATTTTTCAATGACAGTTCAAGATAAAAAAAAGAGGTTAAACAGTGAGCTTTCTGCATAAGGAAACATATTTTAGCACATTTTCACATTATTTCAGCACCACAGGATGTCTAGGCACTTGCAACTCTAGACCGTACTTAGGCAGATCATTTAATGAAAAATTATATATCATTATATATATATATATATGTTATATATCATGACTGATTTATAATTTGACAGTACTAAACAATCTCTTGTTTAGGAATGAGACCAACAGACTGGTGACCCATTTCTGTGCCGTGAGAAAAGCCCGTCAGACATTTTCAAATCAGTCACACCGAGACTGCAAACAAATACTGAGGACGAGGTCAAATTCTTGGCCTCATTATTTGTAATGCAAAGAAATGTGCTGAGACGTTGTTTCTCTGTGTGTGTGTGCTGCTTTCTGTCTCAAACGCCGAGGGATTGCTGCAGCGTCCATGTGACGAGCTTATGGGAATGTGGCGACGTGGTGATGCTGAAGGAAACAGCGCTTTAATACGACTTTGTTTACGTTTGTTGCATGAACGTGAGAGGTTTTCAGCGTAAATTCAGTTCTGATTAGTGCTTTTATTCATTCCAGGTAAAAACAAACATTTTCAATGGCAAAGAATAAACATACATTAACCCCCTTAAGACAGATTAGACTGATTATTGGATTAACGCTTAGTGGATATTAGCATATTCAATGCCAGCATACCGAAAGAGCATGAGAAGTTGTATGTTTTGACTGGATTTATAGCAGAATGACATTTTCAGGCTTGTCATTAAAAATCTTTTTTCTTTATTTCTATGAAACTGCTATTCACAATATAAGAGGTGAGAGAATAAGAGTTACGCCTGCAGCCTGTGAAGGTACGCACAACTGGGCTTTGAGCTAAATGCTGATGCCAACATGCACACAATAGCCACATTGATGCGCTGCCGCAAACATGTTGATGCCTGGCAGTTGTAATGTTTGTTGTTGTCACCATCCGGATTAAGTGTGTTTGCATGCTAACATAGGATAATTGCCGTTCAAGACAAAGTACAGCTGAGGCTAGTAATACTTTTCCTAGGTGTTTGGTCTTAAAGTGAGATATTGGATTGATAAAAACTTGGTGATACGACATAAAAAGTGAAAGTTATTACAATTTATTCTGATTTAGACGTGAATATTGGTAAAATTGCATGTCAGTGTGTCCAAAAGGTTTCAGGACTTTCACCTGTGAAGTCAGGGGTTAATCAAAGTCTCTCAAACATAAGTGTCTGGACAAAATGACACAACAGTCCATGTAATAGATGAAATCAAAATAAACAAAAAATCATTTTCTGTTGTTTTCCCGAAGCAGAACAAGCAATTCATTTAACTGGTTGCAGCCCATGTAAAGCAGCAGTGGCGTGAAAAAGCAATCTGAGCCCGGCCTGGAGAGCTCAGGTGAACTCTGAGCATCTTAGTTTCCAGGACAAACTGTCCCTCGGCTGCCCTTCGTGAACTCCAGCGCAGCGTCACAGAGTCGCACACGAGATGCTGGCTGAAAAACAAAACATCTCTCGTGTTTCAACCCGTCACCTCGATGCTGTTTGAGACAGACACCGCTGACCTGGTATTTCGTTTTGTCCGCCGAGCTCCTCGCACCGGAGACAAAAGGCAGATCGTGTGAACAGCACGGGACACTCTATCTCTGCTCTGAAGATGAAATATTCAGCAGCAACTCTGGGGGGAATTCGTCTGAAAGCCTGTTGCTTAAAGATCATCCTGCTGCCGTGGCCAGATGTTAACGTATGATAGAAATGGGCTTGAGGGGTGTGTAAGACAGAAGATGAGTGTCATACATCATCAAAATAATAATAATATTTCTGTGCAAGCATGCCCCTGGCTTGGAGACGCTCAGTTGGAGGTTCTGGTAAATGGAAAAACTGCAAAAGTACCAAAAAAAAGCAACTACAGATTGATTGGACAGCGCTACAGATGTTTCCTAGCAACCACATTACACATTACACATTCTTTAAGTCTTAATCTTACTTAAACTTAATCTATGACTTAAGGTTCAATGTTGCAACAAGCAGTTAGTCATTGCTAACAACTCTTCTGAGAAAGTGACTTATACTTAAACTTACTTACGTTTGAAGTTATGAATAGCTGTTAGTACAACTCATTCCTGCCCACAACAGGCTCTTGACCATTGTTTGACGCCACGGTTACCCTCTGTTACGGCCTCAGCTCATTGTTGAAACTGTGCCACATATCAGCTGCTGTTGGCTGCGCATAAAGACTTCTATGATCTTGTGTGAATGGAAAGATAAATGTGTAATATGAAGTATAATAGGAGCATGTATAAGGAGCCGGCCTGACCTCGCAGTGCAGCCTGCAGGTTCAGGCCAGATCGTAGTGAGAAAAACATCTCGCTCCTGCTGAAAAATAAAAATATCACATTTCCTCGTATACATTGTGCGTAAAAAAAAACACTTTTATGTTACACGGGAAGGAAAACACCAGAACTAGGGCACGTACACGTGAATATGTTCAGGTTTCAGGCTTGTAGCAAAACAAGCTTCATTACAAAAGCACAAGAAAGAAATGCAGAAAACTAAAGATGCTTGTGTAGGTTTGTGTATGTGCTTCTGTGCGCGACCACGTACAAACTCTTGATCCAGTTTGAGTCCCCTTTGTTCCTCTATGGCACATATTCTGTGAAGGGAGAGATTGGTTTACTCGTGCAGGTGATCACAACAAACACAAAGACGCACTATGGGTCATTTTCAGAATATCATATCTCGCCACTCTTTGTTTTCACGTCCACTGATGTAAATATGCTATGGCTTTGTCTTGAAACCAGTGTCTGTGTTATGTGCAGACAAACTGTGACTTTGGATAAGAGCAGCACGTCGCTTGCTGCCAAGTCTCTCAGTGGAAGTTATGCCGATGATAGTGGTTGTTGTGGGTGAGGTCCCCGTCAACAATGGGGCTGAGTGCGTCGGCCGCCGCAGGAAGGACAAATTGTCCGCTTTTGTTCTTCAGACGATTTCAGATTGTTTACACGTTCTTTTGCAAGCTGCAATGGCGGATGCGCAGCTTGAAGTGTGTTGTTTCGGGGGGCTGATCTACAGACTGTCACGTCCTTTGCAACTGGCAATACTGGAAGGGGAAACGTGGGGTTCCAGTTATTTCGCTTTCACACGTGTCACCTTGTTTGTCTCAGCAGTTTGTGCTCACACGATAAAACTCACGCGTGCTGAGTTCACGCCTGAGAGCCGTGACGATCATGCTCAGCACCTTTATAAGCTGATTGTCAGTCTGTAATGCAGCCCTGCACGAGCCGTCTCACTGTTTGCAGGTGGAGCCGTCAGCCCTGCAGCTGACTTGAGCTACAGACGCACGTCATCTCAGTCTCAACACATCGTTTCATGAAGGTCTGCAGCCTCCCAAGAAATGACAATATGACATGACGGGTCCTATTATGGCAAAAACCAGGTGACACAGCACACTCTGGCACTGTTATCCATTAATCAAATCCATTTAAATGACTTACATGTAGCACGAAACTAAGACCCAAGCATGACACTTCATTTCCGATGTGGTGCATAATTCACTACTGCCTTTCATATGAAATATCATATTTAAAACCCCATAAATACTTAATACAAACCTAATCTTCCTTTCAGACATCAGCACTCTACTTATGTATATGTCCAAGGCATACCACACAGTCATTAATGTCTTATAACTATCTGTTATAATACAGTGTAATTAATTTGTTAATAATATTTTGTATTATTCATCTAAATCTGCAAATTAAATAGCAAATACAGATATCAAATGACTGTAGTGGAGTGGAAAGCGCGACATTTCCCTCTATAAACTGTAACTCAAGTAAGAGGAGCTATAAGCTGTAAGCTAACGGCAGCTAATGAAGATAACAATGTTATTCCACTGCAGACAGCATGCTTACTCCCAGCAATGTGTTTACACTTCCCTCAGCCCGGTGGTCTCGCGGCACAGTGGCAGTGAAGGGATTATGTCGATCTCAGGGGTCTGCAGGAACCGTGTGAGCGCCTAATCTCTCAGTTGGCTCCGTGTCCGGCCGGATACGTCGATGCCTCAAGTGCCAGCAGAGCCGGCTCTGTCTAAAAGGAGCCCATGTTGCCCCTCAGCTCTGTGCTTCATTACATAAGTCCTGCTGTCCCACTTTCATCCCACCGTCCCGTCTGCACACAGAGCAGGAGACTTTTACTGTAAATACAAGTTGTAGTTCCTTCCTTCTGTATGCGGGGGCCCATAAATATTAAATTAAAGCACACACACTCACTTTTATTCCTTCATTCACACACACTGACTTTAATACATATATATATATTTTTTTTTTAATAACTTGAAAATGTGGCACCGGGTCCACAGCCCGGGGAGCTACAGTAAGATGAATATTTCATAGTCTTACACAACCACCTCTATTAGCTAGTCAGCATAACCCAGTGGCACCGCCATTACCCAGCTACGTGCGACGAGCAGGAATGCGGCAGCACTTTTATTGTCTGTAGCGGAGCACTTAGCAATGTCCCCATGCCACAGCGTTTTATCATGTCCCCAAAAATATGCACCCAGGCCACGGAAGAAGTCGGGCGGGGGGGAGGGGGTGCTGACTTTAATTAGCCAAGCAGTACGCCGAGCACACAGAGCATTAAGGCCACCTGGTCTGTACAGAGCAAGCAGAAAGCTATTATCCCCTGTGATTTTACTTATTAACCACATTTTAATCCCGAGGCTGAGAGGGAGGTGATGGAGAGAGGGGACGGGCGGAAAAACTGGATTTTAAGGCCTCGAGACAATTGATTAAAAGTGAAACGCGGACACATTTGCAGCGTGATTAAAGTTTGACTCGGGCGGCTCGGCAAAAGAGATGAGCAAGCGAGCACGCATTTTGTTTTTGTACCATTTTATATGTGTCGTATCACAGCACGAGACGAGCAGTCCAAGTACTGGACGGTGTTTTTGTTTTCCGCGCCGCGACCGTCACACATTTGAAAAGTTAAGTGCTGCTTTTTAATATTTCTGGCTTCACTATTGAACGAAATGTACGTGCATTTGTTAGAGGTTGTAAATGCTCTTGAAAAAGAAGACTCTGTCTCTTCTCCATCTGCGTTCGAATGATGTTCAAAAGCAGAGTTGACAGCCATGCCGGTGCTTCTGTAAGTCTGCAATTGTAGTCTGTTCATCTTAGTTTGTCAGGATGCTCACATTAACTGACTGGTTGAGAGGAGGTCCCGTGGCTCAGGACTATCTGGAGACACCTGATGCATCTGTCTGCCCATTCTTGGAGAGGGATGCTGTCTCTGTTGCTCATTATGAAGTCAATTCCTTCCTTTTTCCCTTGTTAAAGTGTTTTTTGGGACTTTTTGTCCTGATCTGAAACAAGACTCTGAGGACAGAAGGCATCCACCGCACAATCCCCTTAAGGCAATTTCTGATTTGAGATTCTGGGAGATACAAATCAAACTGGCTTGAACCAGCCCCAAACACAAAGTACAGCTGATTAGTTTTGCAGGTATGAAGTCATAAGTAAAAGCACTGAAGGTGTGATCCAAATTTCATTGGAAATCCATCTAACAGTTGATAAGATGTTTGACTCGACGCCTCTAATGTAAAGCAGCCTGCTTGTGGCGCTAGAGGCGTTGAGTCAACCAAAACGATCTGGGTGATGACCGCCAGGTTGTGAGTCACTGTCTTATGGGACAAAATCATAGAGGATGCTCTCATAACCTCGATCTAACCTCCTTCACTGGGACACTTTCTCACTGATTGTGGAGATATTTCCTATCTTTCTGTCCTTATAAGTACATTTATGTCACACAAGTTTAGAGCATGTGCGCACGCATAACTCAGAACTGCTGCTGCTGATGAGCTCCGGAGAAGACGCAGCCTTTTGTGGCTTTTCACGTAAATCCCATTCAAGACAATAGAAACCCAGCAGAGCCGGCCCAAATTAGCACGCACTCTCAGCGGCCTTGCTGCACCGTCTTCCTGTTCGGAGCGGTGAGCAAGCAGTAACTCTGGAGGAAGGGCAGGAGATCGTGGGAACCTGGCGTGTCACCCGCAGCACTCGGCCACGTCCAGAAGAAAGCTCCGGCATGGCGAGCTCTGCAGAAGGAGGGGACGAGAAACCAGAGAGGAAACTGGAGAACAATGAAGAAATGGATGTGACACTGCTGCTCGGCTACAGGTCTGGGTGGGAACCCAAAAGTCTGTTGTACTGGAGTCAGTGCCCGGCTTTCTAAAACTCATTGACAAAAAACACAAGGCCCAGTTCCCACGGCGACCTTTCCCACGCCACTACTCATGTTGTATATTTATATACTTCTCTTGTCAAACTGTTTCCTCTCCCACTTGTACACAGCGTGTTTGTGTTTCCTTATCTTTGTGGACGTGCTTCGGCTGTTATTTTGAACTTGAGCTTCAGTCTGGCTTTTAACCAGCAGACGCTTACATCGAGCTGGCAGTGGTCCCTGGAGTTGTGGACCTGTTTTCCTCCCCCAGAGAATAAAAGCAAAGAATCAGGTTATTGCCTTGTTTATTGTGTAGCCTGATAGATCTCATCCCACTGTGCCATAGATCTTTATAAACACACAAATGAGTCAAACTGTTGCACTGCCCCAAAGCTCACCAGAGCACCTGATGTGCATTTAGCCACAACTTAATATCCTCCACTGTGAATGCAAAACATTTGCTAAAATCTACACAGACCAGATTTAAACTGTACATTTGTGACTTGCTTTATATCTTTAGCAGATGCCAATGGGCTTAGAAAGCAACATGATGAAACAAGCGCTCCCTGCATGAAAATAGAGTCCAGGTTGAAAAATGTTGAAATGCCCCTTTACGAGACAGACAAACGTGTTGTCGACTTTGGTCTTTTCACAAGATTTGTTGAATAACACTACCCTTAAGGGGCAAATTCACCACCGCACTGCAAAAACTAACTTTGTACTGTGTTTGTGTGAATACGGTACACATCATAGCTTCAGACAGTGCTCAGATGTGATTTTCATCATGAACTAAATCCAAAACTTTCTCAAAACTGAATTTGAGTGGACCCCGTTTACTTGTTTACTGTTTACTCCTTTTACAAATCCAGCTAACTACATGAAATTCAAACCGACCCATGACATCCACACAACTCCCCGCATACATCTGAGATAGAATTGTGTTCAGGCATTGACAGAGGCTCTGAAAAGGAGCACAATGAGTGTAGAGTGACGATATCATGGACTGGAGCGCTGAACAGAAGGACAACAATCTCTGAAACACCCCCAACACTCAGGTGTTTGCTATACAGAGACTGAGAGAGGGCACACGTGACCGCGGCCTGAGGAGAAGATTCAGATTTCAGCACAACAATGATGCAAAACACAAAGAGAGACATCGCTGGAGTCTCTCCGTGTCCTGGAGAATAACAGCCAGTGTTCGGACTTGAACCCTGTAAACTCGAATCCGAGGAGACGTCGCTGCCGATATGAAAGGTGCTCCTGATCGAGGCTGACAGAGCTGCGTAGGATCTACAAATCTTTTTAAAGAGCAGCTCAAAAAATACCTTAATACTAATAAAAAAAAAGGTACAATATGGTAAAATATGATTTATCTCAAGTCTGCAAACATAAAAAGAGATTCAAATTGAAACATTTAGTCTGTTTTAAGTGACAATAATTCTTTTTTTGGCCTCTTGGAAACAAAATATCTTTGCTAAAGTTGTTAGCAAACAGCTATTTGGCTGATCACATGCATGTCCTCCGGATGTAGTTTAGAGTTGCGTTTGTAACCATTCGACAAATGTAAGTGACATACTCATCCCCGTTTTAGCTCTGTTTTGGTCTCCACCATCTGCCTCTCCAGCCTTTAAATGCCGCTTTGTGTTTAAAGGACGCTGGCTTTATCCATCTACCTGCTGCAGCTGGTGACAATATTGATCTAAATGCATTTAATACTGTAGTTAAGTCGCTTCATTGCATTTCAGAGAGAAATCTTGTACTTTTCACAAATCCATGCTTCTTACAGATGAGAGGAAACTGCAGAGTTGGGTGATAATTCGACGTCCATGTTGCCATTTGACGCATCACCTATATAAAAGTATTTATCCATTGAGCTTTAAAAACAGATGGAAGGGGTCTGACTACTGATGCATCATACGAGGCTCGCTCTTAACTTTGACTTTGACTGCAAGAACACATCCTGTCACTGATGTGCTTATATTAACTGCTGCAGATGAGATGAGATGCAGATGAGATGCACCTGCTCTGTACCGGCTACATTCAGAGTTTCAGAGTGAGGGGACAAACTATGAAAAACATGCCCCCCCCCCCGGTCTCTGGCAGGGCGGCAGGATGTGGACGTTCGACCCTCCAGTGTGACAGAAAACCTCCACGCTTCGTGTTGTGATTCTCTCCAGTGTTCTTTTAATCTCGCTGACAAAGCCTCTCGCAGGAAGCTATGCCAGATATGTCCGGCCCGTCACGGCTTTTCCAGTAAAGCCAGTACGTGAAGAATAACACTGTTTCACTGGACAATCCCCAATCGCCACAAACAAGGCCAAACCGAACAACAGAGGGTTTAACCAAGACCACGGTTGTGCCGACTCCAGGGAATTCTTTCCATACTTTCCTTCTGGTGAGTCACTGGATGCCTGAGTGAATCTGGGCAAAACAAGGACTGCAGGGCTCGGACCCTCGTCTGGTCTCATTAAAAAATAGTTTTTCCTGGCTGAATCGCTGGTCAGCCTGCCTGGAGCATATTTACCGTCAATCATTTATTAAAAACTCACATTTCAAGGATTAACATTGCTAAGTTCAGGCACAATATCCATTTTCAAAGTAAACGCAGATTATATAAATTCATATTCCAGTGAGGCAACCTTTCCAAACGACCCTCTGATCATAGCGCTCACACACTCCTCTGTAATTATGCAACTTGACGCTAAACCACGTCTTAAAATAAAGATGGACTTTCCCTGTGGTGGGAAGCCTGCTGAAGTCAGGGTGTGTACCTGATGTATTACAGGATCTGTGCATGGAAACATTTAACAGCATGTCAGAAAATCACGGGCTGAGTCACATGATCTGTGTACATGTTGGTTGTGTTGGCACCTGAAACTGCCTGCCAGCCGTTCATTATGTTGCAAGAGTTAGATGAGAATATTAAACTCATAGTTCATATAGCTCGGGTTACCTGTTTTCCCCCTGTTTCCAGTCTTTATGCTAAGCTAACCTAACTGGGCGCTAAACTGTGGCTCTCATCCACCTCTTAGCAGGTAGCAAAGCTTTCCTTTAACTTTAATCTTTTCCTGTAAGTCCAAATCAAGTCTCAAGCCTTGTAAATGCAAACCTCAAGTCCTTGCAGGTAAGTCGGAGGCAGTGCTGCTGGATTTGGCCGAGGAAAAAGTGGCCTGCATTCCAGATTTTGTCATAAAAGTAGTCAGATATCCAATATCCATGCAAATATGAAAAAAGACACAGGTGAAGCATCTGTTTATTCATGGTAATGTCTTTTAACACTGCACATGGACAGATTTATGCTTTTACAAGCCTTAAATCACAGAGTCATGACAGATATAATAACTGAATAACAGAAAAAGTTGCTGAATCAAATCTAGAACTAAAAAAAAAAACAAAAATAAAAACAGGTTATATACAATCCCCAGAAAAACAATGTAAAGAAACAAACACGCGCTCAAACAAACAGAGAAGCGACTAAACTCTTCCAGCTTGGGAAACACATCTGAGATCACCTTCTGTCTGCGGACGAGCTGACAAAAGCAGATGAGGTCAGTTATGTTTAGGAATACCATTCCCTCACCCAGCACTGTTCCCATGGCCTCTACATGCTTCCAGACACTGCTTCTAATAATGGCTACATGGGAATAAATTCCATTAAACTCCGATTATATCGGTCAATATCAGGGGCATCGTCTGTGGTAGCTGAAGAGTGAATAGTCTAGTTGTGAGCTATTGTAATTCTTTGAGTTTTAGCTCTTATTAAACTCCAGATTTATGGTTTATTGCTACACAGAATGATTCCAGCGGCCACAGAAGGTTTGCTCGTGCACAGTAACAAACTTTATTGATGCTTTTTGCTCAGTCAGCCTCATGTTTCCTCATTATGAACCGTGTCATCCAGTGGGATTGCAAAGCAGCTGAATAGTCGGTGTAACTCACAATATGAGTATGACTCAAGCAGAACGCGCTGTACAGACATGACAACATGCCTGACCTGAAGCTGTCTGCAGAGTGTTTGTTTTAACATGCTCGGAGGCTGGAGGTGGGAGCGGTTTTTGCACACATGAGCATCAGGAAGATCAGACAATCACAGGAAGGTGTGTCTGACGTCCTTTCTCTTGTCTGCATCAGACAACATCAACCACAGTGTCCAGGCACAGTGAAATCCACCATTTGTCACAGAAGAGCACGAAAGCAAATACTGATTTTTCTGCAAAACAACTTTGTTTTTCCCCCCGCGGAGACAGAGGCGGAACAAACAAGTGGAGAGCCAGAGGAGCCGTTTCATGTCCAATAGACAGAGAACCACAGAAATGCACAATTCCTCATTTTACTGCAGTAAAATCACATGTGAAACCACAAACATGTACTGACTCCGCTCTGCTGGGCGGCTCGGATCTCTGGGGCGAGGGAGCCCCCTGCAGTTCAGACTCACACTTTCATTAGGGTTAAAATAATAAATATACAGTGAATGTTTTATTTTGAGTTACTGGGAAAAAAAAGCTTTTATAGATAAATACCCCTGTGCAGAAACCCTTAAGTCCTGCATTTAATACAGCAACGTAAGCACTGAAATGCACTAAAAAAGGAAAAGTACTGTTTTGAATGGCCATTTTCACTAAAACATGCATGGCATATTATTGGATAATAGTTATGTATGCATAAATGTATCACTTTGCTACAGCGCTTAATATACTGCAGAGTGCTTTGTTTTGCTATATCATGGATCAGCAAAGTAACATGCAACTTGAGCTTTACAATAAATATAGAATAAAAACTTATTGACTGGGATGGAAGAGAAGAATAACTAAACCTGGAAGTACTCAAGTAATCAGGTAATCAGACAGTACCTAAGTAATCTTGAGTACAGTACTTGAGTAAAAGCACTGGGTTACTGTCCACTGCTGATTTTTAGCATAAAACTGGATGGTTTGGGTTCATACAGCAGCAGCTCCTGTTGTAATCTCTGTAGAGTTTGATTAACTTTTATAAGCAAACATTCCACAACATTATTCCTCTCACTGATATCGATATGACACTCTAATAAGGAGGAGGTGAGGCGCTGAGGAGCAGTTACAGCATTAACGCTGAATCGCCCTGGCAACTGATGACTGTATTCATGGTGGTTAAAAAAAGAATTAACCAATTATGTGAACTGCAGACGTAGTGAGTTTTTGCTTAAATACGGCGTTTAGCTTTCAGATGTTGCCTTTTTAATCAGGTGGACCAGCCTTTGCCTGGGCCAGCCGGCAGGTTAATGCACGTCTTCATAGCAGTTCTATACAATTCAATCATAATTGTGCATTTTCACTTTTTTGTCCCAACAGCTCATGAAAACATCCAACAGTCGGTCATGTGTCGGTCAATATGTGATGTTTAACATTAGAGACTTGCTAAATCTCATCTCTCTCCCCCCTTTTGCCGTCACCAGCAGGTCCTAAGTAAATAGCGCCCCCATGGGTCACAAGATAAATCATAAATTGTGCATGTGGATAACAAGATGTACAGAGTGAGGGTTCTCACTGCACTCGCACTTTTGAAACACACATTTCTTGTCTAAAGGTATTATACATACGTGTTGAACATAACTCTTCCACGGTAACAAGAGGCAAAACTTGATTTTTCACATTGTGAAATGAAATTGACTCGGCAATTTAACAAAAGTCGAAACCTTTATTTCAGATTTCAGTTTTTTACAAAAACAACGACGACGAACAGTTAAGTGCACCTTGGAATGCTCGTTGGTAAATGGACCCAGAGTGTCGTCATGATTGCTCGATGTTCTTGCTCTTCTGGTGCTTTAAAGATGGCAGCCGCCCCACAATGAATGACCCAAAGCCCCTTCGCCAGGGCCAAAGGGCTGTTAGTGATAAAACAAGGCGGCCTGCACAATCCCTCCCTCCCCAACAACAACCCCCAGTCCCGTTCTCCCTGCTCTCCCCCTCAGCAGCACTTTACTCCTTGGCCACTGCGAATGGCTTTTCCACCTCGATTTTGCCGCAGTCGTGGATCATGACATCTTTGAGAGGCTTATCGCGGCCATCTGTCTTTGTGCTCTCGACCTTCCTCACCACCTCCTGGAATGTTAAAATAAATTAAGATGAGTCAGTGCGGGGCATCTCCAGCAGGTCCTGGTACTTTCAGCTGACTACTGTCTCCACAGCCTGTGATTAATATTCAGATGCTTTATTTAAGTAAAGGTAGCAATTTACAACGCAAGATTACTCCAATGTGAAGTCCTTTAAAGTCTTACTTCTGTAAAACTGCAAGATGTATTCTGTAAATGTCAAAAGTTAAAGGGCACAACTTTTGCAGAATGGTCCTTTTTGTTAACTACTGTAAACAGACAATGCTGGATCATCCTTACTGCTGCACTGACGTACAAGCATCATTTTATTGTTGTAGCTGGTCAAAGTGGAGCTAACGTTAACCACAATCACGCCATCGGGTAGCTCAACCCGTGAAAATGAATTGTACTTTATAAACAAACCAGGTTTTTATGTGAAATCCCAAGATTTCAGATTAAAAACAGAAACCCTTGGATAACAAGTACAATAATCAAGCACACTAAGTCAGTTACTTTCAAACCTGCTGGTGTCCTGGTGTCCATGTTGATGGTTTTGGTTGTTGTTCTGAATACTTCTCAGGTTCAGTTACCATTTACAATTACATTTATAGTCACAACTCAACTCTGAGTAGCTGTTTGTGACTGATAAAACAAAAGCAGGTTGTCATTTTGTGTGTAAGGATTCAGAAAAGTGTCAGGGTGTTAATCAAAAGCTTTCACGTTGAGAAGACGACACTGCCATTTTAAAGTTTGTGCAGCTCAAACGTGAACTGAAACAACCCTCAAGTCTTGAAATTATTTTTAGCGCAATCCGTCAAAGTTGCCTGCAACTACATGCAGACGCAGTTGGAGAAGTGTCAAAGCTCTAGTTAATTAAAGCCGATCATCAGTCTGCTTTCTGATGCGCGTCAGTCTAATCTGAGTGTGAGATCACTACAGGCCCTTGAAACCCAGACACCCACCATGCCCTCCAGGACTTTTCCAAAGACGACGTGTTTGCCATCCAGCCATGGAGTCTGAACGGTGGTGATGAAGAACTGGGAGCCGTTGGTGTCTTTGCCGGCGTTAGCCATGCTGAGCCAGCCAGCGCCGTAGTGCTTCAGCTTGAAGTTCTCGTCGGGGAAACGGTCGCCATAGATGCTCTTGCCTTCATTTAAAGAAAAAAATAAAAATAAATAAAATAAAGTATGTACAAGACAATCAGTTGATGTGTCATTTCCATAAATAAGTGCTTCCTGCAGAGACTCTTGCATCTCACTTGGATGACTCAACTGCTGCCCAGTGTTTATCCTCACTTCATCTGATTCATTTTCTTCTTCATGAATACTGCACAGAGCCGTGAGTCACTCACAGAGAGCCTGCCAAACGGCAAAAAGGGACACATGCAAAAGTTTCTCTTTCGGTGCCTTGGGTCATACATTTTTAACAGAATGAACCCTCACTTCATAAAAGCGATAGAGACTCAGGAGATTGTTGCAAATCCTCTGATTATAGGCATCACGATAACCAGACACTGGAATTTAGATTGTCCCCCCGTGAGCCTTAAAAACCCTCAAGTCATTTAAAGTTCAGATGCAGACAGTCAGGACCAAGTTTGATGTCGTGGAAACAAATCTGTGTCCCGATACGAATGCCATTCTGCAGGTGCCGGTGGCCACCTTACCTCCGGTGCCGTCTCCTCTGGTGAAGTCTCCGCCCTGGATCATGAAATCCTTGATGACTCTGTGGAATTTGCTGCCCTTATAACCGAATCCTTTCTGTTTTAATTAGACCAAAAACAACATAAACAATGTTTAACAATGCTGACATCCAATTTGCGGTCGCGAGCCAAATCGCAGACCGTCACGTGGTATGACAAGCCGAGCTGCAGCGCTTCGACGCTCTCACCTCTCCTGTTGCCAAAGCAATGAAGTTGTCCACGGTTTTGGGAACAGTCTTCCCAAACACCCCGATGACGATCCTTCCAACATCTTCATCTCCAATCCTTATGTCAAAGAACACCTATTAAAAAAAAAAAAAAGAGAGGCCAGTTTACATCTCAGTGTCTCCCATGATGAAGCAAAACATTTAGTCTTTACTGGCATTTTAAATCAAAATGAATGGGTTGACCCAATTGTACAGGCACAGGATATTCCTATGATAACATCTTATAGGCAAATATGTTGTGCATTACTTCCAGTATCAATCAAATCTGACTTTTTTGGGAAGTTTGCCTGGAGAAGGACTGGATAATAAAGTAATATTATATCAATATCACGATATGCAATTGTTCTGGATTTGGGGAGATATTGGTTATAGTATACTTATCGTTTTTTTCCTACTTTAAAAGCTGAATCACAGCAAAGTGCGGAGATTTTTTTTTTTCCTCGTAGAGGAACCACATTTAAATTGTGCAAAAACTAAAAATAAAACACTAGAGGTATTTGGTTAAAGGGAATCATGAAATTTAATTTAGTTCATATCGCCCATCCTTGGCCCGCAGCCATGGCTGTCTGCCAAGTGTATCCATTAGTTTTACCCAGGATTTAGTCCAGTAATGTGACACTAAAAGCAGTCCGGCATATTAGTATATTTTCTCTTGAGCACTCGTTGATAATATGATCAAGTCACAGGCAACACACAGATTTTTTTTAGTTAGACACTTTGATTCAATTCACTCCAGACGGCTCTTGATTTCTGACTAACTCATCGCCTGCAGGGCAAAGCGGTTTTTAATCAGGGTGCGTTAATCACGAGAGATTCGGTTTGTCAAGCCTTCTCAGCAACATTTACTGCAAGTGAAGAAGAATATCAGTTTCACTGAGGGAAACACTTGAAACAATGAACTGGTCAGCAGCTGACCCATCTACATTTCCTTGTAGCTGCAGACGTGGACAAACCCGCTGCACCCAGACACAACAAGGCCAGACATCATTACATCCACTCAGCTTCAATAAGCTGCAGCCAAGTGGGTTAGCCAACAATGGGCACCTCAATAAGTAAAGCTTTAAGAGGATGTGGGGCAGCTGGTAATTGGTACATTTGAACATAGCTGACGTTAAGGCCGAGGTATACTGGCTGCGATAGCAATGCTAGCTCCAACAGACCATTTCATTTGGTTTGCCATCTTGACCTGGCAGCAGTGACTGACCCGCTTATGTGCATCATTTGACGGGATTGTAAATGCCCCACATTGACTGCACGCGCACCGACAAGCGTTTGCCCCAATACTTCACGTTAGCCGTCTGCTAGCTAACGTTAGCTTCCCAGCTAACAAGCGCGCCGATGCTAACTCGTTATTAGCGTGTGACGTGGCTTTACTACTCACAGCTAGCGGCTAGCATCGAGGAAGAGCCCTGATTTAAATGCTGGATCCACTAGCACGTTAGCTAGCGTGCTACCACCTACCTTCGCAGTTACTTTGGGGCCTTTCTTCTTCTCGTCGGCGGATGAGCCATTTGGGAACGCCAGAAAAATCAATGATCCCACAATGACTGTGACAGCTACAAGGAACTTCATCCTTCTCTCGCAGAGTCTAACCATCAACAAGAAAAAAATGGGCAGCCGGGGACGGCCTGTTAGTCGTGCTACCTTTATATGAACCGGGGGGAAGGAGTGTGGTATCCGGGGAGGAGACTGCAGCGGCGGCCGCTCCGAGCTCCAGGCTGCGATACCTCCACGACACGGGGGGCGGGTCTTGGGCGAAGCGCACAGACGCACGGGGCTCTGATTGGTTCTCGTACCGGAGCGTTTTAGCCAATCAGACGCAGACGCGTAACACCGTTTTTTAATCAGATAAAACAGTTAATTTTTGACAATCTGTGCAAGGTCTCCTTATATATACTTATCGTTTATGACAGTACAGGACAGCCAATCCGTTTATAACGTGTATGAACTATACCGACATACTCTGATTTTATTTATGTGCTTGTCTGAGGAGGGACCCCTCTGAAGCCGGGATACCCCACTTGGGAGCACTCGGGCAAAAAAAAGGCAGCTGTAGGGATCTACTGAGACCCTGCAAAACCAACATCTCACCTTCTAGAAAACAAATTAAGCGTTTATTTTTAACAAAACGCACCACATATTTTATGTAACAGGAGCCTTTTCACCACATTTGCAACATCATTAAAATCCATCTTGCACTGGTACTTGTGATGCAAGCATGAGCGTGCAACAAACTGCCCTGTAGGACTTGAACGTTTAGCCACAACATGCCAGGAACAGTGATTTGTGATCCGTGTGTAAGCAGTGTTGGGAAGCTAAAACTACCCCCAGAGCCTGAGGGCTGATGCAAGGCTCAGCTTAAGGGGGCTTCAGGAGATATTTCAATTTATTGATGCCATACAAAGTTGTAATACGTCGAATTACTGCTAAAGAAACATTAAACCTTGGTGTTTTTTGGGACACAGAGGGTCTGGTGTTCCATTACTGTTACTCAGAGCACATATGTCTTGTTTTGTTCGACCAGAAGTCTAAAACCCAAACACTTGATCAATCATATTCAACTGAAAATAGTAAATACTTACATTTAAGACACTGGGTCCGGAAAATCGTTGATCGATAAATTATCCAACTAGTTATTACAGCGCTAATTTTAAATTGTTAAAGCACAGACAATAATCTGCTGCACACAATGAAACCAAGTACAGTTCATATACATACATAGTTTAATGACAAACTACAAGTAAATGAAACTTGTTGACAGTTACAAATGTTAAAAACATGAGACACAAACCATGAAACGAGTAAAGTTGAATAGATTGTACTTGCTAAAAATAAAGTGGGGGGTGGGTGGGGGGAGGGGTCGGAGTTAAGGTTACATTCACCTTTGCAGGCACACCTGCCATTTCCAACTAGTGCAAAGAATTCATTCTGCTCAACATAATCTGCCATACATCTTCCTGGTGTATGTTTGCATTAAGACTCCATTATTGCATGCCTTCAGTGGCCACGTGAGGTATACATATTCACTGCTCTGACAGCTACATACTGTATGTCTACCATGATGCAGGTGTTCCCACGTAAGCTTCAGAGAAACAACGAACAACCCATGAAAAGGCGCGTTCTATCCGTACACTAACATCTGAATCAGGAAGCTTTTCTCGCAAGTATGTTTCACTGGCCAGGTATTAAGGTTTTCAAGCCTATCATGTTACATCACATTTTACGAATGAAGGAAAGTATTAACTGAAAAGTTGCATCAACAAAATAGGTAACAAACAAGTAAAGTAACCCTGATAATGTATGACCTACACCATATATTTTTTTTTATTTCCAATGGAAATTTAGGTTGAGTAGCTGGCATCTGATTGTAAACTGAGCTTCACTGCATAAAGACAATATTTAACGTTGCATTTTGAAGTATCCTTTCACTATGTGTTCAAAAATGTATACAGACGCTGCATCGGGAATTTACAACAAAGAGCGAGCAACAGACATTTTAATAACCCGATCGTAACTGTTGCCGCGTTTCCAGACTTAAAACACCTTTACAGCGGGAGTGATGAGGCCAATAAAACGGTGGAAACACAAAACCTTGAGTTTTTATCCTCGCAGGACAAATTACAAAAATGTCAAGTATATCTATGATAAACAGCTGTTACGCATAAAGAAGTCAGACACCCCTCAGTGTCTGAATTAGTTTTCAAGTGATCTAGTGACTATTTGACGTGAATGTACCAGAAATTGAGGAAACAGAGAACATCAATAGTAACACTTAGATTCTATAATGTAGTCAGACGCTCATCAGTTTCCAGTCAGTTGTTTATATATGTGTGTGTGTGTGTGTGTGTGTGTGTTTATACATATTGGAAATGGGTAACTGATGTGATGCTTTACTTTAAGTTGTTTGGCTCTGAAATATGAATAAAATATCTAACGATAACATTTATTTCCTCAAGGCACAGCACACTGAACGTATGCAGGTCAAAGTAAATCAGGTGAGCCAACGAAACTCTTTGGAGTTTGCGAGGATGGCTTTGAGCTGCGCCCAGTGCATAGAGTCAGGCCACGTCACAGCCCGGTCGGATCCACTGCTGCAGAGTTCTGCCTCAGTCTGTGTGTCTGCTCGAGGAGAAGTGGAGGGAGAACAGAGGAGACCGGAGACGGCTGGTGGAGTCGTCAGGCAGGATTTTTTTTAAACTACTCATCGCAGTCTTGGACTCGGTGGAGGTTTGGGGAAGGAAGACACAGAACCTGGTTCAGAACACGAAAGGCCTGGACAAATTTAGAAACAAGACTCCGAGCCAGCAACCACAGCTGCAGGTGAAACTTCACTGGGTCTTTGCAGCACTTCCAATCAATGTTTTCAGGGCAAATGGAGTGTCAGGCGCAAGCAAACCTCAGAAAGGCTGCTGGGTCTTTAACTCGGAGTAAATGAGTCCCTCTGCTGAGATGGCATCACCGAGGCCGACTGTCCGAAGTGGCTGCTTGCAGACCAGCACCGGTGTCAGGTGGAAGGTGACGTTTCCTCTGCGCCACACAGTAACGGGCTCTGCTGGGTTCAGGGACAGCTTGTCTCGTGGCTCGGTGTGTGAGCTGTAAAACTCTAGCGGGGCTTTGAGCTCCACTTTGCTAACGTCAACAGAAGGGAGACCACAGGCCTGACTGCTGGCCACCCGCGCCCCAGCCATTACTGCCGCCTCCTGGTTCCCCCAGTATCCGTCCACTGTGGCAAGGATGTGGTAGGCCAGCGTGTGGAAGTGAATGCGGGTCAGTTCTGCTTCCGATGTGGAGTCGCTGCGGCCGTGCTGCTCCAGGATCCAGAGGAGGATGTCGCTGACCCGGCCCATGTCTGGAATACCTTTCCAGGCAGCCAAGTCGCCGTGTGGCCCGTTGCCAGCCTGAGAGAGGAAGAGAAGCTCCTGCTCGTTCAGCCCGATAGAGCTGACAATGGGCATAACCTGCTAACAGGAAACAGAGGAAAAACGTTAATTAAATACAGAGCTCTTCAGGGATTTGTGGACTTTGAGCCCACTCATCTTTTCTCTCAGTGAAACTCACTGCACGACAGACTCTCAACTGCTCTCCACATGTACCTCCTGCATGATGCTGTTCATGTAGTCTTTGTCGGTCATGCTCGCCAGCTCCAGGTGGATGGGGATGTCTTTGCGAATGTCAGATATGGCGGACACGGCCTGCAGCGAGGAACAAAGTACAAGATATTTGTATGTATGATCCTGCATACATACTCTTCACTCCTGGGAAACATACTATGATCAAACATGTTTTGCAGTGAAGAAGTAAGTATATTAAAGTATATTTTGTGACTCCAAAGCAGTAAGTTCATATTATTTGCAGTAGATGAGCCAAAATTCCAAAAACACCAGCGAGCCGACCAAGCGGACAAACTTCCAGCCACTGACCTCTTTCAGTCGCTCCTCCCACATCTGTCTGCCCTGACCCTCCATCATGTGAAGCCCTGACAGGACGACCAGGTCGGGCTGAAACTCATCCAGGCTCGCCACGAACGTCTCCAGTGAGCTCATCTCCCCGTTCGACACATCGTGAGAGAAGATGAAGCGGTTGGCTTGAGGCGCTTGAGTCGAACCCCACTTCTCACCTGGAGGCAGAGTGGAAAATCAGCGGCTGAACCGTGCGTCTTCGCAGACCGAAACAGTCTTGTTACGTGCAACAGATTGCGCAGAAGCTGCAGTTTGCTCTTGTCTTTACCTGCTTTATACTCAAGGATGAGGTGAAATTCATCCGTCTCCTGGAGAGACTGCGGAGGAACGACTATCTGCTCATCCAGCATCTCGTGAAGCTTAGGCCCAACCGGCCCACATAACAAGACCTGTGTATAAAAAAAATACACACAGCCTGTCATCAGCGCTTCATCCTGGACAAATCTGGCAGATATGTCCTCTAAACTGGCTCGTGTAGTAGAATACTTGTATTTTCATTGCATAACGCTGGATTTGTGACAGGAACTGTGCTTTGGAAAGATACCAGCGTTTATTAGAGAAGGATCCTGAACAAAACTGTGTTTAGAGCGCTGCAGACACACATTTTAATATCAGAAAAACGCTACTTCTTAAAACGCAGAAGGGTAAAGAACGTGTCTGTCTGACGACCTTAAAATTGATTGGACCGAGCAGCTTGACTTTTCATTTGAATGGCCCAGGCAAACCTTTAGGAGCTCATTCATTTAGGGTAAGTATAAGAGTTTAAAAGAGATGTATGAGCATGCTGCTGTACCATCAGATCAGGGTAAGTGGCGAGCTTCTGGCCAATCAGAGCAGCGTTCCCTCCCACATACAGCTGGAAGAGGACAGAAGCAAAGTTTAGCATAATAACGATGGTTCGTAATGTGATTCAGCAACAGGAAGTCGTCCTCTGAAGGTCTGGGGAGTAAAGGGGCCTTGCCTTCGCACCGGGGTACTCTGCTGCTGCGCGTGCTATCCTCTGAAAGACCTCCTTGTCGCTGAAGAAGCGCTCAGCAGCTGCTCCACGCCCCATGTAATGGATGAAAGTCTCCTTCAAGTCCTCTTTGGAGTGCAGCACTTCGTGATCCAGGCCGGCGCCAGGATCCACAGCCAGGGCCTGCAGGAGGCCCACTCCTGAGACGACCACGTCGACACAGGCATTCACCCTGAGCAGGAGAGGAGGTCGAGTCAGTTTCGGAGACTTTTATACATTTAGATTTTAACTACATATAATCCTGATGATGAACAAATCCTTTAAAACCTTGACATGTTGGTTTCTTTTGAAGACAAAGTGAAACCAAATAATACATTACATTTTTTGGTCTTAGTCTGGGACCAATCAGAGCAGTGCATCGTCTGACATGGCAACAGAGAAATGTAAACAGAGTACAGCGTGCAGAGGCCGTGGCAGAGATGAGCTGTAATGATGGAGCATTGTTATGTCTCTAAACAAGCGCTGCTGTTTATGTCACAATACAAGACGCTGCTGCTCTTTAACATATCAGATGAACAGCTGTGATTGGCCAGGCCTCGGCAAGGCCTGGGGGAGACCTGTCTGTCCTGGAGGGCGCTGAGACGAGAGCAAACAAACCCTGAGCTCAGCAGATCCAGCTGGTTTCCAGGCTAAGTTGCTGTTACATGCGTGTCAAGACGAGGGAGTGGTGGGGGGAGACAGACAGATCTCCACAGCCCTGTCTCTGTTTGTATTCACTTAGTCACGCTCCTCTCAGGACGCGCCCCACCCACATATTCTGTTCAATGTATTTTACACTGTGGGCGATAGGCAATAAAGATGCTCTAACTGTCATTTCACTGAGACTTTAAAACTAAGTAGTGTTGAGAAAAAGAAAGTATGCCTAGACACGTGCGCTTCTCTCCTTGGCAGAAACAATGTGTTCATCCCTCTGGTAGGCAGTCCTTCAGTTCCAGCCAATCATCACCTTCCACCTCTTTAAACACACTGATCCAGCATGTTAGGCTATCCTAAAGCAGCCTAAAGGCTAAAGGCCAGGTATGGACTGTAACTTAAATCACTGCGTGTTGGAGCGAGCCATCTGAGCTGGGACTGACTCATGATAACACATTCCTTCTCGCTCGCAGAGCCGACTACAGCCTCTCAACATGCCTGCAGGAGCACAGACGTGGTAATAAATATCAACACCGGCTGACAGCGAGACATGAATCTATTTCTTACAGTGAGAGGGATAAGGCTCTCTAACTCACCCCACTGCCACTTTGCTCCACTGCCGAGTCGGCAGAGTTATCAGAGTCTCCCAGGCGGCGGAGATCACCTGCTCCAGGCTGTTTTGGCTGTTCTGGCCCTGAGATGACTGGAAGCTTGGCAGGCTGATATACTGCAGAATCTGCTCTGGCAGGTCTGGGCTGCCATGGTAGAAATAGCCAAGAGCTAATGCCAGCAGGGCAGCCGCTGAAGCCTTCCTCCACATGATGCTACCCACACACTCCTGCAGCAAAGGAAATCAGTTAGTTTTTTCTGTCTCATAACCATTTGTATCAAAATGCAACTTTAACACCCTGCTTGGTATAATTAAATTAAATAGGTCTGAATTAGACTTGAAACTGTGAGTCAATTAATCTATATTAACAACTGAAAGTATTTCTTGAACTTAACTTGATAAATATTTAATAGTTCCAGGTTCTCAAAATGTGTCAATTTACTACTCTTCCCTTTCTTCGATCATGGTAAACTGAATATGTACTGTACGTCTGACAAAATAAGATATTTAAAGTCATCATTTAACGCCCTGGGTTATATGAGGGGAACTTTCCACAGCTATCAAAACAACAGTGGGCAGATTAGCTGCAAATTCAACTAATCGTTAGCTGCAGCCCTGGTTTTGAATTAGAGGCAAGCGTGTAGCAGAGGTAGTAATCCACTCGATCCTGATGCACCTCATCCCATTGGGCACAAGGTGACGTCACCAGACGTGCAACACAAAACCCCCAAATATTAAATTTACTACCACGTCAGACCAAGAGAAGCTGCTGCAAACTCTCAGGTTTTACAGCCTCCAACCATAAAAATGTTTTAATGATTAATGAAGACCATAAGTCGTGCAGACTCTCTTTTCAACAGCTTATGGAGTAATCGCAGCTCCACATGGCACATTATGCATACATGTCAGTGACGAGGGAGCAGATATGAAATGAATCATGGTGCAAACAAATCAACAGTGACAACAGTTAACTGCACATATGAACACTGCATTTCAAACCCCAGTTGCAGACCAAACTTTGTCTTTTACTCGCTTTACGAGCGCGAGATCTACACCTGGATGACCGTGCACGTTCAAAACTTAGTCTTCACGTTCCCTGACTCTAACCGGGAGTACCGGGTTAACCAGAACAAGTGGCATTGCCCTTTAAGCTGCACCTATGCTATGCACTTTATGGTAACTCACAGTATACAGGGGTTAAGTTACTGCTAACGTGGACATACATTATTTGTTAGCTAACATGCTAGCACCAGCACACCGGGTGTATGTGTAGCCAGAGTCTATCAAAGCTAATCTGACAGTAGCGAGCAGCTTTTAGCTCGGCTTAGCAAGCAATCTAATTTAGTGACGAGCCCGGCGGCCAAAGGCTTTGAGTCTACATCTTCAGCTCCGGTTAACATCGAAGTAGCCAAAGCTTTACAGTTGTTAGCGGCACGTACCGATAATGTGCAGGCTCTCAAGTTTGTTAGTCAGGAAGAGGATCCTGTTTCCTGTGAAAGTCACATACAGAGCATTGCCGAGCGCTGCCGGCGGAGGGAGAAGTGAGTGAAGAAGTCGTGCTCGGTACAAATCATTGAAGGAGCAATGACTGGGAGAGACAGCGAGCAGCTCGAGACCGCCAGCACGGAGAGCAGCCGCGGCTTCCGCCTCCTGCTCTGCGCATGCGCTACTACAGGGTACATTCACGGAACAGGCAGTGTGGAAGGGTGAACTCATTGGCCCTGAAATTAAAAAAAAAAAACATGAGCCACTTGTGTTTTATTTATTTATTTATTTATTTTTTTTATTGATTGCTTGCTTTTTCGGATATACATCTGTTGTTTTAAATAGAGTCAATCCACCAAAAAAAAAATCTAAAAACATTAAATGTAACTGGATTATCCCGTGGATTAAACAGATAGATATTAAGCCCGCAGAATCAGAACTCAGAACTAATATTTATTCATTTTTGCATGCAAATTATTTCCCCCATGTCTTGTTTTATTATTATTATTATTATTGTTTTTTCTCATACTACAATTTTAAAGATCTGATGTTTTGTTTTAATCATGGTTATTATTTTATGAGGAAACTTCCTAAAGTTTAAGAAAATATAATCTGGTTTAATTGGAGTTGGTGATTACATTTTCATTAAATGAGAGCATGTGTTACAAGTTGAGGGTGTGGAGGGTGGAAGAATGAAATTAGTTGCATCTTGGGAAATATCTGTGCCTCTGCCCCACGTTCAAATTCATGAGGGTGCTGTGCTAAAGTGCTGGACAACCTCAGTGAACAGTCAACATGAATATGTCATATAAGCTGTATTCATTATAGGGAAACTGGTGACACAGGATACAGTGAAACTTCACCCTCCATGGCAGCAGAGGAATAGAAATATTCAGGGCAGGATAGTATGTGTGACATTTTACCAGGCGAATTAAAATGTGAGTAGCATCGACTTCGAACACTAACAAACTGTTTGACCTTTGAAACATCCGTCTGGTTTAATTTTGTCCTTTTATTACGAGCTAATCAGGCCTTGGAATGAACCAAACAGGAGGCCTTTTACAGCACCACTAAACCACAACCAAACAACGCAATTAAAGACGGAGCTGCTTTCTTCCTGCCCATTTCTCCCACAGGCAAACATGCGTTCACGTCGCTGCTTGTAAACTATGTGCCTGGAGGCTGAGTTAGGGTGGGACAGCTTTTAAGACAACTGACACCCTCTGCTCCTGCATACTGTATGCAGAATTAACTCTGACATGTCGTGCACTGAAATGGTAATAAAATACATTAAGCTGACACTCCTGCTGCAATGTGACATAGTCTTTAAAATATTTTTAATAATTAGCTATTTATTTTTTTGATGTAGCTAATCTCTAACGGGGCTGTCAAAACATAACTGCGTCCTGAAAAACCTGTCGAGCACGTCCCGTAGAAAAATGTTGACCGTCTTGTTCGACAGCTCCGGTTTAAACAGACGATACACGCGGAACGAGTCGTGTTTGATTCTTTAATATTATGTCAGCACAAATAAGCTGATGCGAAAGAAAATACAACTTCAAAAAACATTTGTGTACAACAGACAACCGCGTCAACACACCACAGCCTCACCACCAGTGCTTAGCCGGAGGTGTCCAAAGCCTGATGATGCCTGACGTCATTTAAAAATTCCTACAAATGCACGTAAGTCTGTAGAAAATGAGAAACACACTGACAAAATAAAAACAAAAATCATAAAAAACTACTACAGATATCATTAAAAAACTACAATGTAAACCCTACCTACCCCTTGGATTTCAAGTCATCTTCTACACTTGTGCACTGCTCCTTTATTTCCAAATGAAACTATTATTAAAGTAAAACATTGCTAAAATGAATGAAAGGCACCGTTTGCCTCATCTTCAGTAAAAACTGTTTGTATGCTACCTAAGCCGACGCCGTTCTTCATGACTAAAAGCAAAGATACGTGTACTGAGCGACTGCTGCTGCAGACACAAGTTTAAAGATGGCTTTTGGTGTTTGGCCTCAATATGAGGTTCTCAAAGGGCCGTCATAAGCAACAGGAGGAGAACCGGAACAACAAAGACTCAGCTTCAGGTTTAAATCCCACTGGACAAAAGCGTCCTCAAAGTGACCTCCTAAGAGCTGTGTTTCTAGTTCAACCTTGTTGCTGTCTTTGTGTATTGTGTACTGCATTTCAAACACTAAATGTGACAAACTATAATAAGTTCAGGCCTCTATAGAAGCGGTGGTGTCGGATTCAGTGAGAATAGGAGCAGTGAAGCTGACCCGTACGTCCCGGGGGTAAAGACCCTGAAGAACCCCATCCACAACAACGTCTGGGAGATCTGCAAGACAGAGTAATCATGTGTTTAGGCTTACTAATGCTTTGCAACTCATAATTCACTGTTTGTCAGTGCAAACGGATGGATTTGACTCTGAAATGCTGCACAGAAGAAAGCTGCTCTATCCTACCTGACGTGCTGTCAGAGAGATAAGGATCCCGAAAAAAGCCCAACACTCGCTGATGTGGTAACTGGTAACTGAGCAAAGAGAGATCAAAACAAAATACTTCACAAAATACGTTCTGGTTTTGTTTGAATGGGCGTCCTTTAACGGGGGGAAATCAATCCGGGGCTGTGACCTGAGGCCCTTGAATGCAACACACGCTGTCCCATTTTGTGCGGCGTCATGTCATTTCACACGTGTCAATCAAAGCCCGTAACACTCGCAGGACAGGATGTACAGACGAGAGAAGAAGTCAGGTAGACGCCACATGCGTGTCAGCTCATGGTTTATATCAAACCTGCAGGACTTAGTACACTAACGGTAGGATGAATGAAGTGTTATATTGTTATTATTAAAATGGTGTTTTAAAGACAAGAAGAAAGTGGAGTGATCTCTCAGAGAAACGGGAGCTAGTGCTCAAGATCTTACCTTGAGTCCTGGCTGTCTAATTCCTCAAGTGATCTGAAATGAGAGCACACAGGCATTACAAATGTACTGTAAGGACACTGTCCACATAAAGGTTAGCGTACGGCACGTGTTTACAGATGCCACAGGATTAAAGTAGCGTCTACATAATCAGTTGCTGTGTGTTAGTGCGGTGGGGACTGGACTGATCTGTCCTCGATCATTAGCTGTATGTATTGCGGGTTGGAGCCAGCGCTGCTGCTCCGCACCGCTTGGGAGAAAATGTGTTCAAAGTTTTATTATGTTGCTGCATTGCCCCCAATCCAGAAATAGAGGACCTAAATAGAGCGACATGTCCGACGTCTCCGGGTGCAGCCGGAGGAGTCCGGACTGAAGGACTTACTCTGTGCTGCTGATCTTGTTCCCCGTGTGAAAGTGTCTGACGTGGAGGAAGTCCAGCAGCACCTGAGGCACGTCCTCATTTTGATAAATAATCTCCTGGCAAAAAGAGAACAAAGGCACTTGTAAAGTTGTGTTTTTGACATTGAACCTTTATGAGTGCATAGCTGATGGGGTAGAAAAACACACAAAGCTTATTAAGAAACTGTATATTAGCTAAAAACCTATATTTAAACGTACAATGTGCAACCTTTCTGCAGTAAAATGTCTAAAAATATCGGTACTCATGTTATTTTTGTTGCTGAATTGTGTCCTTACATTATCTCAATTTCCAAACACAAAGGTTTAACTTTAACCAAGATAATGGTCAGTTATTCGTTTTTATTCGGCCGCCTGTTAATGTTATCATCCATCCTGCATATGCATCACAACTGTCTGCCACAGCTCATGAAATTGGTTTTAAAATAGCTTTACGGCCACAGCTTTGCAACGCTTCTTATACTGATGCTGGTTGTTTTAAACCACAGAGAAACAAGCTGAGCAAATGATGGTGGCAGCTCGGCTTACAGCCCCTCCTGGACATCCCGTGTGTGTCGGACAGCACTGGAGAAACACTTATTTTTAAACAGGAAACAGCTTTATTCAGTTTTTGTTATCTGTTTTATTCACCAGCTTAGTTTGTGGAGTAGGGGTCTGTAGGTGATTCAGCTTCAGCTCCTAAACACCTCCTGACTGTCTGGATCTGAAGGCTTCAACAAGCTGAGCAACACTGGCCACAGCTCTTCCCACAGCCCATCCAGCCTCAGTGAAACACTCACTTTGCTTTTGATCTGTGTGGTTTGTTTGTTTTGGAGAAGAGGAGACTGTTAAAAAGTTCTTTAAAAAAAACGGATAAACTGTTAAAAACTTTAAAAACTCCCTAAACAACGAACGCTGAAGGAATCCAAACTGGGAGCAGCTGACCGAAACTGTGGACAACGACTCCACAAAACATCCCGGGGCTGCGTCTTTTGTTCTTTTGTTTTGCACAGAGGAACAAAGCCTTGCTGCTGAAGGACACCCGGTTGAAAGACAGGGGCTGGATCCTACTCATGTGTGCCTGGAGAAGATACAGACACCTGGGTGTGTTACCTGGATGTAGTCTTCCAGCTCCTGCCTCCTCTGCTCCGCAGGTTTGGTTCTCAGATGCGGGCTCCTTTTGCTCGGGAAATCTGGAGCCTGGATGATCTTCCTGAGCTGCGGGCACCACGAGACACAACATGAACCTTCAGCGACCGAGCCACGACGGCACACCAACACATCCAGAGCGTCAAAGAGGGTAGCGTGCTACGTCTTTTTGAACACGCATGAGCACAGTTCACATCTTGCTGTTGGTTTCACACTATCACACTGGGTGCATTGGTTTCAGGAAGACTAGCAAGCAAACGTGAACACAAGCAATGCTTTCCTCAGGTTTACTGCTTGTTGTTGTGTGTCATGAAGGGGACTACAACAATGGTTCTTTGTATACAGACAATAAAGCTGAACCTTGAACCAACATGTTTGTAAGACTGTTGAGACGTTTGGGCTACATTGTCAAAGCCATAACAAAATTACTTTTTACTTTGTCAGCCAATTCATCTACGCCTAATCTGATAACACAAAAAACTACAATATTTCAAATATATGATAAAAAATATCATTAACTGGTCATCGTCAAAGCTCGTTTTTCTACCAAAGCATCATGGTAATACATATTCACAAATGCAAAACCATAAAAACGAAGGTTTCTTGCGTCACATGCGATGCTGCATTCAAGCACATACGGTCATTCGGCGCCGCCGTGTTAACGGTCCTACAACGCGTACGTACTTTCCTGTGCAGAGTCTGGAACTCGCTGCTCCTTCTGAGCACGAAATGTTTCCTCTCATTAAAAAGAACTTCGACTCTGAAAAGCTGCAAAACAAAAGAAAAATGGAGAAGACACACAGAGGATTCAGTCCTTCGGTGCATTTCAAGTCAAACGGAGGTTCAGTTCATTCTTTGTCTTGATCAAAAAGCCTTTAACTTGTTCTTTTCACTTTCACTTGCAGATAAATCAGGTGTGGCTGACTACAACAGCCACGTGTGATACACAGAGCAAATAAAATGAATAATTCAATTAAAATTAAAAAGGCCACATTAAAATGTTTCATGTTTCTGCCCTTCAGCAACAATGTAATAACTTAAATTAAAGATTTCAAAGAAAACATGAGTTGAGATTCTTCTTAATTCATCCTGGGATCAGTTTTACACTCCATGCTTTAGTGGACTGTGAGTCTGAAGTTCTCATTTGTCCAGCAGGAGGAGGCACAGAGCTGATTACAGCAGATTTAATCCATGTCAACACACTGCACTGCATAAATGAGATGTTAACTTCTGTCCATGCTGTCTGTGGGTCTACATGATGATTTCATATACAGCGCAGATCCTTCATCTTAAAAAATTAAATATACTTAATGAGATATTACTTATCATGAGAATGGTTTACTTTAATATCCGTTATCAGCTTCCTGCTTTATAGACTATTACAATAATGTCCTGGACTAATAAAGTTTAACACACCACCTCATAGCCGGTGGAGGGAGTAGTCTGATTGAAGTCACCCCCCCTTTTACATGTAAAAATATGTGTATTATCAGAAGAACATACATTTATTTATTTAATATCTCACTATGAAAATACAAAATCTGTAAAAAGACTAAAATATTATGATATACTCTTATAATAAACTATTTAAAATCAAAACCTTTAAACCACTTCAGATGAGTACAGTAAATAGTAAAAACAGGCCTGTGTTGCTGGGGAGAGACTGGATGATCGAGGGTCTGTGGACAACAAACTGCAGGATTTCCTCCTCATGAAGTCATAGCTCTAATCTGTAATCAACACTTAATCAGTAATGTAAACAAAAGGTAACGTGGAGTCTCATGGTCTGAGACTGAGATGATAAAGCCGGAGGTCAGTCAGCTCAGCGCACAGCAGCCTGGAGCGAATTCCCCAGGCCTGTGTCCATTTCAACCACTTTTAAAATACGATTTATCATAAATTCACAACCAAGTGACTGTTCTCTGAAAACTCGGACCACTTTCACTTCATCCCCGCTGCATCTGGCCGAGTTTACAATCGCCCCCAAAACATCAGTAACGCACAAGTTGTTAAACTGAGACGCCGCATGTGTTCAATATTTGTTGCCTTAATAAGCCTGCACACAGGAGACACCCAAGTGTGTGGCTCCTGATATAGGCTTCTCTATATATAGGGTGTTTTACAGCTTTCTGCACGAATCACACCTAAACACTTTCTATAATTGCTTCCATCTTGTGAGACTGTGTGCCTTTCACAGTTTATTTAAACTAGTCGGCAGCGGGTGAATTAGTCGGATATCCAGCAGCGGTGTGATGTAACCCATTACATCTACTCAAATACCATCCCATTATAGTTTTACTCCAATCTCAGAGAGCACTGTCAGCTTACATAGTTTGCTTTATTGCATATGATCATTTAAAAACACATACGTTGTAGTTAAAATGAGCTCCAGCTCCAGCACAAAGTACAACAAGCAAACTGCTGCTGACAAATCCTCTTACTTTCAATTATTTAAAAGCATTTCAATTTCAATTATCCAGGCTTTTACTTTGCATTATTATTATTTAAAGTTCCTTCCTCATGCTGAAAAACATGCCCCGAGGAGCATCGCTGAGGTCGAACATGTTGGCAGCAAATGCATTTACAATACAGCGCCTGTTACTTTACTGAACTCGTTTACTCCATGACCTTTTACTTTATTTACTCCATTACCTTTTATTTTGAGACTTCCACTTACAAAACACGACTTACACATTGCTTTAATGCACCGATATTAAGCTTTAGTCATATAATAGCAAATCAAATGAAAGCGATTACTATAACAATTTCCTTTTTTATATGAGTACAGGTAGTCGCCAACGCTTCTGCAACGCTTTTTTGAATGCAGCACATGTAATGGAGTATTTACTGTGTGGGTGGGGCACTGCTACTTTTACCTTTCATACAATTTGAACACTTCTTCCACTATAGCTGCTTTTGCTTCAAAGCGAAATTCAATTGCAAGGCTCCGGCTTTCATTGATAGGTTTGATAGGATCTTGATACTTCTCGCACCCCTGAGCGCAAATCGGCGTTAAACCTGAGCTGAACTCACTTTCACTCTTCCTGCAGGTTACCTGGCTCACCTGGCGCCGCGGTTCACCTTTACTAAAACAAAATCACATGACGTCCGGTGTGATAAAACATGGAGAACGTGATCCTGATGCAAAATAGCATTAGTTTGGAGTGCGCAGGGGAAAAGCGAATAAATACACAGATTGAACACTGCCCTCACCTTTTTGGACTTTCCCGACTCATCCACTTCCCTCTCCATCGAGGGTATCGACACTTGAATCATCAGGAAATCTTCCTCCAACACCATCGGACTTCTCAACCTGTGTGCGACTCACTTTGCACAGCTGATTAGAAACTGAAAACTAACTTTTGCACGGCTTTTCTCCGCGTCCGGGAACTGAAACCCCCCCCCCCCCGACCAGAAAACGTGTCTGCTGTCGTTCTCCGGTCTGTTTCCCCTCTCGTGCTCCACCTACGCGCTAATTGGACAAACCCGGCAGGCAGGCGCATCCAGGGACATTAAAGGTGCAGTCCAACATTTAGGAGTGAAAGTCCACCACGTCACAGCAACAACAACAACAACAACAACATGTTGGAGCATGTTGGCTCCGTTTAATGTCACCATCTTTCTGACAGTAGGAGGGCTTCTGATGTGTTTTCAGGGTTTGTTTTGTTTTGGGTTTTGTTATGCGTTTTTGAATTGGCGTAGTTTTCTAGTTTCTGAATCTTTTAATGGCCCAGTCTACAGCTGTAACAGTATTTTACAAGTCAAGTTTAAAAGTAAAATGTGAACTGTCAAAGTGCAGCTATGTGTATTTACAACTGTAAGTTACATATAAAACATGATTTCAATACATTTGTTTAATTATTATCTTTAGTTTCTTCAAATTAAAAGATAATTCAGTGCCCAACATGATTTCTTTGCCTTTACTCTAACGGAGCTTATGAGGAGCGTTTGAAAAGGGAAGACCTGATCTCAGGTCAGCTCAGGTAAAGGTCCTTATCTTCAGTAAAGGACAAAAATCAAATGGTGATGCTCAAATCTAAATATTTCTCTGCTTGATGCCTTTATACTTATGACATTTATACATATGACAGTATATCAGAGGTGGGTGAAACAGTGTTCTGAGCAGATCTCCAGTAGGTTTTACCAGCAAATTCAGAAATGTCATGCCACTTTCAAATCCAGGTTCACTTCCTTCAGCGCACTGGAGACAGAGAGTAAAACTAAAACAATTCACTGGACACAAAAAAAGGGATGTAAACCCAGGCCACATAGCACAAAACTGTGCTCACATCCTCTCAGGCCCGCTGCCCAAAAACTGAAACAAAGCTTGATTTCGTGAGGAAAAAAGTGAAACAAAAAGGTGTCACGTTGCAGGCACCAGCTTTAAATACCACAATGTTTGTGTCCTCAAATGCCAGTTCCCAGATTTTATTTTTTTTTCCATCTGCCTCACTGCTTAAATACTACGCTCTGCCCATTTTCTGTGTACGGCTCGCAACCAGAATCACATGCTCTGCCTGTGACCTGTCATCACGGGATTTATATCTTCCCATCCCCGTTGTTGCTCACTGTGTTTCAATTTAAGCAGGCAGAACAGCTTACTTAAGCAGCTCTGCGCCAGGATGAGTGACCTTCTAGGGTCGCAGATTTTTGCGTGACTTCACGTTGCGTCAAGACCGTTTTACTACGACTCATGTGAATCTTTGCCCCTTGCTGCTTCATTGTGTCTGAAGTCACGCCGTCAGCAGATACAGCCCACATACACATTAACAAAAAAAAGGAAGTTTGTCTTGGTTTTGGAGCTGTAACACTGCACTGCTTGTTTGACAAGTCTCCTCAGTTTCTGCTGAACAGGAATCAGAAATGTGATGCTTTTCAACTATGAACTATGTTTTGAGGTCTTAATTGTGACATGTGAAGTGAATTTCTTGGCTAAAAGACAGGTTAGGGAAGTTTTTGTCACTAATGTGTCAGTAGAATACAGTGTAAGATAATAGAATACAATAGAACAGAATAGAAGAGAACAGAGTAGAACAGAATAGAAGAGAACAGAATAGAATAGAACAGAAGAGAGCAGAATAGAACAGAAGAGAACAGAACAGAATAGAATATGACAGAATAGAAGAGAACAGAATAGAAGAGAATAGAAGAGAACAGAATAGAATAGAATAGTACTTTATTAATCCTTTGGAAATTATGGTGTTACAGCAGCTCCAGATAGAATAGAATACACAATAAAATAAGTAAAAGAACTAAAATAAATTAGACAGGAGTGTTAACAGAAAAGAAATGGTAACAGAATCTGTATAAGGCACAAGGTTTTTTACAGCCAAAGAAAATAATATAACATATTTACAATCATTTCAGTGCAAGGTGAATACTGTGTCAGTAATGTGTGGCTTGACTTTTAGGTTGGTGCCTGGTTTCATCTGAGACAAGGTTATCTTCATTCATAAGAAGAGATCTTCTGGCAGATTGATTCTGTTTTGACGCAGCAGACGGTTGAGATCTCTTAGCTGAGCGGACTAGAAACAAGGGGAAACAAGTACAGTGGCACTGCCTCAGTGCAACCAGGCAAAAAGTCTGGCACATAAAACCACTCATGTGAAACTACAACTTGTGAGAGGTTCCAGTAAGCATTTTTTTATTTTTCTTTTAATCTCTGGAGAGAACCAGACAAACTGGATTCTTCTTTTTCCAGCCTGCTTCTGTCTGTAGAGTGGTATTTAAAAGGACAAATGGCATTGAGCTGTTGTAAGTTTGTCTTTGTGGCTTGCCTTCCCCGTTACCTTTGCCCGTCTGTTTGTGATCAGCTGTCTCCTTTTTCAAAACCACTTTCTTTCTCCCTTACCTTGTGTTTTGTTTGTTTACCCCAACAAACCCTGTTTTAATGCAGCCTGTTGAGCTGAGGCGTGCATCCATTCGAGTACATGTATTCTGATAATGTTAGCAAGATTATTTGAACAAGCCTAAACGCCCTCTCCCGATCCTGTTTTTCCAGGGGAATGTGAAGGCAAGTTGCAACAACTTCACGCACTGGAGTTTGTCATTTATAGACATACCAGCTGGTCTCGGGAGCGTGATGCAATTTGCTTAAGCCAGTGTGCGAATGAAAGAAAGCACTGTCATCCCGGATAACTGCGTTAGCGGACGCATTCTCGAGCTCTGCACACAGTTTGAGCGTGAGGTTTACTGCTGCACGCTGGCATTCAGAGGTCTAGCGTGTACAGCTCCTCTTATGTCATTATGCAAAATGGAAAAATGGTCTACCTAAACAACTTTGACACAAAGACGCTTGTGTTGCTTCTTGTCTCTTTCATGGAAGTGTAACTGTTTAACCTATTTTGCCTTTATCATAGTGCTGCTGTTGTTGATTAATCCTGTTTTAAAGTTAAAATGCTGTTAAATAATCCCTGTATCATCTGTAAAATGTGTTTTAGCGATGTGTTTTAAAGTGTTGATATAACGTGATTCTTTGTTCTTGGTCTTTATTATATTAATTCAATCAAATCTGGGTAATAAAGTTTGAAAATGTCAATGGTTACGCTAAAACATTCTCAAAAATCAGCCATCTGTCTGTCTCAAACAGGACTCTTTGCAAATCTCCATGTGGTGATCACATGCCAATTTCTCATCAGACAGCTAAAACATAAGAGTGACTTAGAGAGTGACAAAGTGACAAAGTTAACATGTTTCAGAGGTTTCATTACCGGATGACAGAGCTTCATTAGGTTTTCACTCTGCTGTGATTTAGCTTGTAATGTTGAACCCATTTCCCTGCATGAACTTAAATACACCGATTTTGGAAAAACAACCCAGGCAGTCGAGCAGTGGGTTCCTGATATACAAACCTGCGAAGCATGAAGCAACGGTTTTCAGTTTCAGTATCTTTTGTTTAAACAGCCAGCAGAGGTCTCCCTTATTCTTGAAATCAAAATCCAAAGTCCAGGATCTTGTCGTCCCCATTTGTCAAGATCCAGTCTGTATTTTCTTAGCTGGTGTTCAGCGCGAATGTACCTTTTAAATACCAAACTGAAACTTTTCGAAGACAGTCCACGTACAAAACCAACTGAACTGATGAATCTGATTTTACGAACAACACATTACATAAGGTCAAGACTCGACAATCATTCCTCCTCTTTTAAGTGACAGGGTCTCTCCCCTACAGGCGCTACTAACTGATTTGTTTTGACATGAAGTTTGAGGAGTATTCAGATAAAGCTGAGGTATCTCCACACAGACTGATGTAAACTGTTGAAATGTGATTGCCTTCTCCTCTTTTTCTTTTCTTTTTCCTCTTTGTGTATGTATGTTGTTTTGTTATTAAAGAGATAAACTGCACTGCATGAAAAATCGAATTAAATATTTATTTCAAATATATTTTTATTATATTTATTTCTGAATAGTTTGCTTTCCTTTAATTTTTTTTTTCAATACCTGGTAATAATAAACTATGTTCTGAGAATAACACGGCTCTCGAGCACAAGGCCAATATAACAAATACACTGTTGTTTTACATTGCCAATTTAAAGCTTCCTGGAAACCACAGAGTGAATGATTTCATCCAAAGTCTCCATCTGGAAGAAAAGGCAGAGACAGATTAACCTGCACAAATGTTTTACACCGCACTGACTGAAGTGATGGATGGATTTGTTATTTTCTTAATAACATTCTTGGATCCCTGCCTCTCAGCTGGTCTCGCTTTACTTTTAATGCTCTGCAAAAGCCATCTAAATTTGAATTCACGCTCTGAGGCATCAAGACCATTCACATTAATTAATTACATGACTGATCAATAAGGCTAATAACGTCCTGAATATACAGTGAGTATGTGTCTTTGTGTTTTGCATTGGGCTACATAGGGAATAACACATGGCACTTCAGTTTTACCTGTTTGCCTTCTCCCACGCTGAGATTCTTCAGTTCGTAGACAGTCACCTCTCCAACACTGTCACCCACGAAGATGCAGTCTGTCCCCCTGGCAAACACCAGGGACGTCACCCTCACACCAGGTTTAGCCTGGTACACGATGGTCGGGTACACTCTACAAGGAGGGGAAGATATTTAGTGGACACAGGATTATTTCTGGCTCACGTTTCAAATAAGCGACCTACATGTGTTAATATGACTCACATGCTTGAATTCAGGTCCCATATCTCCACCTGTTGTCCATTAATGGCTGCAAATACTGTGGAGCAGTTTGGGGACCACCTGACGGCATGCACGGCCTTCTGCCTGGATGTGAAACTCATCACAGGGGTGGAGCTGTCCTGCTTCCACAGCTGGATGGTCCAGTCAGAGGAGCAGCTCAGGAACACATCAGAGCTGAATGGAGACCATTCGATGTGGTTCACGGGGCACTGAGAGAGCAAGATGTGATATAAACTGAATATACTGCAAGCAACCTCTGTATCATTTAATTATAGTAAACTGGTACTGCATCACTGGACTCAACATAAGAAGTCATATATCATGTTCCATCATACAGTATATCATGTTTTTGGCGCCTTTATTCTCATTTATTTGCCTGCAGTTTCTGCCCATGGGAAAATCCACAAGTCAGAACAACTTAAACTACGTTTTGATGGTTTGATCTGCAGGTAGGTTTGACATCAGAGCATCACCTGTAACACTGGAATGCCTGGTGATGCAAAACATGAGAGGCTAAGAACCACTGTGATTATAAAGAGGTATTGGAATATACTGTCATTTGAAGCGAGTGCATTTCCACAGTTTTACTGAATTAAAGTTTTATCTAGAAGAACTTACAAAGTGCTTTTGGTACGTGTCCAGAAAATGCTCACTCTTGGAGAAGGAGCACTTGTGAATGAGGCCATCCCACGTGCCAACCAGATAGATACTGAAATCCTTCAGGATGAGAGCAATCCAACAGAAGACAAAGTTCATTTGTTCCTGTGTATACTACCTGTGTTCTAACTCACCTAAAACCAAGCCAAGGACCTGTTTGATTTGTGTGGTCAACTTACTGTTGGATGGAAGTCCAAACAAAGCCCAGAGGTTATTGCGGACAGAACACATTCTGCCATCTTCTTGTTTGTTGCACGGTTTTTATTACTCTTTTTAATCCCCTTTAGCTTCATCAGGTCTAACAACACAGAAAAGGCACAGATATTATGATTACTGTATTAAAGCCTTGCTATTAAGCTGTAATCCTGTTGAACTGTGACCGTCGCAGTGTCACCGTTTACTTCTGTATCTACTATGTTTATTCTTAAAGAGCTTTCATCAACATATGTGTTAAATATCAGACAGATCGACAGTACCTATGCAGTCAAGACCGTTGCTGCCCAGGAGCCACTTAGTAATCCTGCCGTCTGCCGAGACAGAGACGAGAGCTTCTACACTGTCCTCCCCTGATAATCTCATCTCTTGTTTGATCCACCTGACCTGCCACACTGGGTGCAGGTGCTTTTTGGAACATGTGCTAACAAACAAAAGGTTTATGTCAAAGAGTTTATTTCTAGGTTCCACCATCTATACACACACAATCACTCACTCAGATACACACAATCTTCACCTGCTGTCGGCGATGCATGCCTTGTCGCTCTGACTCTGGACATTGTAAATAGCGATGCTGCCGTCATACATCCCTACACCCAGCTGGCTGGGGTTGTTGGCTGAGAAATCCAGGGATGTCACGCAACTATGACAGCGGAAGACACGTTCTGGCCACTGCACAGGGGGCACATTCAGAATCACCCTCACGCCTAAAAGAACTAAATTCTTGTAAATGGGCAACATTTATACAGTGCTATACAATTTGCTTCTCATTCACCGATGGCAGAGAGCTACCATGGGAGACATTCGCCTGCCAATGATACCAGTAAGTTGAGACGAAGATGACGGCTAAAAGGAAATAAAGGGTAGAATGTATGAACATACCGTGGGGTTTTTAAGGGACCAGCAGCAGATCAGACCTTCTTTCTGATCATTGGGGTTACAGCCACCGTAGCTCACTGCCAGGATATCCTTACAGAGAGTAAAGAGCACAAACAGAGAGGTTTAAGTTAAGTCTTCATTGTGCATTCATTCAACTTTTTCAACAAAGACTAGCAATAGCAAAAATTTTAAAAAATGTAATATCTGCATATTCTAATTGTATTAAATGCTGCCATTTTAAATAATCATTAACTTTACATGTAGGTGTTCTGGTCTCGGGATTTATGGGCTGTGTTACCGGGTTCTCCTTGTTCCAGACCATGCTCCTAATGTTGCATCTTCTAGTGAACTCGCAACTGAAAGCCCAGAGATGTTCCAGATATGGGTACAAAGAGCTCTCCTCACTCTCCTGGCTCTGTTCCTCTGCTGCAGGCTTTACTGTGCTGTCAGGGTCTTTCACAATCAACATTACGACACTGTATACAACATTTATTTTAATGTACGTGCATTTTATGACACAATATTTAGTTTCAGTAGAAGTGGAAAGCTTCTCTAACAATGTGTTAATGCAGTGATAACCTGATTTTACCTTCTAGTATGGGCAGCTGCCTGTAAGCAGCCAGCTTGGGTTGAAAGATGTTTCTCATGATGCTCCGCTCCATCACTAATAAGCTGTGTTTGAATGATTCTGACAGCATGATCCGCTGTGGGTCGGGCTCAGTACTAAAACCATTTCCGCATATGTCCGTTTCTAACAGCGAGCTTATGGTACTGCCTGAGAGAATGAAGTATGATAAAATAATACCTTGTTGTTATTGATAGCCTAATTAAACAGAAAACATTGTTAAATCTGTCATATAATAGCAGGAATGTCTTGAGAGCAGTCTGAAGCAATAGCTTGGATAAAGAACTGAATATTAACAGAGTCACTGTTCCCAAGCTCTTATACCTGTGCCGACTGTGCCGCTGCTGCTGCTGCTGCTGCTACTTATCTCTCCTCTTCTCTCTTGACCTTTAATAGTGCTCAGAGTACTCTCTTGATACTCGGGCCTCTCAGTTTCTGGGTTTTTATTTTGCTCACAGAAAGAGTCATAGATATCCCAGACAGTAGCGGTTGCACCTGTGGACATGAAAAAATTTCATTAAACTGTCGCCTGTAAAAAAAAAAAAACTGAACACCAATAACTGAAATATTGGTTCTGTCCACATACTACAGCAAAACCCTGCCGGAATGTGATGTAATACTATTCCTAGAAGTAAACATTACTAAAAACTGTATTCAGTATACAGTATAACAGTATTCAAGAAGAAAATATCAAGCCTGACCTTTATCCACCATGACAATGTTGTCACTCTGGATTCGTTTTTCCTTAGGTGCACCATTGAATGTCTGCACTGATCGCACCACATACTTATCATTGCCACCTCTGTTCTTGCACAGCTCAGCATAGTGAATGTTGCTCTCTCTGTAACAACAAGGTAGGAATGTTAGCTGATATTTACAACCACAGAAGAGCACTGAATATCACTTCACTGACATGCATCTTCACACACTGAATAATGTTTTGCCTGAATGCCAGTGGTAACTTTCAGGACATTTATTACAGAAAACGTCCCTCACTTGATAGCTTCTGCATCGTCAGCATCCTCTGACACAACGGTGTTGGGAATGTCCAGCAGTGATATGGTATCTGTCTCAGAGAGGCAGATATCCACTACCTCATCCAGCATCTCTTCTGTCACATGTTGTTTCACATTACCTCTTTTATGAAGTACCGCTGAAAGCAAAAAAGACAGAAAATAATATCTTAATGCTAAATATATATATTTATATATATATATATATATATATATATAAAGTTACACAAAAAATTATGTGCTGCAAAAATAGCATTTCATAATAATAGGATAGTGTAGGTTTAATTGTATAGTGCTGCAAATGGTAATATTTTATCGTGCATAATAGTGTTTTCTATAAAAGAGATATATATAATATATAATATAATATATAATAATAATCCATAATGAAGGAACAAATATATACAGTAACTGTATGGAGGTGGGAGGTTTATTTGTATGTCCATTTCAGGAACACTGTCCTCAGTCTCTTTAGTCTGTGACGCTCTGGTAGTCTGGCTGGATAGTTGACTGCTATCCATCAATGAGCTGCAAGACAAAATCATTAGAGCCAGAGAACATCTTCCACCACCATCACTATTAATCAGCACACCAGCGCACAAGACACCTGGGGAGTAGATTTGAACTGATAACCTATAGCGTCACTCAGTTTTCTTTTGCTGAAATCAGGCTGTGCAAGCTGTAATGGGTTACACACTCTGCACTCATTCCTTTTCAAATCAGCTCCAGACCTGCTGCTGACCTGCTTGATGTAGATTTTAAATGGTCTGATCCTGAGTTGGAAAAGATTTCATCCAGGAAGAATCTGCCTGGTATAGACACTGTAATCCCTGGCTCAGCCTGACACAGGGAAAGAGGAGTGACATCTTTGCCATCACTGTCCAACACCTGCAAAGATGAATACCACAGCCAAAATAAATCAAACTGGGCAGTACAATTGTAGGAAAAGTCATTACAACCTATTATATATTCTCATATTAACTCTTTTTGCTTTTTTTTGTCCACAGACAGATCAAATATTCATTTTTTTCCCATTAAAAAAATGTATTTCCTTCATAACTTCCATAATTTCACTTGTAGATTAATTGTGACTAATAAACAAGAAAAGTTTCCTTATACTTATTGTTTCCTAGGAAAACACTACATAAACGTAACATATTTGTATTTTAAATATTAATAGAGGCAGTAACCATAGATTAAAGTGCCCCACAGAAAATACATTAGGTAGCTGCAACATTAAAGTTACCCCCAGGTCTAGACCATACTCTCTCCTATTATAATCCATTATATTGTACTGTAGTGTTATGACTTTGGCCACTGGTACTTTCTATATATTTGGACTAAGTACAAGTTTAAATGCAGGACTTCACGTATCTCGTCTCTGCGGTATTGCTCCTTTTACTTTAACTTACATCACATTTACCTTCACTGCTGTTTTGGGAGCTTGATTGGCGCTCCTGTCCATACCGTCAAGTTTGCGGTTGCTGCCACACAACAGCTTGGAGCTGATTCGGATTTGTGAACCTGTGAAGCTCCATATGATCCCTGAACTTCTATTGACTCGATTATTCATTAGTCGATAAGATTTGGTTGACAGAAAAAAACACAACAGCAATACAGGCAGGCTAATATAGCCACCGCTAGCTTAGGTAAGCTAAATCTATGCGTTTGTCCTGAGCAAAATGACAGACTGAACTTAGGAATTAAGCACTAGACTACTTTTCTTGTTTTTCCACAGTGCTACACATTTTTGTTTTCTTTGAGTCCTCTCACACATCAAACTACAGAGTTATTGGCTATTTGTTTGTGCTAATATTTCGCTAATTTATGTTTTAAACAGCAGGCAAATCTTCGGGTTGCCATGGCAACGTGACGACCCTCGCGCCCCCGTCAGTTGCAAGGGACTTCTCGAGGTCGAAGTTGGCTTCATACAGACTGATTCTTCCGTTTTACAGCAATGTTTACACAAATCTGAAACCGACTTCAAGCTTTTGTTGCTTAGGTCTGTCAAGATACTTCTGTTTTTAAGAATCTTTAAAATGTCAGTTGCATATTTTATCTAAACGATGGAGGGTCTGCGTGGTTCATGACTTAACAAATGATGTGTCCTTTTCTCCAGTAGGTGGCACTAAAATAAGAGAAAGTTCAGCATCAGCTGCTACAGCTCACTACTGCTACTACTAATATGCAACTTAGCATACTGCAACTGCTTCTCGTCCTACTCGAAAATACAACATATTCTACCAGTATAACAAAAGAATTACAATAATCCCAGCATGTTTTTTTATGACGCTTACTCTCATATATATAAATTAGTATACATATGTGGTTACAAAAAACTTTAACAGGAAAGGTCTCAGCAACAGTAATTTTCTCGTTATGTTTGTCCAAAAGCGGGATTCTTGTGTCATTTATTATTGGAAAGAATTATGCGATTTAATAAATTGGCCCAGCCCTCTTGCCACATTGTTTTGTACATTTAATTAGCATGCTTTTTAGATCAGCAAATTGAAGTGACACAGACTAAAGTGCATTAGGAATTCCAAACTAGTTGGATAAATGAAACATTTTCTCAAATGCATGCATTACTATCCCACACAGTGTTTCAGTCCTACCAATGGAAAGTCATCATTTGAGTATGATGCATCTACTTACTTTAAATCACAATATGGGACTGTGAACACTTTTGTGCCTCCTCTCTGATACTATAGTATTAAAAGATCTTAATATTTATTCCTCTATTAGAATTGGAAATGCTTGAGTAAAATTCAAGTGTTTAAGTACATTACTTGAGTATCTAAGTATAGTAAGTATATAAAAGGAATCAAGCTTGTCAATCGCTTCCGGGTTTCAGGACTACAACTGCTGAAAAGAATCACGTGATTAGCGCGTCATCCGTCCCCCGCCGCTCTTCCACCCATCATCCCCCTCGGCACTGAGCATCCCAGAGATAACGGCCGTGTGTCTGTGCGCCTTTAAGAGCCGTATATCCTGCCGCCCGCCGCACTAAATCTCCATCGCTGCTGTGTGAGGGGGAGAATAAACAGAAAGCCACGGCAATGTCCGCCAGCTCTGCTTTCAACGATGAGAAGGGGGGCTCGTCCAGCGTCGGGGAGCCTGAATATGGTCACGACCCGGCGAGCGGAGGGATTTTCTCCTCCGACTACAAAAGGTACGGAGCTACCTGCCTCGGTGCCGCCTGACGCCGATTTTATTTGTCATATTGTGGGGGGTGTACCGGGGCAGTAATGGCGGGGGAGGTGTAGTGAAGATATGATTTACTGTCTGATAAAACACATTGGAAGTGCTTTTTTATTGTAATTGGACATAAAACAACACAGAAACCGTTTAACTGAACTTTGTTTGCTATTAGGCCCGTGATTTGAACGCGGTTTCTTTTTTTTTCTGCTCGTGAACGTATCACCGTGATTTGCTCACACGAGCACGCGCGTAGATGGTCAAATAACGGTCAAATGCTGGCGTTGACCTGCGATATCTCAGCATTCGGTGGTGTGTGGGTTCACAGCAGGGAGGGTCGGGGTGTTTATATTGGCGTGTTTTGTGAGGTAAGATGTGTAAGGCCTATCACAGAGGGGATGGCAGGCCTCAGCTCCAAAGCTTTTCAGCACCACCCCTGCTGGACAGCGGCAGCAGCTACACATACACAAACACACAGGCTACACAGTGGTGGAGGAAGTATTCAGGTCCATTACTGAGGTTAAAGCACTGACTCTGCACTGTAGATACACTCTGTTATAAGTAAAATGCATGCACTCAGTACATAGCAAACTTATGCAAGTACAATCAGGAACATACACCGGAGTATTTAAACTGCTCAGTTCAAAATAATGTGGTTTAATGCTAAACTGGTCGAGATTGAGCTAATCTTGTATAGGGCTACTGATTATTGCTTTGTCCGACAAACAGTGTTTTGAATGGAAACCATCAAAATAGTTTGCTAACTAACAGTTTTAGCTGATTTGTGTAGACTTAATTTGTAAAGAAACTAAAGCTGTCAGATAAATGCAATGAAGTTAAAATTACAGTATATCTTAAATGTTGTGGAGTAGAAGTAGAAAATGGTTTGAAAAGTCAAGTGAAGTATCTCAGCACCTGAAATCCATACTGCAGTACTTGAATATATGTACTTGATACATTAGACCTCAGATACTAGATTAGATTGGTCTTAGTGTAAGTTATAAGTGAAAAATTACAGGTGAGACTATAGTCAGTGAAGCTTCTACAAAACCAAAAAACATGTCTGAGGATGGATGAGCTGCTGAGATTGTTTATCTGAGTTTGTCCTCGTTCCCAAATTTGTTTTTATTGTCGTCGGCCATGCATTAACATGACTAAATAATGGCGCAATAATGGCACAAATGACAAAAAGGGCTTCAGCTTACTATTATTGTCATTGTCGATAAATCTGCTGTTTTATTGATAAATAGATTCATTGCCTGTAAATTTCAGCAAAGATCCCCAAGTCAAAGATTGCTTCTTGAAAATGTTTGCTTAGTTCACTGAACATATTCCTAACTTGACCTGACTGATACGGGATTGTTTTAAGCTAATATCAAATGTATTATTATTATTATTGTACACTTTGCCATATTTTTGTTCATCCTACAGGGTAAAGAATAACGACAACAACAAAGAGAGAGCAAAAAAACCCCAACAACAATAGGTGAATAAAATAAATAAGCATTACAAGTATGTGAAAGGGCAAAGAAAACAAATCAGGTTGGGAAAGTCAGTCGGAACAGATGTGTTTTGAAAGTAAGGGAGTCAATGTTACAGATAACTGGTGGCAGAGCGTTCCAAAGATGTGGAGCAGGGCGGGTAAAGGCTCCCAGACCAAATGTAGTCAAGTGGGCAGGTGGAACAGTGAGGTGGATGGAAGAAGAAGACCTGGGAGGGTAGGGTTATATTCAGAGGTTCAGAAAGATATGGAGGAGCCAGGCTGTGGATGGCCTTAAAGGTGAGTAACAGAATCTTGAAGTCAGTACGATGTCTGTATCTTGAAATACAGGAGAGGTTGTGTCATGGATGCATGTCTGCACAGGTGTTTCCACGTATTCTGGCTGATCAGACCTCTCCTCAGGTTGAAAACACAGGGAATAGTTTACTATGGGTGTTTTGATTTTTTTCACAACAGTATCCGTCTGGGTAAAGTCTTTCAAGGTGTTTTACTGTTTTCTAAGATACACTTTCAGTTTGGTAATTGCTTTGCATGAGTGGAGTGTTGCTTTGTTGATTTTGAAACCACTTTATTTAAAGGTCCTGTGAATATCTAATGCATTTTAGCCTCCTTGAGCCTCACTTGTCTGTCTAATAGCATGGCATTACTCTTTCTTACTGTTTCTCCAATGAAACTGTGCAGAGTAAGCTGGGGAAAGAGCTTCATGAATACCACTGCTTCAACTTAACTCACCAGCAGGGGGAGCTCATTGTTCATATATGATGGATGGCATTTGTGGACAGACTGTGACCTTTGGTTCTGGAGGAGGAGATTTGGCCTTAAGGCTGTTTGTAGTTTTAAACTATTTGTGATTAGACTCTGCCGGTTGATTAAAGTGTGGGCTGGGCATTGTTGCCTTGCCAGTCTGTGTTTGCAGAAATCGATGTCTCATCAGTAAAGGAAGATCAACCGGTTTGTCAGTAAACATGACAGTGAAAGCACTGACTCGACCTTCACTGTCGTCTCCTTGGAAACACGGCAGATGTGAGACGTTGCATCAGTTCTGAAACCACTCAGTTCTTCTGTGTGTACAGTACAATTGAACACTTTTTCTTCTTCTTTAAAAGGTATCTGATGTCACTAAGCATAACTATTGTAAGTTTAACAGGAGTGTTTCTGGTTATGTTTACTCATGAGATCTGCACACATTGTGGCCTCTTCTATTTCTGGTTTAGGTCCTTGATCCTTTGTGAAAATGTAACTGATATTTCTGTCGATTACATCACAACATTAGCCATGTTAAAGGCACCATATGTTGATTTTGATGTTTTGGCCCCTCCCAAAAGTTTGATCAGTCAACAGTTTTTTGTTGTTTTTTTTCCACTTTCTTGCTAGTCTCAGTATGTTCAAAGATAACAGATTTGGCCTACATCTTTAAGGCCTGGTCCCCTAAAAGCTAACCAAATTACTTGGTAAATCTTTTTTGTGTAATCCCTAAAAAGTGTTGAAATGAGGAACAGCTCAGCCAGGCTTTCAGCTATCCATTTTGTTTCCAATCTTTATGCTAAGCTAAGCTGACCAGCTGTTGGCTTGAATGCATTATCAATCTTTTTCTCTACTCAAGACAAGAAAGTTAAAAAAAATAATAATTTTCTTATTGTTATAACATGAGTTATTACAGCTGTGTCTCCCATTTAGATACTTGATGCTAAACTAATTTAACTGGCTGCAAGATGTAGCCTTTTCATTTTATTATGTAGACATAAAAGTGGAGTCATTCTGCCCGTCTTACTCTCTATATGAATGCAAATAAGGTTATTTTCCCAAAATGTCAAAAACACAAGTGCATCCGGCTTTATAAAACCATGAAAAATAACATGATAAAGCTAAAAGGCTTATTTCAAGTGTGGTCCCAGTAGGGTATGAATATGAATTATCCAGCCTCAGGACTTACATGCATACCAGAGTTTATTAATTCATGAAAGCATTCATATATTCTTTTTTGAGATATCCTGTTACTGTTCGCCTTCTTCATCTAAAGAATATGATAGTGTTGCACTGCACTCAGATGTAAAGGTTTGATAAGATGGAAAGAAAATAATAATAGTTGGCAGCGGCAGCAGCCTTTTGTAGTCAGAGCGATTAGAACTAGATCTGCTTACAATGTTTTAGACAATGACTGTGATGATTTTAGACTGGATTTCTTAAAAAATGCTCAGTTGAGCACTAACATATCAAAGACCCTATCAAAAATACTTCCTGAAGCAACTGCGGGAAGAAATTTTCACTACTTTATATCCAACATTGCATTAATTTTTACAGCGTTAGAAATACTCCGAACCAGGATGGGCTTTGTCGATGTAATTCACTGTTAATGTTGCAGCCCTGGGGAAGATTTCATCACACGTTTGATTGGTCTTTAGCAAATTTCAACAAATCTTGAGTGAGCTGTAACAGATCACAGGAAGAGCATATCTGGATTGGGCTTCAAGGCAGTTATTTTCGTGGCGGGCCAAAAAGAAAAGAGTGGGAGAGAGAGAGACAGCGAGAGAGAGGAAGAGAGAGAGTTGTCCTCATCACGACACTGCCAAGAAAGCTGAGTCATGTAAGACGAGAAAAAAAAGGCACCTCACAGGATATTAAATATGAATAAGACAGGGAAATGTTTAAATAAAATGAGCAAGAGAAGTGAGTAATAATTAAAAGCATCTGTGTGGTATCAGTAAAGGTTTGTTTGCATGCGCGAGTTCAGACGATGGCAGATGATAAAGAAAGCTGTGATAGAGCGAGAGTGAACATGAATGAGGGAAGCGAGATTTCAAGCTGTTAATGTGAAGAGGCGGAGCAAGGATGACAAGCACGAAGTTGGCCGTGGGGGATGGTGTGCGTGCGTGAGTGTGAGTGTGTGTGGAGGAAGAGGGGAGTGATAACGTGGCAAAAGATGGGAGAGGCTGTGTCATTGTTAGAGAGCTCGGAGACGTATATGTGGACATATTGTATCCACACGGGGAGGCAGAGGGAGGCTGGTGCAGCAGCATGAACCACATGAGCAGCGGGAGGAGCCGCGAGAGGAGAGGCAAATAAAACTCCACGCCCCTCGCTGCTGAGCATCCATTTACCGAGCAGCTGATGTCTGCTGCTTCACTGGATGCGTACAGACTCAGCACTAACAGAAGAAAAAAAAAAAACCTCGGCGCTCTGGTGGATTACAGCAACTAGGCAGCGGAGTGTATCAACCTTGCCACCGTGGAGCATTTCTGAAGAGGTGTGTTGCATCATTCGTGCAAGACATGTTGGATATACTTAACCTCAGAAGGAAGGAGTATTTAGAAGACAGAATCTGACTGGAGCTCGGCGTTGCTGTGTGACAACTGTCTGAGGAGGATCTGGGGAATTTCAAAGACTCAATCAGCTGATTAACAGAAGGAGTAGCTAAATAAAAACTGCAGTCTTCCCACTTTGTCTGCCTGGGATTCTACAGGTTGCTCTCAAGCTTTTGCCTCAGTTTCAAACATGACCACCATGCAAAAGCTGCTGCAGCTGCCGGTGAACGCGGTGAACATTGTGAAGACAGTGCAGAGTCAGGTCCAGGGGCAGGAGGAGGACAAAAGCCCCGTGCTGACCCCTGACAGCGGGCAGCAGGCCTGGTACAGCGCTCTGCAGCCTGACGAGCTGCGCCACCTTCGATCTGGAGGTACAGGAGGAGGTGGAGGAGGAGGAGGAGGGGCTGGGGACCAGGAGGAACGAGCACCACTGGAGGAGGGTGGTGGAGGAGGCGGCAGTTTCCAAACTCAACCTTTGCGGTAGGAAATTCCAGGAGGATCCGGACCTGATCCGCACGGTTTTATTTACCGGCATTTACCTTCTTCCACTACAGAGCAAAATACAATGCTTGAAAAAGTGTTTAAATACAATTCAACTAAATGCCTCAAATGGTGGAACCATAGTGGTTCCCAGTCAATTTGGTGTGTATCCCATAGGGTCACAAGATAATTTCAAAGGCCGTAGGACAATTAACAGGACAAGACAATTTACACAAATTCTGCTTCTTTTTAGATTTTTCTCTTTGCTTTTGTATCATGAAATACTATTCAAATTAAATAATTCTTATGAGTTCAACTGCTTACAACTTGTAGACACATACAGCATTTTACAACAGGTGGCCTCATTTTTAAGGCAAAGATAAAAAGTGTAACAAGTGTGTAGAGTCTATAACCTGCAGTATACAGTATATAGTGTATAAACTTGCAACTTAAGATTGTGATAGTTTTCACTATTGATTTATTGGATGATTATTTACTTATTGTTTGGTCCATAGCATGTCAGGAAAATGTCCATCACAGAGTCCAGAGTCACATTTTAAAGTCTCTATTATCCAGACAACAGTTAAAAGCCCAGACACATTAAGTAAACAATTATTTTAAACACAGAAAAACAGAAACCTTTACATTGAGGTAGCTGGAACCTGAACGTGGCATTTTTGTTTGCAAAATGTCTCACTGATTAATTTAAATTCAAACAACCATATCATTTCTAGTCTAGGTGCAATATCAGGGAACCTTATTCTTCAGTAAAAATAGATGGATTAGAGCTGCACTGAACTTAAAATTGAGGTAATGTCAGTCGCTTCAGTTTTAAGAATCACAAAAAGAGGCTTGAATCACTGGTTTTACAGCTCTGAAGCCTTGAAGAAGCTGTAGCCAGAAAGATTTGTGCTGTTACCTGAAGACATGTTTTTGCATACCAGGCTGTAGGAGCTGAGTACTCCTAAATTAATTAGACTGCAGACCATCAGATGAACATCAAAAGTGGTGCTCTTCAGAAACAGATTTGCTTTAAGAGAGATATAAATACACTTTATGATTTCCATCACTATAAAGTACATTATTTTTAGTTTACGGGATGAGAGCATAACTGAGATACAGTTCTGTCTGGATAAAACATATTTTTTCATATCTGCTGCCAAGAAAAAAACGGGAAACTTCCAGCTTCTGCTAAAAGGCTCAGCTTATGTAAAACAGCCTCACCAGCTGCTTATAAATGCAAGCTGCAACTCTTCGATCTTTCACTTTCCTCTGATTCATGCAAATACATTTTCACATCTACTCCTTTTTAAAGTTACTGCAGTCTTGCAGAGCTCTGTTGTTGGTGGAAAAAACTGAAATTGCATCTGAAGTTGTATCATTGAAAACTGGCTCCTACTTTCATGGACACTTTCCAGCTGGAGCGTCCTGCTGATCTCTTGGCTTTGGTGCCAGGTAACCCGACCGCCGGTGTACTCTGTTGTACCACAGCGGGTTAAATAATTCAGAGGTGTTTGTAAATTCAGCTGTTGTTCAGCAGGACGGGACAAAATCCAGAGAAATGAGAGAACTGGTGCTGGTGTAGAATTACTGTGGGCCCTTTGGGCATGAACAGAGAAGACTAAACACAGTCAGATGGTTGTTTTTCCTGTTAGTGCTCAAAATGCGGCTTTATTTCTGAGATAATTCACTGAGTTGACATTTATAGTTTGTTAAAATACATCACAATTGAGCAGATACACTGTGAAGCACCCAGGTCAGCTTTTTTTTCCCTGAAACTGCTTTGGACTCTTTGTTACCGGAGGAAAGGAGAGTTTTAGTGTGTAAAATAGGGAAAGAGACGTTTGTCTAGTCAGCAAATTGCCGATAATTGTACTTAGACAGGTTTAATGTTTGGACACTGCTAAAGCAAATATAATGAGTGTTTGCAGGCCCAGTTTTAATTAGATATTCAACAGGCCTGTTTGTCTTCAAACAAGCCGCATGAATCCTTGTTACTTTATTAATTAGCGATCAAGTCAGTAAATAGACACATGCTGTAAAACAAATTAAGTCTTTGGTCGGTAAGTTTCTCCACCAATACAGTTTGGCTGATAAAAAGGTGCCTAAACTCTAAACCCGTCAAGCTGGGCTGTAAATAATGATTTAGTTACTGATTTCCCGTTTTCCAAAATGCGTGTTGCTGTAAATCCAGAGAACTGATGCAAGCTCTTTTCCCATTATGTAGGGAAGGAGAGTGAGAGCGTACAAAGAACAAGGTCAGAGGAACCTCATGCAGCAGCAGCGTGGGTCACTGAGGCCGTTGTCTATGGAAAATTTGCTCCTTTTACCAAAGACGCTTTCCTGTCTCATTTCTGAATATCAGTGCAAAGTTTTTAATCTTGAAAGAAGCGCAGATGCCAAAATGCGATGCAGACAGTTGATGGTGATTAGGGTTTTCCTGCAATGTCTCTTCAGTCAGCAGTATTAGATGCACTGTCATTCATTGACAAGACATTGGTTGTGCCCAAAGGAAGAATCCTAATGACTTTAGTGAACACCTGACTTTACCTCTTCTGTCAATGTAAGGTGGACATTCATGGTTTTGATTAAAGCATCTCAATAACGATGCACAGTCATGATATTTGGTGCAGACATTCATGTCAATCTCAGAATGAGCTGCAGCCAAAGCCATTTTCACTGAGTAGTACCATCGCCTTAACATTTTAATTTCCCTTATACTTTGTTAGACTGCTTAGCAAATGACATTTCAAGCCCAAACTGTACTTATACATAGAGGTAATTTGTAATTGTTTGCATGCTAAGATTTTAAGTGCAATTCTGAGCTAGTTAGCATACAGTTAGCATTAGTATGCACCACCATGCCCACAGCATCACAGAATAACTGGCACGGATGTGGACTCTTGGTCCACCAAATAACTCCATTGTATCTTTATGAGGCACAGTTGTTCAGACTGTCACAAGCATAACAAACATACACAAATGAACAACAAATCTGGAATTGAAATGTAAGTTGTATCACTGCTAGAGGTTTCCTTGAGGTGTTTTGGGTTTGATTTTTCTCATAATATTTGTCTTCATTTATTATTTATAGGAATGCACACTTCAGGTTTAGAAACTGACATCAAAAGCAACGGATGAAGAAGTTTTCGGGCTTTAATAATGTGACTTAAGTTGAGTTGAGTCTTGGCCAGAGGCCGCGACCCATCATCACGATTTCGTGGGCGGGGGGGGGGAATGAACCGGTGGGACCATCATTTTCTGCTGGAAATCAGCATTAGTGTTACTCATCTTCATGTCTGGGTTTTCGGGGCTTTGGGCAAGTTATCTTTGCATTTTCTCCGCCACCAAGTTTTATTTTTTAATTTGTTTTGGGACACCGCCACATATTTGTAACCGGCATTGGTTCACGGCTCACATCCAAAAATAATCCAGCATGAACAGCATGTTATAGATACTGTCAGGTTTTAATTCGACACCCTTTGATGAATTTGGGTTTTGAAGCGTTTGACAGTGCGTGAACTATATTATTCATGCAAAGAAATGATTAACACTTTGATGCTTGACAGAGACGAAAGCAGAATGCTTTCTTGTGCACATGAATGCACTCACAAACACTCGCATGCGCACGCATACGTCAAAGTTGAGGCAGAGTCGTGATAAATCAACTGGGTTCCGCAGCAGCAGCCACCTCCCCACAAACTGCAAGCCCTCCATTCACTGCTGTCACACAACCAAAACAGATGAAATATAGAGTATATCCCAACAGCCTCCCACTCATACAGAGGGCTGCTGTAAAACTTTGGATCACAGTTGCATCAAATAGTCATTTATAGCGTTTATAGCGTTTGAAGTATGTGTGTAAACTGTAATATGATGATATATGTTAATGCCAGAAAAAGTACAGTTTACATATCGGCACATATCAGGAACATATAAATCGATACTGATTTGTTACTAATATGTCTGTTACAAGTGAATAGCACCTGGGCACTTATCTAGATGTGGATCAGCTTCAAAATAGAGATTTGATATACTTGTGTAAATGGCTGATGACACTGATATACCCAAAAAGATGAATTCTGATGATCTTTGAGGAAGTTAAATTTAACATTGCATCAGACTTTTTAAAGCAAATTAAAACCTTTTTTCTGGCCTGTTCAGGTTTTCTTGTGAACTACTTTTGTTAAGACTGAGGGAAGGAGGAGGGGTGAACATTTTTATTGGATGCTTTTACTTTGACACCTCACAGTTAAAGATACAGTAGTGAAAATACAGTATCCACACCCCACCAGTCTGCTCCTCCATGACCTCTTTATCGCTGAAGTTGGTTTTGTAGGTTTTGTAGATACTCTGCTATTAAACAGAAAAACAAACAAACAGAACTAAAAACAAACCTTGGGTTATAAGAGTATTTTTATATAAGATGTATATAAAATATCAACCAGTGTCTGCATTGCATTGTATTCACCTGATATATTGCAGTGTGAGTGGTATGAATCAGGAGCCCTGGAGTCTCTGGAGCAGATCTCTGTTTCCACTGCTCAGCCTCAGCCCCTCATGGGAAAAACTGTCAGATGCAACAAAGGCACAGCAGGAGGGCAGGAAATCACTTAACTTCATTTTATTGCATCCTTTGTTGCCTAGGAAACTAGATGAGGGAAATGTACAGCTTTGCAGCGATTTAATCACCACCGTCCAAGCTCCACCCTTAATTCCCACACCTCAAATATGATACCTTCAGTTTGTGGGTTCCTCCTGTTTGGTAGCTTTTCTTAATAAATATAAGAAACTTCACATGAAAACTGCAGTGCTTTTATCACCGTAGACATGAAGACATTGAAAGTCTCAATCTCTTAAAATGTTCTTGCTGATTTTAAAACACTTTTGTCCCATCCAGAAAACCACATTTTGGGAAGATGGTTAAGTAATAGTTGTCTTCTGTTTCTTGCAGCAAAACAGATATTTAGACTGCTCTGCAGAGACCATCTATCAATTTCTCAACATTCAATTAGGTTGACGTTCTTATCTTGGCAGCTGTAGCAGTGATCCCGTCTGCGCTCTGACTAACCGCTGCTGTCTGCAGGCTCCTCCTGGCAGGTTTGGTAGGAGCTGGCCGTGTTGTCTCTGTATGCGTGTTTGTATTGCAGCAGGGTGGAGATGCCAGCTTAGATCTACTCAGACAAGGATCCTGCTTCGCATGTGTGATCTATCTGGTCTTTTCCCATTGTACCTGACAGGAAGGAGGGATGAACATGGCTGCAGCGCTATGTGTTAATGGGTTACAGAAACCTGTATGTGGATGATGAAACCATGACAAACCAGATATTACAAACTTACAAACATTGCCATAACATTTTTTATGAACTGCTAATAAGCAAATGTTAGAATGCTAAAATGCTAAAATGCTATGGTATCTTGGTGAACATGGTGAACACAAAACCTGCCATTTATCACTGTCATTGTGAGCAGGTAATGGTTACATTTAGCTTAAGAAGATGCTGTGCCTACAGCCTCAGAGAGCCGCTAGCATGGCCTCAAAGAAGAAGCCAAACTTCTCAAATATTAAAATTCATCTCAACATAAGCAACTATACAGGAAATTTGCCTAAATAATTGCAATTTTATGCAATCGTATACATATTTATATAGCAAAACACATAAGTAGGTAGTCAGTAATGGATAATAACAGTTAGCCCTGAACTCTGCAAGTGTAAAACTTCAGGTGTTTGATTTTCCTCTAAAAGATTCAATATAGAATTATAAGAAACACATATGAGGTGCTGGAATAAAGACACTGTTTTAACATTTGTTTGCTTCAAACACTTGAATGAATGATGAAGAAGTGACCTACAGGCTGATATACAGTTGTACAGGGTCACATTTTAAGCACATTTTCTGATGGTGTGTCCTCCATTCCTGCCAGAGTGACTTACAATTCCTCTGAGATGTCAACATGTTTTTGGGATTATGTCACTTTCCAATTATCCCGCTTTTATGAGCTGCGTTTTCAAAGGTTTCCATACTTTGCAAACTGGATTTCCTACTTCAAAGAGAATCATTTTCTGGGTCACACTTGCAGACTTTGATAAATTTTGAGCGTTGAGTGGAAATTGTAAAACAGGTCTGCATTTCTTGTTTGAGTCCACAGTAATCAGAGTCTTTTGCTGTTTTCTGTGCTACAAAGAAAGAAGCATAAAAGGGGGCAAGCTGTGAGCTAATTTCCAGTGTTTTCCTACCTCAGACATGATGACCTGAAGGAGATGCTGGACAGCAACAAAGACTCCCTGAAGCTGGAGGCAATGAAGCGTATTGTGGCTGTGAGTATAGCTAATGTTTACTTTGGGATGTAACAGATCAGCAGGTGTGTCTGCACCTCGAGTGAAGGACAAAGGTGGGAAAAGCAAACACAGCATGCATCATTTTAAATGAATTCAGACGGCCGTAAAGACCAAAGCTTGTTCTCTGCACCAAACTCGATAAATACAAACTGAATCTGCAATAGACCGTAATATCCTTCACCTCATAGTCAAAGTTAGGTTCAGATGATACAACTACAGTGGTAAAAAAAACTCAAAGTGCGCAGTCAGCTGTTAAATATTCACAATCTGTGTCAGAATCTTCCGTCTGAAGCTCCACGCCCATCTCTTCAGTCACCATCCCTGCAGGACACAGGACATGAAAGGGAAGGAAAAGCATGAAGAGCCTGGAATAAAACTTAAAACTCTTTTACCTTCCCCTAAAAGTGACTGAACGCCTGTCACCTTTCAACATCCTTACTGCTAATTTATGGTCTTTCCTGATGTGTGCGTTTGCGTTTTCTCTGCAGATGATCGCCCGAGGTAAAAATGCGTCAGATCTCTTCCCTGCTGTGGTGAAAAATGTGGCGTGTAAAAACATTGAGGTTGGTAATGAACACAGTTTCATGTTGCTTCATGCATTATTTGCTCCTTTTCTACAGCTCGTGCAGTTTAACGCAGTGAAAATACGTTGCTTTCTGCATTAAGGTTATTTTTTTATTTTGCTTTCCTGTAATTTATGCACGATCTTATCACATTTTTAAAAGCCCTGTGGGGTTCGTCTTTATCTCACCTGAACAAAATTGCAATTTTCCTCTCCTCTTTTTAAGATTTTTATCACTGAGCTGTATCTCTTCCCTTCAGTTTCATCCCAGTGAAAATAATTGAACTAATCTACATAATTTGGATTTTTTTTTTTGTCTTCACTGCTCTGTTTCCCTCTCACTGCTCCTCCCCACAGGTGAAGAAGTTGGTCTATGTTTACTTGGTGCGTTATGCTGAAGAGCAGCAGGATCTCGCTCTGCTGTCCATTTCCACGTTTCAGCGAGGGTTAAAGGTACAGCAGTTTGCATAAGTGACTTTTTAACAACACAAAAACATATTTATCAAAACCTGGGGCTTGATGGTTTATGATGAAAGTCATAAAGCAATGTTTTACTTTACGTGTTTAGCCATACTAGCATCTTGGCTGTCTGACTTCTTCTGTGGTGCCACTTCATTTAGCCTCACTTTGCTGCAGACTCTTTGTCTCATTATAATCCACGTCACTCAGCCACACCCTGCTCATGAAATTCTCGCTCTGGACTCTTGCAGGATCCCAACCAGCTTATCAGAGCCAGCGCTCTGCGAGTCCTCTCCAGCATCAGAGTCACAATCATCGTCCCCATAATGATGCTTGCCATCAAAGAGGCTGCTTCTGACATGTCTCCATACGTCAGAAAGACAGCAGCGCACGCTATTCCTAAACTCTACAGGTGACCAACTCAGTGCACGACCCTAAATGCAAAACAATGACTGTTTAGTGATTACTTGTTTTTATCATTACTTTATTATTAAGACCACACAGTCAACTCCAACTTGATGAATTAGAATATATATTTCCTTTTTAGATTATTTCACTTACGACATATAATTAGTAGTAAGTTACTCACTACTTAAAATATAATATAATATTTCTGCATGCTTTTATAGCAAAGATTAAAAGAAGCATAAACTATACAATTGTGCTTGAAATCTATTTTTTTTCTAATTTATTATTCACTTGACAGCCTATTAGAGAGTTTAGGAACCACTAGGCTACGATGAAATGTTGTTATGACTAACTGTCATAGTGAAATAAAAGCCCTTCATGGCAGTAACAGGTAGGTCCTCCACCAACCCATTGCTGCACTGGTTGTAAAATCCATTTGTTTTATACTAGAGAGTAGAATTCCTTAAGAGGAGATGATTGCTAACTCTTTTTCCAACATTTCTTGGGTCATTATTTATTCGTTTGTGCTCTCAGCTTGGATCCAGAACAGAAGGACCAGTTGATTGAAGTCATAGAGAAACTCCTCGCTGACAAAACCACGGTGGGTTCTTTTGCACGACTGATTCCGATTTTTTTCCACCAGATATTTTTTAAATGAATGCAAACACAATTTTTGAAAAACACAGACTACACAAAACAGCAGAACCAGCTGCTGTGCGAAGCGCCAGATTGCATTCAATGCCTCAGTTGTTTCAAGGCTTATCGTTTGTTTAACCAGTCTCCCTCCTCACCTCAGAATCTCTGCAGAAGCTTTTAAATGTAATTTCCAACCAAAATATACCGAAAGCAGAGAGAAGCTGGAGAACTCAGTCAACATTTGCAGGTTTTTTTCTTTTGCTAACACCGTCACCTGTCGTGTCTTGGGAAATGTGCTGCAGCTGGTTGCGGGAAGCGTTGTTATGGCTTTCGAGGAGGTGTGTCCAGAGCGCATTGACCTGATCCACAAGAACTACAGAAAGCTGTGCAACCTCCTGATCGACGTGGAGGAGTGGGGGCAGGTCGTCATCATTAATATGCTGACCCGCTACGCCAGGACGCAGTTCCTCAACCCCAACATCAATGTGAGTAGGAAACACAGACACTTAAGCAAATATAGCTTTGGCACCATGTTTATTATATTTTCTTAGTGTTTCACTCCAGGTGTTTAGTATATCAGTGAATTTGATCGTATAAAAAAAACTATATGCTGTAACAGAACTTACAGAACTAACAAAACAAACTTTCCCTGGAGACATAAACCACTATTTTGCATAGGAATGGGATTTTGGGTGATTACTGTGCAACAAAAGCGTAAAGGTGCATTTATTGCAATAATACAACATTTATTTTGAAGGATTAATTATATCCTTCTCAGTTCTGCCATTGTGACCGTGCAGAGGTGCAAATTAAAACCATCCTATCGTTATTTTCCCCCTGCCGACTTTTTTATACTGTGTTGAACATTGTTATTGTGGTAATTTCCAATATATGTGGTGACAAATTGCTATAACCATTTTGCACCACAATTTTGTCAAACACAAGGTAGTTTAATGATAATGCGCCTCAAACACAGTGTTTCTGCTTTTTTTAACAAATATATTCAAGAGCAAATCACCATCTGGTGACTTCGCAGGACTTTTTAAAGCAGACAATAACTAATTTCCATGCAAGGGAGATTTCCTTTTTGGTCTTTTTGTCCTCTGACATGCTGCTTAATCTCCCAACTGTGTCTGTAGGAGTCCCTGCTGGAAGAGGGAGGCAGCGGTGACAAGACCTTCTACGGCTCAGATGAAGATGAGGACGAGGATGAGGAGGAGAAGGAGAAAAAGGCAGAGGCTCCTGCCATGGCGAAGAGGAAGCCATACGTGATGGATCCAGACCACCGGCTGCTGCTGAGGAACACCAAGCCGCTCCTGCAGAGCCGCAACGCAGCTGTGAGGCTCCCGCACTTCTGAATAATGCACACACCCGACATCAGTATAACGCAGCACAGCCCATTAACTTTCTCCTTTCGAGTCCGTTGCCATGGCAGAGATCGTAATCGCTTTCTCTGCGACATTATCCCACACTGAGCAGCAGGTTGGTGTTGTGAGAAGTTGCGGCCTTATTAACAAGCATCCGTCCAGCTGAAGTGTCCCTGAGCAAGACACTTAATCAGAGCTGACCTCTCCCTCTGAAAATGGGGACAAGTGATAATTTCCCGAAGGAAATTAATAAATCAACGCACTACATTAGTGCTGCTGTGGTCACCTTGGAAGGCCTGTTTTGCTCCATGTTAGATGTTGTGAAATTCACCCGTCACGCATTATTCTGCCTTTGTACTGCCATAATCAAGCTGCTTCAAGGCTGTTCAAGATTAACCCCGTCCTCCGGCAGCAAATGTGCTTCCTTATCTGCATTCCTTAGTTTGATGTTTTGCACCTGTTAAGTAATTAATAAATGGCTCCCCTTTGCCCTTATGTCTTTCAGTAGTTGAACCTGTGGTTAAATGCCACACGTGCTTCTTAGTCAAAGAGGTTATATCCAGTATTTTTAAATAACAGTGAATCGATTAGCACTGTGAGATCAGTGAGATAACGTAAAAGGCTCTGAGACACACAATTACAACCATCACACATTTTATTCTTACTGAGCTTTATAGTGAGTTTAAGCTCCTTATTGCTTTGGTTCACTCTTGTCATTGTCTTGCACGGCACACAGTAAGCTATCTGCTCAGCGCCAAACAGCAGACAAAGTTAGAGACTTGTTGGTGAACATTTTGGGGCATTAAGCCGCTAAGACACCAGATATTTCCTGCAGGAGTTGGCTAAGACCAAAAACCGGACTGCTTCAATGCTAAAGTTTCTCCATTTGCTAACACATTCACCCCAACACCTTTATATGCTAATCAATGTGGTGTGTGAAACTTACTGCAGACGGTTACTCACTGCAGGTTTGTCTTTTGTGCAGTATGCTGATTGAGTGCATAAAACACGACCCTTTCTCTTGGATGACTTGCCAGTTTATTTCTTGGAATGAATTTTAATCCTCTCACTTTTAGCTGAGAGCTGTAAAAACAAAACAAAAAAAAAGGAGCAGAGCCACACTCGCCTCGGTTCTTTCATGCATATTTAACACATGGGCTGAATAAATCCAGCACATTTCACATCTACACTGTAACATACGGCGTCGTAAGGCAGTGATGCATTGGACCGCTGCTTTGGAGATTAATGAATTTTCAATGGAGAACAAAGCGTTGAACAGTAGCCAGAGGGACAAGTCATTACATTCAACTTTTTTTTGTGTGTGTGTGTGTGAGATTGTATCACAGGTGATGATTTGACTCTTCCTCTATGGTTTTATTCCAGGTGGTGATGGCTGTGGCTCAGCTGTATTTCCACCTTGCCCCAAAAGCAGAGGTCGGGGTAATCGCCAAGGCCTTGGTGCGTCTCCTGAGGAGCAACAGGTGAGTTTTACTATCTGTAATTTGAAATAAATTGCCGATTCAGAATGCTGTATCATAGTTGCTGGCAGCGGTCTAGTCAGTACAGAGTGGCATGAGCCAACTCACTGTGTTATTATGGCTAAGTATGGCGCTAAGGCTGAAAACAGTAACCGAGTCTCACTTGAAAAGGCACAAAAAAAAAAACAAGTCAGTGTCAAAAAATACAGAGCTGGATGTAAGAGGGGGAACGCTATAATGACCATGAAAGTTAGCAAAGTGGAAAACAGTATGACAAAAAAAAAAAAAATGGCGAGGGTGGTGAAATAAATCTCGTTAGCCCTGAAGCGGGGAGTGAAATTCAACAGGGAGCTCAGTGAGAGTGAGGTAAACATGAAGGCATAAACCATAAGGAGTGATGATGGCACATAGGTGGCCTGCTGGCTGTAAGTCCTGCAAACTGTCAGCTTCTTATTGAACAAGAGCTCTTGCGGCTCTGGGTGTGCTGTAATGGGATCATCACTCAGCAGCATCTGTGTGTGTGTGTGTGTGTGTGTGAGAGAGGTCCATGGTTTTGTGCAATAAGTACAATGGTTGACTTTGTTGACGAATACTGCGGACGTGTTTAACAGGAAATATAAGTTTCTATCTTGCTCTTTCTCTCTCTCTCTCTCTGTCTCTTGCTCCAGCGAAGTCCAGTTTGTCGTTCTTCAGAACGTGGCAACAATGACGATTAAGAGAAGGGTGAGCTGCACCTAAAGCTAGTTTGGTTGTTTTTGTGCGTGCGTGTGTTCAGCTGCAGATTCACTGAGGTTTCTTTCTCCTCTTCCTGTCTTCACGCTTTACAGGGGATGTTTGAACCGTACTTGAAGAGTTTCTACATCCGATCCACAGACCCGACCCAAATAAAAGTCCTAAAGGTTATTTTCAATTCCTTAATTATTTTAAACCCACTTACACAGAGTTATATTGTTAGAACAGGTGGAGCATTGAGCTAACCCCCAAGCACATCAGACTGTCAAAGATAGTTTTGTGCTGGTTTAGTTTATTTTACCCATTGTGAAACAAAAAAAACAAACAAACAATAAATGATGTTGTTGTCTTTCTGTGCTGAATTACTTCCCATGAATCAAAGTGGGGCAGTTTCTAAGTATGAAATGTATCATTTTGAAGATGCAGTCTTTGTAAATAAACACTACAAGAAAAAGCTGTTCAGTGATTACAGTAAAGAGGTTTTTGTATTGTTGTTTTAAACGAGGTGTTTTGTCATTCGCAGCTGGAGGTTCTCACCAATCTGGCCAATGAGACCAACATTTCCACCATTCTCCGAGAGTTTCAGGTGCAGTGAAACAGAACTGTGTGGCCTGTGTGCAGAGCGTATTCTTGTCCTCTAAACTAAAAATGTGCAGATTTGCACTTTTTTTTTGCATTTTCATGTATTATGTATTTTCTGTATAACTGCAGTGAGTGAAATTGTTCTTTCTTTTCCTGGCAGACATACATTAAAAGCATGGATAAAGACTTTGTGGCTGCCACAATCCAAGCCATCGGCCGCTGCGCCACCAACATTGGCGAGGTGAGGGACACGTGTCTGAACGGCCTGGTGCAGCTGCTGTCCAATCGAGATGGTGAGTCTGTCTGTGTGGTGCTCCTTTTAAATGATATGCGTGCTGCAGTACATACAGCAGAAGGAACACATTGTTGTGGCTAGCAGTTTGTGATTGGGTCAACAGATTGTATCACAGAGAAATTAGATGCAGAATATTAGATAAAGATTAGACTATCCAAGACGCAGGCTTCACGTGCAAACAAGCTGAAAAAACAGCGAAACCTCAATAAGTTATGAGTGAGAATGAAGAACCTGTGTGAGTGTGTTTGATGAGTGAAAAGGTTGCAAATTGAATTCATTTTAGTATCTAAACCTTGGATGATAAAGGAAAAACAATGAGCACTTATTTCTGCTGTTGTACAGAGCTGGTGGTAGCTGAGTCTGTGGTGGTTATTAAGAAGCTGCTGCAAATGCAGCCGGAGAAACACAGCGACATCATAAAGCACATGGCGAAACTGACAGACAACATCCAGGTGAGAGTCCCATTTGAGAAAACTGCTATCAGTGTCCTGTTTGGAAATTTGTGGTTACAGCATAAGAAACAAGAGCTCCACGTTATTGGTGATTTAATTCTGATTGCATTCAGGTGCCAATGGCAAGGGCCAGCATCCTGTGGCTGATTGGAGAGTACTGTGAGCATGTTCCTAAGATCGCGCCGGATGTCCTGAGGAAGATGGCCAAGTCATTTACTAACGAAGAGGACATTGTCAAGCTACAAATCATCAATTTGGCCGCCAAGCTCTATCTCACTAACTCCAAACAGGTGTTTTTCTGTCACTTAACATTTAAAACTTTAACTGGGTCAACTTGGGCTCAGGATTAAAATACTTTAAATCATACTTACGCCACAAAAATGTAACATAAGTAGAAACAGTCAGGTACCATAGCAACGACCTAGCAACCCTCTACTTCACCCCAGTAACTACCTAGCAACATCCTACCTACTACTTACAAAGGGAGGGGGCAATGCAACAATCTCTACCTTTCATTTACACTGGGGTCATCATACCAGACGTTGACATATGGTGTGACTTGTTAGGGCGCTCCTTTACAAATACAAACACATTTGCGAAGACAACATGCGTGGACATTCATAAACACTTTCCTTTGAATTTCCTTCTTCTTTGCAGACCAAACTGTTGACGCAGTATGTTCTCAACTTGGCCAAGTACGACCAGAACTACGACATTCGTGATCGGGCGCGTTTCATTCGCCAGCTCATCGTGCCCACTGAGAAGAGTGGAGCACTCAGCAAGTATGCCAAAAAGCTGTTCCTTGCCCTCAAACCTGCACCAGTCCTCGAGTCTCCATTTAAAGGTAAAGAAGCCAATCAGCAGTCCTCACTTAATCGGAGAGTTGTAAGCTAACAGTCCCATTGTAGATGACTGAATGCCAACTTTTTGAACAATGACAAGCTACCAGCCGAATAAATAAACTAAATAAACAGCTAACTAAATGAACATACATTGCTGTTTACATCACTCAAACGCTTCAAATTATGCAAACTGCAGCTCCAAGGATTACAGCTGGATTATCTCCAAAATAAACAAATAATATTATGAGTGAAGAAGTGCCCCGTGTGTTGTACGAACACAGATTTGCATCCTGGATTCCTCTCATCTTGTGTTTTTGCAGATCGAGACCACTTCCAGTTGGGTTCATTGTCCCACTTGCTGAATGCCAAGGCTGGCGGCTACCAGGAGTTGCCTGACTGGCCTGAAGCAGCCCCAGATCCCTCCGTGCGCAACGTGGAGGTGAAGGAGTCTGTGCGTGCAGTGGGAACAGTAACTTACAGAGACACAGGGGCCCTCTGGGGTCTCCCATGGCCCCAAGCGTTGGAGGGGAGCGAGGGTTGCTCCTGCCCTGGAGCAGTGCCTCAGAGGGGCTGGACAGAGTCACCAAAGCCTCACATCCAAAATAACATTAACTCCAATATAACATTGATTCCTCTTTCACTAGCCATCTTTCATTCACTTACAGCTCATTAGCATTAACAGCTCATCTGTGACATGCATCCTTTTTGGCCTCCATCCTTCTCCCAAATGGATGCTGCTGAACTACTCCCCCCCGTCATGGAGGAGAGAATGAGTCACAAGGGAGAAAAGAGGATTAAAGTCTCTATTTAAAAACTTCTGATTCACTCAGAAAACAGTCAGCGTATTGAACTCTTTGCCCTCTCTGCTGCACTTGCTTCTATTCGGCAGCAGCTCGCTCGTCCCGTCTGGGTGATGTTTGAGCCAATAGCACATGTGATACAGAAGGGAACACCCCAAGTTTTCATTCAACAGCGGTAAACCAAATCCCCCGTAGCGTCTTCTAGAGTTGATCTTACAGGTGCAACAATTAGATAAATTATGCACCTGTAATCTGTAATATATTTAATTTTGGTGCAACTATTAAATTACATTTAAATTTGAAAATCTATTTAATGTCTACTGCATCAACTTTTATTTGATCGGACTAAACAGTGCATTCTTCAGTCAAGCATCATCCCAACCCACCAAATTCCCTCCTCTCCTTCTCCATCCCATTCGCTCCGTGTGCCATCGGTTCATAACCAACAATGTGATCTAAATGAAGACACGGGATCAAAACTTGAGTGTGTCACGTCTCCGTCAAAATCAAGACATAACTCATAAAACCACTTGATTTTAAATGTCGGGAGTGACCTCAAGGCTTGATTTTGTCGTCGTGGTTGTTAAATATTGTTGTTGTGGTGTTGTTTTCACTCACAGCCCAGTCTCCCATACCCAGTGTTAACTTGCTGTTTACCTGTGACGCAGATTTCAAGATGAGGCCACAGGTGCATTGAGTTTTATTTGGATCCGACTTGAGGTGCACAAGAGAACAGGCTTGTGAAAGACCAGAGCGGGAGCGTGTTTGTTGGCTGTTTTCCAAAGCATTTCTAACATGGTTCCCAGCCCTCCAGGCAGATGTTTGTTTCCGTTGCAAGGAGCTGAAAGATAGCTGATCCATCACAGTGAACAATTTAATTCTTTCATTTTATTGTCAGAGTGACTTTACATCATGTGATAATGCAGCTGTGGGCAGCCACGGGTTTGAAAACTCTCCCTGTTGCTGCGAATAAGCTCTGACATCTGATTGATTTTCTGACAAAATACCTTATAACTACAGCTTGGTCTGCAGTGACATGCCTGAGCTTTACCTTTGCTGCTGCTGCTGCGTGGCAGGAACCAGGATTTCTTTAGCTCGTGATGTCATTTTAAGGTCCTGCAGCAGATTGACAGCTCGCACATCAACACAAATACGTTCTATACATGACTTAACTCGTTGTGTTTTGGAGATTAAATTTGGAGAAAAAAAAGGTCAATCGAGCTTCAAAAATCAATCCGTCCAGTGCAGCACTGATTGCCAACCTGATTGCAACTGTGAGTAAAGGCGTGTTAATAATCAAGCAGAGAACCTAAAAATAGCTGAAAGTGATGGATAAAGTATCGAAAACATCTATTTTCATATATAATGTAAAAAGAACACCCGTTGAAATCAATGCAAAGTAGCACAAGTAAACATAATGGGTGGTGTCTGGCTACGTTTTCTGCCAGTTTTGATTCAAAGTGCATTAGCTAAATGTAAAACAACAGCTTGGACAGAAGGAAATGAGTCCTAAAACCTATGAGAAATTGAGAAATTGCCTGCAATGACACATAATGTACCAGATTTATAGTTAACGAGCAAAAAACAGCAAAAAGACACATTATAGTAGCCGTTCAGTCGCTCAGAAACCTCGCCGGGGCATTATCTGTCCCATTACATCCACTCATGTTGTGGCTGTAGATGCTGGGAGGGTCAGTGGATCCTCTGAAGGCCCGACCTCTCTGACAGGCTCTCCCTCTGCACATTGTGCATTTCCACAGGTAGAGGATGTCATAACCACCAGCGAGGGGCGGATCGGCTTGCTAGGAGACTGGCGAGAGGTGCCCCCCTCCCTCCTGCTCAGTTTGAGAGTGCAGTGGTGTTTGTTTCGATGACTGCTCTCTCTTTTTCCTCCTACGATATAATATATCCGGTTGCCATGATTTTGCAACTGATGACTCAAGTTTGACAAGATGAGATTAATGAGATTTTACTCTGAATCAGTGCCGAATTCAACCAGAGGATTAGTGTGACAACTGTCTTTGTCCCAAGTGAAAAGAGATAATTCTTTATCCTCTTATAAGGTGTGAAAATGGTAGAATTAAGGATGTAGAAGAAGAGTCGATGCTAACGCTTATGAAGAAAAGCTGGCTTAAATCAAAAGAATTAGAGTTTAAATTAATTCATGCTCTTAGTAACACCATTTAGCAATCTCAATCTCAGGCATTTACCTGTCCTGGAGCTTTCGACCATATCCCAGGCTTCGCTGGGTTAATGTGCTTCTTAAGATTGTTTTGTTATTCTGAGCACTTTTAAGAAATTCTGTTCCAAGTGGGGAACAGCAAATACAGTCTCAGCTCAAGGTCCGCTCACTTACTTTTCTTGGTGGCATTCGGCCATATCCCATGGTCTTCACCCTCAGATGAAATGTGCGCCGTTGCCGAGAGGCCGCAGCTGCTCTTCACTTTACTCACTCTGAGCAGTCGTTCAGGAAGCTTGGTTTGAAAGTTGAGATTTTCAGTTTGCTGTTGCTGACACTGAAAACTGCGCTCAAGGTCCACTTACTCAGTCACTCACATGTACATTCGAGTCAACGAGGACGAGACAATGCTGACAAGAGTTGGGAGTTAATATAAATCATCGTGACATTATAGCAGCCTTCATCTGTTCACGATGAAGATAAAGACCATGCGGTGGGTGGAGGTCATCCTCACTAAACCCCCTCTGTGTGTTCTGAAGTGTTATTGGAGAAGACATTAATAGTCCAGGTGAGCATGCACAGAGGCTTGCTGCCGATAGTGTGTGAATAGGTAAATGAGAGGTAAAAGCATTTTGGCTAACAAATCCCAAAACCCAGGGATAAAGTGAGTGAGTGGACCTTTGGCGACAGCTTGCCACTGTCTCGTCTCCCGCACCTGATTGGTCTCACGTGAAATTTGTGACACGGCTTCCTGAACGCGTCACAAATGCTGTTGTGTGACACTGAGTGACGTGATCTCCCCCTTCCTGTGTCACGCCTCATTTAGTCCATTTTAGCCCATGCTAGTACAACATCCTGCTTTACCACTAATGACGACATTTATACTGAATGCATTGTATCTGCCTGACGTATTAGTAAGCAGTGACTGTCGATGTTGGCTTTTTGTTTTATTTATTTAAGTATATTTTTAGGTACATGCAGTATAATTAAGTTATATTGGAGTACAATATTTACCCTTGGTATTTAATTATCCACCTAGAACTGACGTGGTAAATACTTTTGTCTCTGTAATATTGGAAACTGTTCTCACACGTTTTCTTTTTAGACCCAGAAACCTTCCTTGTGCCTGTTTCTCTTGCTCTCCTGACTTTTCTCTAAAACAACGTTTTCCTTCCTTATCTCACCTCCATCCCAATCTTTTGTTTTCTTTTCCACATCTGCCAGGTTTTTACGCTGCTTGAAAGAGTCACAACATTAACGAGTGTGAGTCAGTTAGCGGCAAAGAGCCCAACTCCTTGAGCCTCAAACCCATAAACGCGGCAAAACCCAAGTGCTTTCTGACACGCCCCCCCCCTGCCTAACGTAGTTGCTGTCCTGTGCTTAGCTCAGCCAAAAGCTACCTGAAACACAGCACCCTCTTCCTCAGTCTCTACCATTAAAGAAGTGATTCTTTCAGCAGGACGTGTGGTCCTCTCACACGTCAAGATGCATTAGCAGCCCTGTGGGCTTTAAATGAGGTTTGGGGATGTCCACACTCATTAGCTGATGGCACTAGTTAATGAGTGTGGTCACAGAAAGAGCGCGACGGATAGCCTTTTATTTAAACGTGTGGGAGGACAGTCACCGCTCCTCAAAGACATCGCTTCTCTTAATGGAACTGCTCCCTGTATTAAAAGAGAAGCCATTTCTGCGACTGGTCATGAAGGCATCACCTGGTGCTAACATCTCTCTGTGCAAAACAAACAAAAAAAAAAAAGAAAAACTCCATTCAAGCATTAGTGTCTGAATTTGTTCTCCGACTGTCAGATCTAAAAGCAGATCTGACGGCTGCTGGCTTCATTTGGCTGCGTCGCGCCCAGGCAAGAGGCATTCATGGCCATGCTACTGTAATCTGCCCACTTCTCTGCTTCTGTCTGATGGGGTTTGTCACTGCAGCGGGGCTGACGGCTTACTGTTTGAACTCCGTGCTTCATCTGCCAGGTGCCTGAATGGACCAAGTGCAGCAGCCGAGAGAAGAGGAAGGAGAAGAAGGTGGAGAAGCCGTTCTACTCTGACTCGGAGGGCGAGTCTGGGCCGACTGAGTCAGCTGACAGTGGTAACTTTAGGCGGCTGTGTGCGCTCACATCTGTTAGTCAAACAAGAAGAGTTTACATCAGTGTTTTCGGCTGTGTGAACCCAGTGTGAAGAACTGAGACATAACCAAAGTCTGTTTCAGGTTTAACTGCCCTTACTTGGTGCTCTTTATGAAGTGAAGTACATAGTTTAAGTTTTAGAAGGTTCAGTAATGTCTTGAATCACAAATAGGTCATTTGTTGGGGCCTAAATTCAGATTTATACACATTTGCAAACCTGACAAACATGACTTGCACCGAGTTGTTGAAAACTATATGCAGATATTAAAAGTACAAAATCATCGGTGCAGCTGCAGCACAAATTGTCTAGTCACTTTAGTTCGCCTGCTTGTGCCTGAGGTACATCCTGAGAGACCGGCAAAACATCAGTAATGCAGCTTAATCTTTTTTTATTGTATCTTGCCCCTGGAACAAATGTGTCTGGGGCATTAATAATAGAAGAGATAATAAAGAATTGATCTTCTTCATCAGTGAATGTCAGCTTCACAGAAGAGTTAACCTCCGACTTGACACTTCTAGTCAATCCAGTCACATGATGCATCATACAGCGTGCAGGGCAGCCTCTGTATGTTCCCGATTTCTGTGTGCAATTAGCAAAGCTGCTCACCCTCCTGCTACCTTTTCCCCCTCAGAGTCGGACTCTGCCAGTGGCTCCGAGAGCGGCAGCAGCAGCGAGGAGAGCGGGTCTGGATCAGAGAGCGAGGAGAGCGAGGAAGGCTCCGAGTCTGAGGAGGAAGAGGAGGAGGAGGAGGAAGAGAAGGACAAAAAGAAGAAAAAGAAAGAGTTGAAGAAGCCGGTGCAAGAAAGCGAAAGGTAGCTCTTTGTTTTTTGGTATTTCACACGTTTAATTTGGTAGGCAGCTCAATTACACAGGAGGATCTGTCTCCTCCACTACAATAATAACTGTGGGATTATAATTAAACTCTCCAGTGAGCAGAGCAGTGAAGAAGAAGAGAGGAAGCACGAGAGGAAGAGTAAACAGCGCAAGAGCGACTCAGAGTCTGAATCCGACGAGGAGGATGAGAGCGAGTCCGAAAGCAGCCAATCAGAGTCCGAAGACTCCGAGTCCGAAGTGGAGGTCAAAAAGAAAAAAAAGGTATTGATTATGTGTCTGCTTTAATACTGAATGGAGAAATCAGGACTCAACCTGCCTCTGACAAATCTAACTCCTCACTTATGGACCAAATGGGTAAAAAATGTATTTAGACTGCCTCTCGTGTGCACAGTAATGTAGAAATCTGCACTTATTCATGTCGGTTCTCTTTGATCTGCTTCCAGCCTGCTGAATCTAAACCTCCTTCGAAGCCTGTCAAGAAAGAGAACAAGAAAGAGAAGAAAGAAATGTCTCTCCTCGACCTCGACGACTGTGAGTATTTTCATCCCTGCGAGCTTTCTGCTGTGAGACAGAATATAAAAGCGACGCCGCGCACCTCAGCAAGGCAAAGTCGGCGGACAAGGACGTTTAAGAACCACGTGAATGTTTCTAAAAATCAGTAACCCGGCTCTTCTGGAGGATATAAAAACCACTAAAATGTGTTTCCACACGAGATAACAACGCAGATAGATGAATGCAGTCAGGTCTGAAGCTCTCTGCTGAATCACGCTCTCGTCTCTTCTCCCAGTCGAACCTGCGCCTTTGCCTCAAGTCACACCCGTCAACACCTTCCTGTCCAACAGCCTTGTGACCGACCTGGAGGGACTGTCTTTGTCTGATAGTGTTCTCTCTCCAGCAGTAAGTACTTTCACGTGTTTCTCATCTTCCTGTTTAATGTTTTCACTCTATCAGTCAAATTCATAGAAAAGATGCAATGACACCTGGCTAAATGTTGAGGTTATGGAGACTAACGGTGCCTGCAGGGGTTCACAACCACAGAAGTGGATAATGTAGCTCATACTTTAACTGATGTCACCCCCGTTTAGACCATCGCTCCCTCCAGTGCGCTGAAGAGCTACGAGCTGCTGCACCGGATCACAGGGGAGGGTCTGTCGGTGGAGTACTGCTTCAGCCGGCAGCCGTTCAGCCCCGACGCGAACATGGTGGCGGTGCAGATGCAGTTCACCAACAGCGCCACCTCAGACACCAAAAACCTGCACATTGAGGACGTGAAGCTCCAGTCCGGGATGAGGGTCAAAGAGTTTCCAGAGATCGGTGAGCGAGGGGATGTGGGGTACAAACGCCGGGGCTGCAGTGTTGCTTATAGGTCACAATACGAAATGTGTAAACCACTGATGGCCTACTGTTCTTAAAACCTTAGCAGGAGTGGGGACAAAACTGTAAAGACTAAGGTTGTTGGAGTGAAAACACAAAGCTTTATCTTGAAATTTGGTGCCAGACAAAGATCACAGAGACTATTACGGTCCAATCGATATCAAAACCGAACTTAATGCCAGTCTGTCCTGCAGCTGTCAGGAGAAATGTCTTGTGTGGAGCTGCAGACTGGACATAAAAGACAAATTAACCAGAGAAACTATGAGTGCAATAACCATTTCGGCAAAAGCCTTTGACAGCACACGACTGTAGGTAAAAGTGTTGATCAAAGTGTATCAAAGCACTGCTGCGAAGGTGCAAACCGTAAAAATAAAAACGGCATTAACAGAAACACGGCCGGATGGATTAATCAGCTGAGGTTATGTGTTTGATTCTGATATGTGTTTCAATGGACATCAATCAAACTGCAGCTGTGGGCTAAAAAAGCAAAATGTCTTTCTAAGGACTGGAGCAACGTTTACAGCAATTCATCAGTTTCTCTCCCTGCGTTGCATTGCAGCGTTTATCAACTACACACTCGTAACTTTAAGTGATTAAAGTCTCCATTTTTAAAGTTCATTTTGTCCTTTTTCCAGTGTGATAACAGCGCAAATCCAAAGAGTTAGGATATAGTAACGGACCCAGTCTGCAGCAGAGGACACGTGTTTAATCTCAGATCAAAGAGCTGCTGCCTGAAGAGCTGCTTCTGTTCTCGTGTGTTGACAGAGCTGCTGCCTGCAGGTGAGACGGCCACGGCTGTGATGGGCATCGATTTCTGCGACTCAACGCAAGCGGCGAACTTCCAGCTGTGGTGAGATGGATTCTGGTGTTTTTGTGCGCGGGCTCCCCTGCGGCCGTCTCACAGGAGCACTGTGTGCAAACTGAAGCAGAAGCGATGCTGTAATGAACTGCTTCTCATAAATCTGCTGAGTTTTGAAGTTACACTCGCTTCGCTGTGCTCGTTAGCTCCACGTGTGTCTGCAAGGCCAGAGATATTTCATCGTGCTGGGATCTGAGCTCTGTGTGCAGCACTGAAGAAATAGATGAAACAATAGTATTATGTATGCCCAGGAAGCCCAAATAATAATAATTCCCTAAAACTGATTCTGAGACTGAACATATATCTTTTCATGTCTCTCTCCATTTTCAGCACTCACACCAGGAAATTCTTCGTGTCCATTCAGCCGCCGGTCGGAGAGCTGATGAGGCCCATCTTCCTGACGGAGAATGAGTTTAAGAAGGAGCAAGGTGAGCGATAGAATGAAATCAGATTGATCTAAGGGATGTAAAGTATTAAAACCTGATAACTTTTCTGCTATTACAATAAAACATGCGAAATGGAAATGAGGAGTTAGGTACTACTGCATGTCTGTACTGTGTGGAGGTGATTTCTCATGTTTCCAAAAAGACTATAACTTATTTACATGAACAGGGTCTTATTACATATCTTATTATATCTTATAGACACATATACGTTGTCTTTTCTTTCCATTTACTTACAAACTGATCAAATTGTCATCTTATGGTAAACGGCGGGTTCTACCCACTGCTTATTTCATTTGCAATCGCAGCCCAGTCACCCCTTGTTGGAGGGTTTTCCAGCAGCCGTCTCCACGTGACAGCTTCCTTGCTAGCAGCCAGAAGTGTTTTAAATAGATGCTCATGCTGAGAAGTGAATTTACGTGGGATGTTGTCCTGTGACAATGTGACCAAAAAGCTATTTTGACCTTTAGCAGTCAGATGATTTAATGATATTTCCAAAGTACATGTGCTGCTGTGGTTCATTAACTTCTGACATTAGCTAATAGTGACACTAAGGGATCTTATAAATACAGTATAACGTCTTGCCAAATAGGCACTGGAGTGTCATAAGACGCTCTGATCCATATCTAGTAACTGAATATAAAGCTATTCCACTTTAATAAGGTCAGCTGACAAGGAGATGAATTAAAACTGTGCTCAAAGACCAAAATGAATTAGTTATATAGTCCAAAAACATATTACAGTTCTAATGTACGTAACAGAGGGCTGACGTTTTTTCATTAGTTGAAAGTGTTTTGCAGCAGTTTCAGTACAAAAGCGAGTAGGAAGGGGAGCAAATGTAAGATATCGATCAGCTGCAAGTGTAACAATAGCCATAAACAGATCTAAAATACACTAAACACCAAATGTGCAAACAAGGTAAACAATGAGGATCAGAAGTTTCTTGCATCTCAAGTTGCTAAAGATTAATAAGATGTTATATTTACATATTCATCTACAGTGTCACATACAGGTTGTTGTTCTTAGTCGTAGCCATCTGTGGAGATTTGACCATAACATAAATAATAATGCTCGAGATGGCAAATGTGGGTACTGGGAGTGTTTACTAACCGCTGAGGCCACTTTAAATACACACATGTTGTTGGTAGAGCAGCTACAGACGGCGGTTACCAGCATGCTTCTGTTGTCTGGTGTTCATTTCCCATCCTGACTAACACTGAACCAGTTCTGAGCTCTAACAAACCCATAGTGACTCTTTGAACATGTGTCATATCCACGGTTCCTCCCTCTTCGTACTGTCCCCAATAGAGAAGCTATTACGCAATCTAGGTAAGTTGGCTTTGATAGATTTGTTTATCCCAGCCATCTGTGTGCCCACCTGCCTTATAGATCACCTCACACCCAACCCCCTCCTCTCCCCTGTGCCTCCTGCTGACTCCCCCACCTCCCCCCACCTGCCTTGGTAATCAACACTTAACTGCATTTCCCCGGTCTGTAGCCGCAGACAGACTCACCCGTACTAACCTGCATCTTAGACAGGCCCGCTCACACTCTGCTGCGCCAGGAATGACTGGAAATGCTCGTCCACTGATCCCGAATCACACAAAAAGTAACAACAGAGCAACACCCGATCATGTGCACCGCCGCTCCTGCGTCTGTAACCTGAGCTTTTTTCAAACCGCTGATAACCACTGACTCATGTTGAGGATCTGAGGTGTTGCAATGTCACGATGCATTTGCTGTGTCTGGATCGACTGCTGGACGTTTGAACCCGAGAGGCACAGGCTGTTTTTGTTATTTGCAGGTCAAAAGACGTGTAGACGAACAAGAGCTTTCTATGGACGCCATGGTTACAATGACCATGTTTCAACATGCCGTTTACTGATTTAGTGTCTGCTTGTAACCATTGAAGGTGCAGTGTTTAAGTTTGAAGGTGATCTACTGGCAGATTATGTAAGATTCAGTATTACGTACACGTTTATAATCACCTGAAAATAATAACTGTAGTGTTTTTGCTCATATCTCCAAATTGAGTGAGTCCTTTTCCATGTTGTACCAACACGTACATATGTACTTCTCGATGTCTTTTGACCTGCAGATCTCCAAAATCAATGCACCTACTTCTAAATAAAAGCATCAGCTCTTAAAGAGAACAACGGCTTTGGGGCCAAATGCCCCACTTTAAAACCCACGAGGCATTAAACTCGGCTCGTTGGGCACAGTTTTGCCACTTTACTGCTTTGACTGGGAGAACTGACTCTTCTGCTGTGTTCAGTGGAAGCATCAGTGCATTCCCAGTTTAAGTTTCAGTAGCATTTTGCAACTATTGATGTACAAAGTCTTACATCAATCTCCCAGAGGACTGTAGGTATATTAGCCGTGTATACAGTATCTGTATATAATACTGTATATGTCTATAGCTGGTAGGTAACCTGCAAAATAACTGATTTTATTTTAGTTTGTATATAAAACAGCACAATTATACAATATAAGCCACACCTGTTATATATTGTTTTGTTACTGTTTTGCATTTTATCCTAATGAGAGAGAGAAGCTAAGCAGCAGCTAAACTTCCCAGCTTTAAAGTTTGACCCGTGCTCTGCTCGCTCCTCCGCAGGTCAGCTGATGGGCATGAATGAGATCACGGAGAAGCTAACGCTGGACGCAAAGTGCCGTAACGAGCACGCCATCGTCCAGAGGGTGACCACCGCCGCCAACCTCAGCAGGGTCCCCTGCGGTTCAGACAAAGAGTGCAGGTGAGAGGCCTGAAATAAGTATCAGGCGGCACATGTCGACACCATCTCCCGCCTCTGTGCTGAACTGTGAATTATGATCCAGAAGGTGTTCAGTGTGCTTCGGTGTTCGGTCTGTCTCCCTACATGCACACGTTCCAGTTCAAGCTGGTGTGTGATGCATTTTAAACTATAAATGTCCAGCTTTGTTGTGCACTAGCATAAAACTGTCCACATTGCTTTCAACGGTTGGTTACCAGTTCGTGGACCAGGCCTTTGGTGTAAGGTGATTAGCAGCCCTGTGTACCAGTTTTATGTGTAAATGTCTTCTACTCATAGTGCCCCCATCTGGCTGACGATTGCCATGGCGTGAATTGATGGATTTCCTCCCAACGGTGACAAGTGGAAACTGTTACAACAGAGATCATTTCAATTACAAGCACTTATGAGGAGGTTACACCTGTGGGTCTTATCTTCCTCCCCAGAGAGCCAGAGTTTTATACGCTATAGGTGTGAGAACAAAGAGATAAGAGCCTCTCGTAGGAGGGGAGGATGCTTTGATTTAATGGTCTGTGCACACCGGAGGCCAAACTGGCCTGAAGACAAGAGAGGAGAAGAGTCAGCGTTTCATACAGTTATTACATTAAAATAAGAGCAATAAATATCAAAATGTTGCTAATAATGGATCGGTGGATGATTTTGTATTTAATAATACAATATATTCATTTACATACTCTAACTTTCTGTCGTTATAGTGGCCCCATATGACCGGCTGACATTAATTAACATGAATTAATCTGCGTCCCCCTTTACTCCTGTGGCTTTCATCTTTGCTTCCGATCTTTGCTGCTTTGACCTCAGTCCTCCTGTTCCTCCTCCTAAACATCCTGTCCACAGGTTCGCAGGCAGGACGGTGACCAGCAGCAGCTTGGTGTTGGTCACCGTGGCGACCAAAGACGAAGGAGCCGCCCAGCTGACGGTCAACTGTGAGAAAATGGTGATCGGCACCATGCTGGTGAAGGACATCCTGCTGGCTTTGACGCAGTGACGGTCGCCGTGCCGCCTCGCCTTTTCTGCCCGCTGCCCCCTCACACCCACCCACCTCTCACATATCGCCTGAGACTCATCACACGCGTAGCATCCCCTCCGTTCTCCTGTAAGCAGTGACGAAGTCTCCAGAATGTTGTTTGGTTCACGAGCCCTCCACTTTTAGATGTATGAGATGTTTTTGACAATCAGACATGACTGATGCTGAACCTGATATGAAATCCCACTCTGCCCAAGTCTTTGTCCAGTTGGACTCCAATTTGTGAGTCAACCAAAAAACAAGATCTGTGCATCTATTGGATGTTTAAAATCTTAGTTTGGGCGGTTCATTATGTAGCTGCAGATCAGAGATGACCAGAGAACATCAGCATCAACTGGGAAAAGGTCAAAGTCCCCGATGATACAGACCTCCAAAATATAGTGACGTGATACTTTATCTGCAGGGGAAAGCCTCAAGATGTGGTTTTAATGTCTCTAAAAACAGTTTTAATGAACCTTGTGTTGAGATTGTCTTTATCTAAACATAAACTCATTCCCTGGCACAGATCACAAATGAAATATTGTTTATTCCCTCTAGAAATAAGGTCCCCACGTAAGCAATACTACTACTCTTTGAGTGAATGCACAAACCTGTCTGACCAACTTTAATTTTTAGCCTGTTAGTCATTAGCTCTATTTTAAGCTGTAGGTAATAAAAGTCATAGATCATATCCCCCTTTGAAAACTGTCAGATCAGTTACATATGTGACTCGAATGTAGCATGAAGGCTCGCCAGAGACAAACTCGGTCCATCGTGGCACAATAGATGTTGATAACTAATAACTCAGTGCTCCCGGGAATAAAGAAAGTTTATCATCTCACATTCTGCAGTTTTAGCATCTGCCTAGCTGTCATAGTGCACATGTTCATTACCGTAAGTGGGGCATTGACAAAAACCTGAAGATGTATACATGTCACTGGGTGTATTGCAACATGTACTACAGTACTATAAGTAAAGCGTGACGTGTCTGAGTGTGTGTGTCCGAGTGTGTGTGTGTGTGTGTGTGTGTGCGTGTGTGTGTGTGTGTCCGAGTGTGTGTGTGATGACACTGAATACTGACCTGGCAGACATTAACTACCTGTTCTTTCTGTTTTCAAAAGGACACTTGACTTGAAAACATCATGAAGCACGTTCTAATCACTCAGTGGACAGTAAGTTAAGAGATCACGTGTCTCCTAAAAGCTACAGATTCAAGTTAGAAATACACTTCAGCTTAGTCAACAAAGTCTAGGACGTGAACTAACAATTATTTTTATTAATCAATAGCTTGAACAGAATTTTTCTTGATAGATGAATTCATTGTTTTGCCATAAAACATTGCAAAATAGCAATTTCCAGCAATTTTCTGTGAAAAACCCCAAAGATTTTACCTAGAAAAGTTTGAAAACAAGCTAAAATTTGTATTACAGAAGCTGGAACCACACTTTTTGGTTTGAAAAACTACATTTAAAAAGGTAAATAAGTGGATTTAAGATGATTATGCTTTATCTGTTAATTGTTCATCAGATGTTGCACATTAAGGATTGAAACGTTGTCTTTACAAGAGGTTTTAACTCGTTTTAAAAGACTTTCTGCACAGATTAAATATAACATAATGTTTTAAATGGCGAGCTTTAGCTGTGCTAAAAGACTGATTTAGTTACTTTGGACAGACGAGGCCAAACTGTTTCTGCCCGTCTGCAGTCTAACCAGGTGCTGGTTTTATCTAACGGTACGTATTCAGCACACAAACACAAGAGCAGTTTCCACACCAACCGCAAACATGCTAACAGCTAATACTACACAATTGTCACTCTAGGATGTAAGCATTCAGTGTACTGTAATCTGTAGATTATAATTGAAATAGTGCTCGTGATGATGTTTCAGGTCGAGTGTTGCTTTAGTCTCATTTGTCACCGTTTTCTTGCCTTCTATGATATTTTTATTTCAGGTCAGAGGTCATGTGGCTTCTCTTTTGCTGTGGACCCTCGTGTGTCCAATGGCTGCACGTTTCTTATCTTCAACACATTAGCTCAGCATTTATTTATTTATTTATTTATTGTGTCTTTGCTTCTTTACCAAAAGGAGTAAAGTCAGACTTCAGCTCATAGACAGCTGAGAAGCAGCAGCAGCAGCAGCAGCCGCCGGTTTTATCTTGGCCTTTTTGTACCTGTTGCTTTGTTTATTTGTTTACTTCCGAACCGCTCACACCTGAAATTTCCAGTCACTGCAGCAGAGTCATGATGACGAATGTAAAGAGTGAGAAATTCTACTTTTAAGTGTAAAAAATAAACAAAAAAACAAACAAACAACAAGGACGACATCTTCCCACAGACACGTCTGGATGAAATCAATAATTCACGTCCGCCAATTTGTTTTAACTGCATCGGCTTTCAAATATCCAAAGTATGGTTTATCATACTCTGTGTGTGGTTGTGAAATGTGACCCTGAAGTATTACAAGTTTATTTATTATACAAATAAAAACTACATATACGTTGTCGCGTGTCTCCTTTGTGTGACTGGCCGGACCTTGAAGAACAACCTGGCTGCGCAGCACTGGCTAATGTCAAACTGACGGGTAATAACCGAAGGGACGGTGAACAGAGGAATCAAAAGACCGGCACTTTGAGTAATGATGGGAAACAGGGAAGCTGTAAACATCCTGCTGTATTATTCTTCTGTTCAGAGCTTCTGCCTCTTGTTTGAAGTGCTCAGGTGTTTTCCTGAATGCTTCAACTTCTATTTAAGCCTTCTCAAGTTTCTTTGGTTCATATTTATTACATTTTAACTATATTTCGTAGTTTTTACTTCTATAGATTCAGATTTTGCATGAACAAAACACAAGACTGTGAAATAGATGAATTATAAACATCAAACCACTGTTTTCTAACATTCACATTGTAATAATATCATTTTATTTTTGTATGACAGGACTTTTACTCTTGACACTTAGCCTATGTGCTAGTAAAGTGTGTTTTTAAAATGCAGGGATTTAGTGAAGTATTTCTATATCTTTCACTTCCTTCATCACTGGAGTTCAGTATCATTGTGAAGGGGATATTACACCAACACACACACACACACAGCTGAGATCACAAAGTAGTTTTTATTTTTTTTAAAAACTGGATTCATTAAGTATGAACCTGTCTGATAACAAACAGCTTCACACAATCAGTCATAGGAATACGAGCCCAGCAGCATCGTGGGCCCCTCAGGGTGAAAACCCCTGAACCTGTTCTGGTTCTTTTACAGTGACAGTGATGATCTTTGGTCTTCAGCAGGAATGAACCCAATGGTCCTGGTCCCGGTCCCGGTGCATGCAAATTACAGATTAAGTGCAGAATGACACTCTTTGGCAGTGAGGATGATGCACAGATACATAGATGCATGCATGATTTGGGCCTCGCTCAGACAGCTGACAGTCCAAAACAGTTTTTTGGCAAATGGAGGATTTTAGGAAGTCAAAATGCAATTCCAATCACATTTTCCAACGTCTCAATCTCGACACTTGAACCCCGCTTCAAAGTGTCTTTCGAGTCACTTTCACCATGACAACATCAAAGTTTTGAGGGTTTGCTTGTAGAAGCAAAGCTGGAAAAGTGTTTTCCCACGCCGGAAGAGTCCGTAGTTAATGACGCCTACATTGTTACCATGGCAACCTATGCAGATAGGTTAATCTTGTCTGTCACGTCTTTTAGTTCACATATTACCAACATGGCAGCCGATACAGTGAATTTTGGCCTTTTCTATGTGGACTGTGCACCGATTTTGCCCCGGTATGACAATGCAAAGGTACTTCTCACAGAACTTCATTAAAGAATATATTTCAGTCAATTATTCTTTACATAACTTACTGTTATAAAAGCACCGAAAAAGACTGTTTGCGTACTGACACATATCAGGAACATATTCAGTCTGGGATTTGAGAAACAGATCTGATTTGCCTGCGGCCTGAACGAAACTTTGGCATTTAAAAAAAGGACACTTGAGAGCCGACATAAGCTAACACATGACAGGCGCCGTGCAGGTCAGTGAGTCTGAAAAACAGATCAGAAAAGCCTTTCACACGGTAAATTACAAAGCTAAAGCAGATTCTGTGGGAAGTACGTGGAATGTGGCGTGTTTTCTGCAGACTAAAAAGAGTTCAGAGCTGTTTGAACAGAAAATCATACATTAAAAAGGCACGAAACCTTTGAGTTCAAGGTGACAGAAACAAGGACACTTCTATAACGGAGGCCGTCATCAGCCTCTGATCCAATCACTCCAGGCGCCAAACTACTTTTTGACTTGGGAGATAGGATTTTTGCAGAGGCTGACAAACTTTTTATGGAGCTGTCCTTGAAGTTTCGCGTCTGCAGGGGAATTTAATCCTCACAATATGCAATCGTTCACGGTCCTTTTTTCTTACTCACTTTTCTGAATAATAGTTGTTGAAAAGTGGAGCGAGCCCTCTGTCTCTTGGTATTTGTTTCCTTAGTGTTGGTGTTTTAAACGAGGCACCATTAAAAAGGCACAGAGACACAACTGAAGGCACAGGATTCGAAGATCCTCTGGGAGCAGAAACAAGAGATACAAGGCAGCGATCCTCCGTGCTGCTTCCATACACTAAGAGGATGTTCACTAATAACTTACTAATTTACAGAAATGTGATTTAGGGATCAGGTGAGCTCAGCCTGCCTGGTCTGCGGGAGCAGAAGAGCCACCAGGCCTCCGGTCAGCAGCAGAGCCGAGACCAGCAGGACCGGCGCGGCGCAGTTCGAGTCCACCAACTTTCCGAAGACCACGTTACCCGTGATCGCTGCCACCTGGCCCACTCCTGTGAAGAAGCCGAGAGCAGACGACCTGAAGCAGGGAGAGAGATATTAGATCGCTTTGACAGAGAAAATCCACATCTCCACGTTTAACCCAGTTTTATGGACTCTGCTGAACTTCGAGAAAAGGTACCGTAGCTGAGTCGGGTAGAGCTCCGTTCCCACCACGTCCAGGGCGTTCCAGGTGATCACAGACACGCCGCTGAAGACGCACGACAGAACCAGACTCTGGGCTTTGGTTTGGACCACGTAGATCAGGAAGACGCTCAGACTGGACACCAGCAGGCTGCACGCTGGAGATGCAAACAAGTGAGACATCGGTTGTTGTTCTTAAGGTTTAAAACCAGCAGCCATACTTACTTTTATTTTTAATTTAATTCTAATGATTCCTGAGATGTTATTAACATTTGCTACCATTCAAAGATAATTTAATAATCCTTTAATTACAAGCTCAGAGTGAACAACAACAACGAATCACAGCTATTCTCCTAAATTAAAGTAAGAACACGCTTTGACGTCAGACTCACACAGCAGAGCTTTGCCCCCCGTGCTGTCCATCATGAGGATGGTGAAGACGTTTCCCGGTAGGTTCGACGCGGCGATGATGAAGCCCTCCATGTACACTGCGAGAGCGCGGAGGGTGGATACGGGAAGGTTAGGTGATGGGAAACATCCAGTTTTCTATACACAGTTCACTCTGCTCTGGGTCACCACGTGTCCCCTGAGACGAGACCAGGCTGCTGCCACTGAAACTGTGTTTTCGATCAACTGCATGTAAAACAAATACAAAGCAAGGAAGCCACTGAACTGCACCTAAACCTTTTTGGCGTACAGGCGTGTTTTCATGCATCTACATGGACTTTCTATGTGCACTTCCTTGCCGTGTGTTACCCCTGAGAGGACGAACGACGTATGACGTTTTCTCTGTAATTAAAAATCTAATTTTATTCTTTTTTCCAGGAAATGTACTGAAAATCATTAGAAAACTCCAGGCTTGTTAAATAAAGCTTACAAACACATTCGCGCCTACTTCAAAGGAAATTTAGAGCCTCCAGTTCACCTGAGCGACACGTCTTTGGATCTTAACTTTCATGTTGTGGTGATTTTAAATCCGAGGTGCCACGGCAGTTTGTCTTTAACAAAGCAAAGTGACCTACAAGTCTAAAAACAACCTGAGAGTAGGGTTTTCACTGTCTCGCCTAAACCCAGCTGAATGGCGATGATTCTTCGTTCTTCGTTTTCAGGTCCAGTTCTGCGTTTGCTGACTGGAGAAAGAGGAAAGCTGACGTCAGTAAACATCAGCAAAAATCCTTTGTGGTCTCAAACACACACCTGCCGTCTTCACAGGGTAGCAGCTTTGGTTGCGGAGCGGAGACGGTCGGGATACGTTGGCACACGGCGAGCCGCCGTCCTCGATTCTCTCAAACAGCTCCGGGAACCACATCCACAGCCCGTAGTAACTACAAAAACACACACATAAAACGGACACAACGCACGTGTAAAGAGACGGTTTTTCAGTTAGGCAACATGATTTGTGCTGGTCGAAGATAAAATATCCGCAGCAGTTATCCGTCACCGCCTGCTGTGGATTTACTACATCAGCACTGTTGAGGCACACTTGACAAACAGATGCACTGAACTTCATCACTGTCCCCGCAACTCAAGTGTAAAGTCTACACAGAGCCGTTCGGACGGGACGTCTCACCCAAAGGAGATGCAGTAGAAGATGACGAGCAGAACCAAGCTCCTGGATTTGAGTTGACCCTTGAACATCTGCTTAATGGGTACCAAGCCCTGCAAGTCAATGTGACATCAAGACAATATTAACATTACAAGGGAATAATTAAAAAATGTGTGTGTGTGTGTATATATATATATATATCTATCTATCTATCTCAATGACAAGCTGAGATCATTAAACAGGTACTGTAATCCGTCCTCAGGGCCCACAGTATCTGGTTTGTGCTGATTTTACTGAAAACATATGGGAATGAGCTAAACGACAACTAAACTACAAAGGCCTTAAGTTACTTTAATGGTTCTAACGTCAAAGTCTAGTTTCAACACTTCCATTGTTTCAGTTTTGTGCTTATATGCTGCACATTCCTCAAACTGTTAACAGAGATAAGCAGCCAGTGAAGCTGGAAGCAGGTTAATCTAATACTGCTGGATGCTTCGAGTCCGCAGAGATGGAGAGACGGCTGTGGACAGAAGTGCTTTTACACACGCGCATCCCGTCTTGTTCGTGACATTCACCTTTTGGAAAACACGCGCCAGCCTCCCTCCACCCGAACGCCGGGTTCTCGTCTCCTCGGGCTCCACTCTCTTTTTGGAGCTTGTGCACAAACCAAAATCCTGCAAAGACATTTCGGCACGAGTCGTTAGATTAGAAGTGATTTATTATACGGCAGCGCGGAGGAGGAGAGAGTTTGGAGAAGTTAGATATACCATATGCAAATAATTTATTCATTCAGTGCAAACGCAGAATCACTTCCCTTTTAGTGTCGCCTTTTGCACCTTTTGTCACTTCCTGGCATTTGGTATAAATATAATTTGTTGAATGTTTATTTTACTTGTCGATTCCATTATTTGTTATTTACATTTCTCTCATACACTACATTAGTGTATTTTTACCACTTTGCATCTATGTTCTACCACTGTCTAATTAAGGTAAAGACTACCAAACGGTTGCTAATGACCTAGAAGCATATAGGAACGTTATTTAGACCGTACCGGGAAAGCTTTTCCTTTTCCCCACGTGTTGAGCTTAAACATCACTTGGAAGACGTGGATCGCCTCTTTCTCCCGACCAGCCTGACAAAGACAGGACACAAGCCTTAAATCATAATAATAATAATAACAACAATAATAATATCATCAGCCTTGTGCAAAACACATGCACTAGTCTGGTTTTTAAATACCTCCATGAGGAACTTTGGGCTCTCAGGCATGAGCAGCCTGAAGAGGAGGGCGGAGGTGAGGCTGGGGACAGAGCAGAGCACCACAAACAGTCTCCAGCTCTGAAAGTCCAGTGATCCCAGAGAAAGACGTGCCCAGGTTCTCGGAATCACCAGCCAGGCCAGACCTGTGGGCACAAACACACGCACACAGAGTCAGATTTCTGTGAAAAAGGGCCATTCACATTGGAAAAATCCACTGTGTTAATGTGCGATCGTGTTTTTTCTACCATGCAAAGCTGACACTGTTTGACTTGTGACCGTCATGTATCTTCCAACCTGCAGCCAGGATGTTTCCTGCCATCCAGAAGGTCGCCAGAGCGCTGATCATTGCACCTCTCCTCAGGCGGGGCATGAACTCGGAGAAGTAGGAGAAGATAACAGGGATCGACCCGCCGACCCTGCACAGGAGGCGGAAAACAGCCTTCCTGAAAACAGCCTGCATTTGTTTATTCATAAGGAGACGTCACTGTCAAACTGTTCACAACCGCTCATTCGTTTGACGTCGACAAATTCTGCAACTTAGGAAACAACGTAGGTGCTTCGGTGCCTCTCCAAGCACTGAAACAAACTTAATTCAGCGTGTGGCCGTCGGCTAAATGACTACATGTGTATCAAAACAATGTGAAAATATGCAAATCGTGTGCCAACCCGATGCCACTGATGAACCTCATCAGCAGGAAGAGCCAGAACCACGGGGCGAGGCTGGCCAGACTGCCAAACAGCCCGTTGACCGTCAGGGACACCACCAAGACCTTGCAACGGCCCCTCTGGTCAGCCAAGTATCCCCACGTGTAGCCGCCCACCATCATTCCTAGAAAACATGAGTATGACTTTGATAAGGCAAGTGCAAGAAAGTGTGCATGGTAATCATTGTGACTATCAGCTAGCATTTAGCTGTACAAATACAATTTATGACAGCATGAAAGCGATGCCGCTGCCTCCCGGTTACATGTTGTTGCTCTGTGTGGTAAACTGTCTTATTGCATTCACAGCAGAACAGTTCCTGCACAGGAAACCTACTTGGTCAGCTGCTCAGTCAGTCACGTTAAAAGCACATGGGAGAAGATTTAAAGTCCATGCTTTAATTCGCCTGTTTTGCCCGATGAACAGCTCAAAATCAGAAGGCATTCGACGCACAGTCACATGGCACAAAAATGGAGCCAAGCCTCTCATTTGAGAAGCTAAAACCAGAGATTATTAAGCATTCATGCTTGAAAAATGACTGAAAGTGAGTCATAAAAATAGCTGCCGATTCATTCAGAGCGTGATAGCTGATCTGCTCAGTGACTGTGCACTCACCAAGGAAAATGCTGGCAGTGAGCAGGCCCATGTCTGAGGAACTCAGCAGCAGGTCGCAGCGCGCTGTTGGCAGCAGAAAAGACACGCAGAGGATCTCCACGGCATCGCTGGCGTTGGCCCAGCCACACACGACCAACAGCAGCCAGTGGAACAAACCAAAACCTGGGGGGAGAAGCAGGACAGAGAGCAGATAAACCAGGGAGAGCAGATCTCTGTGAAACAGACATCTCATGTCTGTGTTGACCTATTTTGTTGTATTCAACTGTCACTGATATCTAGCTGCCCCGCCCCTGCCCCTGCCCCGAACAATGCGTTTATTAGCTGAACGAACAGTTTGGGGTTTTACAAGTTCACAGATTAAATGTTCTGTGCAGAAATGTACAATCCTCCATCTTAAAGTGAGATTTTTGTTAATCCCCAAAAAGCATCAGTGCCATCAAACCTACCCGCTTCCTCTACTGCCTCCTCATACGTTAATCGTCTCTGCACACCCACAGAGATGTTTGAGGCCCTTCTGTCAAAAATGATTTCACCTTAAAGCAACAAAGAAGATGCACGTAAACAGGACGAAATGGATCAGAGGTTCAAGGTGTATGTAAGATAAAAAGATTTACACAACAAGCCACAAATTTAATATAAATATAATGAGTGATTAATTTTAAAAAAAACTGATGAAAACTAGCACATAGCCATGTAGAAAAAATGATCAGTACAGGTTAAGCTGTTGTTTTCAGAATATTAATCAAAATCATTAATATTACATTTTTATTATTTTAAATCACCCAAAGCCAACAACATTGTTTGCACCCCTTTCCTGAATGCTGCTTTTTTTAAACAATTAGATCTCACAGTTTCTTTGGAAACCCTTACTGCCCGTGACTCTTCGAAGTAAGATGCATTCAAAAACAATCTAGCAAATCCTGCAAATGAAATGAAACAGCAAAATCTGTCTTCAATATGGTTTAAATCAGAATCACTTTCATAAAGGACAGGTGGATGCTATTTAACTGCATGCATGAATCTGAATGTGATTGGTAAAGTATGCATGCATCAAGTTAAGTGTGCAGACGTAAGCAATCAGGGTGTTGTAAAATATTTCCAGTAAACGACCATTTGTTATTTTCCATCTGGGTTTTTGTTTGCTTTGAGTTTCCATTAAAGATGAAGGTGGCTGATGTTTACTTTGTCGCTATTTCTGTCTTTACATTTGCAAAACCTGCGTTTTCACATGTATCTAGTTAGTTAACAAAGCTAACAAAGTTGTGATGGAGTGGCACAACTTTTTACCTTCATCTGAGTCCAGCTCGCTTGGCTCCAGGTAGTTATCGGTGAGAAGCGGCTCTCGCGCCTCCGCGTCTCCGGTGTGCTCGTGACGGGACATCCTCAAAGTCTCTGTGACTACGCTGGCAGATCAGCAGATCAGCAGCTCAACTGCACCCCTGCCCTACTCCACATTACTGTTTCAACCGCTGCGGCTGTCTCATGACTACCAAGCCTGCCGGCTAGCTAACAGCAAAGCTAACCTGTCAAGAGGGAGGACCAGGAAGTGAAAGAGTCAGCGGCGGTTTGCACGTCGCGAGCGTCTCCTCCAGTCACTCTGTCCGCTTGGTTCAGCTGTAGCGTCTCGAGCCGATTTACCGACACAGTGAGCCGCAGTGCCTTGGCCTCGTGCTCACCAACGTTAACGGCTGGAGACAGGTCCGTCGCGCTGCTAGCAGAGACGTCGACTCCCCTTGTATATGTGAGTGCGTGTGTGTGTGTGTGTGTGTGTGCGCGCGCGTGTTTAAAAAAGATTGAAGATGGCGACCAGCTCGGAGCGCAGTCCACCTCCGTTCCCCGACTCCGAGGACCAAGATGTGCTGGACTCGGAGGACGTCGGAGGCCGAGACAGCGATGAAGACGATGGGGACGACCTCTTCATGAGCGCAGTGAGTGTGGACGAAGTTAATTTCACGCTAGCTCTCCAGCTTAGCCGCCGCTGATTAGGCTAACTGACGTCAACTGTCAGTTGAGGTAGTAGTTAGCTAACGGAGGCGAAGCGAGCTAATGAGGCGCTTTTAGCAAAAGTTTTGTAACCGCCTTGACCAACATTTAGCTCGCTTTTAGCGCAGAGGAAAGAGTCAGTAAACTGTTTTGAGTCCAGCAACTGTCATGTCAGATAATGCAAGACTTTCAGCATTTACAGTAACTTAAAACGATCACAGCTGCATGAGGGATTTTATTGGAGAAAATCCGTGCTGCCCACCTACTCTCACAGTTGCCGTTAGTAAAAAAGCTTGCAGTCATCTGTGACACTGTTGCAGATGTCCGTGGTGGGATCGATTTCTTCCGGAAAAGTTGCAATTGTGGAGAACTGTCAAGCTGTGATTTCATTAGGTCTCTCAGGAAATCAGATAACGCATGGTTCGTGTGCGATTTAAGATATGAGGGTGTTTTCTTTGCAGAATATCTTTTTACATTTCTAAAACTTTCACACTTCCTGGTTAACGTGCACTAAAATCTGAAGGTATCCTCTCCAGCAGTTTGGGTGTGCAGACAGATAGCCCGTGCACGCAGGTAAAGCAAGCTGTTTCATTTGAGCAGCATGCGGCGAATGACGTTTGTTTGATTTGATAGTGAAAGTTGGACGGGTTTCTGTTCTTCATATTAATCAGTGGTTTGAAAATCACGTTGTTTTTGGAAGGAGGATTAGAAAAGCTGGCTCGGGGAGCCTCCTGTCATGTGAGTGAGCTGTGGTCACATGGCCAGAACCCGGATGTTTTCCCACAGTCAAAGTTCAGAGGAGAGATTGGAAAGTTGCTGTCTTTGATTTTTTGAGCAGTGTACTGCATGGAAAACATTACTCAGCAGTTGTAGATGTTATATTAACAGTGCCTGTAGCCCCACTGAGATGAACCAGGCAGTTGGCCTTTGTGGATCCAAAGTTGCCTCAAGCATAAAGAAGTTCAAAAACTGTTTGCTCAGTATTACTCAACCTGATAATCAAATGTACACCTTTGAAAACACATCTACACTCAGTTGCCTGAAGTAAATATTACACCTCCCAGTATAACTCAATACCGTTTAACAGAAACACAAACTACTCACCTTGAGGAAAGTATGAGTTGTTGCACAGCTGTTGCATGAGGCTTCTTTTGTATTATTAGGTAAACCATAATGAACCTGCAGCCATCTACTAACATTATAAAATGTTTCAGCATGTAAAGCAGGTCTTTCATGTGCGTCAGCTGTCAGCTTATCTCAGAATCAAGTCGAACAATATCATGCAAATGAGCACAAAGGCAAACATCACACTGTTCTCGTATAAATTTGTATTACACATTGACATTAGGCAGGAAGCCCTGTTTAGTATCAACAATACTTCACACTGAAACCATTTTATCTGTTGAAACGTATTTTGATTCTCCTTAATCCATTAAAGCGGGTAATTTCCATTAAATCTATTAAAACCCCTTTAAATAATAATTTGGTTGGTGGAAGCTGTTTTTTGAAACATTACAGAAATACATGCATTTATCATGTAAGGACCATATAACTAGAAACCAGATACTTTAGACAGTTTAAAGTTAGACTTGACATTAAATCGAACTATTTTGAGTTTCTTAAATGTCAAGCAGCTTTTCTGTATTTAACGTAATGTTAATCTTTGGGTTCTGTTTTGTTTTGTGTTTTCTTCACTTTGAGCTCAAGGAAATTAGAATAAACATTAACATGAACAAACATTAAAATAATTAACAGATAATTATGAGTTGCAGCACTATTCAAATACTCTGAAACCTTACTTTTTTCCCCTTTTCCCCTCATCTTCAGAGTAATCCCCTACTGACTGAAATGGACTCCTCAATGCCACCTTCTAGTCAACCTAGTGATGTTTTAATGAAGCCTGCCACTGACATCATGAATGATCCTTTAATTGAGCCTGTCAGCAGCCAAATGGAAAACAAATCAGCGAGCGAAGTTGTCAGTGAACCCTCGGATGACTTTGTTGACCTAACGAACAACCTAACCGACTCTCCTGATGATTCAGTCGCAGCTGAAGGTGCCGTTGCAGACTCAGCAAAAGACACCACTGAAATCCATTTAGATGAACCCACGGAGGAATTTGTGGACATATTTGGAAGTGAAACTGAGGCAACAGGAGAGGAAGTTGTGATAGCAGATGTCACAGTCGAAGCAGCAGCAACAGTGGATAAAAGTGAAGTGTCCAGTGGTGCCACAGGTCCACCTGGTGATGGGAAAACAGGAAATGATGCTAAGCAGGAAGTAAAAGAAGCTTCCACTGCTCCAGTTATTGACCTCAGCGATGATTTGTTAGGCAGTAACACGCCACAGGCACCTAGCAGTAACAAAATTGCTGACCCTTTGGTTGACCTCCTCAGTGCCGCTCCACCCGCGGCTGATGCCAAAAAGCCCAGCCGGGCCACGCTCGATTTGTTTGAAGATGACGGGAGCGATTTGTTTGCAGAACCGAGGCAGACTAAATCTGCCAAGCAGCCACAGAAAAGCCTCTTCAGTGAACCTGATGAGGATCTGTTCGGAGAGCCGCTGGGCGCCACCTCAAAGAAAACCGTCAGCAAAGAACAAAAGGACAAATCTGTCACAACCAAAGCCGCTGGGCATGGTAGCAACATAGGTGGGCCGCTGCAAGACAGTAGTCCTGCAGAACCTGGCGATATCTTCACTGAGGAAGCCATCACCACAGTGCCCAGCAGCAGAAACACCAGCGCTGTGACCTCCAAGACTAATGGAGTCCACTCTGAAGAAGATACAGATATATTTGCTGGTAAGTCCACTATTTTCCCTTTTGTGTGACATGTAAATACCAGCACTTTAGGAAGTTATCTTCAAATTTGTGAGAAAGGCGGTCACTAATGCTCCTAAAACATATGATCACACGATAATAAATGGTACAGGTATGAAGCCCACAGTGGACGCATGTGGGGGGGTTTTCAGTGGTGACAGAGCTGCGTAGCCTTTAGCAGAATGGGGGAGTTGCCCAACCCTGCAAGCTGGACTGGATGTATGAATATGTATATGTTTCCGTCTCCCTTAACAGCAAGATATTCAGAATCCATGTAAGTTTTTATTTGTGTCAGATTGAGATCAAAAGCTTTTATTAGCACATTCACCCTACACATGTAGCCTTGGTTTGCTGTTCTCACAGATTTCCACACAGAGAGAAATAGGAAGCAAAAGAGTACGTAATCTAATTCACAGCTCGAAGACAGATGGTGAAATTCTGCGCACTGTGAACACAAAACTTGTGCTGAGAGTGTGCAGGGGCCCAGCTCCTCCACAGCTCAGATGGTGGAGCAGGAAGAGAGAAAAGAAATACAGAAACTAAATACTGATAAAATTAGACATGCATGTAGGTTCATAATGGGCTTTGATAGCTTATAAAAGAAATAATCTACTTCTCTCTACACATTTCCGTTCAGTGTGTAATAACCCCAGCCTGGTTACTTGTTTCGTTTCCTCTCTAACAGAAGCCACAGTGGAGCTTTCCCTCGACAGCCCGCGGGATGATAGAAAGAAGGATGTGACGGCTAAACCCTCGACGTCGGCCCCCTCTCTGTCAGCAGCTGCCAGCCTGTCCAAGCCTCAGTCTGCTGCCTTGGAGGAGGTACACACATATTTAATCCCAGAGAGAAATTCCCAATGTGACTGAAAACAGGCCAACAGTCTTGGTGTTTTATTTAACTCTCTTTCTGTAAAATGACCCCAATTCGGCTGCAAAGAAAATTAAGTTGACCGTTCAGTAGAAATGCAGCAGTTTTTCACTTTCTGGATCAATATTTGTTTCAGTTGGAAGAAGAGGAAGAGGAGGAGCTAGAAGACAAATTTGACATCTTTGTCTCAGTCAAAGACCCTGAAAAAATAGGTGAGCCTTATGATTTTTTTATTGTGTTTTGAATAAATGATTTATCTAATCGGTTTGTGCACCGTTAAGCAAGCAGGGGTTCTTGTTTGGAGCTTCAGTCCTTGATTTTGTTATTTCAAGCTTGTATAAAAGACTACAGAACCGTGAAGGGACAGTTGTGATGAAGGACAGTAAATGAAACTTACAGGCAGAATGACTTCAGGCCTGAAAACATCCCTTTATTTACTTGAGTTATATGACGCATTCAGACCGCTCAGTGGGCTAATCTTTACTCAGTACCCAGAACCAAACAAGGGGAAGCATAGATTAGTTTCTAAGCACCTGTGGCACAGCCATCCTAAGGTTTAATGAAACTGACTGATTTCTGTGGCTTTCCAACAAATAAGAGACATAACTTATTTTTAAGCTGTAGATATTATGGGCTTCCTTTTTACCATTTTATTTGTTACCTTTTCCTCTTCTAATGTCTTATTAATGTATGTCTAAGTCAACGTAAAGCACTTTGAATTGACTAAGTGTCTTCTTTCTTCAGGGGATGGGATGAACGCCTACATGGCCTACAAAGTGACCACAGAGGTAAAAAAACATGTCAGCGTAAACCTGAGGCTGTTGCAGAGAAAGACGATGCTGTCTTCAGATGTGCGCAAAGAGAGGAAATACTGATTTGTTTAATGTGGAGAAACGCCCTGGCACTGCTCTTCCGAGGCAGAAACATAAATTGCGTCAGCATTTTATGGAAGCAGTTCACCGAATTTAGGCCTGTGGGATTCATCGAATCCAATAATGTAAGTGGAGATGACGAACTCTGTGTGAACTCTGTTTCAGACCACACTGCCCATGTTCCGCAACAAGACATTCACAGTGAGGCGACGCTTCAGCGACTTCCTCGGCCTCTATGAGAAGCTTTCTGAAAAACATGGACCAAATGGATATATTGTGCCTCCGCCACCAGAGAAGAGCATCCTGGGTAGGCTGGCTGGCTTTTACCGTTCCCTCTGATGAATTATAGATCCATTCTCCATCAGCTCTAAGACGGGATGTTTGTGTTGTGCAGGTATGACAAAGGTGAAGGTGGGAAAAGAAGATTCCTCATCTGCTGACTTTGTAGAGAGAAGAAGAGGCTCTTTGGAGAGGTGAGAGAGGAGGAGAGACAGTAAAGCTGCATCATATCAGTTACCGAAAGGATCTTGTTGTTATGAGAGTCCTGTCCTTCACACCTGATTAAACAGTAAAGCTGTTAAATTTCACTTCTCCTGCCCATAGAAAGCAAATTGAGCCTTTTTTTTTTTTTTTCTTTTGTGTGCGTGTGTGTGTGTTTTCTCTTTCGACAGGTATCTGCAGCGGGTGGTGAATCATCCATCACTTCTCCAAGATCCTGATGTCAGAGAGTTCCTGGAAAAAGAAGAAGTAAGCTTCAAACAGGCGCGGAGACGCCCGGGTGTTGTGCAGCGACTTCAAATCAATATCAAGATTATTTCAAACTTTTACATCAACTTACTTTGTTTATTTTAAGTAAATTAATCACAGATGTCCTTAATGCATCACTTGCTGATTTTTAGTCGGCGCTAAAATTTACAGGCGTTCCTAAACACCTCATATCCATGCTAGTATTGCTACTTGTGGTGGTTTTGCTGCTCTCGGCCCATTTTACTATATCCTTTCTCCATCACAGCAGCTTTGTACCTGCCATACATCTAAATGTACACTAGTTCTGCTCAAACACTACCCGTTCACGCATATTTCAGACCTCCTGTTACTTAGCTCTGTGGTTAGCATTGCCTTGTTGCGTTACACACTGCTGTAAATGTCCAGCGTAATGACAGAACCACTGGGGAAACGTGAGTTCAGTGCTGCGTCGCATGTAGTTTTAAATATGGACATGTGCAACTCTCTCCTAAGAGCACAGGGACCAGTTGAAAACATGGAAAACCACACTGCCCGAGTAGGTCTGTTGGGTAAAGATTCAATCTGTCCAGACATCAGTTTCAATACATTTTTACTCACTTGCCCAGCCATACGTATAGCATTCATGTGGCACTGCACCTGAGCTGCTGTGAAGTACTGAACTCATCTAAACCATAATCCCATACGGCCCGTCTACTAATCACATACATTTAGTCCTATTTGATGAAGTGAAGTGCAGGCTGGCGGTTGCTGTGTTGTAATATGTGTGTGCTCATGTGTCTTCAGCTGCCTAGAGCAGTGAGCACCCAGGCTCTGAGCGGCGCCGGCTTCCTGAAAATGATCAACAAAGCAACGGATGCTGTCAGCAAAATGACCATCAAGATGAATGAGTCAGACGTGGTGAGTTCAGTTGTAAACAGGCTGTTCGCAACAGTTTTCATTCACAGGAAACTCTCATTTGGCTGAGCTTTCCCTTTTATTCATAGTGAGGAAATCTGCATTTCCAGTAAAAAGCAGAACGTTAAAGGCTGATGATTGCTCGGCATTAGTCACAACATCAGTCTGTTAAATTGTTTTTAGAATTTATCTGAAGTAACTGAGGAAAATATATGTTTATAATACATAATTATGATATAATCAGATATTTATGATAAGCTTAAATAAATGGACAGGCTGTCAAACACAGCTTTCAGTGCAAGCTTACGTTTGCCAAACGGTCTGTTTAGTAGGTAGCAGCATGGTTCACCAAGTACTGGAGGTGAAGCAACCAGTCGCGCTGATCAAAGACTGTATTTGTCAAAAGTTTCCTCTTGATCTGAGCTCAAAGTACCACATACATGTACACACTGAGTTTACTCAAATGCTCAAGTAAATGTTTATTCCAGCTGGATAAATTCAAATGCTGCTTAACTCTCTGCTCAGGAAGCTGAAAGCACCAGTTACTATATAATCATTTCTAATTTGCATAAACGTTGGGTCGAATTGTTCTATAAATCCAGAAAATCTGGGAAAATCTTTAAATTTAATTCGATTTCAATGACTCGTTTGGTTACTGGCGAATTATTTCACCAGGAAAGCGAGTATGGAAAAATACTGTGGTTCAGTCATCAACTTTAATGAGTCTAACGTTTTGTCAGGTTGTTGACCTAGTTTGACTTAACGCGCCTCATAATGTCTCGGAGCTCAGCCTTTCCTGGCCCAGCGTAATGTTAGCATGTAGGACACACGGGAGCCTCGGTACTGGAGTCGTAATAACGGCGTGTTGTTCCTGCAGTGGTTTGAGGAGAAGCTGCAGGAGGTGGAGGCTGCAGACCAGCACTTCAGGAAGCTCCACGCACTCGTCGAATCTCTGGTGGTCCACAGGAAAGGTTAGCCGTCTGTCTTCCAAACACTTAAAGATATGTCTTTACTGTCAGTCTAACAGGAGCTGCTACCAGAATCTGATTCATTTAACAAGTTTGAGATATTAACAAGATCATACTGATGATTTTCTACCTTTTAAACTCTTAAGTATGAGTGAATAAATCTTAAATGGAGACAGAATAGATAAGATAACTAACTCTACACCTACGCGCTTCATTGCAGTAGTTATTTTATCAGCCGTATCGTTTGGTTCGCTCTCCCCGCTCTAGAGCTGTCCTTGAACACGGCCAGCTTTGCCAAAAGTGCAGCCATGCTGGGCAGCGCGGAGGACAACACCGCTCTGTCCCGAGCGCTCTCTCAGCTGGCAGAGGTGGAGGACAAGATGGAGCAGCTGCACCAGGACCAGGCCGCCAACGACACCTTCGCCTTCGCCGAAGTCATCGCAGATTACATCCGCCTGCTGGGAGCCGTGAGGGTACTGAGAAAATCCAAATTTGATGACGTGAAAGATACATTTACATAGTGAAGTGTTGATCTCTCAGATAGTTGGTAACAAAAGAAGTATCCAAACAATGATCCCCTGCGTGTCTGCGACCTGCAGGGGTCGTTTGATCACCGGATGAAGGCGTGGCAGCGGTGGCAGGATGCTCAGACCGTGCTGCAGAAGAAGAGGGAGACTGAGGCCAAGCTGCTGTGGGCCAACAAGCCGGACAAACTGCAGCTGGCCAAGGAGGAGATCACTGAGGTACAACGCAGGCCAAAATCAACACAGTGAAAATAACTCGGATCAAAACGGAGCACTCCCAGGCCTCCCGTCCTCGCCTGCTTGCTGTTGTTTTTCTGCCAGCATCAAACAGTGAATGAGCAACTTAAAAAGCCCTCGTGTTGTTTTATTTGTGATTCGTGATGTTTGTCACATCAGAGATAAGGTGCATGAAAACAGGACTGAAGCCAAACAGGATTTTAATTTCTTACTGATCATACTAATGATCTGACGAAGCTGCGTTTGATCATCAGTATCAATGAAAAAACCCATAAAACAACATAACAATAAAAAATAAAATCAAAATAACTTAAATCAAAATTCAAAATCCCCATGATTTCACTTGTGATTCAAACTCAATCCAGACTGTGGTTTCATATCCTGCAACGTACGAGCTTCTATACTGCAGCACTGTGACCTCCTCCTCTCCTCATGTTAACAGTGGGAGGCCAAGGTGACGCAGTACGAAAGAGACTTCGAGAGAGTTTCTGCCACTGTGCGCAAGGAGGTGGTGCGCTTTGAGGTACAGATGTTGACACCCGCCGCATTAATGCCAGTTCCCCAACAGCTGAGTGTGTTCGTCGTGACTGATCCGATGAAATGTTCTCACGTTTCAATCCCACAGAAAGAGAAGGCCAAGAATTTCAAAAGACAGATAATTAAGTACATGGAGTCTCTGCTTCAGTCTCAGCAGCAGGTGAGTGTCTCTCTAGTCACACATTTAATATTTCCACAATGAAATATTCTCCTTGTCAAGCTGCTCAAGGTACATTAAAACATTCATTTGATATTCAGAAAGGCCTTTTCAGCCATGACAGCCGCTGTTTTGACAAGGATTCAGACGTGCGCGTCTTCGCAGCACGACTGAAATGGTCATGAACGATTTACCTTTTAAACATTTATCTGGCGACGTTATCCAGAGAGACTCTGTGAGTGCAGTGGAGCAATAAGGTTTGACTCTAAACGATTAAAATGAGAAGCGACAAATGGAAACGAGTCGGGTGTGAGTGTGTGTGCAGAGATGTGGGCATCTACGATACTCCTGGAAACATGTAAAACGATTTTTAAGTCTTAGGAAAGGAAGCAAAGCAGGATGTAAGGAACAATAACAGGGTGCAAGGTTTATTAAATTATGCAACGAGTAGTACAAAAGCTGCGTGCTGTATTTAAATGATGTAAAACAGAGAAAAGCAGCACACGCTCACGTTTAAGGAAGCAGCCTAACAGACGGCTTTGTTCCTAAAGATTTACGGCGACTGCTGCTGTTTCATTTGTTTTGTTTTGCTTTTCTCCCCAGCTGATAAAATACTGGGAGGCTTTCTTACCGGAAGCGAAAGCAATCGCCTAATCCTCGAGCACCAGCCTTTTGGACGACAGAACAGGCTGCCTTCTTCTTATACACTTTACCTCTTGCCTTTAAACCAAGGAAAATGCGTGCGTTGTAAAGGGAGATACAATCAACCTGTTTTTTTTAATCACCTTTAACCTATAGCTCTGTACTCTATTGTATGAATAATTGTATATTTTCATTTAACCTTCCACAAATATTTTCTTATTAGATGAAAAGAGTTTGCATATACAAAGATATGGACACACGACAAAAGAGAAACGTCTAGGTGAATGATTCCATTAATTTCCAGCGAGAGAAGGGAAATGAACCGAGTCCGTTGTTCCTCAGGATTTTCTCCCTCGGGCGATCAGGAGCTCCTTCACATCAGCAGTGGTTAATTGTTTACAGTGCGGCTGCTCTCTCATCACATATTTCTGGGGACCCAGGTGAAGAAAGTGGCTGAGAGTCTCACCCTGTTTCTTCTTTTTACTGATGACTCAAAGGGATAAGGTAACAGTTAACTGAATAAGAATTATGAGCACTTCCACCAGGTGGATAAAGTACTTCAGTACCAGCCATGTGTTGTTTTTTCTTTTTTCTTTGTTTCCTTTCAGATTTAAGACGCTCTGGATGCTGAGGGGAGGGGGTGCAGGGTGTTGAGAGGCATTAGATTAGCGGGGTCTACAGCTGTGGTCAGAGGTTGCATTGTAGGTCAAGCTTGTGAGTTTAATGTTTTAGATATGATTTCAATCATAGTGCAGACTTTACTCTTGTAACTACACATGTCCGTGCCTTTTAAGTCAGAATGGCTTTCTTTTTTTCTTTGTATTATCCCATGCAGGAGGAAGTTGTACACAGTGCAGAGGCTCGTTAGCTACGACAACAGCTGTCATGATATGATGAGTGTCGGTGCTGAGGGTATAGAACGATACTGGGGGTTTTCACGGTTGAGCCCATTTACTACAAATTATAAACTGTCTTTGGATTCACTGTCCAGACCAGAATCAACCTGCAGAGACTTGAAACAGGTGAACATCCTGCCCGAGTCTGTTTGTTGTTCAGTTGCTTCATTGTTGTGCCAGTTACCACCAGTGACTAACTCTGCTGACGTGTCTGCTGTATGGATTAGCTTTCCCAAGCCTGCTTCATGTCTCTGCATGTAGATTTTCATCCTATAGTGGTGAAATGAATTGAAACCTGGAAACCAAAGACTGCCTGGATGATGGGGTTCCTGCTTTGAGTTATATTTGGAGGGAATATCATTATTATTAAAGGCACCCTGTGGAGATTCGTGTCCCCGTCACACACAGCTGGTGCATTACACAGGTGGTTTATGGTGGCCAAGGGTTTCAAATGTAGAGAATGTGCCAACAGGAGCAAGAAGCAGACTGCCAGCTAGTCAACGTGGACTTAATTGATGTAGATTCCACATGCTTTCTAAGAAACATGTTTGATAAAGTTGGAAATGCGTCCGTTAGACCTGTGTTATGCACTTAGGTCAGAAACAGTAAATGTAAACATAGCTTTGTTTACAAAAAAGTCCACAGTGTAACTTTAATTTGCAAAACAGAAAAGAATCGAATCCTCGCAGATCAGAAAGCAGCTGAACTGGCTGATCGTTTCAGCACCGAACAAACCTGTGATTTCTAGTAAATGGGCAACAACATGCGAAAAAGCCCCAAAACACCAGAACGGTCATTTAAAAAAAGCCTGAACGCTCCAGGACTGGGCTGTCGAATACTAAACGTACTGATGTCATATTAAACCTGACGCTTCCCTGAAGCCTCAGTCTGCAGGTTGACAAGTTGATTTTGAACATCAAACAGTAACAGACCCGTGTCACAGCTTTACGTGGCAGGGCTGCCGTCTTTTGATTACAGCTTTAATTTCGCATTCGCGCACACTCAGGCTGAAGTGTGGCGACGAGCTACTGTATCATTTGTTGCCATCGTTTAACTTGCAGGCGTTTCTTTGCACCGTTTGTTTTCCTTTTTGTTTGTCAGACGCACGTGTGTCCAACCGTTGTTACACGGCACTCAAATAAAGCTGGTCGTTGGCGTGGCCTCATACTGTATGTCATCACTTGTCAATGTGCAGGGCAATGTCAGCAGTGTCAGAAATTTCTTTCAAAACAAATCAATAAAAGTTGCACTGTTTACACTCGGAGATTTCATTAAAAACAGACTGCAGCGTCTTATTTATCCACTTAGGTTGTTTTTTTAATCTGAGTTATAAATACACCATGTAGGGCTTGAGTCTGCTTGATGATAATAATAATGCATTCTATTTATAGGTTACTTTCAGAACACCTAAGGTACGCCATATATATAAGGCTATTAGCAAAGACAAGCTAATGAATAGAGTCACAAATGTGTAATTTGGTAGCACCGTACAGTGTTTTTATAAGAAATTACAATCTGCTGCTATTTAGTCTTTATTCTTTTCCTTATATGAAACAATGGTCCAACTGGTCTGGCAGCAGCTCGTCTTTTCCGGTCAAAGCTGCAGCCTGATGATCGTGGATGAGACCCTGTATGTGACCTAACGTGTTGGTGCTTTGGATCTAAAATTAAATGAGTTCTGCTAAAGGAAAATAATTGCAGTTTACTCAGTTGTTCCATTGGTTAGTGTCACTTCTAAAGTCTCAGTACTGATCCATCTGTATATGATCATTCAGAGCTCTTTAAGTATGTCTATAAGTGCATTAACTCTAAGGTAATTCATAGACAGTGTTTCCATTACAGTGTTTGTCCACCAGGGAGCACTGACAAGTCTATTTCTCAACTGAGAAGCTCAGCACATACCGTGGCTGGACTCCTCAATACTCAGATTTAAGATGCCCTTGTATAAAATGCATCTTTATGTTACGTGTCATGCATACACAGTGAATATTTTCTGAATGAATCCATCCACTTGTACATATGTGAGGCCTAATAATACTAGATCTGCCATTTCGGCCACTCTTATGGCACAGAGCTTCTTTACACAGACTGAGCACTGAGTTGACTGATTAGTAAACCTTTAATAGGTTGCCTTGACACCTCACAGACAGCAGCTTAGCTTTACCATTTATTAAAAACTATGTACAGTATGATTACAGACACCATTTCACGTGTGCAGCGATGCACTTGATTTGCATACTCAGCTTCCCTAAACCGGGCTAATGGGAAACAGCAGCAGCAGCAGTTCTCCGGCTGTCTGTCTGCTGCAGGGAAAGCTTTCACACTGTGCCGCCGCCGCTGCTGCCGCCGCACACTTTACTTCCATCCAGACATCACTCACAAACTAAAACAACCTGCCCAAACTAAAAGAGGGCAAGCTGTGGAGATGGACTGGCCATGATAGAGGGACACGAACACCTGACGCGTCCTGTAACGTGAAGCAGAGCAGAAACGATGAGCTCGTCGCACATGAGGCACCCAAACAGCACACGACGTCAGCTTTGCTACTCTCTTTCAGCTCATTTTGGCAGTCGGGACAGTTTCAGGCAGTTCATGGTTTCAACATATCACTGAATAGTGTAGTGTATCAATAAATAACTTCTCTTAACACACAGCCGGCACAATATCATGCTCTCTAAATGATATATATATATATATGCATAAAAGCTCCAATCCACTCCAGTCTCGATAATGTGACGTGCTACACCGGATGGATGATTGCAATCGTCTACCAAACGGTTTGAACATGCACAAGTGTTAAATCATACAGAGCACACACACACACACACAAAGGAAGGGTGAGTCCTGTACCTCAATGCGTGTCCCTTGACATGGATTAGAAATGAAACAGTAATTAAAGTCCGTTCACTTTGGATTCACTACACTCAGTTCACACTCGGCCCACACTCGGGATGGGTCGGGCGATCTAGTCGTGCCACAAGCTTTTGTAATATTTAATTAAAGGTCTAACAGGGGTGAAAATGATTTGGGGAGAGTGAACTGATCCGTCGTCGTGCACTGGCATGAGGAGCACCGAGCTGCAGCGCCGTCATTACACTTGTCATTTCCACGCAGCGTTTGTCGTCTCGCAGCAGGATCACCCGGTTGTCAAAGTGGGACATGTTCTTATTAAGGTTAATACTGATAGCACTCTCATGGCTGTATGATCAGTTTGAAGCTGCAGCGAGACGCTAGTTAGCTTAGCTTAGCATAAAGACATCAATTGTCAGCTGTTATCTGTCTTCCAGCTGCTCAAGTTCACTGATAAACCAAACAGGATATAACATGTTGATCTGTATCTTGTATAAATCAAATACCCATTTTATCCACATCTCTCTTATCTAGTGTACATAACTAAAAAATAAAAGGCTGCATTCATTAGCAATAAAATGCATCATTGTCCCTTATAAGTACATTATAATACACATATTTTAATATTCAGCTACCATCCTGCAACTGTAACTTGTGTAATGGTTTAGCAAACGTTACGTGGGCTCACATTAAAAAGAGCGCGTAACTACTTTTAGCATTGAGCTCCTCCAACACTGAAGGAGACTCAAGCCAAATCGTCACCCTGAACATCGTCCTCTACCTTGTCACAGTCTGGCGCCTACACTACCCACAATGCAACACAAGGGCCGACAGCTCAGTGGGAGATTCGGGTGTGTCACTCTCGTGGTGGCTAATGTGAAGGTGTGCCTGGAGCTGCTAGTCTCAGACGGAGATGACGGATGGACTTGAGATGTTTCGTTTTCACGTGTGCTCTTCAGAGCCTCGTTGACTCAAGTGACATCACCTGAGTCAACTTTATGATAATGACACGGCAGGAGGCAGGAGGCCGAGTCCCTGAACATACACGATTAAAGCCGTCCAGCCGTTTCAGACGTGTGTGATCTCACCAAACCGAAAAGACTGCATCAGAATGACAAGTGTAACTGCAGCCAGCAACGACACCAGCGTCGCCACCCTTCATGTCAGCAGCAGGCAGATTAAATGTACCTTTCAACCTGTTCGAAGCATCAGCTGCTTTCCGATTGTTATTAACCGATTCTTTAGCCTGGAAATCTTTTATAATTTACCTTTAATGTGATGCAGAGGACTGTCAGTTGTAATGGGAGACATCTTTATGTGGAGAGCTTAATGGATACAAGCAACAGCAGAAAGAGGGATTTCACATTTCAACATAGTAAAACTTGAGTAATATTAGGAGGCAATTGGACTTATTTTTTTTGTAAAAGGCAATTTGATTAAAGAAATATTAACAGAACTTCAATTTACATAAGATCGTTTGGCCCCAGTAAGAAACACGGGCGACTGGCATCAAATCTGCAAAATGTTTGCAATCCACAAAAATTAGACAAATTACTTGGAGGTCGGGGGATAACAGGCCAAACTGCACCCTAAAAAAACAACGTATTCATGCCGTAGTACCTAGCACCATGTTAGCCTTTCTAGGCAGGATTGTTTGTTTTTTTTTTCAGTTAAACGACAACAGAAGCAAACAGGACTCATTTCTTCTTGGCTCGAGTCCTTGATGAAAGAAACGTCCCCTCGGTGCTCCCCATGTTCAGTCTCCGAAGATAAAACACACGAAATAAAAGGTCGTCCCGGGTGCAGTCTCCTTGTCGGGTGAGCGTCACCACCTGCTGTGTGTACTCTGCCTTTCTGCTGAGGGGAAACGCTGCTGTCGCAAATGCACAAAACAGCCGTGTGTAGTGATGGAGAAGCAGTCAGTCCGAAAACGGTCCCCCGCTGAGGTCTGGAGACGTTTCGCCCGGCTCCAACAGACGAATCGTCGGCCTTTATGGGCGCTCTGGTGAGCTGCTTTTTTTTTTTTTTTTTTGTCCGTGCTGAAGACAAACTGGTGAAATGATGAGGGCTGCTGTTCACGAACCAGCAGGACCGGGCTGCAGGTCGTCTCAGAGAAAAGTCCGGGCAACGTATCGGAGGTGGCCTCCGTGCCGGAAAAAGATAACGTCCATCTCGGAGTCGAACAGTGCGGTGACGAAGAAGGACTTTCCTTGGCTGGTCTGCAAGAGCGCACAGAAACAAGGTTAACCACGCTTCATCGCTGTTGTGACATCAAACCGCTGAGGGTCAACTTCCTGTACCCTACCTTGACTGTGAGCTGCTGCCTCGGACTCAGGCTGTCTGGCAGGGTGACGGTGAACCTCTCCTTGCCGCTGAGCTCCAGTGAGTCTGCGTTCTCGCCGGGCAGGAACTGGAGCGGCATGATGCCCATTCCCACCAGCTGGTTCTTGTGCAGCTTCTCAAAGCTCTCAGCGATGACCGCACGCACCCCCTGTCGACCGCAGAGAAGCAGGCGAACAGACAAAACGTTGCGACGTCATGAAATCTAACCAGCATAACGTTAAATAAAGAGGAAACTGTAACTTATAACGAGGAGTTTACCAGCAGGTATGGTCCTTTGGCGACCCAGTCCCTGGAGTTTCCAGAGCCGTAGTCTTTGCCTGCCAGGATGATGAGGGGAATGCCGTCTCTCTGGTAGCGCTCAGCTACCTCGAAGACATCCAGCTGATCAGACGAGCAGGATGAGGACATGTGAGGACACGTTGTCGTCGGCAGGCATGACACAGCAAAAACAAAGCCGGCTAATCTGGTCTGAACGCGCAGAAACTGACAATGTTCACCACGTGACGCCGCGGCTCAAAGGCCACAGGTCTGAACGCTGTAACCGCCGGCTGGTTTACGCTAGCTGATGCATAAAGAACGACACCATAGCTCTGCCGAACGTAACAAAGCTGCTTTACACCCCCCCCTCCACGCTGCCGCTGTGAACACTCACCGTCTGGCCTGAAGGAATGTGCAGAGTCTTGGGGCCCGGTTTGCCGATGAATCGATTTTGAAGCTTGATGCTGGCGAACGTGCCTCTGGTCATCACTGCGTCATTCCCCCGGCGAGCGCCGTAAGAGTTGAACTCTCGCGGCGTCAGGCTGAAGGAAACAGAGGTCAATACATTTTATTTTAGTGGCGTGGTTTATTATTCATAACTATAGGACAGGATCTAGGCCAGAAACAACCAAAATAAGCAGTCTTGTTTAATTTAGGACGGTGGTGAGCACACTGTGTCCCCCGTCATGCAGTAATCAGCAGGTGATGATGATCCCCTGGTCCAGCAGAGTCTGGGTCTGTCCAGTCTGAACTCCTCAGTTCATCATTACTCTGGGGTCTGATCTGACACTGACCGTTTGCTCAGCAGGTACTTGGCAGCGGCGCTGACCCTGGCGATGCTGCCGGCTGGTGAGATGTGGTCCGTGGTCACTTTGTCCCCGAGGAACAATAAGACATGAGCGTTCTCTATCGACTGAGGAGTGGGAACCTCTTTACTCTGAGACAAGAGACAAGCAGAGGCAGAGGAGGCGCTTACTGCCTAAGCTGCTGATTGGGAGACGCGGCAAAATAATGATTACCACAGAGGTTGGACGACTTACCAGCTTGCTGAAGAAAGACGGCGAACGGATATATGTGGACCTGTGATCCCAAGGGAAAATCACTGAATCTGGACATTCAATGTTGTTCCAAAATGTGTTCCCTTTCTGCAGAGGGAGCACAAAACATCATGAATGAAATGAAACAGACGTGGGACAGAAATGAAGGAAAAGAAAGATCATGTCCTCACCTCCATCCGTCCCCTGAGATCCTTAAAGATGGAGGAGATGACCGTGTCCTCTTCGGTCTGCTGCACCTCCTCCCTGGACGGCCAGATGTCACGCAGGTACACCTCCTTCCCCTCTGAAGTTACACCTGCGCCAACAACATGATGCTCAACATTAGCAACGATAAACAAACTGAACTGATTCTATATTTAAAACATTTTTTAAAAACATATTTTTTATTTAACCTCTGTTAATGTCCCTATACCACATACCACCACACCTTAAACCGCTCACACTGCTCCTTTGTCACCCGCTCTGTGGCTGCTGCATGTCTGCGCACGACTCTGAATCACCGAACGTTCACTGTAATCAGCCAAATTCCTAAAATCCTCTAATGAACCTCGGGTGTTAGAGGAGCAGCTTCAGAGAGCCCCTGACATGCGCTTTCCTTACCCAGAGGCTCCGTCTCAAAGTCGATTCCCACAGTGCCCGCGAGAGCGTAAGCTACCACCAGCGGAGGGGAGGCCAGGTAGTTGGCGCGCACACATTCACACAGGCGGCCTTCAAAGTGTCTGTTCCCAGATAAAACGCCACAGGCCACCAGGTCCCCCTGAAACACACCCGATGATCAACATTGGACTGTGGTGAGATGCAGGTTTTTGGAAAAGGCTCCGCAGAAACAGTTTATTGTGGCGTCGCGGAGGTCGTACCTGTTTGATTGCATCAACGACGGCTTCAGGTAACGGCGCCGTGTTCCCTACACAGGTGGCACAGCCGTAACCAATCACCTCAAAGCTGTGGTGTGGAGGAGAACACAGCGTTGTATAAGGAAATGTAATTAACATCTGTGTGTGACCGTGTGTGTGTGTGTGTGTGTGTTGCCACTGTGTACACACGCTTACCCCAGCTGGCTAAAGTAAGGCAGGACTCCACTGGTATTGAGGTAGTGCGTGACCATGCCACTTCCAGGGGCCAGGCTGGTCCGGATATAGGGTTTGACAACAAGTCCCGCCTCCACAGCCTTCTTGGCCAGCAGACCTGTCAATCAACAAAGCTGCCGTGTTATGAAAACGCTCCTGTGGTGAGGGGCCGCGCAGAAAAGCGAAGTGTTGGCTTTCATTACAGAAAAGGGAAAACTGGGGAAGTGAGAGTGCAGCTATAATTAGCTTCATGCTTGAGGGAATGTTAAACTAAAACTGAAAAACAAAAGACATTAAAAGGTATTTTCAGATGAAGTCAGGTCACAGTTTCATCTTTAAGGTCTTGGCTTTACCTGCAGTGAGCATGACGGACGGGTTGCAGTTGTTGGTGCAGCTGATAACCGCAGCGATGACCACCGAGCCGTGGGTCAGCTGATACTCCTGACCGCAGTGCAGGAAAGGAACCCGGACGTCCTGCTTCTCCTTGGAGATGTGAAAACCTTTAAAGCCAACCTGCGATAAAAAATGTCAGACAGCACTGAGCGACCAGCAAACACATGCATCACACGCATAACCTCGAACCTTTGCCCGAATACCTGACTGAGTCTGAGATGAAGTGCATGTTTTGTGCGTTACCTTCTCATCAAGACAACTCTGGAAGTCTTCTTTCATGCTGCTCACTGCCACTCTGTCCTGAGGCCTCTTCGGTCCGCTCACGTGGGGCACCATGGAGCTCAGGTTGATCTCAATCAACTACAGATGGATAAAAATCAGTTCCTTTGCTTGCTGCGCCCCAAATGTGGCTTTTATAAGGCTCCTCCAATCACCCTGATATTAAAAAGGCAACTGGCTGACCATCTTCTCGCTTCTTAATCAAACAAAAACTTCGCCTCACTCATCTTCGCATCATCTACTGCAGCTCTGCTCTGATATCTGATAACTCTCCGACCATTCACAGGAAGGTCTGACACTTTACCTCAGAATACTGCGGGTCTTCGGAGGGGTCTTCATAGCTTCGGAAAAGTTTTACAGCCTTCATGTAAGACTCCAGCAGTTCAAGTTTTTCCTGGGTAAAATCTGGAAAGAACACAACGGATCGCGTGACGGTGCCGTCTAACAGATCTAACCGTCAAATTACAAGTAAACTACTTTCTCTGAACATGGATACACAGCTGTTAATACCCAGGAAATACAGGCCGAGCACCTTAATGGACTGCATAAGCTCTTAATAATGACTCACTCGTCTTTTTAAAGTGCTTGAGTGTGACTTGGTCGACGGGGAAGAAGCTCACAGTAGCGTTGTACTCTGGGCACATGTTGGCGATGGTGGTTCGGTCCGGCGCTGACAGCTGGGACACGCCGGGTCCGAAAAACTCCACAAACTTCCCGGCAATCCCAGCTTGCCGCAAGTGCTGCAAAATCGATTCAGGTAATATTAGGACACAACGACAAGCTAGACTGAGCGCTTATTAACGAGCGCCACTCATGACTTCTTGAAAGCGTGACTGTGTGGAATGAAGACTGCTGTGTCACTTCTCTTGACTCCGATTTCCCCTACTGTACAACGGCACGGCAGAGCGGCGGTACCTTTGTGATGCCGAGGACGATGTCTATGGAGGTGGTCAGGGGGTTGATGGAGCCCACCAGTTTACACCCCACCACCTGGGGAAGGGTCAGAGACACTGGCTGGCCCAGCATCACGGCTTCTGACTCGATGCCTCCGACGCCTAGTAGGAATAAAATAAATCTTTAGACGTATGTAAAGAAAAAAGATGGTATCGCGTTGTATTTTACTTCCTCTCCCTTCAGGAGGAGCTAAGTTGACATAGCTTACAACAAACACATCAACAAGTGATAGAAAAGTTCCAAAATGGTTTGTTTACCCCAGCCCAGGATGCCCAGGCCATTAATCATGGTCGTGTGTGAATCTGTTCCCACCACGCTGTCGGGGTAGATGAACCCGTCGCTGACCTGGATCACTCGGGACAGATACTCCAGATTCACCTGGTGGACTGCGCCGACGTCCGGAGGAACCACGTTTACATTCTTAAAGGCTTTTGAACACCACTGTCACATGGGCGGATAAGAGAAGAGCGATATTAGAAGAAACACGTAATCGTGTCTCTCAGCGGACAACGTGGACACCTTTTTTGAAAACACACTCATTGTGTTTCTTGGCAACAGCTGGATGAGAAGATTAATACCACTCATGCACATATGGTACATGTGAAGCTATAGCGAGTAGGCAGCTAACTTGGCTAAGGACTACTTCTTGGTGAGGACCGGTTGCCAGGTAACCAGGAAAGACTGCAGGAAGTTGTCACAAGACCGCAATAAAATAGTGATTTATGGCTTTTACACGTTATTAAAAATAACATAAAACAAATTAATTAGTGAGCTTCAGAAGAGAAGGGCGGCAGGTTCTTCTACGAATTAGCCTCCACTGTTTCTGTGTTTCCAGGTTTATGCTAAGCTACGTTAGCCAGCTGCTAGTGTTAGGTCCATGACAAGCATACAGACATGAGTAGTATCGATCGTCTCATCTAACACTTAACAAACCCTCTGATTGTCTAATGTGATGTAGTTTGCACTGGTACCTTAAAGAACTGAAGCCTCTCTTTGTTTCTGAACAGTTCCATTTCTTGATTCTTCAAGGCTGTTTCAGTTCTGCAGAAAAAGAAGCAACGAACATGTTGAGAGGGGGTTCTCTGCTGAACACCTTTTAAAGGAGGTCTAAGAAGTTGCCTTGTTGTCACTGATCGACAGAGCAGTGACGTGTTGTCACTGATTTCCATGTGATTCTTCAAACTCCAACGTGATTTTTAAGGATAAATGTGTCACAGCTCTGTGCGTCAACAGTCCTGTCTCAGACTCACTCGGACACAGGCTGAAGGTGGAAAGGGCAGAGGAGAGGCGTGTTCTCAATCTGCTGGACAGATGCAGGAGGTCGACCCGGGGAGGCTGGAGGGTCACTGCAGGCAGCTTTACTACAGGAGCCCCGCTGGCCCCCACACTGTGAGCCTCCTCTGGACAGAGGCCGGGAAGGCGTGGGACGGGAAGGACCTTGGCTCTGGTTTGGGCTGTCCCCTCCGCCCGGGTTTGGAGCGTTCTGTATGGCACTGTGGATACAGAAAGAACAATAAATAATAATAATAATAATAAATAATTAGCATCTACTTATTTCGTTTTTATATGACATAACAAAATGATCCATTGACCAGAGGGAAAATACATGTCACCTTTCAGCTTTATGTTCTCACTAACTTGACAAACATGAATGCAAACGCACCATTTGCTATAATCGATCTGTAATGAGTGATCTACAATGAGGTCTGTGGGGCATTTAGGGTTGACCAGGCTGGGGTCCACGCCATGTTTGGCCAAAGCCTCCCTCATGGCTGCCAGGTCCACCATGGCAGGAATGCCACTGTCAGAGAAAACCAAGAGAAGGAAAATAATTAAACCCAGCCTCAGGGATTTAGAGACACAATCCACTTGTTGGTTTTTGTTTGATCACAGCTTAACGTACGAATAACCCGTTTGTGCGAAGGAACACAAAGAGAGATCATGATGACTCAAGACCAAACATGCAAACTCCCGGTGGATCACCTGCTTCACCCAAATCCTTGTGAAACTCACGTGAAGTCCTGGAGGAGGACTCGCGCTGGAGAGAATGGCACCTCGGCTTTATTCTGCTGCTGCTGCCAGTCCAGAAGGTTCTGGACGTCTTCCTCTTTTGTGTAAAAGCCATCGCAGTTACGAATCGCTGATTCCAGTAAGACACGGATGGACAGAGGCAGCTTGTCTGCACGGAGCAAACAAAAAAAAAGGTGGTTTCATTTCCTACAGTAAACAATGTGTCATTAAACCTCATTATTTATTAACCACTGAGTGTCCTTGTTACACAGCTGTTAATTGGATGTGCACTGAGAACTTGTTGGGGCCATAAGGACACAAACCCACGCAGGCTCTTAAAGGTTAACTCATGAATCACCTTCATCTGCAGGTATATGACATGTTTACACTGTAATCCCGGGAACACCAGCAGTAAACACAGCCTTATTCTGTGAGCACAACAGGCTGATGGATGTCTACATTTCAGTGTTGTGCATTTCTGGGTCAGATAAATCCCACTTTCAAGAGGTCTCATAAGAGGAACATGTGTGTTCACATCACCACTCACCATATCTTGGATCGTTTAATTTCTGTGGATTGAAGAACTTGAGCCTGCCATCTGTTAGCGTGTCGATTAGATGGCTGTACGGGTGCTCTGCAGGGGGAAAGCAGACATATATCAAACCAACTATAATCTCCAGATGTAATCACCTCAAATCTGGTTTGTTTGTTTGGTTTTTGCCACAATATGTCTGCTTACAGGTGTCAGATCTACTCTGTGAGATTTAAATTAAGCCTAGTAATAAATGGCCCTTACTTTCCCAGACTACTCTGGTATTGGCCAGAGGCACATAATCTATCTATACTACTGGCTTTTTTACAAATAATTATAATAATAACTGTAGCAGTGATTATTAGAAGCCGTGCAGTAAGTCTCCAATGTCGGTCAATTTTGAACAAAAAGCAGGAGAAGAAACAAAACAGAAAAAGATCTCACGCTCTGATCTCTTCCTTTGAGGTTACCGTAGCCATAGAGGTGATAAGAAGCGACAGACTGCTGCAGCTCTGCTAAAATATGTTTCAGCTGTAAAATGGCATCATCTCAGGGAACACTTATGGCAGAGTGAAAAATGAATCTAAGCAAGCGCTCAGCCCCGATGGACAGAGTAATCGCTTGACTCTCGGCCCAGCTCTGCTCCCTGGGCTCGCAACGGGACGTCGTGCCGTAACTTCGGTTCTCAAGTTACTGGCTTTAAAAGCATGACTTTAGTGTTCACTGAAACTGTAACCCACGAGAAACCACTGAAGTTGGACTTATTAATCAACAAATCGTTATTTCAAAAACAGAAATGATATTTTATTGCCCCAATCCTACATAAAAGGGAGAATGCTCTAAAGAGTAATCATCAAATCCTCCTGAGTCGAAGGTAAAAGCACACACTATTTAACTGTTTATAAACCAATGTGAATAACACCCCGGGGGTTTCAAATCTTCTTCATCTGCAGCATTTCCTCTGAGCAGTATCCCACTAGTGGTGGGGCACTGCAGCAGGAGCGTTATCACTGCTGCTGTTGCTGAAGAAGTCAGATAAACAAAACACTGTAATTTAGCTACATTTACCTAAACAGGCATAAGCCAGTTTTGAAGCAAAGCATAGTCAAACATGGGCAAAGAAAGTTTGTTTATGCTGTCAGCTCAATACATGTGAGAGATCAGATTAAAAAGACATGTACTATATTCACATGTGTTGCAGAATAATTTGTACATACACTCAGCCATTTCAAGCCACGCATTTAATATTTTATGTTAAAGTTGGCCTCCTTTGGTCACAGCAGCCTGCAGATGTTTCAAATGTCCAACTATGTTTTACATAACGGCTATGATGAGCCAAAACGTGAGGATTTTGCAAACCAACGCGCTCACCTGTTTTATAAATAGCTGTATGCGAAGGCTAAAAATGCCAGAAACTCATGTAAAGCAGGTGAAATGCAAAGCATACGGTGACATGCAACATACTACCTGAAAAACAACACAACAATAGTGGGATCCCATGGAGATAAGTCCTTATGGGAGCCTGTTTTTACTGACAATATTTCAAACAATCCCCTATTATCACCAGATAGCTTAGAGAGAAAAAATATGTAAAAGTAACTGAATGCGGCACTACCGACTGAGCGTAGGCGTTGTCAGTTAATATCTTTTTCACGGTGGCCTACGTTATAATCGCATTTTCAACACATCAGTTGGGTGCTTGCAGACAAAAGCAACCTATGACCTGTTCCACACTGTCCCTCCATAGGGAACGACAAGCTGACATTGTGACTGTTGATGACAACGCTGTCTTTGAGTATCTTCACGCATCAAACCCTCCCTGGACGTGTCCTGATGACAGGGTATGTGGGGGACAGCTACAGAGCTAGCTAAGCTTCAAGTCGCTAACACAGGTCCTTATCGTAAAGCGCACTCAAGCTAACCCAACTACTTATCGCGCTATTGCTGAGCGTCTTGAAGAGATAAGAAACCCCAATTAGCAGACAATTTAAGTTCAGATATAAAGCACGCTGAAGTTGTGACATAACGGAGAGAGAATAGGCACATTAAGCTGGCGGCATTCGCTAAATTAACAGCTCTTGGTTAGTTGTAGAGCAAACACTGCCGAGCTAGCTAACGTTAGCTTGTATGTCTCCCAACACTTTGACCGTCGGTACACTTTATGTAATGTTAACAAAAGGCAAACGACGGCCATATTCAGGGGGAGGACGTCTGTCTTCATCTATTTCTGTCCGTAAGGGTAAAAGTCTGGCTGCTAGGTAAGGTTAGCAGAAGACACCTCTTTACCTTTGACTGGGGAAGTGAGCGCCATGATGACTTCTGAGATCAACACGACCCGTTCTCACGACTGCGCTGCACCGAGCCGACCAATCGGAACACGGATCTCTACAGCCACGCCTGCACATCAGCTACTGACATAAAAATAAAAGAAGAAAATAACTTTAAAAAAATAAGAATATCGTAAGACAGTAAGACATTTATCTTTAATGAACTCACTAACTCCTTTAACACACAGAACACATGCGTTGCTTATCAACCATTAATACTACCACTAGTACTACTAAAGGCGCCTGAAAGTTCAATCTGGATGCTGGGAATGGTAATTTAAAAGTGTAATGTGACGGAAAGTTCACCTATTAAATTATACTGGAGCTTTCAGCTTTATTCACCTGATGGACTTGCATAGTGGTTATGGAGATGCCTCCCTCACCTGTCTCATCACTGAGGTTCCACATTTACTAACAGGTGGGCTAAGTCGTTTTTTAAATTAATGATAGCATGATAATGATATTAATAACTTCTCTTTTAACAACGATATCGTTAATGGGTCAGTGCTGAGGTATGAATGTGCATGCATTTATCATTGAAACAATAATGTTCACATTGTATAAAGTATGTCAAAGCATGAGAGGTAGAGTAAATAAAAGATAAAATTAATTATGGCACGAACAACAAGTCGAGCATGAAAACACTCTTTAATCGTTGTTGTACATTTAAGCAAAGGTCATGGTAACATAGGGATAGTATATATTATGTATGTATTGTATACAGTCTGGTATGGTATCTATTACAATGTTCTACACTGTATACGATGTGATATACACACTGTATATTGCGTAAAAGTACAAATAAACACACATAAATGGAAACAAAATGCAAAATCTAAAAGTGACTATAACAATGCACCAAATGCATGCAAGGTATTAAATAATATTGTTACGGCCTTTTTTAAAACATTATTTTAAATTTGGTGCCATATCTAATACATTTTAGCAAAAGTGTCCAAAGTTAAATTCGGAGTCAGTCCACTGTTACCAATAATCAATATTGTGAATCACAGTCGCTATTCAAAACGCTTGCTATCAAACACCTTAACGAGTTATATTGTGGATCTGTCAGCACACGTTAATGACTGACTGTGACTTTAAATGTGCTGTTTTAGGGGTCTCACGTGACGAAGTGGATGTGTTCCACTACGTACTTGCGCTGCCTTCAGGGGACCTCAGACTTCCAAACGCTTCCAAAGCATTGCAAGTTTGATTTATGCCGCATTCATAACCCTTAGTCAATAATAAAAACTATAATAAAAACTATAATAAAACTATAATTTGTTGACTCTGCTGCTATTAATCACACCACTGTCATTTTAACCACACGACTATTACTATACCTCTAACTTTGACCCTAAAGCTCTCTATTTTAAATCGTATACTTTTATTATTTTGGCTTTATATGCGTGCATAATTTATTTTAATTTCCTTACGTACATGTACTTATATCTGTTATTACTCTGCTGTATAAATGCAATTCCTTCATCTGGGAGCTGTTAAGCTTTATTTTGCCTTACATTTACTCACATCCTGTACTTTGGTATAGCACTTGACTTGAGTACATAGTGTTTATACTACTTAATACTTTAACCCCACTACATTTTACAGAGCAGGATATAACACAAACACCTCATCAGTACATAAGTGCGGTTATAGAATACTTCAAATCAGTCTACTCAGGAACATCTAAAGCTTTAAATGGTTTCTCACATATTATTTTTATTACACCATTAATCATAACAAAATAATAATATGATAATAAACACTCACAGTGACTAGTATATTGCCATATATATTGGTATTTAACACATAGCACCTTTTTTGTGAGTAGGTTTTCTGATGTAGGACTTTCACTCGTAATAGAGTGTTATTATATTGTTATATTCCCCCTTTTACCAATGAAAATAATCTGAGCACTTCGTGTACCACTGCTCCATGTGTCAAGCCATTGGACGCCGCTTGTCGTTAATCCTACCTTTGAATCGGACCCTGAATGCATCATTATTGTCAAATTAGTTAAACACACCTTGTGCTTTGTAAACACAGAGGTTACGTCGGTCACCTGGAAGAGAAAAACAATTTAAAGGCCACACTCTTCATGTAGGAACACGTTGTGATGACAATAATAAAACTCTGTGGCAAAATACAACCCGTGACCTTTCACCTTTGACAATGTTTGCTCGCAGCAGTAATGGACGGAAGACATGACCCACCTTCTAGCAGAGCAGGCCGTATGAGTTTAACAAAGCAGCTCAGTTTCGCAACAGTGACCGTGGAGGCGGAAGGTGAACCCGAGCTACATGACCCCCTAACAGGTACGTTTAATCGGTGTGTTTGCAGACGCGGCTAAACTGTCGCTCGCGCTGTTAGCTAGCCGACGCACAGCGCGAGTACGCACTGTGACATTGCACGTGCTGCTTCCACCGAACCGCTGCACGGACAACAGTAAAAAAAAAAAAAAAAATGTTTGATTGGCTGATTGGACCTTCACGTGGTAAATAGCTTTATGACATTTCGCCTTGATTGCTCGTGTGTAGTTAAAAGACGCAGATAAGAATAAAGATTTGTGTTGCTGTCGGTCACGCTGGCCTCCTCTGTTCAGGGCACCAGCTGTGCAGAAGTTGGTCCTGCTTAGTGGTTACATTTCATTAGCTTGCTAATCTGTGCAGTCAGACTTCCCCTTTTTGTCCTCTGTATTAGCACGGCACATAACTAACATCAGATCATATGCTAGATATGTGCTGTATGCATGCTAGTATGGTTAGTACTGCGTGTGCATGCTTCCTGTCTCATCTCTGTCTGTGACAAGTCCATCAGGTAGATCAGGTTGTGACTCGACCCTCGAATGTGGTGAATTAAATACACCAGTAGTCCCGTCGATACCAAATGCAGCGGTGGTTATTTGAATTCATTTTGCAGAGATTTATTGCAAGTATTAATGACTTGAGCCCCTGAATGTAAATACCTTGTTTTATGTATTTGCACAATTCATAATAATTGTATACAAAACGACGTAATCCCGTTTTAGCTGCAAATCAGCCCGGTTAGGTGAAGATTGCAAAGAGGGGAAATTACCTTGGTTATTGTAATGATTCACAAAATTCAGGGTTCAATATATAACAGTTTTGAAACTTGTCACAAGTCGGTGTATAATTAAAATCAGCAACTTTGATGGTTGTTTAATAGTTTTTGGTTGGGTTTTTATCATGGAAATATTATTAGCTCCATGCTGTCTTTAGGTTATGTGCTACTATTCTGACAACAGTATAATCATTTTTGACAATATTTGACAATTTTTAGACATCTGTATAGTAACAGTGTGTCAGAGCCTTGGATTGATCCCTGGGCTCTGCCTTGTTACACATAAAGTTGATATTTAGTGTGTTATCTGTACCTTTTATATGCCTTACATTAACATTATATTACATTACTGACATGTATTCTGTTCTTGGTTATAGGTGTGATGGCAGTCGGAGGGCTGACAACTGCAGATATGTGGCTTTAGGGGTGCACCGCTGCCCTAGCCGGCACCATGCAACAGAAAGGTGCGATCCAGATTATCGAATGGGAGGACCTGGACAAAAGGAAGTTCTACTCCCTGGGTGTGTTCATGACCTTGACCACCAGGGCCACCGTCTACCCGGCCAGCCTCATTCGCACTCGGCTCCAGGTTCAGAAGGGGAAGGCACTATACTCGGGCACCTTTGATGCTTTCTTCAAGATCCTGAGAGCTGAGGGTATTCAAGGCCTGTACCGTGGTTTCATGGTCAATACGTTCACCCTGGTCTCAGGTCAGGCTTACATCACCACCTACGAGCTGGTGCGCAAGTATGTGTCCCAGTACTCGCCTAGTAACACGGTGAAATCGGTGGTGGCCGGTGGGGCAGCCTCCCTGGTGGCCCAGACCATCACTGTGCCCATAGACGTGGTGTCTCAGCAACTAATGATGCAAGGACAGGGCGAGCACCTGACTCGCTTCAAGACCAAGCCCAAAATGATGCTCGCCGCAAGCAAACGCAGACTGACTTTCGGGCAGACCCGTGACATCACGGTGCAGATATTTGCAGCCGACGGCTTCAGGGGATTTTACAGGGGCTACGTGGCATCGCTACTCACGTACATCCCAAACAGTGCACTTTGGTGGCCTTTTTATCATTTTTATGCGGGTAAGTCAGGGTCCTGGGTGCTGAGGTTCATAGTGGCTGTTGTCAGCTGTCACACGCATGTGAAATTGTGACTGAAATGCGTCATACATAGTCTTATATTAGAAAAATGTACAAAACAAGTTAAGAAGTCAGATAACTGTTTATCTCCTGCAGTTCAACCAGGTTACATCTTTACTTAAGCACAAACGTCACTCTTGAATGTAAATATATTGGCATTACACTGTTCTGACACGCTTTACCTTCATTCACAGAGCAGCTGTCCCTGATGGCACCGAGTGAGTGTCCGCACCTGATTCTGCAGGCTTTGGCAGGACCAATGGCGGCAGCGACTGCCTCCACCATCACCAACCCCATGGACGTTGTTCGAGCAAGAGTACAGGTATAAACGCGGGAAGCTGCCATTGTGCACCAACATTAAAGCTGCCGTTTCTTTTGTGTTTGCTGCAAAGGCATACGGAGGTATACGGAGAAAAGACTTTCAGGGGCAGTAACTGTGTTAAACAGTATTAGACCCGCTAACATAAATGTTTCATACAAAGAAACAAGAAAGAATGACCTGACGCAAGATCACCAACATTTTGTTTGCATAGAGATCTTCAGTCAATTAGCTCATAAATCTGCAGAATCACTATGTAAATTAGGCCTTTAATGCAGCGATCTCTCACCACCAAAGACAGCTGGACTCGGCTGCTGTTTGCTGCAGCTTCACTTCCTCTTTTTCCTCTACATTTCTCAACAGTTCCTCTACTTGCTCTTTGTTGCACTGTAGCAACAAGCTTTTGCTGACTGCTGACACACCAGCTGCACTGTGTTTAGCTGTGTTTAGCTCCATCATCATAATCCTTCGCATTTCATTTTACACTTTGTGCTAAAACTCTAAAATTAGCTGACAAAACGGTTTCTGTCAAAGGTCCATTTAGTAGCTGCTCTGGAGCTTTTGATTACATAACACGGGCTTCCTCGCCACATTGAGTTCACCTGGTTGTGAAAAGTGATGTCCACATTTTCATTTTCTTATGATTGTAAATAGTTTTTGGAGATTGTAGCAGCAGCTCACACAACAATCTTACCATAAGGGCCATTTAGCAGCTATTCTGGAGCTTTTGATCGCATTATAAATGAAAACATAATGGACTTCTTGCAGTGATTTTGTTAAGAGCCACGATGATTAGTCAATTAATTAATCAACAATGCATAGATTCACAATAATTTTGATAATCTATTTATCAGTTAATTGACAGTTGCAGCTCTCATGTTGTTTCTAATATCAAGAATTAACTTTAGATTATCCCATGAGATTTATTTGATTTAACGCACTATGTCTGTTTGAAGGTGGAGGGACGCTCATCTGTTATTGGGACGTTCAAGCAGCTGCTGGCAGAGGAGGGCGTCTGGGGGATGACCAAGGGCCTGTCGGCCCGCATCATCTCCTCCCTGCCCACCTCGGTGCTCATCGTGGTGGGATACGAGACTCTGAAGAGACTGAGCCTGCGAGCCGACCTGATAGAGTCCAGACACTGGTGAAAGGACCGAGAGAGACGCCAGGCTTCACCTCAGCACAGGGGGAGATCATGACTTAGATCTGAGTCCTGGTCTCCGTGGTAACTGCCCAGCTGTGTATCTGCTTCCACACGCCCTTTTTTTTTTTTTTTTTTTAAGATCTGTGTTGTTTTAATGCAGGCATGACGCAGCAGAACGCAAGTGGTGACGTCTGTCTTGGACTCATTTGTGAGTTACAGGCGTCGTTCTGTTTGTCAGACCCATTTCTACTGGCCTTTTCTTTTTTTCTAACCTGTTGCTGTGAAATTTTGAAAATATAAATGAAAACAATGTTTTTGCCAAAACTAAAACCCCTCCTCTTTTAAAAGAAAACACGACAAACCTGTGAAATTGACCAATGACCAGTAAATAACTCCTGTCCCCTTTTTTTTTGATTAAAGCCTCCAATACTGTGTATTTTAACAACGTGGAACGACTGAACCTTTATCGTGTCCTTTTGAGTTCGCCTTAGTTTGTTTTGTTTTTTAACTAAAGCTCATCTGCAGCAAATGACAATATGTATTTTAAGAGACTTTGTGTCACGGCCAGCGTAATGAGTCTTTAATGTGCCAAAATCTGGAGACACAAATGCCTCGTTGGTCCTGTTGAGCATTTCAGGAGCAGAGAAGCTCGATATCTGTGATCATTCCAGGGAAAGACTTAAGGTTTGTGCAGAGGTGTGAAACATCTGCTTTGGACCTCCCCTTTGTTTAGGCCTCAATGAAGACATTAGATATGATATGTAATTATAGCAAAGTTGTGAAATTGTACAGAAGGAACGAAACGTTAGATTTGTCGCCAGCGGTTTGTTAAAAGCGGTTTGTGTGAATCGACCTCAAGCGTTTCTGTAAAGTCTGTAGCTGTGATGTAACTTCCCGTCAGCGGTGCAGGTTTAGTGCACGAGTAAACGGAGGAGCTTGTCAGAAAAGAGGCGACACAGCAAAATTAGACCTTAATTCAGTGTTTTCCACATGGGCCACTGCTGCGTTTGTGTGTTCTGCTGTGTCGATCGTATCATTTATGCTGTTCGGGATGACTGGGGATCAGATCTGCAACCGTTCGCTCACAGGGCAGGGTCTTCAACCGCTGAGCATTTCTGCTGTTCTGTTACCGCTGACGCACACGGGGAGGGTAGAAGCAGCAGCGTCGACACCAGCAGACACAACTCAACTCCAAAGCTGCCTTCAGATTTCACCTAATGGGTGCGCGTTTCATCAACGAGGCTACTGGAATGTTTAAAAATGACTCTCACTGCCAGAAAACACATCTCAGACACCTCGTCTGTCTTTTATCCACTGTTATACTATGTTTGCCAAGAGCACTCTTCTGTTTGTACAACACGATGTTAAAGTGAATGAGAATGATGAGCTTCCTCGGGCGCCTGAACTTATGTGATTAATTTCTGAAAAGCACATTTTATTGGACCTTTTAGAGGAAGTGCTACACCTTGTATTCACCATCTACCTGCTGTGTATTAAAAAAAAAAAATCAAAGAGCTGTAAAAGATGCCGTTTGATGTGTTTTAAACATGCAGAACTTGTGGATCTTTGATGAAACGTAATAAAGCGTTCTGAATCACTGCAGTGGTCGGTGCCTGGAGGTAATGAGGCTGCAGTACACAGGCCGGGCCACTGGAGGGGGCACTAGATCACGCTGAATGAGTCTCTCCTCATGGAAAGACAGATGTAGACTGGTACAGCAGGACACTGTGTGTGTACCTGAGCATCCAGTGTTAGAACTGAGGATAACCGTAAAGAAGCAGCTTATCAGACAAGATACAAGTATAAATACATGTAAATGTGTACAAGAACCTGAAAGTTCAACTCGTGAAAGATGATAATGTTCATGATAAAATAAGCTTTGATTTACTTTACAAATCTTTTATTTTACAAACCATTTTATTTATTTAACACCATTATCAACTGACGTCAGCAGTTGCTTTTATGATCTGACTCCTGTTTAGGGGCTCCGTACTAAACTCACTTATCTGTAACCGTGCACACGTCTCAGATCAGATCACTTATACAAAAACATACGACAGAGAGCAAAATACAAAAGCAAACCTTTTATTTGGCCGTAATAGGCCAGTGCAAAAAAAAAAAAAATCCATCACATTTACAGCTCGTTCCCCCCGATTATTAACCTCAACTGCATGATTTTAGTAAACAGCCCTGCAGACCCTCTGATCTTTCAGCGGACGCCGCCGGTCACATGGGGCAGTCGTAGATGTGGATGGCGCGGTCGTCTCCGGCTGAGATGATCTTTGAGCCGGTGCTGTTGTACTTCACGCTCCACACCTGGAGACAGAGAGGATGGAGGGAAGGGGAATTGGCTTCAACGTGAAACACCAACGTGAAAAACATTTCAGCGACAAATAACTTGTCTTGTTACCGTCCAACTGCAACCAGACAGTAAATAAATATCTTTGCTTTTATCTTGGTGGGAAACTGAGCGCTGACGAGGGCAGAGCACTTCACTGGCTGCAGACTGACCCTGCAGATTTACTGTTTCTGCAGTCGTTCCATTTCGAGGAGACAAACAAAACAATACGGCAGACTCAGCCGCCTCTGATCTCCCGTCCCTGAGGAGCCGTGACATTTAGAGGCTTTGTTGCAGCGACAATCAACCTCCCCACAGGCGCCTGCAACTGTGGGATCTAATGACGGCCGGCATTATTGGCTTTTGCCCGAGCTGGAGCGTCAGAGAAGGGTCATGTGAGAGGCCTCTCTGTGACGTCGGCCATATTGATCCCACTCCGCCTCGACACATCAGCGCCCACCGCAGACGCATTTTCTCACTTTTAATCAGATTGTAAACACACTGGGTGAGGAGATGCGGGGTTATTATGGGTGTCACCTGGTCTTGATGGTCGAAGAAAGTGTTGATGCACGCTCTGGAGCTGGCGTCCCAGACCTTCACGCTCTTGTCGGACGAGCTGAGGGCGACAGAGGAGAGACATCAAACATCTGACGTGTTGTAACGCGCGTCTTGGATTCACGCTCGGTGTCGTCTGGCTGACGTGTTCAGATGACGACGATCTGCTTTCAGTTCTAATCAATTCTTCGGCTTCGGGCTTGTAAACGGCCACAGTGCCGCTTTCATGCATTAGCACAGGGAACTTGATTTGGAGCAACAGGAAGTGTTTGTAAGTTTCATTTCACCTCGACACAAAGTGGGTGTCATCTGGGGAGAAGGCGACGTTAAGGACCCATGATCCGTGTCCACTCAGGGTGCCTGCCAGGTTGGCATGTTGCCTGTAAACAACAAACTATTAGAGCAAACAAACACTTGTTTTTTGGTTCTGTACTGTTTATTTCTGTGCTCTCTCCCTTCCTTTTTTTGCACCATCCACCACAAGCTGCCAGCTGAACTCACACGTCGTATATTTTGATGTAGCCGTCGTCGGAGGCCGTGACCAGCAGCTGGGAGTCGGGGGAGAAGGTGAGTGATCGGATGGGCATGGCGTGACCTGAAGAGAGAGAAGAGACGAGTCACTCCGTCGACTGAAACAGTTTGTGTGTGATACGCGTGGATTCACTTTTATTCCTGAAAGTCATTACTGGTTTCAAAAGATCAATTAATTGATTTGTATATTAAGATGATTGAATAGTTTAATGGTTAATTAATTAATTTAACTTATTCACTGGGCAATTTTTCTTTTTTCAGCTTTTCAAATGTGGGAATTTGCCGCTTTCTCTGTTTTGTATGACTGTGAAAAGAATATCTTGGGGTTTTGGTCGAACAGAACAAGATATTAAAAGATGACGCCTCTTAAATCAATCAAATGATTTGTTACCTGAATGATGAATATGAATGTATGAACTCACCTTCCAGCGTGTGGAGCAGTTTTCCAGTGGCGATGTCAAAGATGTTGATGATTCCGTCGATGGCGCCGCTCGCCAAGTATTTCCCATCGGGGCTCTGAGGGGCAAAACCAGAATTTTCACAACTTATTGATTATGAAGGTAATTTCTGAATACAAACACGTGAGACTGGATGAGCTGTAGCTGGTTTTATAGTCTTTAAAAACAACCTTTGGGCCTGGAGGCAAAGGGTTAAGACATAAAACAAGGGGAAGTCTTGGTGTGGATGAGCGGGAACACAAATTAAGATGAATCACTGTAAAGCCACAGCGGCGTGGACTCAGCCCTCAGCTCGAGCGGACGCCGCCCAGCTGACCAGAAAGACAATTTACGGCTCCTTACGTAAGCTATGCTCAGGATGAATTTCCCTCGAGTGTCCAGAGAATATTCCTTCTTGCCGCTTTCCACACCGAAGATGTTGACCTTGCCAAGATGGCTTCCTGTGGCGATGTACTTAGAGTCCGGGGAGAAGGCAACAGACCAGGCGTCGACTAGAGAGGAGAGCAGACAGACAAGCCCAGAGTCAGACACGTCAAACGGTCTCTTTTAATGCAAGTTAAATATATCTCTAATGTGTACACCCACATACCTTCATCATTTCTGCTTTCTACACTATTTATAAGCTAAATATTAAATTGCAACTCCACAGGTTGTAACATAAGCTTGTCTCACACCTGAAGAATCCCAAAATAATAAAATACAGTATGTCCAAAGACGGTGAAAAGACAGGGGCCTTTAGTCCGCCGACACAGACCCACCACTGGGTGAAACAGAGCGTGACGAACGGAAGGCGACATGACATTTAGGTGAAGTGCAGCTTGATTCGACACGGACATTTCTGGGCGTGGGGTTTCTGAAAGGTGAGGGTATAAATATATAAATAAGTAAATAAAACTGCGACACAGCAGAGCGGACAAGCTGTCACCCCCTGCAGGTGTGTTTTAATACGAGACCGGGTGACGATTTCCTTTCTTGCTGACCTAATTCCAGTGTTGGGCGGCGAAGAGCAGCGAATGAACAAATCAAGTTATTACACACAAGCTTGTTTAAAGCTATCAGGAACTCCCTATTAGGGCTTCAGTAAAATACCCTTTTCAAGGTATACATGATATAAAAAGTAATTATAATCATTCACTGTACATTTACTCATTAGTTTTACTAATAAACATAACTTTTTCATGTTTATATATTATGTTTTGCACCTGTCAAGTGTATAATAAACCCTTCTGTTTCTTGAAACTGACAGTAATGAATACTGTGTAATACCATACAGGTGAGACACTAAATGAGCCTCAGATATCCAGGACAGTGCCCTAAGAACTTAAAATATACAGCCGAGGTGCTGAAAGAAACCCCTAATGTGCGGCGAGGTTAATCAAATATCCAACTGGGTTCTCAAAGAATGTAAAGTTACACTGAAGGTGCTTCAAGGTCTGAGGTTCCTGGAAGAGCTCGAGAGAAACTATGATCCCCTTTAGGAACCTGTGACCGCCACAGTGAGCTCCAGTAATCTCTGCTGTTCAGATCAGAGTCCTGGGGCACCTGGGAGGGTTCCTGGAAGAACCCAGTACTTTTATAAACACTAGACTTTTCTAAGGTTCCCAAATGACCCATACTATTGATAACTTAAGTGAGTTTCTATGAAAAGGTTATTCATGACATTTAGATCGAGCCATGAATTTTAAAAAGTACCAATCAGTTATTTTTTTATATGTGTATGTATTTTAAGTTTCTTTATCAATTTAAAAAGTTATTGAGTTTGCTGTCACATAAGACTGAGGACAGAGACAAATGATCACAAATAAGAAGCTAAACCTATCAAATATTTGTGTATATATGCATGTACATTTAAATGAATCAATTAAACAACTATCAAAGCATTTACTATCAATAAAATAACAATTAATACACAAATCAATTTAAAATAGTACGTGTCCTCAGTGATCAGTCTGATCAATCAGTAACTCATTTGATCGGTCATCTGGTGTAAGTTCAACACAAATCGAGAACATCAATGATCCCCTGAGGCCCAGTCTTACCTGGTCCCGCATCCATGGACTTGATCTGTTTTCCAGACTCCAGGTCCCAGAGGCGGATGTGAGCGTCGAGGGAGCTGGAGGCGGCGATGGCCCCGTTGTGACTGATGTCCACTGACACCACACCCAGCTGGTGTCCCTCCAGAGTCCACTGCAGCTCCAGCTTCTCGTCTGACCTGCAGCAACAGCGTGCCACCGAGATTATTCCGTCATGTCGAGTCGAATAAAGTCAACGCTCGAGCCGACGTGAAGTTATGAAAGTCACGAAAACTCCGTCTGCTGATGAACGGCGACGCTCTATGATGCTACCGAACCAGCCATTATTCTGAGCTGTTACATACTTGTGAGGACCAGGAATTACTTCGCAGTTACCCGGCTGCCACAGATGTTAGTTTATACTGAAACTGCTTACAATGCACGGCACTAACCATTTCCAGACTTTCACCATATCATCTAGTGAGCCGGTGACGATCGTTTCTGTCCCGTCCGCTTCGCTTTTCCCCCACGCCGCTGTCCAGATGGCATCATCGTGAGCTGAGGGGAGACAAACACAGGTTACAGTCATCAGGTCTCTGACTGTGATGGGAGTACCACCAGGGTTTCATGCCCGACACTGGTAGAGCTGATTGGAAAAGCATTTTAAAGGTAAGTCTGGCGATATTCTTTGTTTTTGTTATTGTTAACAAATCCTATTAATTTAATTTAAAAATCACAGATCATTAATCATTAATCAGATAAAATCAATGCTTACCTAAAAGTATCCAAAGGCGTTTTAAAATAAGAGAAAGGTGATTTGATTTAAGAACCAGCTGCCAAGTTGGGTTCGGGAGGCAGACACCCTCTCTACTTTTAAAGTAAAGCTTAAAACCTTCTTGTTCGACAAAGCTTGCAGCTAGCTCTAGTTACCATGCCAACTACACCCATAGTTACAACTTCCCCATTATGCCACCCCTCGGTTATGCTGCTATAGGCCGAGGCTGCTGGGGGACAAGCCGTGATCGTCTCCACCCATCCTCTCATCTGTAAAACATCTCTACATGTCATTAACTCTGTTTCCTCTCTCTCCCATAGTACTGTACTTGTTTCTCTGTGGTCTCTCTCTCTCTGTACCTCTCTACAGATTCCTGTGGCCGTCCACTTAGAGCCAGGATCTGCCCGAGGTTTCTGCCTGTTAAAGGAAGTTTTCCCTCACCACTGTTGCCAAGTGCTTGCTCATGGTGGAACTGCTGGGTGTAATTTAATGGTAATGAGTGTGGTCTAGATCCGCTCTGTTTGTAAAGTGCCCTGAGATGACTTTGGTTGTGAACTGGTGCTATATAAATAAAACTGAACTGAACTGAATTGAATTTAAGAGGAACCAAAGTAAGATGTCTTCGTATCTCAGTGTCAGTGGGTCGGTTTATAACACAGTCGTAGCTTACAATTAAAAACACGTAACACACCAAGTACAACAGGTTACACAGTAATAACTTTACTGTACCCTGTGAGCTCAGGATACCAAATAGGAGGTGTTTATGTTAATTTGTTGTATGTTTGTGTTGTTATTGCGTTCAACTGTGAGTAAGTGTCTTTCTTTCTTATTTGCAGTTCTCTCCCACATTGTCTCTGTTATTGATTGCACGCCAAAATAAATTTCTATTCACTTAAAACAAAAAAGAAAATCAGTAATGGCTGGGCGGATGAGATCTGTTTGTCCACTCACCGTGTTCTTGCTTGAAAAGAATGCTGTACTGAAATCAAAGCACAAGCTTAATGTTAATATATTAACCCCGAAATCACACAATGTGATTAAATAAATGGCTACAATTGTGAATCTCTTTGAATTTGATCCTTACTTGAGTGCTCATTGTCAGGTCCTGGGAGGCGGAAAGCCAGTTGGATTACTTTAGGCTGAAAACAACATGTTCAAGATCAAACTGTCACTGGTTTGTTTGAAGGAACCAAACATCTGAGGAGTTTGCATTTGACTTTTCTTTTCATGCCATTTTCTACCTCTGCTCCAAAACAGTTGATGTGATATTTTATTAAATGGCAGTAATAACATTAGTTCCTCCACCCCTGCTAGTTTGGGCTGCTGAGAAACACACGTCCTACAAACGAGAGAGTTCACTTGCAGACTTGCCACAGTCAATGGGAGAATAGATGAATAACAAAGGCAGCTAAAGATTAGCAGCGACGCATTTGTGAAGTCGCAAAGCTGCTAAAATAAACTGCCGTGGCTAACTGCGGCTAGCTCCGACTAGCAGCGGTTATCATAGCAGGTTAGCGCTGCAGCCAGCTGGCAACAAAGTGCAGTTTGCTGTTTAAAGCAACTCACTATCGGCTCATCTTCCGGTCTAACGAACTAACTGTAATGAAAATACATTTATATTATTCTATATGTTTATTAAAATTTCGCCAACTTACCTTAAAATCTCCTAAAAAGATGTTTTATTCAATTTCTGAAGCTCGGTATATTACATGTGAGACGCCATGACAACACTTGACGTAACTTCCGCATTCCGTCTTCTTCGTGTGTTTCTTAAGAGTTGACGAATAACAGATGGAGCGCACCGTCGCCACCAGCGGAACTGTGGTGAAAAGGCGTTTCCATAGTGATTACTGAATGTTGAAAAAGATTGTTGACGCGATAAATTAAAAAAACCTACAACCTTATTAATTTATTAGACGTTTTAATAAAGAAACATGAATAATTATGATTTTGATACCAATAATTAGCAACTTAGATTGCTGTGAGGTTGAATAAACATGGACAAGGCTACAAATTTTGATAACATGGAAACATGCTATTGAAATGCATTGATGATAAGACAACAAACAACCGTGATAAACGTAGATTCGTCAGCGGAACAACAAAAATGAGCTTCATTCAAAAGATTTTTGTCTCACTGTCAAACACCTGCAGGCAGTGTGTTTTAAATAACTCCTGACGTAAAGCTGAAACTGGGAGTTGAGTTAAAGGACACAAGTGTGACTCTCCTGACAGCCAGACTGAAGAAGATGAGAGATGTCCTATTTAGAGCAGTGTGTGTGTGTGTGTGTGTGTGTGAGTGAGTGGGAGAGAGAAAGAGAGAGTAAGCCTGGTGCGATTTTATTTCTTTAAAAGCCCCAAAATGATTCTGATATTAGCCACAGTTATCCAGCAGCAGACATTGTGAGCTAATATAACCTTTGAAAATGACCATTTCTACTCCAAAAACCCAGCATCTCAGCTACAGATTTACTTTTTACTTTAAAATAGTAGTAAAACCATCACAGCGTTCCAGAACCATCCTTTAAATCCATTAAAAACACATTTTTGCAAAAAGAAAATATATATATGTAGAAATCAAAAACACTTGTTTATTAATTAAATTAAAATTAGAAATGTCCTCAAAGCTGCATACAGTTACATTACAGTGTGATATAAACCATTTATTAAACAGTATACTTATAAATGCTAAACAGGGGCAACTTTGGGTCAGATGTTGACCTCTTGCAGGTGAGTGTTTGAAACTCTGTTAACTCTGTTAATTGTGAGCACATGAACCACCTGTAGAAGTGCAGACATGCATGAAAATCCTAACACAGACTGACTGCTTCCTTTGTTTCTCACTGTTTGTTCCAAAGGCTCTTATATAAACAATTAAGAGGAGGGGAAATGTATATTGAAGCCATTATGGTAGCTATTAACTATGAGCACTGAGAACATCAGGTTATCCTGAACATACATAACATCTGGAGTATGGATCTGCTCTTCCTGCCTCAGACAGGAACTTTATTTTCTTCTCGTTGTATTTTTCCTTCTGTTGGTCCTGCAGGCAGCAACCATCACAGCGCTGCTATTTTCGGCCGAGTGATTCATTCGTATTTGCAGGGCAATAATAACAGTGGGTAATGAACCTAGTGCAGCGGCATCAGCTGCAGCACTCCGAAAGGAGAGCAGGACTTCTGCTGTCATTATCTTTGATATGACAAAATGAAGTGCTTTAAGAGCAGAGCGACATCAAGCGTCGTCCTGTTTGTAGATCATACTGAGGTATGACTGCAGAGCGAGGAGCAGTTTTCTATTTTTGCCTCGAGACAGATGCAAAAGTTTAAATGCGTGGTTCTGATAGAAAACGATCAGATGGATCTGTACTTAGATAGAAAAACTGAAGTCAAACTTTGTCCTCCACAGACTAACTTTTGGAGAAGTTTCATGTCTGATATTCTTTAGATGTATAGAGAGACCTCTGTGACTCTGCTCTGTCATTTAAGCACAGCTTTAAAACCGTCAGCTACTTACGTAATCACCATTTTCCTCCTTCTTGCTTTTAAATGATCAGTCTAGCCTGATTATGGGATTTGGTCCTGGCAGACTGTGTCAATGGAAATGAAAATGACTAATCCGGACAAAAAAAGCAGAAACTTTAAAGCTGAGGTGTCTGTTTCTAAGAGGTTCTGAGTCGTTTAAATCCCTCCTTCGCGAACTATTTTTGATCCTACAACTTACTTTAAGATCGCCTTGTGAAATGTTTGATTTTAGATGGTCGCAGCGTGAAATGTCTGACCATTCAGACTTGTGTTTGCTTGTTGATATTCAGCATACATGCAATGCATACCCACACGCAGCTGTCCACTTCCTCTTAAAGTCATTTTGGTTTTGTTCGCTTCACTTCTAGTTGAATTTGTTGAGACGGAGCCAGAGTTTTCAACAGACGTGTACAAAACAGGCACATTTTATCCATCGTGACCAACAATGTACTAAACTTTATTTGTAACTGTTGTCGCCACTGATGATGTAACACAGTCTGGATATTCAGCAACAAAATCAAATACATTAAAAAGCCAATTTACATGAGCAATTATTCTTATTTTATTAGCTTATTTGACGGGTATTGATCAGTGATCGACATTAAAGAGACAGAGGCAGACATAACAAAGGTAGTCAGTACATCAGTTACAACGCAAGAGCTGTTATATTCATAATGTATTGACAACTTGTGTTATTATCAACAGTCAGCGGTACAAGATTAAAAATGCATTCTTCCTCTTTATTTATTGGCATTGATAACAGAACATTTGAACCAATTTGGAGAGACTTTGTCAACTTGTGGCAAAGCTATGACACCATACAAATAAAGCATCACATTATTATTATTATTATTATATAAATTAAGTTATTATGCATGAACAATGATAAAAATATTCATAACATTATGTCATGCAGTGCATCTAGTGGGTTTGAGGGTGAGACACCTCAGCTGCAGTTTTATTATAGCGCCATACTTAATAATTAACACTGTAACTAACTACACTTTGCAAGAGCCATTTGCCAAACCGGTGTGACTTTAATAATACAGACTAATGCATAATTCATACAATACAAAACAAAGCTCTTTGTTGTTGTCTGTTGAGGCGACTTTGTTCAAAGTTTCGCTCTAATATCTCGCAGCTATTTGGTCAAAAATGCAGAACGAATCAGAATAAAAAGCAAAGCAGAAAACCAAGAGAGCGCCTCAAGAAACAACAAACTCTCTCTTAGTGTCGCAGCTGGATGCTTACTGCTAACTCAGAGGGGGCAAAGTTTCCCGGACGATCCAACTTTCTAAAACATGGAATAAAAACACAATTCTTTGTTAATGCAGAGGAATCAAACATTTAAAAACACCTAGAAGACGAATAACTGGTGGAACAAAGCAGCTCTGTGACTGACGTGTGGTTCAGATTAGTTTTGCTTCATTAAGTTTTGATATCTTGCCCTTGTTTAGTGAAAATGCAGTGGAAACAGACCAGACGATAATAAAATAAGTATAACATTGAATATTTGCTGTCTAAAGCAGGCAGTGTTCGATGAGCTAGAAGGAAGACATGTCGTCTTAAGTAAAAGTCATCAGAGCAACAGACTTTATTCCCAGAACTTACAATTTTGAACAAAAGCAACATAAATATTTAAAATATTTACTTTATTTATTTAAAAAAAGATGACAACAGTTATGGAAGCCAATATCCACATTTTTAAATATTCATTCATTTTCATAATCACGTTGTAAGCAAACTGCAGCACCATCCACAAGAATGAGTTTAGAGAAAGTGGACACGTCAGTCTTGCTCTACTGTATTAATGGGACAGAGCTTTCAGGGGGAGGGACCTCCTCTGACTCCCATTAAAGACAGGAGCTATAAAGGAGCTGAAGACCAGATTGCTGCCAGCACGCCGAGACACAGGGACGAGGAAAGAGTGTGTGAGGAGCAGAAAAACAAAATATAAAGATATAAAAGAAACCCAGAGACGCACACACGTGGGTGTAGCGGCGCGAAGGCAAGGTTGAGCCCAGAGCAGAGGAGACAGGAGCACAGGGAAGGAGGAGGAGGGTGAGCAAGAGTCAGAGAGGGACAAGAGGCAGAGAGGCATCAGAGCGTGGAACAGGTTCCTTCGGCAGCCCTCGCACTCAGCCTCAGCAGACATGCCCAACTTTGCCGGCACCTGGAAGATGAAGAGGAGTGAGAATTTTGATGAACTTCTCAAAGCCCTGGGTAAGCCCTCTGTTTTTCCCTCCCTCTCCTCTCTCCCCCTCTGCAAGCCAGCGCTGCATCCCGGCGTGAGGCTGACTATCCATCATGTCCATATAGAAAAAGGCTTTTCTTGTTCTTTGAGAACGGCATGCCCGACTTCCAACAACATCGTATTGTTCGGAGGAGCTCCCTGGGAAAAAGAGGGCAGAGATCTACGGGGAGATGCTGCTGCAGGGAAATCCCTCGGCTTTACAGGAGATATGAAACACTGGATGCTGAATTCCAGCCCAAACAGACGTGGTATTGTTATATGAAGAGAGGAGGAAAGGGAGAAAGGGGGGGGTACAACATTATTCATGTTAAGCATTTAAGTAGGGCATGCATTAGCGATGCCAGGGGAGGTCTCCGGAGCCCAGTGCTATTCTCTTGTGTCCTATCTTCTTTCATTCTTTTTTCACCCGTCTTAAGTCTGAACTGATGATGTTGATGGTTTAGGTTTGGACCAGTTTAACTAGGTCATTCAATTGTGCTGCAGCGTTTTCGTCACGCCGGGGCTGCTCAAACAGACGGGACAGAGCTTAAAAGAGGCTGCGTGTCTTTAGAATAATGTAGAAGTCCCACGGCGAGCGCGGGGAGCTGCTTTGCAAACTCTCCAGGAGCTGTTGACAGCAAACTGAACTTTTTAGGCGTGAAGAGCCTAGTGGTTAGTTAAGTTTAAGCAGTCGGGCGAGCTGCAAAACTGAAACAACTGACACTTTATTTGTTTGTGCATCGCTGCAGGAGTTAACGGTGAACGTTTTCTCTGCATAATTGGCTCTGAAAGTCTCTGCTGCTCTGCTGCTGCAATCTCTCTTTAAACCCTCCTGCCTGCCATGATGCACTGACAGCAAAGGATGGGGCTTTTTCACGTTGTCAACAAATCCAATGAAAAAGCGCAAAACAAACATGAATTCACCCAACTAATTAGATTATTCCTCTGTGCCAGACGAACCTGGGCACTGCGGCTTATTTTCAAGCCCAAACACACTGTCCTGCTGCCGTAAATACCAAATGAGTATCCATCCACAGCTGAAAATAGTCCCAGGCAAACGCCCACTGGTATAATTCTCTAAAAAAAAACAACAGTGCCCGACTGTTATAAGAAATGACAAAACATATTTTAAATAATGATGCTTATATTAGTGACCTGATATTAAAGAGTTATGCTTTTAGCAGGAATGAGTGGGTTTGGGGCTGAGCACAGTGGAGACAGAGCAAGGAAGTTGGAAAGTACTGAGAGAAAGACTGATGCTGTGTTGGTTTTGGTGTTTTTTTACTGGATTTGGATGATGAAGGTCAACTGAATCCACTAAATTAACTAAAAGCTGTAAATTAATTTTTAATAACGGAGGGTGGTCACCAAGAAAAAGACAAAAACCCCTCAACAGCCGCTCTCATGTTTTGTTTTAGACACAGCATCCATAAGGCAACTACCCCCCCCCGCCCTCCACACTGGATTGTATGTCCAAGGAGAAATCAGTCACTGTCTGACTTTAGCACTTCATCCATTCATGAGCACATTATCTGCATCTGCCGGAGCCGATCACTCGTTCGCTCTCACATAAGGGTTCGCTCAGCGGCGAGCTGCGATGGGCAGCTACCGTGGATTCCAGCGCTGCGGGGCCGCCACTGTCCATCAACATCTTCATAATCATCTGTAGAGTCTGAGGTTTCCCTACAGTAGGAGGGGATTGTTGTATCGAGTGTGCATAGGAGCATGCTGGGTGAACAGAGCTGTACGAAGTGATCAGGCTCACAGTTTGCTAATTGAGGGCTGCATTTGATCAAAGCATGTAAAAATACCGCGTGCTTCAAGTGCAATTTCACCACTGAGCCAAAATGTGGATTATTTAAGACATACTTGAGTTAATGGGGGCATTGCAAAGACATTAATGAACTGTTGTAGTTTAAATTTGAGCACTGGGATCTTTAGAAGACTTGGTTGGTAGGAAACGGTCTCTACTAACCTTTCTCTGCCTCGCCCCAGGTTTCTTTTGGAGCATGAACTCCGTTATATCGCCTACTCGTAATTACAGTCCTTCGGCTGTTACTTTGGTCATACATGATGCATAAAAACGGGTAATATTTAAAATGTAAGCAAATTCAATTTAACATTAATATGCCCATTTTTAAGAATCAGGGCCAGACGGCTTCGCTCACTGATGCTCATGCATGTTTAATGCTATGAAAACACATGGCGTGATCCTTCAGATCATGGGTGGGGTCGAGTGTGAGCTGTCAAATTAATATGTTTTTATGCCTGGGTGTGGACCAAGAAACACCACAGAGGCTTGTGGGAGTGAGGAGGATCTCTCAGAAGTAATTAAGGCTAAACTCTTGTGGAAATTCCCCCGAAAACGTCACAAAAAGTAAATATTCGATGTTGTTTGAAAAAATATTGGCTTTCTATATATTTAGTTGTTTCCGGGGGTTTGTAGGAGCCAATATATTAAAAGATCCAGGGCTTTGGCCGGACATAAAGCCAGATGGCCATGCAGCGTCAATCCAGGCGTGCCAAACTGTTGCCACAAGCCCCGAACAGTGCCACATGCAGGATCACTACTCCTGCAGCCTCAAGACAAAAGGAAAAGCCAGCGCCGATCAGCTCTGACATCCTCAAGAGTTCATGTTTTTCCTCTGGACACGGGCGACTACTCCCTCACACAGACTCCGGTGCCAAGATACCACTGATTTCTCTCAGTTTTGAGAAATAGTTGAGGTTGAGTGTTTTTAATTCCAAAACTTCTACATTTCTGTCGTTCTCGATTAAAATCCGAGCTCAGAGATGTTCCTGTGCGCCGTGCACAGAAATGCAAGGAGACGTGCAGCCGGTGCACGCGTCTATATTTAAGGTCCAGAGTCTGATAGGAGTTGGCATGAGGGCCTGGAGGCTGGGTGGGGTCGAGGCTAAGGCAGCAAAGTGAGACAGCAGAGAGCGCTGTGAGGTGTTTTGTGGTGAATTTGAACAAAAAGAAGTCACTTGTTATCCAATGTATACATCACGATTCTGATAAAACGAAAGAAACGCACTCCACAAACTGAAATCCAGCCGCTTTTGCACATTTTCTCATGCATATCTCAGCTTTTTTTTTAGCACAGATTTACCTCTGAGTGATGCCCATCCTTTCCTCTTTTCTTCCTTCCTCATTATCAAAGTTGATTTTTTTGGGGGGATATTCAGCAATTTATGACTCTTGTTAACGTGGGAAGCAATAGGCTCCTTCAGTTGTGGCCTGCAAGGACAGAAAAATCATTTTTACTGCATTTGATCACCAGTTAGAGCGGTCATAGAACTGCATTTCTGATAAAAACAGGAAATTATCAACATGCATATGACTGAAACTGAGGATAATAACGAAATTGTCTTTTTGGATCATTTTCAAATAAAAAACATTTTTTAAAAATGAGCAAAGCGGCAGAAAAGCCAGCATGTTGTAATTACTGAGTCATGCTGTCGTGATCAACAACCCTGAAACGCCCCCCCCCCCGCCATTTTCTATTATGAGGCAGTGAAACATCACACTAATTGCCCCTTTAATAACTAAATTAATCTTGTTGAAATGGTGACCCGTGTCTCCACGTCTTGTTTCCCTGGCTGTTCCCGGTCAGGAGTGAACACCATGCTGAGGAAGGTGGCTGTGGCAGCGGCCTCCAACCCCCACGTGGAGATCCGTCAGGACGGCGAGCAGTTTTACATCAAGACATCCACCAGCGTGCGCACCACCGAGATCAACTTCCACATCGGGGAAGAATTCGACGAGGAGACGGTGGACGGACGGAAGTGCAAGGTAACAGAGTAACTGGAGATGATCTTTGTTGTTGCAGGTTTTAGCTCTTTAACAGCAAATTATTCATACTTAACATCTTATCTGACAACTGTTGAACACATAGAGTTTAAGATTTTCAACAAAAGCCTCCAGCCAATGCTGAACAGGGGACATTTTGGCTGTACGGTATTCATCTGGACCATCAGGGTGTCACACAGTTTGCAACTCTGAGATTCAAGATCCTGAGATTCAAGACAGAAATGGAGGGAAACAGATCTCAGCTTAAACCTGCAGCACAACAGCACTGTTTGCAAAATTAAGTGTGACGCTGAGCGTAAGGTATTTGTAGCAAATGAGCTAAAGCATGCAAACGTATTTATTGCATTTTTTATCTATAACCCATAACAAAGTGAACATTTCTGCCCAGCCAGTAACGCTCCTCATTGTACCCTGCTGTTTCCACTTTTCTTGTGCTCGTTTCACTCTCCTAAACCTTCAACGCAGTCATTTTCCCTTCATTCAAATATGACTTGGCCTGCCGCATTTCTGTGAGTCACACTGCGGGGACTTACTTCCCACGTAGGGGACGAAGCTGAAGTCCCCTGAAGCAAACAAATTAAAACTTGGGTTGTGGTTATGATGAGGTTAAGTTTAATTTTCAGTCCAGATGCAATGAAAAATGTCTTTTTAAGCCTTTCAGATCACATCAGTGGTCATAAATTGTACCAGTTTACCAATACACAAATCACATTAAAACCCAAACGTGGTTTCAAACCTGCATCCAATCAGTTTTCAACTTTTTGAGCTGAGATTCATTTGCACTTTGTGGCACCTAGGTTAGCATCCAGTTCTCCGGTTGTCAATGTCCTGCCTGCTTTTCCTGAATCACTCAGAAATACTAAACTTCATTTGTTGGTGTTAGGCTTAAGGTTAGGGTAAAATCTTTCGTGGAAGTAATTAAAAAATCTAATTACTGAAACAGACTCCTGAGTCACATCACGCATTCAGTCTCTGGTTTGGTGACAAAAAATGGTTCCCACAAGTTAAACTGCTGAATTTTAGGGGAGCATTACTGTTTAAGATCAACATAAAGGGATGAGGTAAGTACAGTTAATCCTAAAATAGGTACAGTTAAATTAAGTTAAGCTAATTTCCCACAAAACTGATGTAGATGTCCTCATAAGCGCCAAAGACGAGCCAATGATTTCGTGCGCAGGTGAAGAGAGGATTTGAGTTTCAGTCAAAACATCAGTTTCCCTGCAACCAGCGTATTTTTTCATGATCATGAAACACAAACACGATGGTTTACTCTTGGACAAGTATCAAATGCATCTTTGTTTCACCGGAACAGTTGCTTAAAGTCATTATATCTGCGTTTCTATTAACACAAAGTGAACAGCACTTTACATCTCCAGAACTTCTTCACATCCAATGTTGGTACGGGTTTATTCGAGGTCCTCGAGGCTGCCTGCACACTGCTGTTGTTGAGGCTTGAATGAAAAATGAATACCTCTTTGCAGTTTCACGCATTGGTATCATCCTCACGTCCGTGCAGCTGGATTAAGGGCTGCTTGAGGTGGGTTGGATGAGAGTTTCTCTCTGAACCTCTTCGGTCCCTGAGGGGTGAATTCTTACATCCCGCTGCACCGTCAGAGCTCCTGCACAGGTTTGGAAAGTCGGCAGAGATGTGTGTGCATTTCATTTTTTATGCTTTTTTAGGAACATCAATCGCTCCTCTAATCTGGTTTCTTTCTTAGAAGTACCTGATATAATCACTGAGACACTGAGACATTCACGTCGTCTGTGAAATAAATATGCTGTCTGTATAATTAGATTAAGTGGATAAGGCAGTCTGATAGCTGGGCCTGATAATGTGCAAACATATCATGATTACACACCCAAAGCTGACCTCCATCTGTCATTTTAATTAATGTCAAAGGATAAAAACGTTTCATGATATCTCTACATACTGGCTACCTCTTGAAGCTGCTTATGGTATATTGTAATATATCCTAAGTAGGGTTCTTGGGTTAGGAAATGAATTATAATTACTTGACAGATGAGGTGTTTTATGTTTTGACTTGATATGAAAATCATTAACTTTCCACCCGATACAGAGAAGTTTTAAGGCTTTCCCACATGTTGTACATGCTGTCTGTTTTTTGGCCACACAAACTCAATTCACAGCACAATTCGATTTCACCAGCACAATGAAGGGGAGTCAGTGCGGCAAAGTCGAAGAATTTAGAAAACACACACGCTGCCGCTGAGTCACCTGAGGTAACGAGAGTCTTGCCTTAATGGTCCAGAGGCTGACATCTGTTTATCGCCCTCTGCTCGGCAACCCGAGTCTGCGGCTGGACAGGAAAAGAGTCTCCCCCGGTATCAGTGAAGTAAAACACATTAGCTTTGTAATCCCAGTGTATCTTCTCACACAAGCAGGCAGACGAGGGGACCACATTAACAAATTACAGCGCTAAACCACACTAACTGAAGTTTGCTGTTGAGAGAGTGTCTGTCATGCAAACTATGGATCAACAGAAGAAGCCTGTTTGAGCCTATTTAAGCAGCTGTAAGACGTTTCTACATTTACCAACCCACAGGCACAGATATCTACTGCTGCGACGGTTTTGAAATGCCAATATCTTCATTTTCAACAATATAATCAACCCACTACCCCAGAAAACAAAAGGTCGCTTTTGTTGTTACTTATGATGCTCATCACATTCAGGAGCGCCATGCCAGCGTGTATACGCGGCGTCTTGACTGCAGCAGCTGAGTGATTGCAGAACTCAACAATGATCAACAAATCAAACCGGACTTATAAACGTGTAGTTCAGTCTTATCAACGCCCGCCAATGTGGGCAGTTTCTTTTCTAGTTCCCCTGCACCAACAAGAATTTCACTTTAAAATCACTTGGTGCAATATTTGTCCAACTGACCCCACAGAGAGACGTGTGTATGTTTTGCTCCACTGTCATGAATCTTACAAAGTCGTTTTCTTATGACAATTCATGTTATTATTTCACGAACGAGATAAATTAAACCGCCAAAAAGTAATAAAAGAAATAGTTGCAAGCGTGGACTTCACTGGCATCTGTGCTTAGGTAAATAACCTGCACGTACAAACTTTCTACAAACAGCCTGCAGTGGCTGTTGCCGACCATTATAAAAGCATTACCTGCCACCCTGCTGAAGTGTCCTGGAGCAAGGCTGCGATTAAAGGCTGTTTTAGTTGCAGGGCTGCAACTCTGACTGCACAGACATTATTTAACAAATAAATAAAAATATAAATAACTATATTCGTCCAATGGTTCTCTGCCAAAACGGCCGCACTGTTTCAGGATCTATTCCCAAATGTAGAACAGAAACCTCCATAAATTCTTGGCCAACAGAAAGCAGTGATATTCATGCTTGTGGAGAGGAAATATTGCACATGGAAAGGGAAAAAATGTGCAATTGCGTGCATGCGCTACATTACGACAACAAAAGTCAGCCAAAAGCCGGAGAAATTGAAGATATGTATTTTCTGGAAACCGCAGCGCCCTTCTGGGTATGTGCAGTGCAGAATTCATTAAGGGTTTGATCTGTGCAAATCCAGCTCAAGTACGTCTAGCGTGCAAAATCACATATATTGGCATTATACTTGTGAAATCTGTATGTGCTTTGAACAGTACACAGGAGCTAAACTCTGAGGTATGCATCTTTACCTTTTATTTCACGGTAAGAACTACATGTTGCAGTCAGGGGGGAGCAGACATGACCTATTTCAGATCCCAGGAGACAGCGTGGCTCCTTCTGTCTGTGCCCTGGGGCATGCTGGGCACTGGGCAGGGCTAGACGGCTCTCAGTGTGGCTTTTGGCACCGTGACGCCTCTCTGCTACGATGCAGACAAGTCTAGTTGTCATCACACATTTTGCCACGTTCACTTGTTTTAGGTTGGAGCATCTGCATCAAAGCGTTGGCCTGCAAAAACGATTGTGTTTAGAGTACAGTGCAGTCAGAAGATGTTCAGATAGAGATATGGGGTGTTCTGTATAGTTGCAAACAAGCAAACAAACATGAAATATCTTGACTTTAAAGCAGCATTAATTGATTTTTTTGGAACGCTTTGGAAGCAGCAGAGGAACAAAGAACAACACAACACTGACATGATGACGGTATAAAGTTGTTATGGCAAACGTGTCAACAAAGTGCTGCCTTTCTATGCATCTTGAAGACTCAAAGCTGCGTTAGCCTCCATCTGAAGTTGTGTTTCTGGATACTTGATTAATATGAGTCCCACAGTGGACACTATATAGAAAATATGAGCTTTGTAGTAAGTTTCTGATTATTGTTAGCTGTCCTGAGTGCAACTCTTCTAAATGGATTCACTCTTTTAGCATTGCTGACAGTTGTTTTCAGTGAAAGAAGCTCTAAAAAGTTAGCGACTAGCTGGTGAACATTGTGTAGCATTCAGCAGCCTACAGTCAGATACTTGCCTCAGGAGTTGGTAGAGACCAAAACAGAGCAAAAACAGTATTTGACATGGGTTGAAAAGGGTCATTACGAGTCAATGTGGTGTTCAAAACTACTACTGCTACCTCAAAAAACTGTAAAGATTTAAATCAAGCAGTAAAGCCATGGGGCAGAAAACCAAAACAATGAGCTAACATGCTTGATAGAGCTAAAAGGAACTGCAGAGTCTGATGATAACCGTCTGTGACTGTCTATATTATATACTATATATGTTTAATATTTGTTTCACCGTGAAGAAATCAAGGAGGCGGCACTCTGCAACGAGCACATTGTGCTCTTGTGTGGCAATCATACGCAAGAGCGGAGCTGAACCTGCAGGAGGCAGCGCCCACTGACACTGGCACATGTGCCGCAGGGGCGACGGGGGCAGTGTCGGGTGTTGGCGGGCTCTCAGGTGGTGGTTGGCAGGAGAGCCCTAAGTGGGTTTTGGCTGAGGCCTGACGCCCCTGTGGTTAAACGGATTACACGCTGATCTGTGCCTGGCGAAGAGCGTAGGGCTGATTAACACCGCCACAAGGTTAAAAAGCCTCAGTTAATCTGCGTGAGTGGGGTGGGATCAGACGGCCTCTTCTCACTTCCATGAGGAGAAAGTGATAAGGCGCTCAGAGACAACAGAGACACAGACACCAGACGGGGTTTAGTGCTGAGTGGATGTCATTATGAGGCGATTATGTACCTGCTCTGATGGATGTGTTTAGGTGGCATAAGCTGTAACGCAAACAAGAGTTTTTTCTGTCTTGTTGAACTGAAGTTGAGTTTTGAGAAGTAAGAAGGCGTCTGTGGTGCAGGAACAGTTTCATTAAAACATATAAGCTTCATTCCCCAACAAAGGATGTCACCTCTGGACAAAAAGACTCAGACACATGGAGTCCTTTAACCCAGCTGGTTGCTATAGAGACAGACTTTTAGTATCAGTCACCTGCCATGGGGTGACATGTAGAGGCAAAGGGAGCGGGGATGTTGTGCAAAGATCAGACACAAAGCTTTTCGGATAAAAATACTGGACTTGAGACACAGATGCAGCCTCATCCACAAGAGTTTAATCACATACTGACACAAAGTATAAGGAGAAGATGGCATTTGAATTTCCAAATAACGGGCACCTAACAGATGATGCTGTAACATAATGATGAAGGTTATTCTTATCTGTGGAGCTCTAGAGCTTTGCACAGGTTTGGGGTAAATGCATTTCCAGGACAGATTGAGCCCCGCGTGGCTCCAGCACCATTTCTTTGCCTTTGACAGCGTCTCATTTAGCATGGTGAGGCGGGTACAAGCCTGCGGCGAATGACAGGCAAATCAAAAATGTGTTGAACGAGAAGAAGAGAGGGAAGATTGATTCTGTTGGACTGAATCTACACTGAGGACACATTATCGGGTTTAAGATTTACAGCCCGGTTTGCAGAATCTCTGTGTCGTTGCTCTAAAATACTTTGTCATTCCAGCTGCATATTGCGTCAATTTGTAATCAAATCTCCAGATTAAAGGCAATTTAACAGTCTGACACAGTATTTCAAGTTACAATGCAGGCAGGCTGATGCACAGGAAGTAGGCTGTTGGTATACGCATACCATCTGAAGACAGTATCCAGATGTTTTCAAAGTCCCTGCAACCTCCAAACTAGCGAACTAGACACAAAAACATAACAAGTGAACCTAAAGTGATTGCTAACGTAGCCGTTACCTATTGTTTGGCAGGGATATAGTAGTTTTAGTGCCAGGGCTTGCCACCCCGCATGCAAATGTTCCACCAAAACAAGTTCTTCATTGTTTCATGTTGCACCCTAGACTTTGCACCACCCACGACGTCTGAGATTGGTTTCAAGAGCTTCTCCCCCTTAACCAGAATGGTGACGCATTCAGGTTTTGCTCAAAGGGCACATCGCTGAAAGGAAGTGTGGAGATGAAGTCTGGATATAAAAGACTATAATCCTGGTTGACATGGTGGCACCTGTGGTTCCATGCAAGCGTGTTTTGATAATACAGTTTCCATCTCTACAAAGAAGAAACGGGTCATGTGAAGATGCTTTAAGGCTCTGAGCTTCACTTTTGTTTGAGCCAATTAAATTAATTAAATATGTCCCTAAAATGCATTTAAGCCTTTTCTTTAAGTGAGAAATGATAAAATCACTATGACACGTACTTTAAGAAGTGGACTGAACATTTAGGACCATAGCTTCTTATGGAAATCTAGTCCTATACTATCTCGTTCTCGTTCTCAATTTTAAGTCATTATGAGAGAAAGTGCAGCTTAAAGCACTCGTGCATGTCTTCATCCCTCAGATTTGTCATTTAGTAAAATATGAGTTAATTTGATAAAGAGCAACTTTACACTTCACAGTTTTGTCCTAAGTGTAAAGCATAAGCTGCAGACAGTGGGAAAAGCTAACATGAGAAAGATAATGTGATCAAACTGTGGGAAGAGAGCTGTCCAAGAGGGAGTGAGTGTGTTATTACGGGCTAAGAAAGAAATGTTGTCAAAATCCAACATAAAAACTTTAAACCAAGCAGGAAATGAGATGCTCTCCCTCTCCTCAGCGCACTGCTGGTGTCTGATAAGCAACGGAGACACTAAAGTCTTTGAGGCTGAACCAAAGCCAGCAGCATGCAGCAGATGTTGTGATAAGTAAAAACCTAAAAGCAGGACGAATCTGTCTTGGTCTCAAATGTGCGTGCAGAAGCTCTTGTGTTTTATTTGGAGGAGAAAAGACTACGTGTGAGAATTGGTCGGTGATGTTAATGTGAAATGGTGAGAATGAGAGAAAAGTCAGATCCAAGCCAGAGGCAGAGACTGATGCTAACGCTAAAATGGAGCCGTGGCTAATCGACTCTCAGGGCTCTGGCTTTATTAGATGAGAAAAATCAGAGGAAGAAAAGCTGCAGAAAAGCCCCGCTGTTGTTCTGCTTGGCAAAGTCCGTGGACGGCAGCCCGCAGGGATCCATGATGGCTTTCCTTACCTTTGATATGGTGATTAACATTTGCCTCTGAGAGATCGAGGCTGCTGCTGCTGTTGCTTCGTCCAACACTAAGCAACGGTGCTCTATGAAATAAAATAACACCACAATTATGCTAACATGCAAGAGCAAACATGGGTTTTTATGACATGCCTGATTTTTCATTTGGTTGGGTTAAGATGTTTGATGCAGTAACGGCAGCTTTGATCCGTTCCAGGCTTTGGAGCCGGATCACTAGCTTAAGATGCTGTTGAGAAGGAAAATGAAGCTGGCTACGTCGGGAGGAAAAACAAGTTTCAGCTGTGTGGGAAAATATAATCAAAGTCAGAAAGCAACATGAGAAGATGTTAATAGTGATATAATCTTTGGATTGAAAGGCTTGACTGGGAAACTTGTCCATTAAAGAAATAGTTTATTGCTTTCAAGAGACATACGCACATTCCTGCAGAGTTTTAGCCTGAGACAATTGATTGATAACTCTCACATCTGCCTATATAAACAAAATACAAAGAGTTAGAGATGCTGGTTAGTAGATTTTGGATTCAGGTTGGTCAGGCTGGCCTTTTCCCCGCTATTTCCATCCAGCTAACGTCTTCATGCTCCAGCTTCATATTTAATAGGCAGACATCTGAGTGGTATCAATACTTTTTCATTTAGCTCTTGGCCAGTGAGGGAATAAGTGCATTTCCCAGATGTCTAATTATTCCTATAAATACAAAGCTGCAGCCTGGTTAGCCTAGTTTTGCATACACAAGCTAGCCTCATGGTTATAGCTTCATATTTATCAGAATAGCATCAATCTCACTCTGCTCATATTGCTCAATAAGCATATTTTACACAATGGCAAGCTGCTCCTGTAAAAGAACAGCTTTGGTGACAGCAAAAGGTTGAGGTAATGAAATATGAGCGCAGTTAATGGAACATGTAGCTGACCAGAAGGATAAATCATCACTGTGAACACACATTAGCACCGCGGGGTCACCTTGGTCCCGATCTTTTCTGAATTCTTCACCCTGACGGGCAATTTGAGCCAATTACTTCAGCAGAAATTAGTTCTAAAGTCAAAGTCTGACTAATCCTCTTGAAGTCATTTGAAATATTATTGAAGCAAATTAGAGACCCTGACTGAGCACAGGGCTTTTGACTCAGTCTGCTAATGGCTCAGCCCACTGATTTATAATATCATGTTGCTTTTGCTCACTGAGGTCTGCAGACAGATGGCTGTGAAAGGCCAGAAGTATATGGACAGTCCACACATTTATGATTGTCGAACATCTCACTCAAAACCAGTGAACATTAATGCACTGCTTACAGCGTCCAATTCATTGCAGAGGGCTTTCCATCAGATTTAGGTCCCGGCTGCAGCGAATCTGTACCCATTCAGCAACAGGAGCATTAGTGAGGTTGGAAACTGGTGTTGAGAAATAAGGTCTGATGAGAGCTCTGAGCTCTTTGCATTGAAAACTATTGACTTCTGGACCGAACTTTGCATTAATTGTGATGAAATATTGGGATTAAAACAGGAACAGACCATCCACAAAACTATCACCGCAAAGATAGAAGCTGTAAGGTGTGGTAACGATTTAAGTGACCCTTTAAACACATGTCCTGCTAATGTGTTACCATCTTACTGAACCCCCCCGCACCTTGCTGTTTCACCCCCTGCAGAGCCTCGCCACCTGGGAATCGGAGAACAAGATCTACTGTAAGCAAACTCTGGTGGACGGTGACGGCCCCAAGACCTACTGGACTCGAGAGCTGAACGGCGATGAGCTCACACTGGTGAGAGAACAGCAATGACTCATCATCTCACTGAAAGCCTCTTAACAGATGACTGCTTAGAAGAAAAACAGCCTCTTTACAAAGACAAAAGCTGTGAAGTTGAGAAGATGAATGAAGTCTTATTTCAGGTCTTTGCTTAGCTAACTACTCTGCTAACAGCACAGAGAAGCGCAGGATCTGGTGGGTACCTAATCTGTATGGCGTGTCTGTTGCGTGGCTTGTTCTCATGGAGACTCGGAGGACATCAGATGCATTGAGATGGGATTTTTTTTCAAGCAGCTAGTGTACTCGGTTTGAGAAATGGTTAATGAAACGAGGCAGGGAGTGTATGAAGTCACCCTGGAGATTCATCTGTGAAGGAAATGAGAGAGGCCGATTCCCAAGGAGCTGAGCTTTCATCCACCCCGCCGAGAGATGTGAAAGGAGAACAAGGGGAGCTGCTACGCTGACATCGCGGTAATACCCCCTGTATTTAGCCAGATTAATATGGGCAGGAGTCAATGGGTCTAAAGCCCCTCGAAATGATGTGCAGGGGAGCAGCCCAAGACCAATGGACCGGACGAGCAGTTCTCAGGGAATCAACAGCTTTGCTCATTTCAGCGCTCCCACGCTCTGCTGTGTTGTTCCTCGAGTGTTTGTAGGATGAATGTCCGAAAACCGAAAGCTTGAGACAACAATATAGAAAGTTTACATGCTGGAAGAAGTAATCACAGGATGTTTGCGTAGCTTTATCTTACAGGGGAGAAGCTTCAATTGTGTCCTCAGTGCTTAAATAAATCTCAGTACTTCATGAGAAGCTTGTTTGGACGAAGAAGGCAGAACATATGAAATCTTTTCTGATATGTGAGTGATAAAAGCTGAAAGTGTTACAGCGCCTGACACTCTGGTGACCGTTTGGCCTGGCTGCCCTGGAGGAGCTGAAGCGCACATGTACTAATGGAGATTGATCCGGCCGAGCTGTGACAGCAGTCAGGTCTCTGTGCTTCTCTGCTGCTCTTCTCACCTCCGTCCTCCCCGCTGTCACACCATCTCAAAACCCGCGCGCAGACCATGTTTACGATGCTGCTCATAGAGTCGCGATGTTTGCCTTTATCAATAAGCGTTAATAAGCAGTAAAAAGCATCACAAAGCCGCATCCAACCACCGTGGAGAAGATGTTTCAGATGGTACAGGTGGTATGGCATGTGCGTGCAAGCTTGTATGTGTTGCCATGACAACACTAATAAGTGAATCCTGTCATCGTTCACCTGAGACAACTGCCCTAGTTTTGGTGCCACAGCAGCTTTGTAATGTAAGTGTTAGCAGGAAGGATGAAGTCCAACAACGTTAACACAACGGCAACACTTGACACCAGAGGCCATAGTTTGCATCCTAAGTCTCTTAACCCTTTAGAGAATAAAGCAGGACATGTTGGAGACGAGCAATTGTTATAGGCGTTTACTGAAACCCAAAACAGTCTGCACCTTACTGCTGTAGATATTATCTCAAAACACGACTCTAGATATTTAACAGAGGTGTATTTGCTGCTGCTTTTAGCTTTGGTTTTGCCAGTGTTTGACTGAGATTGGAACTATTTTAGACACATGTAAATATGAAATTATATGAATTCCTTTGCTAGTGTTCAAACTAACCAATCAACCAAATATCTTGACGTCAGTCGCAATGCAGTTTCACAGCACGGATTAAAAAACACCCGCTTATAAACCTGTATGCCTATCAGAGTGCGAAAATTCAGCATATGCAAAAGATGCTTCAGTGTGTGATGCTGTTTGAATAAATGCAGTTTCACTAAAATCCTGAAAGATTTGAAGCCTCTCTTGAGAAAAATAAGAATGAGTCATCTTTGCACCGAGACAACCTCTTTCTTTTGGGACAAGCAAGTGGAACCCCCCCCCCAAAAAAACACAAAACAAACACTGTCTGAATCTGAATCATATCTGTTTCCAAAAAAAGCCTCCAGACAGAGAGAGACAACCAAACAATTGCAGAGCTCAGCTTCAGCTCGAGACTCAGAGGAGGACTAGAGATCATAAAGCAATGGTCTGATTGTCTGTGGCAGTTCACACTGTAAGTGGGGCACATTTCCATACGATTTGCATGATCCGCTTAATTGGTTTAGTCTGAAAACACTTTAAGGGCAAAGTCGTGTGGATTTTCTCCAGCTACATCATCCTGAACTAAAAATCGAAATGTGACGCCACATCAGAGGACCGGACTCGATCACCTCATGCTCGTGCATTCAAAGAACACATAAATTAGTTATTAAGCAGTTTCCTTTGGTTTCATCATCAGAGGTTTGCAGCACTGAAGAGATTGATGGGCGTCATTTTGACTATGATGTTGTGACACATCCATCATTGTTTAATAGGATTTCACTGACATTTTGAGATTTAGCTTCAGGCCAACCAGTTTTATTTCTCCCATACTGCAAACAAAAGCCAATAATTGTTTATAGATGTTATGTTATTTCCTTCCTTCCAAATTAAAAACTACTTTAAAACATTTTTAGGGGAGCAGACAGTGGTAGGGGCCTGTATTGGTCCAGTATACTTGAATCAAACGTTGTCACATTTAAAGACATGTGTTTATACTTGATGTGAATTGACAGTCACACAGTGCATCGCTGATCTCTTTCCAAAACCTGATTGTGGATACTTGGTTTTGGCACAAAAGTCATTGAATTAGATATATAAAATGAAAAAAGAGAGCATGATAAGGGTAAGATCCTGCCCTGCTGCACCTACATCAGGCCAATCACTGCACGAGGTATAGGTGGTTTTCAGATTATTGGGTTTGGAAAGTTACAGATATTGTCTAAAGCAGCTGAAGAACCCAGATCAGCCCGGGGGTCCAGGGTGTGTGCAGTGTATTTTCAAATTTAGACATCCAGCTGGTCTCCCCAAATGGAATATACATATCTCTCCAGTGTCTTAAGTCATTAAAAGTGTTATCACAATGCATTCATTTGTTTTCTATGTGTGGTTTTACATGTAAATAAACCAAACAGTTGTTTTACAATGTTAATTATACTATTATTGCTGTGCCATCCTGCATTTGAAGGTTAAAAATGATTTACACTCCCCTGAATTTACATTTCCAACACTGGAAACTTATCGTGGCAGCAGTTATTTAGTCTCTTCTTGCAACAATCCTTTAGTCCACAGACTAAAATACAAAGTAATCCCCCATGTGCGCTGGTATTTTATTGGTGGATGATGTCACATTGCTTTGCAGCACATGTCTGGTCTGTTTTTTTAGCATTGTGATGACGGACCCCTCCTGCAACACGCTGTGTGAAGCAAACATATTTTCGTCCGGCTGACTGTGACAGCTAATCACTCTCGGTTGTCTAAAATGCAGAATTGTCTTTTTGTTTCCTCCAGATTTTCGGGGCAGATGACGTAGTGTGCACAAGAATTTACTACCGGGAATGAAGCTCTCCAACCTTCATCAGGACAAGGCAGAAACCCAGTTGGACCGCAGCTTCTTTGAACCCAACTACACTCTGTCATGCTAACGCCCTAACGCATTTGCAAAGTATGCCGTGTAATCTCTCTCAGCATCAGTTTGCATAGTCTCCACAAACAGTAGCAATGTCTCGGTGATTATTCGTAGTGAGTATTGTGTCTGCAGTTACAGTAGCTGGATATGTCCATATCTGCAACCCCGGCGTCAGCTGTTTACGTAGCATTTAGCCTTCAGATGCAGTGATTAAGTATTCATGTTCAATTACAGGAAACAATAAAAAATGGATCAACAGTATCAGAGCCTCTTCTTTTGATATTACATTTCAGTCAAACCTGAGTTATTTACAGCTTGCAGCCTTCTTCTGTGCCTCCTTCTCTATGTGCATTGCTATGTTTCTCGACTCATTAGCTTTCAGTCAGTTGAATCATGCAGATTGAGCTACACTTGTCCACTTCTGCTGTCTGCATGCAGATATCAGGAAGTCTTCTAAAGTGTTCATGACCTGCTAATTAAAGCTTTGCTTCATGGTGCTGGTGGTGACAAGTGGTCGAAAAGTCCACCAATCAACTTTAAGTGCGGGTATTCAGATTTAAATTATGTTCTTCTCCTTGGAAATTGAAGTTGGCAGATCAGTGTCATTTCTAGGTCCGTTTATAATCTGCTCTGGGCCCACTGATCAAACCACACAGACTTCATCAGCGACATTTTAAAGAATGACAGCAGTCGGTCTCGTAATCTGGCTTGCTCTGATGTGATCCTGTGCAACGGTGCTGCAGTGGGAAACTTCAGTACCTCGCTCCCTCACAGCAGGGCCTTGTCACACCTGACAATGCCCTGATGCAATGTCAGGCTCAACAGACTCATGCTTCTCAGGCTGTAGGTGGAAAGGCAGGTGCAGCTGTGTTTTCCTGAGCATGGATTTACTCCTTAAGTCCTTAAAGTACTGAGGCAACACAACCAAACTCGTGCTGCCCTGTAGAAATCATGTAATGTGACTGAAAACTTAGGAGGAGCTACTTTAATGTGGCATTGTTTAATGAGTGAATATGTGCTAATACAGATGTGGTCATTCATGTATTACCTGTTCCTGCTTAATTGAAGGGTATTTGTCTGACAGAGTGGTGGGTATAAGGTCAACTTCTTCTTCTGGCTCTGATGCACTTGCACTCTTTCAGTTGTACTGTAGATTAGGATGTTGTTGGTATAAATCACTGTACACAAACTACAACAAGCCTAGGGGCAAAAGTACTGGTGTAGGTGTGTCTGGTGTAGAACTCCAATCTTCTGACACACTTCTCAAAAACCCTAAACTGCCCCTTTAAATGAGCCCCGGGTTAAAAACCCCACATCCCGTCATGCTCCAGCCTCCCACCCCCGGCTGCCATTCGTCACTTGCTCCGCTGCTTCCCAGACACTCCCGAGAGACACGTCTTTGTGTCTGACGCACTTCTGAGGCAACAAGATTAAAGACAGAGTGTGGCGGGGAGATAAGACCAGACAGACGGGAGCAAATACGGGCGAAATGCTTCCAAGCGGGGCCCTGTCGCTGCAGTGTGACTAATGCCACAGTCGTCTGTTCATGATGACGGACAACACAAGAGCTTTCATTCATTGCAGTGGGCTTTAAAATCACAAGAGCACATGGAGACATTTGTTATTTTTCATCGTACGATGTACAAACAGAAGAGAAGCAAGGAAAGTTGTCCTCATGTGACTTTTCCCTCAGGGGCCCGTCATGTGGAGGCAACGTCATTGGAACGAACAGACACAGTAGCGTTGTGGTCAGTTCATCTATCTGACCTCGTTTGCTTCACTAGCCTGCCAGCCTGATTGCCCAGTGATCTATGCTGCCCCTTGTTTTACCAACAAGGTGGTCGGATAGAGATGAAAGCGTTAAAGGTGAATAGGATTGCAGAGACACACTGATGACAGCTGATTTATTTGTATCAATCATTAAGAATAATGTGTCAGATGTGGTATTTATGTTATTATACCTGGATTACTCTTGACCTTAGAGAACAATATGCAATGTTAGAGAAGCTAGAGGATACAAACATATGGGGTCTATAAGAAATGGGACATTTTAAGGCCTGATGGTGGACCAAACATGTCAACTGAGGTGGGCTTTGGACTCCACATAAGATATCCATGTGCTGAAGCATAAAAACAGATTTGGAAAGAGCAAAGCCGCTCAGGTTCTTCACCCATGTATGACAGGATTTCAGTCGACCATTAGGACCTCAGAGCCCGGCTGCTGCTCCTGAAGCCCGGTGATCTGATTCATGGAGCTGGTAAAGATGCAGCACCTGTGTCTCCAATCTGAAGGTGGTCTGGAAGATGATCCAGGTAAAGACCAAAGGTTCACGGAGACAGATGGCCTGGAAATGTGAGGGAATCCCTCAGGAAGAGCTGCGCTCACAGGGGAAACAGGTTGTAGCCCGGTGTGTCCTGCTGCTCTGGAAGGACAGAAGGTAAGACAGTCGGACTGGATGGATTTCACATTTTTATAAATATCCTTTATTATTTGATCTTTTTATGAAATAAAATCCATCTCATTTACATTTTTTGGATGTTTCAGTGGACATTTGATCCAACCCTGTCAATGAAACCATTTTGATTTACAGCACAATGACCGGCATCAAAGACCATGTATTTTTTCATAAAGCAAAATGTGGGTATTGTTAGCACTGATCGGTATTCTAACTATTTTATTTAACTTTCCTCTTTGTTTGCTTTGTGGTGGAGTACTCTTTTCCCTTCTCCCTCTGGTGAGCTGTGGCTGAGAACTGGCTGACTGAAATGAACGAACCCATTCACACAGGTTGGAGTCCAAGGCCCAAGTGTTTCAATGGGACGACTAAATCTATTCATTCTGAAGTATGAAAAAGGTAAAGTGACTTTATTCTGTTTTCTTAGAAATCTGGGTTTGGGCTCTTCTGTCATTTAGCTTTTGTTTTCTTTAAACACAGTTTCAGTGCTGCTCAGGAGCTAATTTACTGTTTGGTGCATGGGCCGGGCAGCACACTACTACCATACAAATCTTTCTATTGGAAAACCATTGAGGGACTCATTCAAGACACTTCCCAGGAGCAGGTGCACAACTCATGAGTCTGCGATCTGAGCCAACACGGCCTCTCTGCAGTGAAATGTGTAGCAGCCACACCAGCGGTAGGAGGCCTTGGCGTGGACTATAGTCCTGTCCTCGGGGTGGATATGGCAAGAAAGTGGCACAACATCAAAAACAAAAAGTAAATCTGTCTCTGTCCTCCACGGCTGCCAGGGATTAAAAGGTTGTCCTTTCAACACTGGGCCTTGCGAGGACTGACACAGTGGCACGGCGACTGTTCCCATTCCTCAACGCCAAGGCTGCTGGGACGAGTCTATACCACCCCTGCTTTTTGACCTGGTATCCCCTGAAAGAATGAGTTTCCTCCTCAGTGCACCACAATGCTCCGGGAAGCAAGGGCCAGGGCGCGCGCCTGCTGTGATGTTAATTTAATGACAAGCTGCTGTTCAGATGGCAGGTCCAAACAGCTGAATAAAGGGATTGTTGTGTTTTTCGCTTCACTTTGTAGGGAAGGGGGCCCCTCCGACGGTCTTACCGCTCTCTTCTGGGCACCAAACAGTGGAGCCTCTGTGAGTACAGTGGAGTACAACGCTGCTTCCTCAGGAGAAAAAAAACAAAAGTCTTCTCCACTTGGTGTCCTAGTTTAGCAGCCTACCCGGGTTTGAGTGGGTTTAGAAGTTTGGGACACTGCTGAAAAAGGTCCAATAGCTCTTCGTGGATAAAGACCTCTGACTAATTAGTGAACATTTTACGGGAAATTCCAGTTTCAAACAATCTGGGCCTTAATTTTCTTAGTCTTGGCCACTGTTTTCATTGGCGATAACAAGACTGTGCGCCAAGTTAATTGCTGAGGTGTGGGAAAGCAGCAACAGAATTACAAAGAGGTCAGGTGATGCCAAAAAACACACGAACAGCCAGAAAAACTCCTTGATAATACTTTCAGTGTTAAAACACTAAGGCATTCACTTTGAGTTGTAACAGTGATACACTACACTACTACTGTCGGCCTGTTTGGCAATTTCACAATTTCCTGAATCTCAGCATTTACAACAGCAAGTTCAGCTGGTTCAATAGAAACCATGGCCAAATTTACCAATATAAGTCATAACAACTTGTAACTTTCCGTTAGGTGCCATTAGGCATTAGAAGAAAAAGGAGAACATCATCTGTAAAGAGGTGTGAGTTTACTTTAGCAATTAAAAGCATTGCTACACAAATATTGGTGACAGGCAGCGTTCATAGCAGGTATAAAAGTTGTATCTAATGGCTTAATTATTGGCCAATTTACTGAGACTTTTACTCAGTGTACGGCTATGCTAAAAGGCTGCAAACAGTCTGTGATCTTATTACCATAATCCATGTATTAATGGCTAGAAAAAGACTTGATTGTTCAAGATTTATGAATAATTATAACTGCAGACTTAATGTTTTTATGTAAATATATAACCCCTTTTGTGTTTATTAATGGAGTATAACCATTTAAAACTGCAATTAAAAGGATAAAGACATTTCACTTAGATGTTTCACAACCTGATCTAAATCAGTAATGGTGAAGATAGATAAATGATCCACAAGCAAGGTAATTTACTAAACAAGAAAGCAGCATGGGTAAAGCTATTAGTTGCACCTTATTAGCTATTAGTAAAAGACGTCTTATTAAAAGTGCCATCAATGGTGACTCCAACTTTGGCCTGCCACAGTGTTGCTAAAGATAAGAAGTGCCGCCATGTAAACTGTCAGAAAAATGCTAATCATTGCACTTTTATTTAACCTGTGCAGATGGTGCTGAGTAACCCTGTAGAAGGTGCAACATGCAGCACATTAACTTACATGTACTCGATACAAAAACCAAGGGAGGATTCAAAAGGTCAAGTTCAGCCAAGTGTGGGAGTGTGTGTGTGTTTGTGTGTGTGGAGGGGGTTGCTGTCACATTAAATTACCCAGCGTGCATTGTGCCTCTGACGTCCCCAATGACTTTCATCTTGTGATATATTTAGTCACGCTTAAGTCTCAATAAATGGCTTTCTCAGGAGGGAACACGCACATATTCAGAGCTCTCTGGCAGTCGCAGCTCTGCTCTGGAAAGAGAAGAAGAAGAAGAAGAAAAAGAAGAAGAAGAAGAAGGCACCTGACTTATATTCAAACTTGAAGCAACTTTTGAGTGGTTTCCATAGCAAACACAAGATAGCAGGTGGGGTTTTGCATGTTTTAGCTCTTTAAGTATAATTTCTAGTGGTTTCAGTCTGATTTCCTGGCCTCTTTCCTGGTTTCAATTGTATTTCGCCAGTAATTATGACCAACCTGCAGAAACTTGCATTAAATAGTTACTTTTGCATTCTATATTATTATTACTATATTATTATTATTTAACTATATTTAAAGCAATTGCGTTTTTAAGTGTGAACTTGAGTGTACAATTGTTAGAACAAATAAGAAAATGGCAGGGTCTGCCTTATATCGGCAGCATTACTGATGTTAATATTAAAATATTAATAACAGACTTCCTATAAACAACATTGCTTACAGGCTCATAATGTTGCAAATCAAAAGTTTTCTCCTTGGCTCTCTGAAAAGGACGAACATGATGGAACATGGTGGATTTTATTCTATTGGTTTTGATTATCTGCAGTTTTGAGGCCGAGCACAGTAAAACAGCCCCGTCAATAAATCTAAACATGAGTCACCAGTTAATGTTTTGCTGTGATGTAAAACACATGTCCCATCGGCTGTGGTTATTAGATAATAACGTCACTATGTGGGAAGAAAATGAAAAAGTTGACTGTAATTTTAAAATTACATATTACCCTCATTTCTGAGTCATGCAACATCAACAATAAAGTTGAATTTCTCACACTTCGGATGCGAGTGCAGACTTCCAGAGTGCTGCCAGTGTCCATTAGTCCACACTGTGATGGATATAAATGCCAGTAGACTTTATGAGACTTAATGGAGCATTTCTAATGTACTCAAATAACAAGCAGGCATTGTTGTTTTGTTAATAATGCAAGAAGAAGACTAAAAGTCTAAAAGGTCGGTGAGGCTGCACTTTGGCAAGCTCACACTTTGGGCTAAATGCTAACTTCTGCATGCTAAGATGTTCATATCCAGCAGGTACAATGTTTATTGTGTGTCCCATCTAGGCATGCTAGCACGCAGTTGCTAATTACTACTAACATAAAGAACAGCTGAGGCTGATGGGTTTAGCTTAGTTTTGAAGTTTTAGTGTCAACCAGAGTGGTGAACTGACGCCAACATTGCCTTCTCAATGGTGTTAGCATGGCTACAACCTCCCACACTTGCATCCAAACAGGGTGAAAGGAAAACAAAGTAATGGACCCAAATGCACCAGGCACAGAGCACAGACAGTTCAAAGGTTGAATAAACACAAGAACAACAGCTTACAGATAGTTGCTAAGGCATGCAACAGTGAAAATCAGTCCAATGGAGGCAAACAAGTACATAAAAAGGCAGAGAAACGTGCAAAGTCCACAAAAAATTGGTGGTTGGTTCGCAAACACCAAGGAAACCACGAGGAAACACAAGGTGTTGGGACCCTAGACACAAGGTATGAAGACAAACTGGCCAAGAACTGAGGTGAACCACACAATATGACCATCAGTGACAGAAAGCTAATGAGATAAAGGTGAAATGTGAACATGAAACTATGAACAAATGACACAGGTGACAATGCAAACAGGTGGGAAAAGGACAGGAAGTATGTGCACAGAGACGCGTGAGCAAACGCCCTTACAAAATAAAACAGGAAGTAACAGAACAAAACCATGAACCGACCATAATATCACTGTGTGAGCTGTTGCACAGGGTTGTCTTACTTTCCCAACACTGCAACATGTGGTTCGTAGCCAGGTAAAGGTTAAGAACACAAGATGAAGAGTGGCCACGTGGATCTATTCATCCAGAGCTCTGCAGGTTGTGATGAATCACCTTCATGCTCTGGACACCTCTGCTGTAAAACGGCCGTTAAAAGGTTAAAACAGCTGTCGGAGGGATTTCCTTCTCTTCATGGAAGTTGCTGGAGGTGAAAATGTAAACTTGACTGTTCAGCACAGGAGCTTGCAGCGGTTATGTAAGCGTGCCAGACTTCACTAATCCTTTTATAGAGAAGAGGAGGCTGCAGGGGAGCGTTTTCTCATCAGCTGAGACAAATCAGGCGTCTCAGCTGGGCCGTGCATCCACCACCATACAGAAAATGTGCTCTCCTATAGAGGAAAAACGGCCTCTGGGGTGGAGCAGGGTAGAAATCACTGACAAAGTTGGGAGACGGAGAAAAAAAGACGAGTGCTTTGTGTTATTATTAGCTGCTCCGATTCTCGCTTCTTATTCTTCTAATCCTCCGGTCTTTGAACCTTATAACCTGCTCCAAAAATACATCACAGTTTTGGATGATCTGCCCTTATTCAGCGATGCTACTGATGTCTTGTGCACACACAGTCAAAACTTGCCAAATCATCCAAATGCTGAACACTTCCTGTCACGGTTGCCTAGATTGTCTGTGCAGCGTTTTAGAGGTTTTGCTCCTGTAGTCTGTGAAAGACTGACAGTGCCTGTTGAATTTTGAGATAAAGCAAACACTATAAGCCTCCACGCATACAAGAATAAAGAACAGAAATCTACGTGGTCACTCTCACTGAGTTAATTGCTCTGCATTGTGAGTGCCAAGGCCTCCAAGCTTGAGGGACAATGCCAGCTCTGTAGTTGCGACAATGGCTCTGCTCTCTGAGTCAGAAGTTGCGGAAGCGCCGACATTAGGGAGCTGAAAGCTGTTGAAAGTTCAGGAGTGTGCACTCCAAGGAAGAAATCACGCAGAAGAGCTTTGGGGGAACTCCACTCCCCCTCAACCGGTGCTGCCTTTGTTAACGCTGCCAGTGGGAGGCATGGAGGGCTTTGCTGGCATGTGTCGGCCTCACTCCTCATCAGGGCCTCAGCAGTGTGTTTGTCTTTGTCCGTCTGTGGGATTTGATGCAAGCACTTACGTCAGGTGAACATGCGGGTTTGGGACAAGTATGTGGGACCACCCGTGCACGTTCTCCATCAGATCTGCATCCACACGCACCTGCCAGGAGATATCTGCCCCGTGGCTCCAAACAGACACTAAACCACTTACAGTCTCATCTGTCAGGTCACTGAAAACCTGCGAGAAATGATATTTAATTTCTGGCGGCCCATGTTTTCCACATTACAAACGCTTTCATCATCAAGTACATTTAGTTTTGATTAAGCTGAACCAAGGTACCGGGCGTCAGGTCACACAAGTAGACTGGTGACAGCTTTTTGTTCCTGCACTCAAATCCATGCAACAAACCTTAAATCTCAACCTCTGGTGAAAGAATCAGGTAAATGGTTTCTGCTTTCTAAATGAGTAGATTTGCCACTTTTATGTTTAAGTGAGTTAAAATGAGCACTGAAGGACTGACGGCTGAGCAGCAGAAGCTATTTGGAAATCAACTTCTCTGAAACGTGGTGCGGACATTTTCACATTTCAAGGACTAAATAGAATAAATAAACATAAAATTAAAGATAATAAATCAAGTTTTCCTTATATATTACACATTTATTTAAGCAGCCAATTAATAACCTGTGAATTAAGGACATGAAGCTGCAATATGATCAAGCAAGTCCAACACAGGAGCTCTTCGTGGTGCTGGACAGCTCGAGGGCTCCCTCTGCAGGACTTAAAGGGAACAGATCACACGGAGGCGCCTGCTCAGAGACACATAACCCACCACATAAAGAGCAGAGTCAAACCAGTTTAATGGTCAAAGACCTAAAGTGTCCCTAGAGAAGCTAACACTGCTACATTAAAAACTCACCCTGACTTTTATCGATGTTGCTTTTTGTTTTGTTTCTTTATTAATAATTGTCTTTTTAAATATTAATAAAGGTATTTTTATTTATAAATGAGGCTCCTTTTAAAGACTTTTTGAGACTGAAATTGAACGTATGATCAGAGCTTCAGAGCTAGTGTTGTTTTACCGTTACTGAAGGTTAAAAGGCAAAAACCATGGTGGTACCAGCTCAACTGCATGTTATTACTACCCAAACTGCGTGGACAGATTGGAATTTGCCATCTAATTGGATGTAAAAGACTCCCGCTTCCTTCCTGTAGCACTATTTAAAAACTTTCTGACAGGAAATCCAGGACTGGTCCGTGTATATTTACTTACTGTGTTGTACAATGAGTACGAACAGACTCTCCCCGTTCAGCTTTCCCGCTATTTTAACAGAACTGAAGCGATCGAAGGCAGCGGATGAACGTGTGAGAGAAATAAGTCGACAACCGCACAAAAGGGGCTCCGTAGGCTACAAATGTCGTTTTTATTATTACTTTAAATAATGTCTAAATAAAGGGACTAAAGACATGCTCGTGTGACTTCTTCCATTATCAAAAATATGGTGTGGGGGGTGTGTGTGGGCGGGGGGGGGTTGTGATGTTTGCAGCAGAAATCTATCCAGGGAGGGAGGCGTGCATCACGAGGTGAGACCGTTGTGGAGTCTGTTCGTCTGAAGACTGAACCTTGAAATAAGTCCCACCATCACCACGGACGGTGTCGGTTGTCAAAAAAAAAAAAAAAAAAAAAAAGGAGGTGGAGGGGGGGTTTGGGAGAAGGGGGGGGGGGGGCAGTGATTTTTAACCAACCAAATGTCACATTCAAAAGAAAAAAAAAAAAGTTATTTTTCATATATAAAAACTGAAAGACCTGGATACATTTCTACTTCTTCCACGTGTTTTTAACTACAGAACTTAAAAAGAAAAAGACATAAAGGAACACACAAAGGGGGGAAAACTGCTTTTTTTTTTATAATCAACTCCCTTTGGTAAAAACTGTAATAAATGGTCTTGCATTTGTCTTTTTCATGTACATACTAACTTTAGCCATTTATCACTAAAGTCCACAGTAAGCTTGGAAAGTATTACTAGCACAACAACACAGATCTGTCATAAAAAGTCTGAGACTATGTACAGTGTATTTACAACGTGAGCGGCGTGTGGACAGTCCTCCCAGAATGAGACGAGTGTGTGAGTGTGTGTGTGTGTGTGTGTGTGTGTGTGTGTGTATAAGCTGGTGTATTGGCGGAGGGCAGTTTAAAAAGGTTGACTTCCAGGGCGGCGAGGATCATTTGTGTTAATAGAATTATATATAATATATATACACAACACATACACTGGAATACATGTCAGTATCTGACATTCACAAGCTATACAATTTTACAGTCTGAGACCAAACAGTGTTGTGAGGCTGACTCTTTGTCCTTTTTTTTTGTTTTTGTTTTGTTTTTTTGTTTTTTTTACATAAATGCATAAACAGTGCTTTTCCGACGTCAACCTGACGATACTGTTTGGCGCTCAGGCACAGTTTCTAATAATGCTGCCATGTGATTTTTTTTTTTTTTTGGAAAAGGAAATGTAACCCTCTTTCCGTCTTAGTGATAGGTACATAATTGTGATTTGGCCTTAACGCAGGAATGTCTGAACCAGATCTCTCAACACTTTGTCGCGTGTCCCGCAAAAAAAAAACCAAAACATCAATCTGGGGAAACAAAACGTCTGAAACGGAAATTTTTCCTCTTCCTAAATAAGTGCACTTGTCCACCATATTGTTCTCCGTGGATACTGTAGAATAACACTATCGTAAAGAAATCCCTGTGCGATTGATTTCGATGGAGCTCTAACTCTGATGGCTTCAGACAAAACGGTCGGTCGAGAAAGCTAAACCGAAGCTCAGTTGTGATAAAGTACAAAAAGCACCACTCCGTCTCTCTCTCTCTCTCTCTGTCTCTCTCTCTGTTTCATGCTCACTGTTTACGTCGCCAAGCCCCGTCGTAAAAAGGCTCGGGGAGGTTTGTTTGAGAAGTGGCTCCGAGTGCTGGTAAGAGCTCAGGTCTGCGACTGGATCATGACGATTCCTAAGTTTTGGCACCGAAGGCCCCGCGAAAAAAATGGGCCCAGCTAAAAACGCTGGTAAAATCAGTAATCCTGCCGCCCCGGCTGCAACATACACGGTCGCTAGCTTAATTGTGCTCCCATGTCGGCCTTAAAAACACATTAATACGCCCCCGTCCCTACCTCTACTCTTGACCTGTTTGACTCCAGACCGACCACCCCCAGAAATCAGTCTCTCTTCCCCCGTTTCTCCTCGGCTACGGCGCCTTGCTGGGCGAGCCGTATTTGACCCGGTACTTGTTGATGTTCATGAAGTGTAGGACCTCCGGCTGGCGGGTGGTGGTGCAGGGCAACAGGCCGTCGCGCCCTTCGCCCATCAGCCACTTGCTGGTCTCGCCGTTCATGTCGCGAGTGACGTGCTCCTTGACCCACGCGTCCACCCAGGCCTGGAAGCGTTTGTGCAGCCGTGTGCTCACCCTCTCGTGTGACTGGGGAGAAACGACACGGGCGATCTGGTCATCAACACTCAAACACACCACACGGAGACGGTTACAGGTGGTTAGTTCAGCTTGAGTGTTCACTGTCATTAACTGTGGGAGTGCACTTTTAACGTTTTGCATTTGTGCTCCACTCACTGCCGGCTCAAAGCCCTGGCCTCCAACATAAAAACAAACCTACTGGCCCTAAAAACTCAACTTATATCGGCCTGGTTTGTGCCGGACTGAAAGAAAAAGTTGGTCTTTTTTTGAAAATCCACTCATTTTTGTCTGAGAAAGAATATTTTACAACACAGGTACACGCAAAGCACGACTTTTTACTTTTCCTCATAACCAAAAACATCTCCCAGGGCCGCAGAGAATCTGATGCTTGTTGAAAATCAGATAAAAAAAGACTGACGCCACTCAGTTATCCTTCTGTTTTCAGTCTTTATGCTAAGCTAAACTGAGCTAACCGGGTGCCGGCTCCACACAGATACGACACTGACGTACACCTTCTATGTAACTGTCTGTGAGAAAGCAAATGAATTGAGTTTCTCAGAGTGTGAACGGTTTGAACAGTCGGTGTTGAATTCTTCAAACTGCGTTATTTTAAGAAACAAAGCGAGTATTTTTACTTCTGCAGTTTGGTCAGAGGCATGAATGAATGCCTTGTGCTGAACCACTGTCAGGTTTATAAACAGCTACAACACCAAATAACAAACTGTGGAAATGCATCTCGTTACAGTAAAATACTAGATTTTACCTTTATCGATATACTAAATAACAATAAAAAGACGCATGCATGCATTTGCGGTAATTACATCTGTACGACAAAAATAAGATCTGCTGCGAACGTTGCGACAAACACAACATCTCCGCCGTTTCATCAGCACCTAAGTCGTTTCAGATCAGAGTACCTGGTGAGCTCGCAGCAGGGCAGTGCGTCTGTACATGTAGTCCTCGGACTTGAAGACATAAACCATCTTGTAAGAGTTGAGTTTGAACATGCACTCCATCTTCTCCTTCTCCATGGACTTCTTGCCGCCCTCGCAGGCCTCTTTGTCCAGCTGCTCCCGACCCTTCTGGTACTTCCTGATCCGTCTCAGGTTCCTGGTTACAAGAGCAAAGAGCAGCGCGATGAGAGACCCGGCGGGAACAAATCGGTAACAGTTAATTTAATCAACTTTTGCATTTGACTTTCACGGGGAGTGAGGTGTCAGACGGCTCACTGAACAAGGTCCTGATAATTAATAACACCCTGCTAAAAGAAAAAAAAAAACAACTGCATTTGTAATTTTCACATTCGACACCGCACCTGGGAAGAAAGACGGGCTTCTGGGCGAGGTGCTCCCTCAGCTCAGGTGTGGTGGAATCTGGGTTCAAGTAGCGTCCGACGTAATCCGACCAACGCTGTGGACAAAATGAGATTTAACAGGAGAGAAAGCTTAGGGAGGCAGATGAGAAGCCCTGCATCTAACAACAGTATTACCAAAAGGTTGGCAATAGGTCCTTACTAGTGTTTCCACTCCAGCTGGGAAAGTGGACCCTCTTACTAGACAAAATGTAAAAAACGACAACTTTTACTTTGCAGTTATTCACCGTAGACGTCCTTCTCTCATATAATATGAAGAAATGATTAAAACCCCTCAAGAACCCAAAAAACACAACAACAAATCATAGAAAATATACCTCTGAGCTAAAAGTTGTCATCAATAACTGGAATTATACATCTTAACAATGAGATCTATGGTTTTTTTGTTTAAGTTCACACCTGGTTTCCACTTTAAAGGGGACATATTATGAAAAACAAACTAGTCCCCCCTCAGCTGAACCAGCTCAGAGAGTGAGGAAGGCAGACAGGTCCTGCATCGTCTCTGCAGCCCACCCTCTGGTAACATGGGGCTCCTACAGGCCGTTCAGATCCAGCTCCTGTCGTTACGTAACCACAGGAGTGATTTACAGAGGCCGTCCTCCTCTGAGTGAAACCTCTGAGAGGGGGCGTTCATCCCGCTAGGTGAAGCTCTCTGTTTCCGGCGGTAAGCTAGCGGTGTGTGGCGATGTGGTCGGTCAGAGCCGGACATGCAGACTGCTCTGTTGTTGGTTGTAAACACCAACACAAATGCCGATATTCTGTCCCAGCCCCAGAAGACCAGAGGAGACCGTTTCCTCCGCTGTTCGCCGTCAGACTCTGGGTCGTAGCTGTAGCGTACAGCTGCGGGCTGTTCGTCGGGAGCGGCAGCCATGTTGGATACCGGTCCTGCACCGCTCTGCACCCTCCCCCTCCATACGTCATTCAGGCAGCCAATCAGCGCAGCGCCTCATTATCATAGCCTCCCCGCCCACTCAGAACTCCACATAGATAATGAAGGTAGAGAGTGGGAGACTGCAGACCCTCCTCAGAGGCTGGACTTCAGAGGTTTTTGTTTTTAAGACATCCAGGACCTGTTTAAAACAGCTTTCAGCCATAATATGTCCCCTTTAAACATCTTTCTGAATGCAGTGAGACTGTGTTGTGAGAGGGATCCTGACTCACCGGGTCACCGCCACTTTCCCGCTTCCACTTCTACCATTTTTATTCTCACTTACGTTGCTGAAGACACCAATGACTGCGACATTACTGCTGTTGGTTCTCATGACACTGCTAAGTAGGATCCAATGGCATTTATCTTTTATTCTGAAAGCCTCAAATACCTCTGTGTTATAATGTATACTTCCAGCATTTATTTGAGCTGCGATTGTCAATGTTTTTGTGTTATGGGACAGAGCTGTTTGTTTTGATGGAGCAGGAAAGGCTACTGGGGTCCGGAGGGTTAATATGACAAGAGCAGCCGAATAAGACGAAACTAGCGTGGGAATTCACCTATTCTCCTAACTCTGCCACTTTCCAACCTTTACAGAGGCTCTATTTGAAAAAAAAAAAAAAAATCCCAAGTGGCTCATAAAATCTGTAAAAAATGGGAGTTTATGTATTTTGTTTACTCTTTGCTCACAAGCCAAACCTGAAAAAGCATCATTGTTCAGCGGCTTTAACAGTTTCCTACCTCAGCCTCCATGGGCTCGTCTGAGTTCTCCTCCTCCGTGTCGAGCAGCTCCACTGTGAGCTGCACCTGCCCCCTGTTCCTCAGAAACATCACCTGTGAAGGTGACAGACGGCGTAAAAAGAGAGTGTGAGATTACCTCAGAGGGCGGCGGATACGAAAATCGGGCGGCTGCAGCATCAGCATTTGCGGTTTGCTGCCTTTCGGACCGATTCTTCCCGCGAGTGTTAAATGAACACAAAAATGCAAAGAAAAACAACAAAACAACAACAACACAGAAATCGCCACTTCTCTTTTCCATCTGAGTGCACTTTCTTAAGCTTTTAAGTTTCAACTCATCATTTCTAAAACTGCACCGGTCATTTCTTTATCTCTTTCTGACAACGCTGGATGAACACGCGTGAACCCGGCAGGTTATCGGCTGTGAAATTAAACTCCCAAAGTGGGTCAAAAGGGAAATGTGCTTGTGGCAGGTGGCCTTAAAGGCCTTAAAGGGGGAGTTCAGAGTTTACTCTGAAAAAAACGAGCAAACGAGCAGCTACGGGCAGCTGGACGGTTTGTAAACCTTTAATTCTTCATTTCAGACTCTTGAGGAGCACGGCAACAGAGCCGACACCGGTGAGGGCAGCTTTCTCCGCCGTGCACAAGCAAAACCTGCGCTGCTCTCATAAACGGTTATAATACGAGGAGGCGCAGAGATGATTTATTGGTTGTGAACACACCAGAGAACAGAATTTATATTGGAAGAACAATATAAGAAATCCTCATAAGCTCAGCGGGATGTTTCGTCTCCCATATCTGGATTCATTCCAGGAAACACTCCTGCAGTCTCATTTTTAGTTCCTCTCTGTAAATGATCTTTAAGTTTGTGGCATCATCTCTGAAGCCTTCCAGTGACTGAACAAGCGTCACGTATTTACCTTGAAGCAGTTCTCATCCGACATGAGCTGCTCAGCTTTCCGCTGGTAGATGGCCTCTGCGGAGCTCCGTGAGGACTGGGTGGACATGGTTCCGCCGCTGGCGCCGTTGGCGGTCTCCGAGAGGTAGAGGTCCGTTACTTGGACGCAGATCTCGTCACTCACAATGTGCTGGAGCTGCACGGCGGCAAAGGAAGCGACAGGATGACTCTCGCGGTGCTAGACGGGCGTTAATGTGACAGGAGGCGAGAGAATAAAAGAGACGCTCACCTGCCGGACGATGCTTTGGATGAGCTTGTCCATCGTGAAGGCGATGTACGCGTGGATGGTGAACATTTCCCTCAGCGAGTCCTCGTACTGAGAGGCCTCCATGTTTCCGTCCAGGAGATTCCTAACCATCTCCAGGAAGGCTGAGTAGTAATCCTCCACCTCGATGTCCACTGCAGAGAAGAGATACGGTCAGAGCTCAGCTGGCTGAGTGGATCAGCGCGTGACACGACTTTGTTTTACTGTTTTACCAACTCCCGCTAAAGTGTGCGTGACGCATTTCACTCTTTTCCGCACAAGGGCAGTGAGACATTTGCGTCGGCACAGCGAAACGGGCCAGATGCTCTGGCTGCACCCTAATGGTGTTAAAAGGTTGTATATTGCGCTGGCTGCTGCTGCTGCTGCAGTGGAAATAAAGCCTCTGTTTATGAAATCAGCCGTCTCGTTCGTCAACCGAGCAGTCTGGGTTTATGAGCTACGAGCAAGGCTAAACTAGAGGAAACCTGTGCACGCTCATCTATAGTCTGGGGCCAAAAGTCGGGAAGGTGAAGCCTGCATATCGTGTTAGCGTTCAACCTCCGTGCACATGTCATTTGAGAGTGAATCTGTGTGTGTGATCCTGAAGCATGGTCACACAATTAAGTGGCTTTTCTCTTTTAAACTGATCGACACTCTCCTCATTCAGCGTCCGCTGTTTGGAGCGAGCCTGCAAACCTTTCTCAAAAAACTTTTTCTTGGATGAAGAGTGAACAGGAACTGTAAATGTCGTGTCAGAAAGCAGGAACGTGGCCCAGAACTCAGTGGAAACAGAGGATTTGTGCTCCGAAGCAACCGGTGCGGTTTAATTGACAACAGAGGAAAAACATGTGCAGCTCTGCCTGTTGTTACTCACTGGGCTCCTTCAGTCGCAGCTGGATGGCTGGATTGTCGTTCTTCTCCTTCTTCAGTCCCAGGACCTCCCTCTCCCAGTCCCGCTCCCGGACCTCTTCCTCGATCTGCCGCTCCGCCTGCCCGTACAGCCGCAGCAGGCGCGAGCACAACGTCTGGTGCAGCCGCAGGAAGATGTACCAGTTGTTGTTGACGTAGAAGAGGTTGTAGGCGTCGTCGCAGCCGCGGAGCTTCTGCGCCGCCGTGTTGCTGAACAGCAGCTTGGACTTGGAGGGGCTCCCGCTCCCGGGGACGCCGTTGTGCTTTTTGGAGGCGCCTTCCTCCAGATCCATCTCCTCTTCCTCCTCCTCCTCCTCCAGGTCGGAGAGCTCGCCCCGCTGGGAGAAGAGCATGTCCGGGATGAAATGGTAGATGATCTGCTTGATCTTATATTTGTCCTCCTTCTGAATGCTGGTTTGCCGCTTGACGTGGTGGATGATGAGCGCTGCTGCGTCCTCCAGGATCTGGCTGTCCTCGTACGCCAGCGTCAGGTGCGGGCCTGTGGGTGGAGTGGCGTTCTCCTCAGACGCCTGCTCCTGGCGCTGCACAGCAAGAACATTTCAAAGTCAACATTTTGGATGTTCTACAGTATCCTGACCATTCCTATTTGATACAGTTTGCTGAAGCAGCTTATCTTCTATAAAACATCACATTACAATGCTGAAAAAATGCTAATGATGACACATTCGGGTGTTTGACAGTATTTGGTGTCGGTGCAGGTGCAGGAGAAGAGAGAGAAGCACCTCATCATAAATGCTTTCGATTTCATTCAGCAGGGACTTGGATCGGAGCACTTTGGTGTCGTTCTGCTTGAAGTTGATGCCTTGATGGTCGAGAGACTTGAGGTAATACTTCTCGTTCTGCTCCCTCCAGATCTTGTTGAAGCCTCGCTGGGCTTCCCGCCACTCCTCCTCCTTCGTCTTTAGCCTGGCGAGGAGAGAAGGCGAAGTCAAGCCGCGCGTACGCACACGCGCGCACGACACCGGCCCGTGACGACGAAACGGATGAAAACACTGGCTTCTCTTAAAAATCCACTCACAGAAAGGCACATATTAAATCTCGGGAGCCATTTTTTTTTAAATCCACCTCTCCAACATCATATTGGCTTTTCCTCCCATGTGTGGATTAGAGGGTTTATATAAGATGTGGTTCATAACCTCGGTCTGGGCATTAAAAGAAGCTGCTGTACACACATTTACTGCACTATGTAAACAGAGAGCTTGTGAATCTCACACATCCCTGCCTTCTGGTTCCCAGCCACACTCTTAAAACGACAAGAGCGAACCTGAAACCCTCTCGTTAAACAAGAAATCTACTTTCTGTTTCTAAATAGGGTTCAAGCCATTAAAAACACCGGGGAGGTGATAGATAACATCCCTCAGTAGGTGATTCCCACCTCTTTAACACGATGGGGACAGAGACCGCGGGGTTCTTCTTCAGGCCGTCGATGATGTCGGGCGCCTTGTCTCCGTATATCCTCTGGATGGCCTTGCGGTGCACGACCTCCGAGGAGCCGCCCAGTGTGTTGTCCAATCGGAACTTGGCCTGCTCCTCCGCAGACAGCCGGGACAACTTCCGCTGCACCGTCTCCAGGACTCTGATGGTCGCCAGGTTGGTCTCCAGCACAACGTCCAACTGTGGGCCACAAAACGCAGCAGCTTTAAAATCCTTTAATGTGGGTTTCAGGACAAAGATTACAGTCCCGGAAGAAGAAAACTATAGAAATGAAATCACGGGATATCACTCCCGTGGCGACAGCAGCAGACATGATATGAACGTTTAGCGTTGCTCCTCACCTCAAAGCGCTCATCCTCGCATCTGTAGATATGCTCCTCGTACTGAGTCTTCTTCGAGCTAACAAACGTGGAGTCCTCAGACCAGGAGGGGAAGGAGACCCAGGTGTCGTTTAAGACCTAAAGAACGCGGCGACGTAGTTTTAGGCATCAAACCGTGTCTTGTTCCTACTGTCATGCAGCACTTTTGCACAGTTCTGCCAACATAATGTCCCCTTTTCCATAAAGATTTACAATAACAATGTACATTTTGTGATAAGAGTTTCATTAAACAGGCATTATTTATGACGGTTTCAAAACAGTTTTTAATCTAAGTGTTACGTTTCACAGCCGTACCTCTTTACAAAGCGGAGTTCTGCCGGTGCACTTGGGCTGCTGGTAGCTTTTGGGCAGGGCTCTGTAACTGGAGCCGAGCCTCTTACAGGAAGCATAATCAATCTCCATGGCGATGCCTTCGGTGGCCCGCTCCTTGGGGTATGTTTCGATGTGGGACATTTCCCGATATCCCAGGAAGTTTTTAAACCAGTTGAACAGCTCAGGGAATTTTCTGTTGGAGAAAATCATGTGTGATATATTCACGGCGCACTGCGAGGAATAAAAACAAACATGTCTGTAATTTGATCTTCGAGACAATGCAGTGCGTACCCTAAAAAGGGCAGGACCAGCTGCACGAGTTCAGCCCTTGAGATCACCTCCTGGTTGAAGATGACCAAGCACCTCAAGAAGTTGTCGTAGGCCTCTGCACTTCGCAAGGCTTTGCGCACCTGCAGCGAAGAATGAACGCAAGAGCGGCGGCCACTGTTTATGAACTTCGAACGGGCACGAACGTGATCATGAAATCAATATTAAAACAGTTCTGCTGTCTGCGCGATTATTATCCACAGTTTCATCCCTTCATTCGACAACCGTTTGCTTTCCGCATGGACAGAAACATAAAGCGCAGCACACTAAGAACTCACCTTTTCGAAGAACAGAGATTCAGTCCCGACTCCATGCTTGCTGGCCTCAGCCACCGATGAATCTTTCAAATTCAGTAACTTGGGCTTCTTCTGCGGCGTTGCCAAATTAGCAACGAGAGGGCGCAGGTACAAATATTAGAAAAGAAAACAAAACAATCAAACAACAGCAGATGTGAAAGAAAGACAGGATAAAAGGAAATGGGTAGATGTATTTACCTTGACAGGCGGCGTGGCCCCCGGGGTGGGATGACGGCGGATCTGGCAGCCGTTCTGATTGGGCCTCTGCTTGTTGTTGAGCTGCAGCTTTTTGGCAGTGCCGCCGTGGTCGTTCCGTACGGACTCTGCCTTCTCAGCTGTGGTCTTACTTAACAGCTACGGGGAGCGCACAACATCGATTAATATGTGTGTAAACAAGTGCGCTCTGATCAGCTCTGGAGCTTCAGAATAACAGACGCAGTGGGTCAGTTAACAGGGGACTGGACACCTGGTGATCCAACACTGCTACAGAAATGCAGCCTCAAGTATTAAAAATACACTATTTTATATTATTATAACAAAAATGTTTCAATAAGACGATCAAGAAACAACTATTTCCCTCTATATCTCCCACTTTAAGCAAAGATCACGACTCACCACTGAACTGTTGGCATCGGGAAGAAACTGCCCAAACTCTGAGAGCAGGTCCTCTTGGTTCTTGAAGAGTCGGGCCACCTGAGCGTACACCTCCTGCTCCGTCAGCGCCGGCGTGTAGTTCCCACCGGCCTCCTTGGCATTACGCTGCTCCTTCTGTTGCGAATGAACACAAGTTTACCGTAAAGTCGTCGCTTAAACCCAGAGGTATACGAGAAGTTACCAGGTCTCGAATTTGGCTGTTTCGATCGGAAAACTCGGGTCGGCCAGATTCTCTCCCTGCTTGCTAACCGTAACGAAACAGCCGAGACTCTGCGGTCTGTTTCGTCTGTCAGCTGCCGCGCCAAACATAAACAGCAGAGCGCTGGCTGACCGTAGCTCCCGTCGGGTCCTCTTAGTCAGAGCTGCAGGTAGCGTTAGCATTAGCAAACACCGAAGTTGTGCGTGAACGACTTGTATCCCTTTTCAGCGGCTTCAGTAGCTCTGGCTTTCGGTCTCTGACCACGTTACGCTAAGAGGTGATGAGTCACTGCACAGCCACGAGACCTAGTTGCTAATAATACGCCATATATTTCATTAAAGACAGTAAATTTTACACAAAACCTAACCATGAATTTGACGTTTTAGGACACAATAATACGAAGTTTCAGTTTCAGCTGGAGCCACTGACCTGGTACGTGTGGAGGATCTCCAGGAAGGCTTTGTAGATGTCGGGCTGGCCCTGGAAGCGGTTCTTGATCTTGTTGACGTAGTTGATGGCGTGGTTGAACTCCACGGGCTGGTTGTTCTGAATGGGGGGCCCGGCGGGGGTCCCGCTGAGTGGCGGGTGAAGCTGCATGGGTGGCGAGCGAGGAGAGGTGTACGCAGGGATGGACGGATTGCTCTGACTGCTCGGCGTCAGCGCCTGCGGCTGAAGAGGCTGAGCGAGGCGACATTGAAGGCTGAAGGTTATTACGCCCGCAGCAGTGATGGTGATGCATCACACAACACAAGAACTTTACCTCAACCGTAAACCCTGTAGATAAAAACAATTTGTGTTTGTGAAACTCACCTTGCTCATCTTGGCCGGCGTGGGCTGTGTCAGGAGGGGCGGAGTGGCGGTGGTTGCAGCCGGCGGGAGCTGAGCCGGGTGTTGAGTAGCTGCTCCTGTGATGGGGATGTTCTGCACCGAAATGCCATGAGGGGTGATGTGGTGGATCTGACCGGGCGTGGTCACGTTGACCAGGTCGTTGGTCTGGACCTCGATCTTGTAGCCCGGTGGCAGGAAGGTGTTAAAGCCCATGATGAGGTCGGGGTGACCTTTGAAGAGCTGCGACACTCTGCTGATGACCCCAGGGGTGTCGATGCTGAGGAAAAAAACACAGACAGAGACGTAATGGACTCAAATCCTCCCTGCTGTCACCCTGTAAGATACAAAACAACAAACCTCTTTCATTACAACAACACCAATAACTTAATAAACTTAATAAAAGTTTAATGAGCTTCAATTCTGCCCTTGATTGCAGGTTTTCTTATTCCTTCTCTTTGTGCCGTTTCAAAGTTTACCTGGGACATCCACGTAAACCCATGATGCACCTTAGCGAAACCTGAATACATAAAACCACATATTTCAGAAACTGCATGTCTGCTATGGTGGAACCGTGTATGCAGCTATGGGGCGTCTGTGTGAAACTACTAGTGCAGCAGCTCACAATAGTACATTAACAGCTTCAAGGAGGAAATTAGAGGAAGGTTTTAAACAGACGTAAACACAGCAAAACAATAAATATATAGAAACGCTCTGAGTGGCACGGTACTGCTACTAGCTGCTGAAAAACAAATCAAACTGTTCTTTATATGCTGTTCGTGGAGGAGGTATAAATGTTGTCGGGTCCTTTCCATTCACGTACATTTCTTCGTTCACAATTAAGTCACACATTGACAGATGCTGCTGCAACCGACTGGCGTCAACTACAACCGCGCCGTGGCTCAGAGTGCGTTGAAACGCCGCCGGCATGGTGGAGCATTAAGAGTTTTACCGAAGCGAGAGCAGCTCGTCCCCTCTGAACTCAAGATTGTTCTGAACAAGCGCCAACTCTCAGCTGCCATCTGTGATGAGGATGACGGAGCGGTCGTCCCCAGCAAACAGGGGCCGTGAAAATATGATAATTATTTTTATGGAGGCAAAAAAAAAAAACCTGCCATGACTTTCCCAGGATTAAAAGACCAGTCGAATCAGCGTTATTTAATAATGTGCCATGATGCTGTTGACTGCAGGAGTAAGGACTACAACGTTGGCTGACTTTGAAAGCGCATCCTGATAGCTCTCAATGTTTTTCCGTTTTTCCCGCCTCACCTTTGAGACTTGAACTCTTTCATTATATCCAGAAAGTCGTTGTAGACCTGAGGCTGGTTGCCAAACTGCAGTTTCACTTGGTCCAAGTAGGACAAAGCATCTTCCACCTTGGGGACAGAGAAGAGGAAAGTCACTTTCATCAATCTGCCAATCTGTTTTTCTTGCTCGCTCGTTTCTGGCAGCAGTGGCCTGATTCTGATTTAAAACAGCAAACACTGTTTGACGCTAAGAGAACAATAACTTCCAATATCACATATGTCTGCAGAGATTATTCTTAATTATATCCAGGGTGTTAAATAAATCATGAAATCTGAACTTATATGTTTCTCTTTTTTTTAATTATTATTAAATGATCATGTGACTGATGAAGAGAAGTATTCAGTTTGCAACTCTACACTGAATCGAGATGAAACATCTGCATAGTCTGATAGGACCACGGTTAAAAGGGAAATCTGAAACAGTAAGGAGCCGTCGAAGTAAAACGGGCAGCCCAACCTTGAGCCTCTGGAACTGCTGCTGGCCCTGTGCAGAGGCTTGAGGAGCGGCTGTGTGGCCGTGCCCTGACATCACTGAGGGCCCATGGGACTGGACTGCAGGACTGTGGTGATGGGATCCACCGTGCACGGCTGGGCTCGGAGTGTGCCCGTGCCCGCCGCTGTTCTGGGCCACGGTGGGAACCTGGAAAGAAGAAAAGGAGAAAAGGCCTTTTAAAAAGATGTTTGATGGTTAGTGCCGTGCGCTTGTCATAACATGAATAATCAGCTGAATCACCGCATACAATGAGTGTACAGCAGTTAAATGAAAAGAGGTTCAGCCTTTCTATGTGACAGGCACCACAAACTAAAAGGGGCTAAAATGACAGATATAAGCGACAAGTGACTTGGACCTGCTGTATTTGTCCTAGTTTGATCCCTGAAACACAGCAGGCTTAACACAAGTCTGCACAGCGTACCTGGTATCCCTGGGGGACGGAGTACTGGACGCCTGCTGTGGGCTGCATGTTGTCAGACACGGCCTCATACACAGCTGGGGCTGGAGCAGGGGCCAGGACACGATGCTGGAAAGCCTCCGCGTTGCCAGCCAGGCGCCGCTGCTGGGACGCAAAAACCGTTTCCTGTTCCTCCAGTCGGCGCTTCATTATGAACTCATACTCATAGGAGCTGAGAGACCTGGGAATAAAGAGCATATGGAGCATATTTCACACGGGCAGATCTCTGTCAAGTTATCAGAATCCATTAAACTGGCCTTTTGATTTCATTCAGTAATCCACTAAGGAACATATGGCACTCATTTTTTTCACTTCAGCTGTGAATTTATGGATTCAAACAGTGCCAGCAGGCCACTTCTGTTGTTTGGCATAGATATGGTCTCTGACTATATAACCAATGAAATATCCAATGCTTTTAGTAACGTGCCTGCGAGTTAACAAAGGTCAACTACTTGTATTGATTGACTAAACTGTGATAGCGCACGGCAGTTTTAGTCTTTGCTACAACTTTAGCATGTTTTTTTCCCCAAAGAATGCCGATGTTGCTAAAGATGACGTTTTGCAGAATAACCTCGGGTGCCTGAACTTTCTGATGTCCTGAGCCTCTTGAACTGCGCCTACCCCGGAGCTGTATACACAGGAGATGTGCTGTTCGACCCCAAATCTCAAGCTCCACACTGCTGCATACATAACAACACAGCAGCAGCGTCACCGCAGAGACGGTGGTGCAATATGGATGGAAAACAAGAAAACATTGTGTGTGTTAGTAGATCATGGGGAAGGTATGCAAGACAAAAAGCCCAGAGACAACACTGGACAACACTGACTTTATAAATGAACTGTCTCTTTTGTTTTATTTTGTGCATTTGTGCAAATGTGAAATCACTTTTATTTCATCAGTTAAATAAGATGCGGTTAAAGTGAAGACCTACTTTTATTGCCTTTAATATATTCCCTAGTTATGAAAAACAATTTCATTCGCTGCCTAAATCTGAATCAAATCTCAATAATCCGGATCAACAGAACTTGCAAAACTCCTACCAACACTTTAGGGTTTACATATGATAGAGGATAAGTGAATACTGCACAATGCTGCACCGCACTATCACGAAAAAGCTATTGCATTACCCACAATGCCTTTCTTATACCGTAAAAGGTGAGGTGAGTTAATGCGAGGCGCATCTTAAACGCATCTAAATGTTAACATGTACTGAATGTAAAACTTGCAGCCTCCGTAGCCAATGAAATACAGACAGCCTACGTCACCGGTGCAACAAACAGGTGCTGCTGTGGGAACGTGGGAGTCAGTCTGCCATTCACAACTTCCTCAAGACGGCAACAACTCCATAAGCATGTGAATGAATGGCGTTACCGTGAAACAACGCTTTAAAACTCGACCGGGGAATAATAAATTACGTTTTTTAAAACCCGAATACGGAGCAAAAGTGACACAATGACTGTCAAACCGAGCCGCACGGAGCCGTTCGCCCAACAAATCATCGCTCTTAACGGCTAAAGAAAGCGAGGCTGCATTATTTATAGACGCCTCAGCTTCATTTAGTGTAGTAACGTTACGGTCGCGTGGAGGCGAATTACGGTTTTGTGTTTGCTACATGCTAGCAGCCGTTAGCCGACAACAGCGAATCAACCATCCCCTTTATGGCCTGGCAACACAAGCACCGACCTCGAGTTACAGCACGACGCTTTCCCCCCACGCCCGCCATTTAGAGCGTGGCGCAGGAGTGCAGCAAATTACACTCCATTTCAAGCAGGTAAGCACGAAAAGTAGCTGACTTGCTTACCGCCTGGCTGTCTATCCACCTTAAAAGTGTTTAAAGCGGGTTTTTGTGTCTATTGACTACGCCGAGAACTTGTTTTGTCGTCAGGAACTGTGAGCTGCCAGTTAGCTGATAGCTAATGTAAACAACATGAGTAGCCCGACACCGAGCACTGTTCAGAGGCTAGCAGTGAAGCACATGCAGCTAACCGTTAGCGATCTGGGTTCGCTAGAGCTAAACAGGCTAGCGATCATTAGCTGTCGATTTGTTGGAGGACTCATATCTGGTGTAATTACTAGTAAATGACATGCAAAGAAACGTCGATCCCCCGTGTGGTTTACTTAAAACGTCCGCTAACGGCAGGCAGGCAGCTAGCTGAGTTAGCTTGCTGAATGAACTCACCCCGCTCCTAAATAGTAAGCTGAAGATCCCAAATGATGCTTTGATAATCCGTTATTTGTGGGTTGACCGCTACCCCTCTGGCTGCGAAGTATGCGCTAAAAGCAACTGATCAGTGGCGTGTGATTTTCTTTTTTTAAATAAACAATACAAGCTGTAGGCTGCAAAGTGAAAATCTCCCCGAGAGAGGAAAACAATCTCCGTTCGGTTAGCTGTGAACGGAGGCGGGGTTTTCAGATATAGTCCCGCCCTCCGATGTACGCTATTGGTCAATTCGTTCGGATGGGCGTGGTAACAGCGCTGGGTTGTGAAACTGAACTGTCAATCAAGGGCTTTATCGCAGCATAACCAAGCACGCCCATTTTGACTTGAAGCGCGACAATGCCAGCAGTGAGAAGACTCCCGCTTGTATTACTGTACGACGGTATGACATTGTAGGTGACTGTATGACTGCAGTGCAACAGCCCGTGCAATGTAAACGTGTTCTCATGTCTTTATACTTATTGTTTACACTATTTAAGAACTGTGCATTGATCTTTTACTGATCCGGCAGGACAATATCTTCATAATTCCGAGAATGCATTCAAATCTGACAGCACACAATATTGATTATAAAGGATTGATACATACACAAAAAAATGACTGGGAAAAAAATACACATTGTGTGTTCTCCCCCACTACACACACACTGTGTTTTAATAACAATAGTAATAGCTAATAATTGTAGTCAGACCAATGTAATCGTTGTGTATTGCTTAACTATTCCCTCTGACAGTGGCGCATCAGGCATCAATCTGTTTTATTTAACACTGAAAATCTCAGTGAAGAAAAAAATTACAATACACATGTGCAATCTATGACGCTGATTTTATATATTTGTCGCTGAATAAATACTGTTGCTTTTTAAAACCGCTCCGACTATTGTGACTTCTCTTTTTCTCTTCTTTTCTTGCACTGTGCATATCAAAACACACTTGTATATCCATGCCTAGTTTGGGAATACACGTTTTCTCCAAGTTTCACATCGAGTACTGTGCCCACAGCACAAAATAAGATATATGTATAACTTCAAAACGTATTGCATAAAGTTTAACACCACACCTAGTTCTACTTTGCCTGCTACATGCTATGTCGGTCTGTGGTAACACGAAACAACTCTATTTAGGAAGGTAATGCAATCTAAACTAAAAAGCACTAAGGCGATGGTCACACGATTGCGCAATAATGCACTGCGCTCTAGTAGTGCAGATTCCCAAACGACGTTTTAGCGAGTCAGTTTGTGACTTAATGAAAAAATAACCGAGACACGGTAGAAATGGGACTGTGGGGGATCCGTGGTGGCTACCCTGTCCCCGATTCAGCCCACCTGCACGTAGATTCATGTTACGGGTAACACTCGCCTGCCATACTGATACAGCATAATGCAAAGTATCGACTAGACTTGCACTGATCATATATGGCAAATTACCCCGAGCTATCACCGTATATCTTCAGAGTTAAAGCGTCCTATCTTTTTCGTGTATTGCGCTCTACCTATAGAACTATCTACTTCCTGGAGTTTGGAAACACGTGACTCTGTAGGAGGGATTCTGTCGCTGCACCCGTGTCCCTCCCCTTTGTGGACATTTCAGCCAATCAGTGCAAGCAACCGTCATTACAAATCCCAAAAAGGTGGAACTTCCAAAATAAACCATCGCCCACGACAGGCGGAGCTGCAACACCAGCCCGGGATTCCTCCTTCCAGCCCGGGCGGAGGATTCAGCAGCAACCGTAGGCTGCAGCGCACACACACTCACACGAACACACATACACGTACATAGTAGCCTACTCCACTACCACGTCTGGTTTCCCCCCACATAATTCCGTGCGTCTTTGCAAAAGATACGCTGCAAACCAAAACCAACATCTGACAAACAATACATCGAGTGATTTAGACGCACCATATATACGCGAGTGTTTTTTCTGCTTTAACGAGTATGTTGGGTTTTTTTCAAGTTTTGTGCAAAAGCATGCAAGACAACGCAGTGCGGGCTGTGGAGATCCCCACAGCACCGAGCTACAGGGTGAGGAGGATCGGCCAGCCCGTGCACTCGGCGTCGGTCGACGTGGGTATTTGCAGTCTACAAACAAAAGGTTCACGGCACTAAAACGCATCATCTGGTAATTGACGCTTTGCGTGAACGCTGGCGGGGCACGGTGGAGTCGGGCCTAGGCGGCGAGCAATGCATCTTTGAGCGGGCGGCAAGAGCCGATCGGGTTGTCCTTACTAAACAATGCCAAAGTCAAACGAAACGGGAACTACGGCGTCGCTTTATGGAAACCTCGGCACGGCGGAGCCACGCCATTCCCCGCGTTACACCCCCCTAACAAAAAAAAAACGCAATCGAGCAGCCCTATTTTTTTCCCGCAGAAAGGACGACCGCACTCTTAACAAATCATATTCTTTGTTTACTTCAGTAGTCGGGAGTAAAATGTCTAACCTGTCTCACCACAACAACTCCCTCCCCCCTACAGATCCGTTGGCGTTACATGCTCGCACAACGCTGCAGACAAAATGTTTCGACTTGCAGACAGCGGGATGCCTCCGATTATCACCGCACGGACCCGAGCAGAGGGGGAGGACAGACTGTTTACTAGCCGACAAAATGACGTCCTGCAGATTTGGCCATCTACCACGTTATGTTTCTGCCTATTCTGTAGCCGTTTACGACCATTAAAAAAAAGCCCCCCTTTCAATTCATCTGAGCGCACAAAAGGCGCGACTGGCCACCAAACGCTCCCCGAACCCGAAATAAACACCGTTCACGCGTCAAAGCAGCAAAACTGTTGATATTATTGAGTTTAACCAGCTGTTACATACCCAGGAAAAAGACTCCTTACTCCGGATTCGTGTTTGTAACAAAATAGTTGGAGACGCCCCCCTCCGTTGGCATTGGCGCACACTACAATACACGTCATTTTATTTTGAATATCACCCGCTAAAACCGAGGAAGCGTCACCGAGGCAGCGGCGGTGTCTCCATTTGAGCAAAACTGTGCAGGCGATGACTAGCGTCCAAACCCATGATATTTACCGTGGGAGAAAACGACTGGGGGCAAGCGGGGGAAAGTAATGAAGTACTTGTGTACTCAAATACTTCTTCTGCTCCACTGTGTTTTTTAGTCCACTGTGTATTTTTGGACAGCTCCAGTTACCTGTTACTCTGCAGGTTAAGCTTTTACCTTCAAATCACATGATAAACAAATAAAAATATGATGCATTGTTATTATTAAACCTCTCAGCGATATATACCTATATAAGAAGATTAAGTTAAGCCCTACAGCATAGGCCTGCATCATTTAAATGACGCCATTGTGTAAATGAATCAGAAATAACCCAATTAGATATCTAATCATATAAGAAAATCAGCCCTTATTGGTCGCTAGAGGAGGATATTTAGCTGCAAGGACAGAAATAAACACAGATAAACTGAGAAAGTAAGAAAATAGCAAAAGTTATATAAAACTAAATAAGAATAAAAACACTATTATTAAAGCAATATAACAACAATGAAAACAAAATTACAAGTTAGAAGTGAGCAAAGTAGGTAAGTATGATTAAGTAATTATTAAATATAACACTTGTTACATGTAGTAGATATAATATATAATGTTTAAAGCGGTTTGAAGTGGACCATTCTGTATTAGAAGTGATTGTGCCTTGATTTTAATAAGATTACAATAAGGGTTTTTTTCTAATATTTTGCTTATATTTAAAACTTGTTGTCAAATAAATAACTTTTCCTCCAACAATGTGTTTGTATTTATTTTTTCCCCCCCCAAATTATTGCCAACATAGGCATGAGGAGAAAATCTGTCAGCTCAGAGGGAGCATTGCTCCTCAGCCCATCTATCCTGTCCTACATACACCAGTAATTGATATGAAAAATAGTGTATATGTTAAATAACTGTGTCATTGGCTTGTATTGTTATTTCTAACACAATTACACATTTTTCTATTCTATTTTTTGTTTTTTATTCTAATTTATTTGTATTTTATAATTTCATAGCAGTCCCCTCTGCTATAACCTTTCCATAATAAGCTTTCCTGTAGGAGCCTCAAACTGTTATGGTAGCAGGCGATACTCCACAGATGCAAACAGTGAAAACGCATAAAAAATACACACATTAACACTGAAAACACGTTTGTAGACTTTGCTTTAGATTTATTTTATTTTTTATCGCCTTAGATTCTTTGCTGGGGCAGCACAATATTTAAAATAAAAATTGCCTACTTCTGTGGAAGCTGATTTGATGAACTGTCTTTTGAGGACTAAACCTATTTACGCACAAAGGTTAGTAAATCCGCCCTCAAGGACTCTGATTTCATACCTGATGGAGCTTCTCTATCTCTGCAGACCTTGATCTTGGATTACTTTTCCGGAAAATGTCTCTGCAGATCCCAAACTTTTGTTTAATGGAGGGAGACTTGTACTGATTTGCACATGATCGATGAAATACTTCTGTTCCAGCTCGACCTTTTGATATTCCTAATTACAAATCCTGAAAACTGAAGGATTCACAAGCCATTCATCAAACTTTCTGGCTTTCTTTGTGGACCTGGTCCTGCATGGACGCTGAGCAGGTGCAGCAAAATTAATGATTCTTGTTTGAAAGTTTGTTTTTTGGTTTCAGCACCCTTGTTTGGTGCAGTAACACGGGTGATTTGAAGTCTTCTGTGTCAAATGGAGCATTCTTGTCATTGCTTAGTCTGTGATCATATCTCCAGGGTTAGGAGTCAGGGCTTTTGGTGAAGTGACACGTATAATACAGCAATACTGTCATGTCATTTAATAACAAATAGGTATGAGACCAATGTTAAATGGAAAAAAAAACATGCATACACTGAATCCAGCTCTCAGTTAGCTTAACTGCTGCAATATAACAATAATTTGCCCCGAGGACGTCATACCACACCCCAAAATAAGCATTGTTCAGGGAGGAAAACTCACACTCTGCTGATCTCAGCTCCCAGCATGCTTCACATTTGCAGCATTTCAACGCACTGAGAGCACACATCATCTTGTGGGTATTCCCCTTGCAGTGCTGTCGCTCGCACTGCTCACTTTGGCGAGATGGCAAACCCCACAGTCTCACTAAATCCACTGCGTTTGTCGGGTGCAGGCAGCAGTTTAGTGGTACTGCAACCGCCATCTCTGTATTTTAAGAGAAAAGTGATGTTTTGGACCTTCAGCTGTCTGCTGAGATGAATAGGTACCTCGCTTTGTAATGAGAGCTGAATTTGGTTTAGGGTAGAGTCACTGTAGGACTACTCAAAGCTTGAACTCCACTGTCTCAGCTGTACATCTGCACAGAGCCTGACTTTAAATCGCATGAATCACATACACCAATCTGTGACCCCTCCACCCTACATGGAATCATCCCGGTATATTATATTTATTTCCTCACTCATTCACTAATATTCAGGTTTTTGTAATCGTGTGGATGTTAACTGTGTCTACACAAAAGGACTAACTTAAATATCCCACTGATGTAATTCTTTAAACCTGATTTGTTTTGCTTTTTTGGTCATTTTGGAGCTTTAATCTTTTCAATGTCATCACATAATCACCTTATAAAACCGTCATGGTGAATGTAAACAGCTGCCTATTCACACCACCAGTCCAGTCCAGTACCGACTCTCCTTTTAGCTTTGTTTTGGTCTCCATTAACATTTTGGGGAAACATGCGCCTGGCTGTGAAGTGTGAGAACCAAAACCGTAAAGCTGCTGGCTGTAAAACCAGAAGCACCTGGAGGACGCAGACATCACAGCCATGCCTTTCACAAATTATAGACTGACTCTGTGTTAATATACAGAAGTCGATTGGTGCAGCTCTATAATTCCAGATTAAAACATACAACCTGGTTCATACATTGGTCATCTTGCACCACCTGCTCCCTTTGGCTTTTGCTGTCAAGACTTTAAATCCAAATTCCTATCTTTATGTTATTTACAGTTTAAAATTTTTTCCGTCTTGCTGAGAAGTGAGTCCCAATAACGTCTTAACAAGTGTGTGATAACCTCCAAACTGCTAAACTGTATTTGCCAAATCAACAAACTCCTGATTGTAACACGTGAAACATTACATCCCCCGTGACACTGCAGGTCAGCTCTACTGAATCAGCTTAGTATGTCATAAAAAAAAACACAGCTTTACAGACTTATATGTTGACATAGTTTGTATTTAATACAGTATAGCTTGATTCAATAGTCATACGAATGATAAAAGTAATAGGTTATAATAAAACAAATATAAAATTAATGTAGATAACTGTATATCCTGGGCAATCGTATGAAAACAGTTGTTGCATACAATAGAAAAATAAAACAGGGCACACTTTGCGTCCGCCATTGAAAGGAAAAACAAGTCTAAAATCAGAGTGCATGAGGATGGCAGACTTAAAAAAAACAAAAAACAAAAAACGCTTCACTACAAGCAAATTCAATATGAATTCTGTAGTAAAGAACACATTGTTTTCACTTTTTTTTCCCACCTGGCAAGAACATAATGCAACGTATGACACAGACACTCAGTTTTTGTACATGTACTCTCTGATAATGGCAAGATACTGGGACCAGATGAAAGCACTGACTACAACCACAGTCCGTAGAACTTAACACAGTTATAGTGAAAATATACTTCAGGCAAAACTTCTCACTCTCAAGTGCTCAAGAAGGACTTTAAAGGGCGCAGGCACAGATTCGTGCACGCTTATTCAGCTACTCTGTCAATAAAATCCTCGATTTGTCCCAATAAAGCTCTATGCAGAGGTTTACAGCAAGTCCAAACTGTCACTAGACGTTTTATATTTACGCATGACTGGATTTAACAATAACACTCAAGTTATCCCAGCATCACATGTAGGCCTACAGAATTACTAGTGAGTTTTATTTGTCAGCCCATCCTATCGCCATGACGACTAATCTCAGAGCACATTGGGAATAGTTTATTTAAAAGTGCTAAGACCGTGATCTGTGTAAAAAAAAAAAAAAAAAAAAAAAAAGTATTGCACTACTCATGAGGTCTTAACTGATGACTTCCACGGATGTACACAGATGTATGTGCGCTTCAGTGGCGGAGTCACTGCAGACTGCTCTAAACGTGTGCGTGTGCATGTGTGTGTTGGCGCTTAGCAATACATTCCCGCAATCACTAAAGCACGATGGCACTGCTAGTGAGCAAAGGCGGCCAGACACTGGTCACTGTCTGTACTGCAAGTCAGGAAATCTTTAATGTTCAGTGGACGCCACTGGAAAACAAAAGAGAACAAAGACCTAAATAGGAATGTGCATTGGCAGAAGTTTAATGAGTGATCACTGTGGAGTTTATAGCCTGATCAATCTGGATGTGCTTTACTCCTCTCTATTGACATTCAGGTATTTAACTGAGGCAGAGGAGGATGGATCATGCAACCTCAAAAGGAATAAACGACAACTTCTTGGCAAAAGACTTTCTGACTATACAAGTTGGGCAGTTTCACCTCCTTGTGTTCTGTATGATACTCCTGAGACTACGCAGAACCAGCTCGTACCATCCTCGTGACGTATGCAATATGCTGAAAATGCACTACAGTGGCCCAAACCTTTCCTGTGCACAGGAGGTGTAAAAACTGACCTAACTTACCTTCGAACTATTGTTGCATGGCAGCGGAGATCAAGCGCTCCGCTCAGAATAAAAACGTTGTGTTGTTAAAGGATCATTTCACCCCCGAATTAAAATTGCGTCACTTCATCCTCATGTCATTTCAAACTCCAATAAAGACAGTTTGTACATGAAAATCTTGGAAGTTAGTCCCTGTAGCTCCATCTCAGCTCTTTTTAAAATTAAGATTAGCGCTTGCTTCATGCATCTGAGTGAACTCTTGACCGTGTGCAGTATTTATGCCTGAGACAGCAAGCGGCCATGTTATCTTTAGCATTAGTGGATAATTGGACTTAAATACAATTAAAGATCTTTAGTGGAGCTTTAACTGATATGGGACAAACAGATCACAATTTTTATTTACAGGTGAACTAGTCCTTTAAAAAGGTCCCCTAAACCGTTGATTCAATGCGATCGATAGATAGATGAAAAGGTAATCGAACGTTATCTCGATCACGTCGCCCAATGTGCCTGACCACAGGCCACTAAACTGCACAACACAAGAGCAGTTTGTTCACGCTGCCACGCGGCCTCGCAGACATATTCAGCAAGAAACAAAATGTCACATTGTTGGAAGCGAGAATGTTATCACATTGAAACATTGTAATGTCAACTATTGAGCCTTTTCTTGTCACCATCTCGTCTCCGTCTGGCTTGCAAATGAGGAATGGCCAAAAGACGGCTTCGGTGAGGACATTAAACCATCCCGGGCTCACTAATTGGTCACACAACACAGCTTGGGGTTAACAGATTGACTGCAGAGATCTAGGGACTGGTTTGGGATGTCAGGACTAAAGCTCACTGATTGGATGGGAGCAGGCCCTGCCTTTGAGCGTGCTCCAAAATGGCATTGTAGCAGAAGTAGTACTGGTCCGGGGTTTGAATGCTGAAGGCCCTCTGTGTTCTCATGCGTCGCACCGTCTGGCAAACATTAAGAGAGCCTACGTCCTGCAGCTGGGACAGACAGATGTCCAGGGCACAGAAGGTACCTGCCAACCACAGGACTCGTTAGCAGGGACACTTTAAAACACGGGATTGTTGACAGTGAAGCGCAACCGTTAATGCAGCTTTAAAATCGAGGATTTTCGTGTGTACACTGGCTCTAAAGCTCAAAGTCTCACCTGTTCTCCCAATCCCTGCACTGCAGTGGACCACCATCGGAGGTCCCTGTGGGTGGCCCGTCCACTGGAGTCCCAAAGCCTTCACCATTTTCCTCTGTTGTCTCTTCACAGCTCCCAGGAAGTCAATGAGGGTCACTGCTGAGGTGGGAACGCCATAGTCGGGCCAGCTGAGGTACTGGAAATGACTCACTTGTCGCTGTTCACATGTCTGAAGGGAAACAAACAATTTAAGTTAAAAGGCTTGTTCGACATTTGAAAATTGCTTTGTGATTTTGAAAATACGGTTTGACACAAAGAATATTTCAATATTTTGTTTTCCTGCTTAGAGTTAAATCAGAAAGTCAATAAACTATGTAACCCTCATTTCTTTGTCTATGTCTGTATACAGTGAGAGCACCGAACACATTATCATTCTAGTGTATAAACACACACTCTGGCTCATTTGTATTTCTTTAAATCCCAATCCTCTTGAGTGGCACTGAGTGATGGTGCTCTGTGCTGGTCACAGGAAACTTTTTGGGTTGAACATTTGCACGTAGGGACCTAAGCATGGTCAATAAAATGCTAAATGCTCGCAACAGGAAGGTAACAGCTGCTGGCCTGTTCATACGTTTGTACCGCTCGTTTGGGTAATTTGCCATTATCGGTGTGAAGGTTGCTAAGATTGGAAAACAAGGGGGAAAGATAGCATAGCTCTGAGCAAAGGTAAAAAAAAACATTAAATTGAAACGGGGACTTCCTGAAGTCATTGCTGGCTTCCTGGCAACGTTTTGATGACGGCAAGATGCCATGAAGCCACTGCACCTGGTCAAGAACTCGTTCCAATGGGGCTCAGGAATGAGAAGGATGTCTGGGCTACATTACTTATCCTGCTTTCATCAAAACTCAGACAAAGAGGGGAAAGTGGATCTCAGTTGCACTTGGTTGGCAGGAACTTCTCAACTTGTCCGTAGACAAATTGAGTATTATTGCTGCACGAACAACCTTCTAGGTCTGCAGTCCCCCGATGGGATACGCATACTCGCAGTGGTGCATGGCTGTACCTCAGTGTTGTGCAGTTCGAGGGTGGTGTGGTTGTAGTGGGTGTGGTGGTCGACCCTCTGGTTAACCACTGCCATGTGGCCGTACACCTCCTGCCCTCCTTCTTCCAGAGGCCAATACTGTCCACACTTCCTCCGACTGCCCTCGTCTGTCCTGCAGCATGGAAACACACTCGATCACATGAATTCAAATAACAGGTGTGATTCTGACCAAACCGTAGGAAGGAGAGACCTGTGCCTTTTTGACTAAAGAAAAAAAAAAAAACCCAAGTCAACTTACCTGGTTGTCATGACGATAACAAGCACGTTTTGTTCCCAGACCATTCTCCAGAAATCACCGTAGGTCTTTTCCAGCGGTCCTACACAGTTTGACAGAGGATTCGGTGCAGTCAGTGATCAGTATAATGAAACATGATCTTTTGATTGTGTGGAACAGCAGCTTGACGAGCAACACTTGTACCCCCTCAGTGTGTACTGCTGCGCATACGTCCAATACGTGTGTGTCCTCCACCTTATTCTGCCATTCAAATGACATCCTGCCTATCTGATCTGGCTCCTGTCAAACTCAATAACGGTGATCCCTGTAATATCAGGACACTGCAGTGCTCAGTATTTGTACCTGCCTCTCTTAATACATTCTAACATCTGTGCTCAAAGGGATCAATACTAAAATATGTGCATACACAATGAGCTGATATCCCACACAGTACTGTAAATTATATCTATATCTATGTATGTATCAATTCTTCCCACCATCACATAATGCACTGGCATTTATGGCTGCACACTCATGGTTTATGTTCTGTTATGCTTAACATATAATCTTTAAATGCTCTTCAGTTAACTTTGTTATGCCACAAGGTTCAGTGCTTGGTCCACTATGATTGACCATTTAAATCTTGTGTGGATGTGGAAGTTTTCAGGACACACAAACCGATATTTCCATACAAAGAGGTGCCACCGCATTGTTACGGTGTCTCTGCTGTTCCCTAACATACTAGCTAAAACTGTCGTGGGTTAGCAGACAGAGTTAGGTTGCAGTATCACCAGCAGGGCCAGAGTTACAGGCTGTTATGTGACATCTTGTGCTAGCAGGTCTGAAATCCTGCCTTTGTGTATTTTTGCCCTGTCACCATGGAATTCAAACTGTACCAGAGAGCAAATATAAAACCCTGGGTCAAACTTAAGCTTTATGCAGCGGATCATCAGGGGGTATCCACTGAACATGAACAGCAGCCTGAGCAGTTGCACCGCTGCAGTGATAAAGAATGAAGTCTGTGCGTCAGGTCGGGGGCATGCTGGTTGTTTTTGTGAATTCATCTCCCTAGATCAGACCGTCAAAAGAGAACTATCCAGAAAGTTCTGAGGTGTATCAGTGAGGGGAATTTGGCACCAACTACCTGAAATGTGTGCGATGGCGCTTTGGTCGTCCATTATTATGGCGCAAGGCATTAAAATGGGAGTTTTGGCTTCATCAACACCATCATGTCCCTACAGGCCCTGCCTGTTCGCTCACGTCTCTGAACTGAAGTTCAAGCTCAAGGGTCGCCATTTTGACACAGCGTGGTCCAGAGGATATCGCAGATGGCGCTTTTCAAGGTCACATAACATGACTTTAAGTGAGCAATCCAAGCATGACAGCAGTGCAGTGTATCGCTGCATAAGGGCCTACTTTGAAGGGGATGGAAGCCAAATTTAAATACGGGTTCTGCTTTTTATAGATACAGTTATACTGTTACACAGCAAAATGTGATGGCGCCTCATACTGTGCCCTTTTAGCTTTATGATCATTAATTACATTTGTGATTAAAATATCTCATATAGTGGTCACATATGTGTTGTATCCATCTACAAACACAAATGAGCGCTTTAGTATCCAAAGAGCACTAACTGTTGTCATACCTTGAGTACCAATGTATGCATTCTTCTGTTTGTAGCCGTCCATGAAGCTTGCATTGATGTAGTCTGATCTCTGCAGGAACAACAAAGCTTTGTTATGAGGATGGCAGTAACCCTTGAGACTGTACAGTGAAGTGGTCCACAGTAGTCAATCATTGTAAATACAACAGAATGAAAATACTTTGGTAACACTCTTTCTCAGGCTGGACAAATGCCAGCCAGCTTATAAAGCAGAATACTGGCAGCGTGGCAGCCGCTCAAAGTGCCGAAGCTTGGCCCATTTGTTGGCAGCTTCGAATGACCATGAATGGGAACTGGCAGTGTTTTACTTATTATATGAATGTGATGTTATTAAAAAAAAAAAAAAAAAAAAGCATCAACCTCGTTCCTCCTGGCTTTCAAACGAACTCTTGTTTGATCAAGGCACAGCACATCTCCATAGCGGTTCTTCTCCTGATTGTAGGCTGCTCTGTAGACAAATAAAACCAAAGATTACCAGCGACACTGAGCCAATCTACAAACAGGTAACACGATCTCCAAGGTTTGAATCATTTAATGCCCCTTACAATTTCCCAAAGCAGCATATTTAAGTGTATTGTTTTAAATGGGAGGTAGTCCAAATTCCAAATATACTCTCTTCAGTATCAAACATGAAAAAGACACCTTACATCACATCAAATGCTCACATTGGAGATGCCGAAACCATCAAATCGCTGCCATTTTAGCGTCAAAAAACTAATTAAAATGATTAGTTAATTAATAATAAAATTCTCAGAGGTTAATTTTCTAATAAATGACCCATTAAATGATGATTTTGATCATGTTTTTGTCTCTTAAAGCTAGCAGTGTGAACTAATAACGAACTAGTCTTCTGACAGTTTGGGCTGCAAATGATTCCGTCTGTGTTTCGTTCTTAGCACGTTTACAGTATACTGCATGTCTGAAGCTGTGGACTCACTGTGCACAGTGAAAGGTTCCAGGCGGCGGTTCTTTGCGGAGTTCCTCATACTCCTGATGGATGCCGGAGCGCTGAAGCCGGCCGAGCTGCACCAGCAGCTCCTGTGGGCGCATGGACTCAGGTCCGGGGACGTGGATGGAGGCGTCTTCCACTGGGATGCCCACAAGCTCATCCACTGGGTCTACACAGCCGTTCTGGCCCGCCAGTAGCTGCTGGTTCCAGCTGTATGCGTCCAGAGGCAGCAAGCCACCGAGGTGCTGGGGGAGACAGTCTCTGGGGAGGTGCTGGCGCAGGTCAGCCATTTTCACCATCTGAACCTGGAGATGGAAGAGAAAGTGATGGACCGGACCCAGTGAAGGTGAATTTCAGGTGTGTTCTAGTGCTCACATTAAATAAGATCTGAATACATTGACGTGTTATAAGTCATTTTTGGCATCATTAGGTTGAGCTGCTGTCATCAGTATTTGTTTGTTAACAGGATTTCCAGTAAACCATCAGGTGACTCGGTCTCTGCACAAGTCCATACTAATGAAATTCATCAGGGACAGTAATGTGGCAGGCCGATCGACCCCGGTGATTCAAGCATTAGCATCCCGGGGACACGTGAGGCAGCAGGGCGGATTAGTGGTTAGACAGAACCCCCTAATCAAATGATCACTTGCTACACTCAATGACAGTGAATTGCTTACTCATCCATTGTATACCACTCCAGATGAATTAAACAGATTTTTAAAGTCTTGATAAAGTATCATAATTAACACGAAGCAAGAAATAGACGCTAAGCAACAAGCTCCTCCATTTACCCTCTCTCTAAGTTTCTCCTTGAGGAGCAGGCTGAGCAGATTGTAGGGCACTCGAAACCAAACAGGGGCCCCGACGATCAGCACCTTCTTCAGCCTGGCAGGGAATGCCCCCTGGTGGAGAGACGACAGGACAACTTGTTAAAAACTACAATTTAAAAAAAAAATAATCACAGATTCCTCTTTTAAAGTAATGGTTGAGACGATAATGCGCTAGTTTGTTGGGTTTAAAATAAAGTGGGAAAGACAAGTTGACACTGACCTCACAAGCTCACGCTGTTTCAATCATTTATATCTTAACAAACATATCTTGAGGGCAATCTAAACACACATGACAATGCTTTCTCAACCCTGTGTTGTCTTATTCTTCAGCATATATTAACTGCATTTTATGAGCACAGCTCAGCCATTGCAGTCAATCAATATGAGGGCAAGACTGCGCGCCGTTGATAAGCGTCTGTGTTATTGACTTCAGACGACACACTCCTTAAAGCACAAATCACTTAGATGTAGGCACAGTTGCAGGTACCTGCCAAAATAAGCGCCGCTCCTGAGTATTAAATGGCCACCGTGTATGGATTAAATCATTCTTAAACTTGCTGGGGGAGACATTTATTTTGCCCACCCCCCGGGCACTAAATTCCTCAAAGACACCAACACCATTTTAATCCATCTGCTTCTTCGCAGGACGGAGGACCTAACTCCAGAGTTATGTATTAACCTCCACCCTGAAAGGAGTGAATGATTTTCGACAATGCCAGAAAGTTCACCCGGCCTCCTTTATGTAGCAGTGCTAACAATAAGTACATCTACATATAACCCTGTGAGTACCATTGATATCATTTCATCAGATCTTTCCGTTCTTTCGGCATTTAGTGTAAGTGTTCAAAAACAGGAGAAACGCAGCACTTTAAATCCCAACCTTGAGCAAGTTGAGGATCTTTTTGCTCAGGTCCAGCTCAAAGTTTGTGTAGTTGGAGCCAGCCATGTCGTAGATGAACACCAGGCCATTCCTCTGGGTCTCAAAGCTGTGGGCAAACACAAGCAAGCTAATGTTGTTAAGAGCAAGCCTGCCCCCAGTACAGTGAATAAACAGCATGCATAGTTTCTACGGAAGATTGCACGAGCTATTTTTAATAATCACATTTTGTACAACACGATTCCCTTGAGGAAAACTAGCCCACTTGGAGACCAGTTGGGGAATGTATTTGGTTTTTAGATTAAGTAAAATGCTGCAACACTTCCAGTTTTGTTTCACATTCTACCCAAAAACCAAAGTCCTTACCTTTCCACGGCCCGATCCAGGAGGTAGAAGAGGGCCTGAAGCACCACGTGGTTGCCTGTCTTGTTTGGGTGATGTAGTTTGGCCGTGTACAAGGCAATGGAGGCCCCCGAGGGGTCACGCACACTCTGGAATACACAAAACTAAGAGGTTACACCGGCGTTCAAGCTTGTGCGGCAAGTTAACCTCCTGTTGGCAAACAACTGGAAACTGAATGGAACAATATGAGTTCTGGGTTAAAGGCGGAGGAAACTGAGCACATTTACGGTAAAAAAACAGGAAACTGAGTGTTGCGTTTGCATTCTGAAGGTATTTTTCTGCATAAAAAAAAAAAAAAACCATGAATTCGCCATGTGATGAAAAGGAAGCTGTGCACAAAAATGATGGATGAACAACAACCACAGGGGGGCACTTCAGTTCACATGCTCGTTGCTGGCACGCCGCCAAAAAGGGCCGTCAACAATTCAGCAGGAGGAACAATTCTTGTCAGTAATGATGCTGCAGGTCTTGCAGCTCTTCTTGCTGCCTGAGAAGGGCACGGAACATATTTTTCACGTCAAACCTGATCAGTGTTGACAGCCGCTGGTGTCAAAAGAACTTTAAGGGTCGTCATTTGAACGGAGCCACCAAGACACTACGGCACCGACCTTTGTGAGCAAATAAGCCCGTGTTCTCGGGCAAGGGGGCTAAAAATACCTCAGACAGGATATGAAGCCTGCTGCTGAGGCTGGAGGACTCCGACGTCAGACAAGAGGATGTGCAGCATCAATGCCACTGTGGCACATCAATGGGGAAGGAAGAGGGGAAACGTGGGAGAGTGTGTGTTTGTGTGTGTGTGCGTGCTGGAAGGGGGGCATCTTTTATGGTTGTGATTTGGCCGACAAAAGGCTAAATTTATCCAGCACAGGATATCCACGTTGCATATCAGTCAATCAATAACTTGCCGCCCGGCAGGACCTTAAATTCCTCATTATGAGGGCTTGCTCTTAGAACTTTGCACCCCAAACCTTCTCCTCAATGAAAAGTGAGCTCAAGACATTAGCAGGCTGAGATCCTTTGAAGTGCGAGTCACTGACTGATTGATCCCCAAAACCAAGCTGCTTCCTTGACAAGCTGAGAAGAACCTAAATTTATGAAAGGCAACACATGGGGAACAGGAAACCCGTCCAGAGTCAGACAATCTTCAACTTTTGTTGTACGGTTTCATGCAATTCTATCAATACAGAACTTCAGCATGTGTAACTATAATTTTATCAGAGCAGGTTGGACAATAATAACTCAGAAAACACAATAAGAAACCGCTGAATACGGGATTGTGAGGTGAGACATTTAAAGGATAAGGCCGGTGTTATTCTTCAGTTTTCTTGTCAACAAATCACATAAAAATACCAAAACTGAATACTTTCTGAGTGGCCGGTACACTTTGACCCGGGGTTTTGGGTTTCTGTTGAAGTAATTAAGTAACGTAAATAACTAAAAACAAGTCACAAGCATACAGTTTCAGTTTTTAAAAAAGGCTTTGTAGCTTCCTGGCTAATACCACTCTAACATGAGTGAATTGCAGAGGGGGGACCATTTTTCAGCTGACGACCAACGCATATTATTGCACTGGTAAACGAACATGTCTTATCACAACAATTAGTCAATTAGTCTGTTGGGCGATTTCAATAATTTCTGGGGAGCAGTAGATGTCTACAGCACAGAGGAGTAAGAGACAGTGTAGCAGACTTTGGATACACAGTCTTGTTTGTTTAAAATAATGAAATTATAGAATATCACCGGCTTTGCCCTTTAAATTGTTTTCTTATATAACACCAGAGCAGACTTTAAAATGACTGGATTTGGAGATTTATAGGAGCCTCTTACCAACACAGTGAACTTTCCACTGAGCAGCTCTGAGCGCAGAGGTTCTTCCTGAGGCTGAAGTCTGACGATTCCTTCTTTAAGACGTGTTTCCTGAAGAAAACAGATCACAGCAGGTGAAGTCGGGCTGTGGACTAACTATAACGGGCAGTCAGCTCTGAGGAGAATTCCTCTCTGTGAACAATAGAGAACTGCACGTCTGACTTTCCTGCCAGGAGGATCCCTCTCTGCAAGGTTTCCATTGCTCTCCCCACCACGGAGGCTGCGTGGGAGTTTCTCGAACTCACTCTCGGGGCCGAGAACAGGAGGTGTCATTTCCATTTAATGTTGCATTTCACTTTTCTTTATCTAAAACAATACGGGCTCTTCACTTTGATAAGAGAGAAATAAAAATAAACTTCACAACTGACCAGTAATAAATATAGTATGAACCCGACCTAGTCAAAATCATTTCCCCATATTTCACTGATATGAACAGATTATTTTGTTCTGGACTGATGACTTCACAGTTACTGCAGCCCTGCTGTTCCTTGCTTTTTGCAGTCAGTCGTGGGTTATTGAAAAAGAGAGACAAATACGACAGAGAGGCAGAAATAATAAAAAAGGATGGATATAATATTCTGGAGGTCAGCCGTATTCCAGGTCGAGTAATATCTGAGCTCTGCATACGGACAAACCGTTTTACTGTGACACTTGTACCTGAAAACAGAAACTGAGCCTCAACGTCTAGAAAATGATGGATGGCACTGAATCAAAGGCGTATTGATGAGTGATGTTAAAATGACCTGGAACCAGGGAAATGCACCACCCAGCACCTGTACTAGTCACTAATTAACTAATTATATCTTTTTATTTAGTCCATACATTGAATCCACTGTATTCTACAGTGAGCTTTACAGGTGCAGGTAGCAAGACGTTTTAATCCTTGGACAGAGGCTAGCTGTTTGAATTCTTTGCGCTAAGCTAAGCTAACTGGTCGCTAGCTGTAGCGTCATACTTCAACTATATTTTTCCTAAAAAGAGTACAAAGAATAGCCAATGCATTTTAATAAAACCTTCTTCAGCTTGTGAAGAACGGCAGAAAAAGCATTGTCGGTACATGGTTAGATTTTTAGTTCACTGTTAACACGTTAAACCATGTTCTTGAAAATAAACATCATTAAGAAACAGCTTTTTGATATAAATCAGTTCTCTAAAGTAGTAAAACTGTGCTGAAAGAAAGAGTGGTGAATTTTGTTATGCCTTATATGTAAATATGAAAATATATATGTGCTTTTATGTCTATCTGGTACTTGACGGGCCCTTCGGTGTGATAAAATATATATGGACTACTCATGCAGCAGTTACAGTAGATGATACAAAACACTGTTTTTTTCATGCCAGGTCCTACTTGCATGACCAGCCACCTCAGTTTGAATGCCACCTTGGCCTGTTTGCACGCCCCCCCCCCTCCCGCCACCAAACAAGCGCTTCACTGGAAACTTTCCCCCTTAGTTTGTACTGACAAATTGCTTGCACCCAGCCTCTGTTCCCGGTGCTGACGCAGCATTAAACCGAGTTAAATGAACTGTGGCGTGGCAGGGGAGGCTAATCCTTCTCAAAGTCACATTCAAGACTCTCATAAATGAGTCATGTTTATGCAGGCCAACTATTCACTGCAGAAATAAGAACCCACCTTGGTGATTGAAGCGACTTTACTAAAAGGTAGGTGGTAAAATCCTGCCACGTCTTGAAGCTATTCAGGTCATTAGAGTCTGCGCGAGACGTCTGGGAACTTTCCGTTTGCGGCAGTGGATAAACCGGGGCAGATCTAAGCAGATAAATCCCACTTTGCATGTTCAAACTTGGCCAGAATGCAATTTACAGCAGTATAGACCATTTAGGGACAAAATGAGACATTATCATGAACTCTCTGGTTGTTATTACATGGCTCGGAGGAGAAGGTCTTGATTATGTTATTATCTAGATGTTATTTTGAGATCTTAAAGTAAATGAGACCTGCAGTCCGATCCACAAGCCCTGCCTCCGAGGTCTCATCTTGATCATCATTTTCCGGTTTGATGGTAATAATATCACCAAGGTCAACAACTGCTATTTCAGTGATACGCAGGGAACAGACATCTTTTCTGCTACATTCGATTATGATCTGCCCTCAGTTCTCCACAAGATCCGCTCATCTTGTTCCCAGCTGCGGCTCGCAGTCAGAAAGACAGCACACGTGCACAGATATATATATATGGTCAGCTGCTGCAGATATACTCGAAAGCGTCTTTTAAACTTGGGTTTCAACTTACAGTCCTCCCCGGGGACATGGTTACCAAACAAACAGGAAACAAAAAAGAGAAGATCAACAAGGTTCAGCAGAGATACAAAGCTGTTGTGTGCCTCAAATACTTCAAGAGATGCCAAAAATATATATAAACTAATGTACATAGAAACCACTAACTCTTCCTATTTCTATTTGCCTTACTACATATACATTAGAAATATGAAATTCCGTCATTGTGTTTCATTTCGGTTTGCATGCAGGCCCAGGCCCACCATATCCTTCCCTGTGAAATATTATATGCTTCATTTTCTCACACTGCATCGCTCATAACCTCAGCTGGACACGACCAATGAACATTTATTTTACAATAAGCTTCAAGCTCTCTGAAAAGCTGAACAAACCTGCATGCTGTTTCTTGAAATCCCCCCCCCCCGGTGTATAACTGTGTGCGTGTGTGGCCCCCGGGTTTTGGTGCATCTGTTCTGCCGCTGTCTCGCTTGGCTTCTGAAGTCATTTGTTTAGTGAAAACGACCTTACTGTGTTGCTGTGGTGTGGGTGTGGTGAAGATGCTCTACACGACATCCATCTACCTTTCTGTCTCTGCGTCCGCCTGTATCTCTGTGTTGTTTGACTGCTATCCCCTTGCTTTCACAGAATAGTATACAAGTACTTTATTAATCCCCTGAGGGAAATTGTGTAAAACAGTGTGGGGCGTTTGGTGCAGATAGCTTTCGAATGCACCACATTGAGCAGAAAGAATAAGAATGCAGGATGCAACATTACATATTGTGCTGACTTCATTCATTTTCCTTTGAAATATGGTATCAGTTATTTCTATCATATCGCTAATTATTACAGGTGCTGTGTCATAGCTGTTCAAGCCAGAGGTTTATATTGTGCAATTAGTCCTTTGGATATAATAATCAGTAAAATGAGCAAGAGAAGAAAGAAGAGAGATTGTTCCAACATGGCCGTGGATTTATTTTCAAAGTTGAGTAGACAGTGTTTAGACTGACTAGTTAGATTTGTTTCTAAATTTAGGTTATAGAAAACTGGAAACTATGTTTTCACCAAAACAACCCGAGTTACAGCTTGAGATGAGTCAGCTCATATAAAACAATTTCTTACTGTATAATAAATATTGACACTTGCCTCCTCTGACTCTGTCCTAGCTTTCAAAGTATCTGACAAAGCTTGGGGTTTTCGTTAGCACAGGTGGAACCTGTTGATGGACGCTATAGCTTGTGGCTTGAACACAGGGGTCTTATTTATTCCTTCTGAATTTATGCAGCGTTAGACGTATATGAATAGGGCTGAAAACTCCATGTTCCTACTGGAAAGTACATCAATGGACAAGTTCTTCTGCTGCTCAGAGCTACCGTTTATGAAATCTCTTGGAACATGGCTGTCAGATGATGCTGATCTACACATGGATGCAGACGGTGGTTTGTTTTTATCTAAATGGTCCTCTCATCTCTTCTTACCCTGTAGCTGTGGAATAGCTCGATGGCTCGGAGGACATCAAACTTTCGAGCCATGAGGAACTTGACGGCCAACTCCCTGGACAGCGGTGACACTCCATGCTGACTGGTCCACTTGTTGATTTCCTCCAGAAACTGCCTGGTAGCCTGAAACAGACACAGATGTGTTCACAAACATTGTGCTGCCATAATCGAAGGGTCAAACAGGAAGGAAGTGAAACTGGGCTTTAAACTTGATACATCCTTGGAGGAAGTGCTATCTATGGCCCCACAGAATATTTGACAATTTTAAAGGCCTGGCGAGGCATCTGCCATAATGTGTTAAATGCTGTTGTTCAGTCTGAGGGATGATTGGAGCACTGCTCACTGTACGCGCGTTTCCAGAACATATATAGATACACAGGGAGGTATAAAAATGTGTGAAATGTAATTTCTCTGCTTTGCTGGTTCATCTTGTGTGTCAACCACAGCTATCCTGGGATTGGTTTGTGGCACCAAAAAATGAAAAAAATAAGATAATTCAGGGAATGGTTGAGGGAAAAAAAAAAAAGTTGAAATCGTAACATGTAGATGAACATCTACCTCCAGTTTAGAGCTTACAAAGTGAGAGCACAAGGGGAGAAGATGGAATCCTGTTGAACTGGTGTTTATGACATGAGGCTGCAGTAATGACAGGGCAACATCCTCAGACTTTAATTGTACTTGGCAGTTAAGCCAGCGACATGTTATTACCAAGCACTGAGATATCAGCTGATAAAGCAACCAAACAGATTAAGTTGAAAGGATAACACTGCTGAGTGTCAGGGTTTGATTTGTTTTCAGAACATAAATCTGGCTCTCTACTCATCATCACCGAGGTGATTATATTTTATTGGCCATCAAACTCTGTCACAGTAAAATGGATAAAATGGAGATGGGGTTGAAAACAGTGACTAAATTTATGATGGATTACAGGTGACTAGCTGAAATTAAACAATATAAAATCTTGAAAACATAGCTGGACAAAGCGTCATATTAAGTTGTATTCTTTTAAAGCTTGGAATGTCAAAATGTCTAATAAGTGTACTGTACGCTGCACGTGCAGAGCACGTGATAAGCACTGTAGAGTTGAGGGCGACTGTGGAGTTGATTAATCAATTAAAGAAAACGTTGCTAGCTTACAAATGTGTTTTTTACTCTTTTTAAGAATTAAACATTATGTTAACATTCTAATTCATATCAAACAACCAATTGAATTAATATCACTGCTGGAAAATGGGTCAACCCAAAAGGCCAATATTGCAAATAACTTGTGCATTTAACCGACAGGCTTTCAAGGGCTTCCTGTTCTCCCCATTGCACTTAATATACACTCCCTCAGGAACCCACCCCCACCACCCGCAGAGTCAGCGAGTCAGCACCCAGTGAATCGTCAAAAGGCGACACAGAAGGCAGTGTAAGCTCACACTTTAAATACAGGGTTCCGCTTCTCTGGTGAGGCACAGCGGTGGTGGGGCATGCATGGGAGACAGGAAGTCAAGTACTGGGAGTCCGCGGCTCTTTAGGAATACAAAACGATCACTGACGAGCGCTGAGCCTTAAAACAGGATGCCACTGTCTCTCCTCAGGAAAGCCAGTGCTTTCACAGACAGGAGGGCCTGCAGCTTCTGCTCTATTCAGATGCCTTAACATGCAAGGGATGAGGGATGATTGCACCTGACAGGGCTGACGTCGTTTCATATCCGATTCTCATGGGGAAGAATGTGGAGGGGTGTTATTCTGTATTCCAAGCTTTTCAGTGAAGTAAGGAATGGATCTCTGGTGATTTCGAGTAGATTCCACTATACTGGCACTGACTATTTAAACATAAAGTGACTTGGAAATATTTCAGACCTCCTAACTGATCTATAAGCCACACATTTGTCCCTGCGATAATTCATTTGACTGCTAAAACAGGGTGCACTACTTACGCAGGACTTTATCAATTCAATACAATAGTTAACAGGTGCCTCTTTTGAGCCCAGTGTAATGATACCATTGTATTGTAAACATTGTATGACATAAAATTTGGAGCCATTTCAGAAAAAAACATTGGTTTTCAAAGGTTTTTCTAATATTTTGTTTCCATACTTGCAGTTCTGTGGATCTGCAAAGCCAGTATCCAAATCACTGTCTCTGTCACTATGTCAGAAGTTTATATTCATTAAAATGTTTTGGACTTAGTTAGACAAATAATCAGCTTTTGCAGAATTGTCCTTTCACGTAAAGTCTCCTAGCTCCTATGAATGTGAGCCGTCTGCACTTTGTTGTTGCACTGTGAAGCACTAATCCTTCGGTGTTGGCCAAAGACAACTTCCTGTCAGATTGCTGTCAGGTACGCTCGGGTTTCCAAGACTTCAATGGTCTGACAGCTGCTCTTTCTCTCTTAGCCTTTTAAGGAGAGCCTGCCAACTCCAGGCAGTGACCCTCTGTTCCTGGAGAAGCCAGTCTTGTTTGGTTTTTCTGCACTAGGGGCCATATCCGCCAGAGTGGAATTTGAGGATGAACCGGTTTGTTTTCATGATAGCACACCAGACTGCAGTGGAAGACTCATTGCAGAGGAGTTACTTATTCAATTCCTGGAGGATTCATAAATATTTGCTCGAGCTGTTCCAGCTCTGATATGGAAGGAGACTCTTTTTCCTTGAAATTCTTGATAATCCATTTTAAAAAACACTTTATTCTGGCCAAAACTGCCTGATGTGAATATAAATAGACTCGGAGGTTGGAGCAACTACAAAATTAGTCCCTATCTGATCACATTTTATTTATTTATTTTAAATTCTTTACTGTTTCTGCTGACTTAACGCCCTTGGTTTGTTGGTCTGAAATGCTGAGTGGGACATTTAAACTTGTGGGTTCTGGTTTTTGACATTACATAATCCTTTTTGTTGTCGGGGGTTGGACATGGTGATGGTAGTGGCACTGACTGTCGATAACTAATTGATTAGGTCAGCTGTGGTAGGATCCTGCTGTGCTGAGAGCTAGCGGGTGATGTTGTGATAGTTTTGTTGCCAAAGAGCCCTAATACCAAGTCAACAAAGGTTGGAGACCCTGGCCTGGAGAACTCGCTGCTGCAGGGAACAATTATTACATCACAGGGAAAACTTCTGCCACAGGGAGAGGGGAGGTACGACCAAAATGATTCCTGCATTTACTTCTCACAAGAAACTCAGGAGTATGTAGCGTCACGCAACTGTAATTTCTGCAATTATGCAACGTTACAAATTGCATAAAGGAATTGTAGCCAAAATTACATACATGCCGTGGACTACAAATGGCTCCAAAGACTGCCTGGGATGATTATTTTAATTAATGTTTAAAGCATTTTTTTTCTTGATTTATCATTTTGTCTACAGAAACATCAGAAAACAGACAAAAGGTTCCATCATATTTTTCCAAACTTATGTCTTCATAGGCCCCTTTTTTTTGGTCCGAAACCCAAAGATATTTATTTCTCTATAACTGAAGACAAGAAAACAAATCTGAGAAACTGGAACCATTAATGTTTGATGTTTTCATTTGAAATTTTTGAATGTTACTAACACAAGCAATATATTTATTTTATGGGTTGAGGCAAGCGCAATAGAGACGCGTGTCCATCTGCACGGATTCAATAATTCATGATTGCTATTTAATGAAAATCATGACTCGATTGAAACTATTAACCCTGGCTAATCCAACAGTAATCTTCATACATCTTCATCATATTACTATCCATGTACATCTTACAAACTGTGCCACCTACAACCTTGATGCTGTGCTCCATCCTACCATGTTCTATTTAGGCTTTTTAAGCAACAACTACCCACAGCATTGGTGCAATGGATCCCTGCAACTGCTGAGAGATTTTATTTATATACATATATATGCTTTTGCTTCTTGCTAGTAACTATGATAACGCCACAATTTAATTTGTTTACATTCCCTTGTTCACTGTGATCATAAAATAGAAGACAGCTATCATAATGAGCGATTACTGTTAATTTACTGTTGGGCGATATCACAAAACATTCACGAGAAAATTAGACGTGTCACATGTTTGAGATTTTGCTGTACTGTTTCTATTTAGGTAGAAAAGAAATGGTTTTACAGAAACACTGGTTGTATTAGGTCATTGCAGGCAATTTTGCAAATCAATGAGCAGGACTGCTTTACGGCAGTGGCGGAATTACACGACTATAAACTGTGATGAAGTACCTCGATTTTAGCCATGCATTGAACGATCATTTTCATTGTCTTGCCTATTATTTTCTAACATGATATACAAGAAGATATTCAACACAGTTGTTCATATATAAAAAGCTGGAACCTGTAAGTGTTGGTACGTGCCTTAAAACACCACTTATAATAAATGAGTGATCAGCTAGCATTGTTGCCGTTCATTTTACTGTTCATCTGTTCTGTTACTTCTCATTGGATTGTCTAATTGTGACAGCTTGCCCTGGTTGTCAAATATTCATTCACTGGATTCACTGAATTAGCCAAACACAGTCTGTAAAAACATTTTAACACTTTCTAAAACTGGATTTCATTAAATTGTTGATTTTTTTGGTCATTAATTGAAAACTGCAGTTTACTGCGATATGTGCTACTTAAACATTTTGCCAACCACTATTACAACTCTGTAGACCAGACACATGGCGCACATTTGGAGTTGGTCTGTACAGGTGTGGATCATTTATATTCGTGGCTGCATTTCATTTAGATGCGTCAGTGCCAGGATGGTGGTACTGTACATGCTGGCTTACTGGCAACCAAAGTTTTTTTTACAGTTTTACTTACTACCATTGTGATCCTTTGTTACAAGAATTGGTCATTAATGTCTCAGTTTTGGCATACTGTCTATTGTATTCACATTCCAGCCAGGGGGAGTCACACTGTACACTGTGACTGTATTAATGTGTCAGCTAAAAGATATTTGATTGAAGGCTTATGGGAAGTTGGGGAGAGTGACTGCAGCGTCATGGTTACACCTTGATCCCACAGTGAGTGGGAGTTAATGCATTTCTTTATCATTATGTTTTAAGAGGAGTCATGGCTGCCCTTGACATTGTGTTTCCAGCATCTATTTGATTACAGATGCTATGCTAATCTATTTACAAATATAGGTCTGCTGTTGCCAAGTGGCTTCCCTTCACTTCAGTGAGTTCCATTTGGCACGAGTCGATACCAAAACAGGAAGTCAATAACGTCACTCTCCCTATTCCCCAATTTCTCTCACTCCGCTGCTTCCTGGGAGTAGGTTAAATACACGCACACACACAAACACACATTTTCTCTAAAGCACATGATAGACACACACACACCCGCACTCTGTAACTCATAAACTCCCCCTTCCCCCGAGCCTAGTGGAAATGCTTTTAACAGCTGCCTTTAGAATGAAGTTCCACTACACCCGTGTATGCTCCCAGGAGAGCCACCCTGCCACACACACACACACACGCACGCACATACACACACAGACATATACATACACACACACACACCATCCACCCAAACACCCCCCACAAGGCTGTGGATGTAATGAGGGCGTCCGGTACCCTAGCAGGGGCCCTGGCTCACACAGGAAATGGAGTAGCCAGATAAAGCTTTCTGCTGGCCAGATGATGAGAGGAGTCAGTGGGAAGAGAAGGCATGTGCATGACCAGCAGTAAAGAAGACTAGAAAGAAATCATACATACATACAAAATCTAAGTCTTGCAGACTGAATATTGTGCCCCCCAAAGCAACTGATATGAGCTAAGAGCAAAATGAACCTTGTACAAAAACACTCATTACAGTGCATTTGCTTTGCTCTTGCTGGGTTAGTTACTGTTTGGTGCAATTTATGCTACTGCAGCTTTGAGTGGATATATTAAAACTACAAACCAAATTACATGCTGTAATTTAAAACTAATTAAAACTAATGCAATCTAATACAAAAAGCCTGCAATAAATGATAATCTATCATGATTAAGGTTGGGTTTCTTGGAGGGCTGTATTAGCCTGGATTACTTGGGCTACTTTGTATATTTAGAGGACACTTATAAAAAGAATCCATGAAATGCAATAAAGGCACATAATGCTAAAACTGAATTTATTATTCAGTTAGGAATCACTTGAACTAAACTATCCCAGTAAGTTAATTGAAGCCAAACTACTTAAATTCCCATTTCCATTCTTCTCAAATGTGATTGTTTGGTTGCTTCCTTAATTCATTGTGAAAGTGAATTCAATTGTCTGGGTCAAACAGTACCTAAAAACATACAGAGCTACATGATGTGATGACTTGGCTATATTTTAAAACTGGCAAATTTTTATTTAGCCCCGCTTTAAGTTGTTAGGGGAAGGGGAAACTCGTCAGAACTACGTATTCAGCTTTCTGGGCTCATATAAAAACGGTGAAACTTCAGAATAAGGAAAATGCATTTCCTATCTTTCGCAGTGGTTTTAATGTGTGAGTGTATGGTACAGTTAAGACGATTTGTCATAGCCACATTACTGGCAAGACAGCATAAACCATAAAGTTTCTACTGTATTCGTCCCTGAATGGGCCAAATGTGGAGCCAGACAGCGTTTCCAAGCCCCCCCCCCGGTGAAATATCACGGTGTGTACCCACGAACTCCACAGCCCCCGACATGAATATTTTACAGACTGATAAAGGCGACTTCGGCCTATTTTCGCAACACTTCAGCTCAGCCGCTGGAGAGGAACTGACGGTGATGCAACGAGAGCAATAAAGCGCCAGAAATCGATACAATATTTCCGCTCCGCTTACGGGACCATTTCGCAACGAATCCATTGCGCACTGCCATCGCCGCTCGCTTCGGTGCACACACGCAATGCACAGGGCCAAAATACCTCCAGGTAGAGCCCAGACTGGAACATATCAGGCGATGTAACGCAGAAAGATAGAAGTGTAAGCATAAAAGACTGTAGGCCTACCTGTTCTTCCTCCGCCGATAACGTAGCTGCCATGGTCCCCGTCAGCTCTCTGATCACCTTTTACCGAGACGTGTGCTTCTCATGTAGTGGAAGATGACGGAGATGTCTGTGCGTCTGTCCCTCGTGTAAAAACGGGGGTTAGGGGTTGTCCCTCTCGCTCAAAGTTGAAGGCATCTGAAACGCCGCAGCGTGAGCCTGAATGTCTCGTTTTCCTCTGGATAGTGTTTGACTGCGAGACACGCAATTAGCCTCAATCTGCCATCCAAACCAGAGAGAAAAACCGCGGATGTTGTGTCAGATTTCAGCGAGGACAAGAAAAAGAAGACAGGGAGGGGGGGGGAGAGAAAAAAGAAGACAACACTCGAGCAGCTAGACGAGGCTTTTGCTTCGATGATAAGTGGCTTCAGACCATAATCTGCTCCTCATCCACCTAACCTCACACAGATCAGAGGGCTACGGCCGCCCGCTGACTTCTCCATGCCATGAATTGCAAGTTTTTCGCCCTGAACGTCGCCTTTATGTTGTGAGAGACACATACACACACACGCACACACAGTCCTGAGCAGTGAGAGAGGCTATTCTTTCTGCATGTTGCTCTACCCCCTGGTGGTTAAGAGCAGAAAATGACAAAAGCTCACGACCTCCGCCTTCATTCATAAAAATAGGAAACCAAACAGGAAAATCACCATTTGTGAGTCAGTTTGCATCTGGAAACATAAAAAAAATACGCAATTTATAAAAAATGGATACAACTCACACTTTAGATTTAATTAAACTAAACTATCTTTCCACTCACTACGTGCTTTTTGTTTATATTGTTATTTCACTTGGACGTTGGACAGTAATTTAACGTTATGGCGCAGTTTGACACATGGAGTCGACTTTTACAATCATCTGCACTTACCTTTGGGCCGAAGTTCGACATTCAAGAAAACATACTTATTTTCATTCCTTTTCTGCTAAGAGTTTACTCATCTAGCTATAGCATAGTCCAGTCCTTTTATGCTAAAACATATGTAGCTAGTGCCGGTTAGCTTAGCATAAAAATAGTTGGTTATTTGGTTGGTCAGACTCTTTCAAAAGGCATAAATATCTGCCTATAAGCTTTAGAAGCTCGCCAATTAATACAGTAAACTTTTTTTGGTTTAATTTGTACAAGTAAAGACAACATTTCACCAATTTCCGAAAGTTTGTCGCAGGCTAAAGTACTTCTACTGTTTACTGGCTCTGCGCAGTTGCCAGGCGACCACCAGAGACAACAGGAAGTTGTTGCTCTCATTAAAGAAACACTGTATGGCACATGACCCAGTTTTTCTATAACTTAAATAAGCGAGATGTCGCATGTTAATTAAATTCACATGTTCTGGTAATGTTAGGTAGATTTTGTTTACTTTGTATTGAAGCAAGACACAATTCTTCCTGTTCCCAGACTTTATGCTAAGATAAGCTAAGCTAATTGGCTGTTGCTAGCTACTCATCAGACCATCAGACCGATCTCAAGAGATGCATTACAGTATAATGCAATACAAGCATGATCATGTGACATCAGGTAGTTTAGAGGCAGCTGTAATATTGTTTTGTGTGCGCATCTTTGTATTAGCTGTAGCTTTCTCCAAACTGTCACTGCGCATTACTGTGAAATGCATAAAATAAAGTGAGAGGAAATAACTAATACTAGGACCAGGTCCTTCCGTAACAGTTGGTTGCAAGAATAGCAATTTAATTAGTGAAACTCTCGACTCATGCATCCCCCTGGCTACATTATAATCTGGTACACTTTACAGGAATTGCATGACATCATAGGAAACAGAAAATACCCGCCAGCATGATAAAGTCACTGTAATATGACCCACAAACACACTGCAGGTCTCCACAGGAATATTATAAGCAGCAGATATATTTCAACAGGGAGGTTAGTTCAAGTGCAGTCAGGAGATTGCATTTCCTGCAAGACTATTGATGGCCTTTAATTCATACCTTGATGTGTTTTTAATGAGTCTATAAATGTAATCTGATGCAAAGCAGTGAGTGTGTGTATGTGTGTGTGTGTGTGAAGTCAGTAAGATTTCTCAATGGTGTGTTAACCTTCCCATCGTTATACCCACAGACAAAGACAGCAAAGCCTTTTGAGAAATATACTCTTTTCATTCTCTGACTTCAAGTGTTTTTGTAAGAAAAGGTCAGAAATTATAGATACGTTCACATGCTATGTATATTTTTTTCCCCCAAAAAAACAAGAACCCCACAATAGGCAAACTGTAAATAATGAGGCGTGAGAACGTCTGACTTGAAAACCAAAGGGAAAAGGGAGTGGACAACAATGGACTTCCTGTCAAACCAGCTGACATCATGTCATTTGGGAAAATGTGATTGGTAAAGGCTTTGCCCTGCCTACGTAATGTGTAACTGTGTCAAAAAAAGTCTTTAAGTGCACCAAATGTTCAAGAGATGGAGGCCTGATTTAACTCAGCAGTTAGAGAGAGTTGGCAAGGAAGATTACGTTATTTCTAGATAAAAACATTTTTTCAAAATGTTGTTCTATGTACACAGTGTGTGGATGCCTCTGGCTTAACATTTGACGCACCAGGCCCGATGAAATAAGTCTAAAGTGACTGACTCCACAGTGTCATAAAAATGCTGGGGTTTTAAATACGTTTAGACAAACTTACATCCTAAAATTACTGATTGACATTACACATTGTGAACATTGATTAATGTACTAAAGCAATTAAAGATTACTCTCCCCAGAGTTATGTATTTCGGATAGCACACATTCTCACCTTCTTGCTAAGAGTTAGACAAGAATATCAACTCTGTCTGCACTTCAGAGCTACAGTCAGGAGCTGTTTAGCTTAGCTTGGCACAAAGACTGACCACATCTTTGAATTTTGGATTGGACCTTGGTTGTTTTTTGTTATTTAAACCCGACTATAGCCCTATGTGTACTCAGAACTCAATATGCATTTCACTTCATTTTTTCAGATGTCCATACTAGAAGCGTTCCCAAACCATGAAGGCTTAATATCATATGTCTGACAATTGCTTGAGAGCTGCAGTAGAAGCACAAATCTGCTTCTGTCCTTATAGCAGTCTTGTGACAGGGTTTTTCATGGCAATCTGAGACCTAAAATAACCTATACGTGTGAGTGTGTATACATGTGTGGGAGACTAAGACCGCTCTGAAAAATGTAACTGTGGACTCACAGGTGCTCAGTTCCTGGAAAGTGATCGGCATTGCTGACTAATAGCTGAATTCTTGCAGTAACCACACGCCTGACTCTGTTCTCTTTGAAAGGGCTCTCGGTTTAGAGGTGACTCAGTGTGAGAGAAAAAACATCCGACTGTACTCGATGAACAAACATCTTGCTCTGAAATACTACAAGAGTCGAATACTTTGTACCATTTTTTTTTTTACAGAAATGATGCAAATGTGCACATTTTGACTACAGATGCAATTAAAGCAATGTCTAACGAAACCTAAAATGGAAACCTAAACATGGAAACGTTGCTGATGTTGAGCATTATCTATATGGAAATCGACTACTTTAAATCTGACTATTCACAACCCACCTTTGCAGTTTCCAACACACACTCTTAAATAATTTAATTTCCATGTCTACGGTTAGGTAAAATTCAAATCCCGCCAGAAGCAGACGATCAGAACTGGGCAAAATGAGAAGTTTTCTACTCTTTTTTTTTTTTTTTTTAACAATGTGTCAGTGTGAGTTGCTTTCCAGGAGTTACTGCGTGATGAAATGTTGTAACTGTGGTGTACAGAGTTTCCCTCAGCTACACCGTGCACCTTCCTCCACTTAGGTCATTGAGCTCATGTTTCCCAGAATGAGTTATAACGATCCCCACAGAGGGGTTGTGAACGTGTTATTTTCACCTGCTGATGTTCCGTGTAGGTGGTGAGAGATAGAGCGATACCATTGTGAGAGCAAGAAAAAAAGAGAACATGATTTTTTTTTTTTTCCCAGTGTAGAAAAAGTGAGTGGTGGCACAAACACAAGACAGAACATGTCATTTGGCCACGGTGCATGCTGGTCCAGCAAGGCTGAAAGTGGTGAATATAGAATAACAGAAAATGTACTGTTTACCTAGTTTAAGCTACCTTATATCCTTATATACCTTATGCAGTGTCCTTATGTCTTGTTATCTGTAATCGGGACACAATATTCACAGTATATGGCCAAAGGTCAGTGGACACAACTCTTAATTATTGAGTTCAGGAGTATTTCAGCCACACCCGTTGTTATCAGGTGGTAAAGGAATTAAAGTAGGTAGGTAAAGTCCAGTGCAAAGCCATGAAATCTCACTTGACAAACATGGAGGATACTAAATAGGTCGTCAAAAGCTCAGTGATGGCCATCAGATGCCACCTTTGCCACTTGTCAGTTCCCTGTCAACTGGTGCAAAACCAGTTCAGCCACAAAGTGGTAAACCACTTGGAGGTTACAAACACATTTTAGTCTTGTGCCTCAGATTTTGTGGGGTAGGCCCTTTGCTGTTCCACTATGACTGTGCCATCGTGCACACAACCAGGCCCATAAAGACATAGTTATATGAGTTCCACGAGGAGGAACATGATTGGCCTACAAAGAGGCCTGACTTGAACTCCACTGAACGCTGAGTGGTGATTGTGAGCCAGGCCTTCCCCTCCAGCACCAATGCCTAAGCTCTTTTGGCTCAAAGGGACACACTCCAAAACCTTAAGAGTGGTGTCCGTTATATTTGTTGTATTTGCATGGTGGAGGGTTTAACCACATATTTACACCCATGGTTCTGAACAGGATGTCCAACAACTCAAGATGTTAGACGTGTGCTCAGGGGGGGTAAACCCCAGGAAAGCACCTGGACCGGATGGGGAACCTGGGAAGGTCAGTGCTTGTGCCAATCGGCTTTCACAAGTCTACTCTAGGATCTTCAACCTCTCCCTGGCACAGGCCACTGTTTCATCCTGCCTGACGTCTGCCAAAAACCATCCACAGACAGCCTAAATGACTACCACCCCATAGCACTCACGCCCATCAAGTGCTTGGAGCGGTTTTCTAACGTGGGACTCCCACCACTCACCTGCTCCTGGGTCGACTTCCTCATAAACAAGCCCCAAACGCGTGCCGAGCCCCCTACTATACTCCCCGTACACCTACGACTGCAGTCCAACCCACCCCAGCAACATCACAGTGAAGTTAGCAGATGATGTTAGTGGGTCTGATCTCGAGAGGGGGAGATGAGCTTGCCTTCAGAGATGAGACCTGGAAACTAACAGCATGCTGTTCAGACGTGTCTCTGAGCACCGCTAAAACAAAAGAGATCACCTTGAACTTGAGGAAAAACAGAGCAGACCTGGCCCCCCCTCCATATCAACGGCAACTGTGTGGAGAGGGTCCGCACTTTCCGGTTCCTGGGCACCGTGATCTCTGCCGACCTCTCTTGGACTGCAAAAACATCTGCTGTAACTAAGAAGGCACAGCAGCAACTACACTTCCTGAGGGTGCTCAGGAGAAACAACACAGGAGAGAAGCTGCTGGTGACCTTCTACCGTTCTTCCATTGAGAGCCTTCTGACCTACTGCATCACAGTGTGGTACTCCCACTGAAGAGGCTCCAGAGAGTGATCAGGCTTCTTATTTTTTATCTGTTACATTTAAATTATTACGTTTGCCATGCAAACTATGTCTTATTACTAAATAAATGGACAAAAATAGGCCTAATTGTGTCAAAGTGGACACACGGTTTTAAAAACTGTGGTCTTTCAGTGAAGTCCTCATTTAAACTCTACTCTAAGGCAAACAAAAGGGAAGAGAAAACCAGGTAGCCTCCCTTCCTCACATATTGTAAACTAGTTTAGACAGCCAAGATCTGGTAAAGGAAATGAGCTTATGTTTGCTCTCAGAGGATGTGTTGGTACAGGTCGCTGAAACTAAGCCTTCACAGCCCTGCCAGACACTTTCACGTCTTTTCCTGTTGACAATTTCCGCCCAGCTCTTCACAGTTACGCAAATGGCAAAGTAGCCTCAGTGCAGAGGGGAGGAGATGCTCATGAATTCTGCTGATGAGCACCGGTATCAGCAGTATGACTCATGCCTTACCATACTCTGGAACACCAGCTACTTGTACTTGTGCCGACAACAAATGTTCAGTGTAAGATATTTGCAGGTTTTTAACATTCAATTCAAAAGATTTAACTTAAATTCTTTGTTTAAATTCATTGTACAAATTATATAAAACTTAAAAAAAGGTTTTATCTATATGGCTAGCTAATGCAAATTATTGCTTAATTGCAGAACTGCCATCAATTGACTTGATGGACTAAAGTTGCATGTTTATTACCTAAAATGCATATATTGTGACTGGTGTAATTCATTTAAATGCACGAACAGAATCCAATTAAATGAGCATGTTAACTGAAATTGTATTTGGATTAACACTTGTTAGTTGAGGTTTCCTCAAGTGGGAACTAATTACACAAACTGAGAGTATCTTGATTGTTAATGGTGAGCAACATGATTCATCCTGCACTGAATCAAGTCTTGCATTTAGACGGTAACAGACCTTTAAAAAGACATAAAACAGAGTGAATGCAACAGCCTGTGGGAACGCAGTGCGCAGTCAGTGTAGGCCAATAAAAAAAAAGATATTTATTTAGAGACTCACACTTTAAAACAATTTGAAATTTTAACATTAAATTATAAAAAGTCCATGTCTGATGTTCTGCAGTACAACAGTTCACAGGGTCTGACCAGTTGGCAACACCTCACCTTCCAAAACACCAAGTGCATCCAAACTGTATAGAAACTATCCTTTCCTTTTGCCCAAGCTAATGATTAGTTTAAAATTGGTGAGCAAGTCGTGGTGAGTAAGCATCAGTGACAGCTGTATGAAATCTGCTGAAGGCAACAATGTTTCTCGTGCGAGATCTGCCTCAACCACGATAAGTGCAGAGAAACAACATTAGACCACAAAAACGTGTTACTGTGCTGGACTTAGCAGTAGATGTCTCATAGGAAACATCTCATGCCCTTCTTTGACAGGATGCGACCCTGTATGGTTCGTTATTGTTATCAGAGTGATCTTGATACGAGACTGTGGCACAACGTGTGAAGTTATTATAGAGGCTAAATACTGTGCAATTACTCTCCAGGAAACTTTTCTGTTTCAGAGTTCAGCAGCAGGCAGAAGTAAAGATGCAGATGCCAAAATTGAGCTTTTAGCCATATAAAAAACGCACATATAGCATAGCTCTACTAATCTGCACTCTGAGGGCGTCCTGAGCAGTGCCGGATTAGAATTAGCCATGCTTTGCAATTGGTCAGAGCTGCAAAACCATTCAGCAGACATTCTAAAGAGCCATATGTGGGCTGCCACCTCTCAGAAACACTGAGTTAGCAATTTGCATCTCGTTAAGCCTCCCACTCAGAGCTCCATGTGTGCTTCCCTTATTGGCTTTTGATTCAAAAAGTTCAGAGCGTCCCCGCTGTCCTGGTTTGGGGTGGACAGGTACTCTAGCTCGTAGCCCCCGCTTCTGTTGGCCGGACGGACCTCACTTGAAACCTTTTTGTGTTCCAGGATCTGCTGCAGCTGGTGGCCGGCGTAGTCGGGCTTGGTGGTGAGGGGTCCTGCGGGAACCTCTATGCCCAAGATGTCAGGGACCATGTAGGGGCGAAGCCAGCCCACCAGTGGGGTGCTGCCGGGGGTGTAGTGGGTCTGCCGGTGGTAGAAGAGAAGACCATCCACCTGCAGCCAGAAATTCAGAATTAAACTCTCCCAAATAAATCAATGCACCAAGCATCTTTAGCATACACCTGACTTCTGTTTGCAATGTGCAGCAGTAAGGTGTTTGTAGAAAACTGGTGAAGGACAGGAGAACTTCTCTTACGGTGAAGCTGTACTCAGCCGCCAGGGCTTTCTGAATCAACTCTGCTGTACAGTCTGTGCTTTGGAGGCTCACAAACCGGAACTGTTGGACCAAACAAAACCAGAGCAACACGTTGTTAGTTCCAAACACAATTTGTCTTCTTGTCAAATGTGAGGAATTGCTTTCCAATGGCGAGTTTACTCTACAAGGACTAAGCCTGATTTAGCTCCTACCGGGCTGTACCACACAAACACTGAAGATTAAAAGGTGGAACTTGAACTCAAAGTTCACCCAGACTTCCTCAAAGCGCCATAATCTTCAAGATTTGAGTGTAATAATAACTTTAGAGCACAATTAGAGCTGAAGACGGAGTTTGCTTTTAATTTTCCTTTGTCTCATTTACCCCCCCACCCCTCCCAAAGGAGGTTTAAGTTCAAGTTCAGGACTTTATTCATCCCATATGTGGTAACAAGGTGCAGCAAGGCATAAAAACACAACAAACACGAATGCAAAACCATGATTGAATAAACATGTTACAGTGTCTCAAATAACAATACTAAGTACTGAAAACTAGGAAGGAGAAAAGTAGGACATGAAGTGAAGAGGCTCTATTCCTGGCGCTGTTACTCACAGGGTTGCGTTTGGCGATTTCTGATAGGCCGTCCGCCTCTTGGACTTTGGACTGGAGCCAGTAGAAACGGAACTCGGTCTGTTGAAGAGAGGACAAGGACTGTAAACAAGAAAACTCCTTTTTTTCGAGTACTGAGCCAATAAGATGGGCAACGTGGCAAAGAGGCACATCTGTGGCCCAGACTTTGCTACTTAAGCAATTAGACAAGCATTCCTGGATTGCTGGAGGATTAGAAGCCAGTCTTACCGGGCAGTCGTACACCGGGTGGCCTCTCCAGCACATGACATCCAGGATGTAGTACGTTCTGTCCACCTCACTGTAAATGCAGTCCAGGATCGTGTAGTCTGCATGTAAGAATAAAGGGGACGTTACACTGGTTATATAGCACACACTAGCATAACGGATCATGTTATACAAAATGACCTCATTATACGTTATTTGCAAGGGGGTTGACAGAATTAGGGATTTATACAAATGCACGAGTGTTGTGATATTTTCTGTTGTGCAATCACTTTTTGGTCCTGTGAGGTGTTTTAGAACAAGAACAGCCCCCAACAACCATCACAACACGGCGCTGCTAGATGCCATTTTAACAGTTATAACAAAAAAAAAAGAGTAATGTAACAGTATCACCTCTTTGATGTGTGTTTCAACTGGATCCGACTGCTGTCATATCCAGTTTTTTTTAGCCGTAATACTCTTTTTTTCTCCTTTAAATAGCTTTAAGATGGTATTAGTACCTTAACGGCAGTTCATCAAATGGTTAAAAAGCTTTGTCTGTGATTATTACACACTTCTTCACAGTTCTTTCACAAGTGAACGGGCCCCGATGGGAGAACCTGCTAGCTGGTCGATCGCTTTCCCCAAAACGCCTGAGCCGCCCACTATAATAAACCCCTGCGCTCCACAGGCAACAGGCCCTCCTACCTTTTCCCATGGCTGAGTTGTGCCGGTTCCCACCGGGCAGCAGGGAGGGGAAACGGTTCACACAGTAGCCGCTTTTAGTGTACGCTGCAGTGGAGCCCTTCAGGACACAGGAGAGAGGAGACGACTGTTACCACAACAGCAGCTACGCCCCAGAGAGCCGATGCTGAAACTTCAAAAGCTGTGTATTTAAGTTAGCTATAAAAAGGACAATAGATAAGAACACTGGATGGCGTGGTTTCTTCTACTGGTTAGCCTTATTTTCTAAATATTTCTCAAATTTGTTTTTGTATATGTAGCGCTGCGACGCTACGTAACACAAGCTGCCTACAGTAGCAATTTAGCTTTAACCTGTAAATCCAACTTAGGTTTTTCTAAATCACAGACTCACAGACCTCACGTAAGGTCACCCGATGCACTTGCACACAAATATGCACGCACAGGGGTAATGATATTATAATGACAATACAAATATACTACAAAATAAATTGGATTTTACAATATGTGCAAATGTTGGCAAGTCGATGGATTGGGATTGTGTTCATATTCTGTCTTGATCTCCCAGCATGCTCCTAAAATGGAAAAGACAACCTGCTGGGGTCAGGAAAACAGGCTCAATGAGCGGAGAAGGTCTGGAGACACCGCACGCTTAACTGGGTGCAAAATTAGCGCCGTGAAGTTCCCACAGCGCTTTGCAGGGACGCTGGGGAAATAAAAAGCTATAAGTGTCACATTATGCAACTCCGACAAACAAACGCAAACGCTCTCAAGCGGAAGAAACAGGTCGCACTTGGTTTTCCTCAAGCAACCAGAAACCATCTGCTGTTTCTGCCGTTCAAAGAGTCTTCGGTTCCCATTTTGCAGAGCGGTGCGCAGCGGTGTTTCACACTTTGTCGTCAATGAGGTCAAAGAGGTCTAAAATAATGAATGAGGAACCAGATGACTGTCACTATGATGTGACGGGTGGTTGCGTCACAGGGTGTGGAGTGTCAGTGTCACACCAAAACAGCAAAAGTTTGTGTGTGGCAATAGAGGAACTGAAGAATGACAGGACGGGCACGTTGTACCGGAGTTACCAGTAATCTGCATCTAATGCTGATAAGCTTTTCATAACTCACAAACCACAAGACACAATATGAGATCAGTCAGGTAGCTGTTTTACGTTCAACAATACCACAGAAAAACATACATGTTATAAGAAAGTAAACTGGAAAACCCCAAAGTTACGACAAAGTTCTTTTTTTTTTTTCCTCAAGAAGTTATTCACAGCCAGTTTGACGCCACGGATACCGTTTTATTTATTGTACCAGAATTAGCCCCTTTTAGCTCATGTGCAGTCGCTTTAGAAGTTACAAATGTCATTTCACAAACTGAATAATTAGTTTAAAATAATAATAATAACCTGAAGCAGATCAATGGATAAAATGATCATAACTTGTAGCCTTAATTCTGACGCTGTGGTTTGGACCACGGGAAGTGACGACACAAGGACAGAATCGTACTGTCTCCTTACGGCCCAGCTGCAAACGCTGCGAGGCCTGGTGCTGGCCCCCGGCCTTCGGTTTGGGAACCTCTGCTGCGGACACCACGGCTTCAGACATGAAAGAAATAAATTGTTCTTTTCTGTTCAAACATGACCTGAACTACGACCATCAGCTACTTCTTTTTCCTCTTTCTCGGGCTCTTTCTTTCTGTTCCTGTATCACAACCTAATGACATAATGAAGGTTTACATCTGGGAGATGATGACTTCTCTCATTTCCAAAGGAATGATGAGACACAGTGTGGCCCAATCCAACACACATTACAAAATGTATGTTGCCTGGGAGTCCGGCACAACTTGGTTTTGGTGCTTTGGTGTTCTCATCAGTTCTTTTGTGTCAGGTATAATATGCAGCTGCACATGTCATGGTTGACAAAACTACGTCAAACTGAAACTCAGCTAATTTTATGATTCATACAATCGTCATGTTCAACCATGACAGTCAACAGCTTTGCAGTTTTATAATGAAGTTACTTTAGGCTTATTGCTTTATCTGTCACACGTTTCTGCAGAATTCTACCAAAACTGTTTGCCCACATCATTATTTTGGGTCTGGCTGCCCAGAAAAAGTGCCTCATCTCAACTCACAAGAACAACAACACATCACCCCCCCCCCCCAATACCAGGAATGCAGGTTTAAATTTACAGGCAATAAATGCAAAGTACACATAATCCTCTCAAAATAGAGCTGACCCGACCGCTGTTTTTAATGTTGATTAAATTCTGAAAAAGACTTTCGATCAGGGCTGGAAGATGACACATCAAGAACGGCAGACAGTGACGCTTGTTCACGAGCCATTTAAAAAGGCGGCTCGCAGACCATCTGACACACAGTGCTACACGTATCTTCCTCCGCCACGACTGCTAAAACTGATGCGCCGCAGCCAGAGATGAAGTGAAACAACAGAGGAGCGGCGGCAGGTTCTCACCTTGGAGGCGACAATGAGGGATCTTTTCCCCACAGGACAGACCACCATCAGCCAATCAGTGTCCAGTTCCGACGGCACATCCACCAACCACTCTGACAGCATGAGCTGAGGAGGAAGAGGAGATGTGCTCACAAAAATCGGCATTTCATCTTCATCGCTCCAAAAATGATAACGTCATATCTGCTGGTATTCAACAAGCTGCGTTGTCCTGTCATTCTAGAAACTCAGTCGCCCTCTGCTGGCCAAGATGAAGAATACAACTGGAAGGCACACAACGTGATGTGCCATCTTCCACATGTGAATAATATCTCTGGGTAACTCATAACACCCAGTGCCCAATAACTCATCACGTACTGACCTGGTTTGCATAATGTTTTGGCAGCTTCCTCCTCTCAACCTCCATCCCCTCTTCCTCTGCGTTGTCATCTCGTTCCCGTTCCCCCTCGTCCTGTTTCTCCATGTCCTCCTCTCCATCGCTGTCTGCCCCCGTCCAGTCCCCATCGGCCAGGCGCCGTGCATGGTTGACGTAGTTTAACCTTTTACTGATATTATCCACGGAGGGGGAAAAAAGGGAAACATTCAGACACTTGCACTGTGGTATAATTTTACCTGATAAAAAAACATATCAATTTGATTTACCTACACAAGAAACACAGAGGCTGTCAAAACATTACCATGTGCATTTAAATTGCAGCCTGAGCTGCGAAGCCTGCGTCCTTCAGCTGAACTATTATTATCATGTTTGGGATGCGGCCGACAAGTACTGCCGCAGTAAGTACGTCAGTTAGTGTGCAGCTGGAAACAGTTCAAAGCAGAAGTAAATGGACAAGTAACTCAAGTGCACTGAGTCAATACAGTGGTTGCCTTCCACTACTTAGCAGTAATGAGCCCTCACTGTTAAAATCTCGTTGCAGTACAAAAGTATGAGGGTCAGGACGCCATCCCATTCTACTCTTCTAAATGTATTAGAGGTATTATGGCCTAGAAGCAATACTGAATTCATTTACCTCTTCTGCAGGTCAAGGAAGCGCCGCCGCCGCTCGCTCTGCTCCAGCACACTGTATTTGCTCTTGTACTGGGCCAGCCGAGGGTGGGGGGCCGCTGTGCTGTTGGGCTCCTTGGACACAGCGAAGCTGGCCGAGAGGGCTTTGGTCAGGTCATCCATGGGGACTCTGTTAAACCAATACAGCCATGGTCATACAAGTCTGTTACACTTCTCTCTAAGATTGACCAGCCCCTTCCCTCAGTGATCACAACATGCGAGCCAAAAAATGAAAAGAGGAGTATTATGAGTGAAACAGGTCATTCATGATCCCTAGCAACAGGTTTCAAGATTGGTTCTGTTTCAGCTTGCTGTTGCTGTAAACTCAGGAGAATAGTGTGCAAAGTTAACATATAATGCAAGTGAGATATTACACTATAATAGCCATGCTATCTTTTGCGATTCTCAGTTTTGGAAAGAATACATTTTGCATATTCTGTTTGATCAGCCTTTTGCCAGTGAACATGTGTTTTGACATTCGCATGATGGTTCACATGTTCATGCGTACCTGTGACTCTGCTCATAGAGGTACTTATCCTAGCTGTGTTTCACCATCTGAAGGCCTTTAAGATGAAATACATTGTGGCCTTTTAGGTTTATATTTAAACGGACGTACATGCCCACACAAAGACTGCAGGTTACAGTGTCATTGTGCATGCTATCCCCAATTAGCTCAGTCTATAACACATCAGAAATATGATAGAAATGCGATTTTCCAGAGCCTAACGTGACACATTCACATTGCTTGTGTTTTAATCTAACGGTTTAAAACGCAAAGACATTAAATTTAGCAGCAAAGTTGACTGATCGGTGAATCTATTCGTTTCAACATTAATGCGAATAACCGACTGCAGTGGGATACCATTATCAGATCTTGCCATAACCCCACCATGTAAACACATCATTTACAATCTTCGTAAACATCAGATTATGCGCTCATATAACTCATTTTTACCCCCGATCATCCCCCCGCCAAATGACGAAGCACAGAGGGTTTCAGTTTCACATTTCAGTTCTAACACTAAATAGTTCAAGCTACAAACTGAGCTAGTCCTGTGCTAAAATGTAACGTTGACTGTTTTGGACAGGATGCTTCACACATGAACCTTCGTGCAGGTGATACACTCAGACAACGAACATCTCTAACAGGGCATAGACCCACATCTGGCGTGGGTCTAAAAAGGACGACGAGACAAAAAGCCCGGGGACTCTTGTCTAACACACTGCCAGTTTACATCCAGCTAGTCAGCTAGCTTAGCAGCTAGCATCTTGCTAAACCTGCTAGCATCATGTGGGCCGACAGTGACGGTGATGCTAAAACGTGACGTTACTGCTTCAACTACCTGCTTGCTAACGTTACACATGATTATCAGGTTCAAACTAACCACAGGACAGCACGTTTTGTTGGATAATAGCTAATAATATTAGCTAAAGACATACCTTGGCTAAAGGAGGTTGCTGCTGAAACGTCACGCCGTCATCTTTCCCACCAGCGGCGCCTTTTAGTTGGCCGACTAAATACAGAAAACTATTCCGGAGTTTTACACAGCATGTGGTTGCACTTAGTTGAAATAAAGGATTTCTATAAACCCAGTTTTATTTCACTCAGTGTGCTTGTTTCATCAATGGTTATGTGTTTAGATACATATTCACAGTTGTACCAACATTACTCTATACACAGAACAAGTCCTGTAAATAATTATCATGTGTTATAGTATTATTATTATTATTTTTATTACTCATGGATTCAACAAGCACTGTTGTAGTTGGTTGAGCTGGAATAACTGTTTTGTATATATTTTCTACAGGACTGCACTTAATGTATTTTATTATATGGATTAATCTGACGATTGGTTTGTTTTTTTTTTGGTTAGTCAATTGATTATTTGGTGCTTGTGTTGTCCAACCAGCAGTCCAAAGCTCAAAACCATTAAAAAGCAGACAGCAAACAGCAAATCTTCATTTGTGAAATAACTAGTAGGTACAATGCTCAAGTAAATATATTTACATTACATCACTGCAACTTTGCAATTACTATTAATAGTAATAGTTGCAGTAGTACTCTATTATTGCAATTCAAAATAGCATTTTACTTCTTATGATTATTTTCACTGAGTACAGAAAGGTCCTTTGAATGCACCAAGCACACAAGCTTCCCCTTTACCTCTGTAAAGAAATAGGGACTGGTCTATTTTTCTTAATAAACCCAACACTCTGTGTCTACAAACAGACCTGACAGCGTCAAGCAGTAGGTTTGTAGCATCCATAACAGCATGTCCAACATCAGGTGTGTCATTAGGTCAATTTGACCCCAGGAAGACAAACTGGGAATAGCTGTGCGTTTTATTAAAGACTTGTGTGCAATTTTTTATATTTTGCAAAGTCATCAAATGGGCCGGATTTGACCCAGTTGCCGACCGGTCTGGACCACGAGCCGCATGTTTGACACCTAGGATTTGAAGTCTGATTACATAAAGCGTCCTCTGGATGTTGTAATCCGTGTTGTAGGCTATAATCAGTTGCTCCTGTCGGGGGCGGTGTTGAGCCAGTTTCTCTTCTTTCAAAGAAAATAAAGGCGCTGATGAAAAAAAAAAAAGGCGAACTTGCCTTCAATTGTCCGAGCCTCACGTCATGGAAAGAGTTACTTTGTTGCAGCGCGCACAGGAATAAACCCAAAGAAATAACACCGAGCCGTGATGTGTCGTGATACCCTGTAGACGGAGATTGTTTGGATGCTGATTTTGCTTTTTTTTCTTGTTTTGTTTTGGTTAAAGGACCGAGCGAAGATGCGCAGGAACCTGTTTACAAGGAAAACGCAGCAAGTTTGAGTCTGAGGGAATGCGGTCCGGGCTCAAACTGCACAGGGATACCATTACTCATCCCTGTGTTTTTCTTCACGCCACGGCACTTTGTCTTGGAAATATTTCCAGAAAGGATCATTTTCAGGCTCCGTTAATGAGAATCAAGTGTCCGATAAGTGAACAACGCGAGGTCTTTTTCTGAGGATTAAAACCCACCGTCGGTGCTTTTGCAGGAGCTGCTTTGGTGGAAGCGCTTTTTGTTTTTGAACCTGCTGTCTTTGTGATGTGCAAAGAGGTAGGGAGTCTGTTACTAAACAGTTTGTGTGTTATAGAGCGTCTGTAGCCGAAAGTTATTGGTAGGCTGACTAGATAATAAGACAATAGAGCTGAAGGCTCAATGGGCTGAGGATGCGAGTGGTCACAGTGGGCAGATTTTAGGCTTTTGCTTTGGCGGATAGTTACAGACAGTAGTGGTTCCGCACTTCTCCTGTGTTTACCCAGTGTCATATCATTAAATTTACATCCTGTACTGTTGCACACCTGATCCCACAGCTGTCATGTAATTTGAGATGACTTTAAATATTACAGTGAGCTAGTGTCCGATGTTTCCAGAGCAGCATGCCTGAGGACAGCAGCATCAATATAATCTAGGCACTATGTGCGTGTAGAGTTTGTTGCTTTAGGACCCACTGGAGTATCAAGATGTCAGTGAAAGCCAAAGCAATCTACACTTTTCTGAGTGAAAACAAAGAGGAGATCAGCATCCAGGAGAACGAGGAACTGGTTATCTTTGATGAGAACTCAGTGGACGGCTGGTTTCAGGGCGAGAACAGCCGAGGGGAGAGGGGTCTCTTCCCTGCATCCTATGTGGAAATTATCCGCACTCGCTCCAACTCTAACGTGACTGACTGCTCCATAAGCCCGGCAGGATCTTTAGGGAATGACTCCTCCTACTTCCCCTCGACCCCAAACACCACTCTGCATTTACAGCAGAGTTACTATGACGATGACGACGATGACTGGGACGACTGGGATGACAGGTCGACAGTTGTGGACGATGGTGACCACACTAGGAGCCCCGGGGCCAACGGACATGCCCATCAGAGCCCACTGTCCAACAACCCCAATGTGCACTACCGGTCCAAACCGCACATGGAGAGGCAGGACAGCATCTCCAGCTCGAGGAAAGGCAGCATGGTGGGCAGGAACTTGAACAGATTTTCCAGCTTTGTGCGCTCAGGAGTTGAAGCGTTTGTGTTGGGTGATGTACCCATGATGGCAAAGATAGCCGAGTCCTACACCATTGAGATGGGTCCCGTGGGGCCCCGGTGGAAGGAGAGCCCGAAGCCTTTCTCCTGCTCCATCGAAGACCCCACTAAACAGACAAAGTTCAAGGGCATCAAGACGTACATTTCGTACAGGGTGACGCCGAGCCACACAGCGCACCCCGTCTACAGGCGCTACAAACACTTTGACTGGCTGTACAACCGCCTACTGCACAAGTTCACTGTGATCTCCGTGCCTCACCTGCCTGAGAAGCAGGCCACGGGGCGATTTGAGGAAGACTTCATCGAGAAACGCAAGAGGCGACTTATTCTGTGGATGAACCACATGACCAGTCACCCAGTCCTCTCCCAGTATGAGGGCTTTGAGCACTTTCTGATGTGTGCTGACGACAAGCAGTGGAAACTGGGCAAGAGGCGGGCAGAGAAGGACGAGATGGTGGGTGCCCATTTCATGCTGACCCTCCAGATCCCTAATGAGCATCAGGACCTCCAGGATGTCGAGGAGCGGGTCGACACCTTCAAGGCCTTTGCAAAGAAAATGGACGACAGCGTGATGCAGCTCACGCATGTCGCCTCGGAGCTGGTGCGCAAACACCTGGGCGGGTTCAGGAAGGAGTTCCAGCGTCTGGGAAATGCCTTCCAGTCCATCAGCCAGGCGTTCATGCTGGACCCTCCCCACAGCTCAGAGACCTTGAACAACGCCATCTCCCACACAGGCCGCACCTACGAGAACATCGGAGAGATGTTTGCAGAGCAACCTAAGTACGACCTCTTCCATATGCTGGACAAGCTGTCGCTTTACCAAGGCCTGCTCGCCAACTTCCCTGACATCATTCATCTACAGAAAGGTAAAATCATCCAGCATGTTTGAACACATGCAAACTCTACAAGCGTAATGATAGTAAAGAATGCAAACGATGATTACGTCTGGGAATCAACGCAGCTTAATTCATATTTTAGCACAATGTTTGGAGACAGCTTCCTATTACAAATGACAAAAGGATCGCCTTTTCCCAGCCACACGTTGGGTTTTTTTCATGTCACATCAGTTAGACTTTATCAGAGTATAGCTTTATGAAAATCACAAACATCAAGTAAGCAAAGAAAAACAAAATTCATTCAAATTAAAGGAATTAATCAAATAAAAGATAAAATTAACTTACCCTAAATAATACAACCCAGGCCACATGTAGTTCTGCTGTGCTACCACTACAAGCAGCTAATAATCCATCACATTTACATTATATTTTCCCTTTGTTTCATTATATTTGTCCCACCTGTCAGTGTTTCTATAACTCATTTGTTTATAAGAGAACAGCATTTAGTAAACTATGATGCAATGACAATAATCCAATCTGATGCACTACACTGGGCAAGCTGTAGAGCAACACCCAGTACATGCAGCTTTTGGGTCCAAATCTAAATTCATTTAGTACATTTCTGGTATATAGTTATGGACCTGATGCCAAATGTCTTGCATAACTGGACAGACGGTGTCCTCTAGCAGATTATTACATATCCAAAATACTCTGCTACAACCACCAGTAATAACTCTGTAACATGTGAAATTGTACATGAGGCCGTCAGCAGCAGCTACGCCGGAGAAGTGTTGCAGAAGCTCCTGTAACTGTCAAAACACAGAACAAACAAATGCCTGTTTGTTCCTTAATCTGTGTTATTTATTCTGTCATGCATGACAGATTAGGTCAGGGTTTGCTTCCAGCACCTTCTCCTCCTTCATCACAGACACACACACACACACACACACACACACACACGCACGCAGACACACAGCATGAATGAAGCATTTGTATTTGTAGGTTTAATGTGTCAGTCTGGGATGAATATTAGGTCAGAGTGTTTGCCTGCAGCATCCGAGGCCAACCTCCACCCAAGCAGACACACATCCACACACACCCAGACATAAGACCACATTCACACTTTCACAACAATGAAAGGTCAGCTAATTGTCAAGCTAAGGTGCCTCACATCTCAGGTTTTAGCTCGAGTATTTCCAGTAAAAACAGTAAATTGACTTTTTGTTCCACAGTTTCTTAACATTTTATTAGGAAAAATATGAACAATTACTCAAGAAATGAATATTAAATAATAACAATATGCAGCTCCAATACTGATAATGCTATAATATACAGTATGTATACACCTAAGTAGGAAACCATACCACAAATAAATGTCTCTTGAGTGTAGACCGTCCTTACTTTCTTAAGAGTTGGTGTCTCTTGTTTCTATCCTATAAACTCTTTATATTACTGACATCATACAGAGTGTGTCTACAGTAAATGAACGTCAGAGGCTGAAAATAATCCACATATTTACACGACCAGTCATGAAACACTGCTACCATTGACATTATGGTTAAAATGGGGTGTTTTTGTTGTGACAGACAGGTTTCTCTGGATTCTGTTTAAAGTTTGATGAGACAAACAGGCCTGAGCTCGGTCGCAGTGTTACATTACAGCTACCAGTCGTCATGTGACAAAGACACCTGAGCAACAAAGGCAGGTAGTGGACTGGATTATTATGGGCTGGGTGTTTAGATAAGTAATTTGTTGTAAGGTTATCTTAAACTTTGTGACCTCGGCATTTCTCTGTATTTTGGTTAATTCTGTTGGTTTAAAAGTGATGAAACATAGTTAAATTTAGTAATATTTAGGTTAGTTTCCTTTTTAGGGAAACAATACCAGTAAGTAAGATAATAATCCTAGAAATTCCTCTTTTTAAAATTGATTTTGGTAACATCCTCAGTGCTCAGCAGTCATTTCTGTGGGTTTTTAATTTAAATTATGCGTTATATCATCAAGACATACAGTATTGTACGCCAATACTCATGAACTCCAAACATAGCCTCACCTGCCGAGTTAAAAGTTTATGTGAACTGACACTTGGTGTCCTGTGTCCCGCTATTCCTCCTGAAAACCTACTTCAAGTGACGACAGGCGATGTTTCCCCAAGGTGTTACTTTCCAACAAGTGGCTCGCTTTGTTTGCAGTTCTCTACGCTCACAGCTGTGACTGACAGTATTCATGCCCAGAGTGTAAAGCAGCTGACGTCTGGAGATATATGACGTAAAAAACTCTAAATGAACGACTCATTTTACTCTCATGTATTAGCATATTTGTTTAAACAGTAACCTCACAAAGATGCCATTGTCCTGTGACCGTAACATCCCTAATTTTAATATTCTGTCACAGTCGTGTTTGTGATGGCTGATTTTCATAAACACACCCCCGGTGAAATATTAGCTCACAGGAGGAAGGAAAGGGCTGCTACCACCGAGTTATTATCTCTTTCAAACAGCTGGTGATCATTATCGCAGGGGTCATTTGTGATACAGTTCAGCTAGTTACAGTTAGTCACCCCACCCAGGAATAATTTCAAAGGGCCAGTCCAGCCAAATCACAAAGGATGAATGTCATTAGTAAACCCTGGAGGCGTCAGGCCACATCTACCAATCAAATGCTTGGAGCGACTTTAAGGTTAAAAGAAAAATATATATATATCTCTCTGCAATTTTGATGAACTGTCCCTTTAAAGTTACAGCTATGCACATTTTAGAGAAGGCACAACAGGTTTGTCGTCTAACAAATGATAATTTCAGCTCATAAACAACACACATTAATACAGCCAAGCTTATGGAAGCTTGTGTTAGCAACTTCAAATGAATATTGCTGCGTAACTCACGCGGAGCCACATTGTTCATCATCAAACATTCCTTGATGTCCATTTAAGGAAACTTGATCAAAAACAGGGAAACAAAAGTATCCATATATATATATTTTATTTTTGCCATTTTTGTTTTCACAGCTGTGTCATACTTTTCAAAAGTTTGACAGTTTTGCCTAAAAGTTTGGATCTGAGGTCAACTTTGTGTTCAGTTCTGAGTAAGTGTGTCTTTAGTAAAGACAATTGAAAATTGTTGTATAGTTGTTCTGTATTTAAATATTTTTGTAATATTTTTTGTAAAGTTGTTTGTATTGAAATTTATGTTCATTACTCTTGTGCCAAGACTTAGAGGATAGAGACTATTTTCATGTTTGTACAGTAAATATGAACCTGGAGCCAGGAGACTGTTAGCCTAGCTTAGCACAAAGACTGAAAGCAGGTGGAAACAGCTAGCCTGTCCATTTAAAGGTAGCAAAATGGGCACCACAGCGCATCTAAAGCTCAGTAAATGTGTTTTATGGTGTTTGTTTGGATACAAAACAATGTGACAATCACAATTTGCTAATATAACGTGACCATGTGCTGTAACTTCTTGGATTCTTGTTGTCATTATCATGTTGCTAGGTAACCAGTGAAGACTCTGCTACTAAAATAAGTACAATTTCGGTTAAGGTACCAAAACCCTCTTCCTTGAAATAGAGTTTAAGAGCCAAGAGTCAACAAACACTGTACAGGAGGAGGTTTGTGTGGCGGTGTTTTTGTGCTTTTCCCTCTGCTGAGTCTTCCCTGCCGGCCCAAATAACTCCCCTTGATGTGACTTGTGTTCTGCTGAACCAGATACAGCTGTGGCAACACTCAGAACACACAGAACGGAGGTCAACCCTTTCCGGTGCACTCCTCCTCCCATTCCTCCTCCTCTTCATCTGCTCATTGCTCCTTTCCTCCCCGACTTTCCCCATCGCTGAGGTCTATGGGAGCCGTTTTGTTTTTTAACGGTGATCCTGGTGAGCATGTGAACTGCAGGAATGTTAACTGTCTCTGAGATGTGGTGTTGGGCAGTAACTGCATGTGGCCTTGATCAAATGGATGCTGGGAGGAGAGGGGGTTTTGGTTAATGTCGGGAAACATGTCAGGGTGTGCTCCATACATGTCTTTTTCCATTTTCTCTGTCTTGTTTTGGCTTTTACTCCACATATCTGCGGGTCTTTTTCTCCTTTGGCTTCTGCTGTTGCTCAATCAGCAAGTCAGTCTGTCACAAATGCTTCACCTCTGTTTCGTTATCCCCTTCGCATCTGTCTTCTTCTTTTCATCTTTTCCCCTCCGTTTGCCGCTAAAGACACCCATATCAGAGACAACTGTCCGGGCAGATGTCCTGGTTTCAGTAAAAGAGAAAAGTAAATCTGGTTTGGTCTAAATGATTTCTGCTGTACTTTGAACCTCCGCCAAAACTAATCCCGTAGTTAGACCTTGAGCTCATTGGAATACAATACAAAATCTTGATCTGGAGGGTTAATTGCATTGCATTGCTGCAGAATAAAGGGCCTCGGAGGCTTTTGTGTGAGGGGCAGATGTAAGCGCTGCAGGCTACAACCGCACTGCTTGTTACAATTACTCGTCTGTTGGTAATCCTGGTCTTTGAGCCGGCTTGTATTGTCTCTCGCTGAATAAGTTGATCTCATTTTAAAGTCAGAAATCTCGTATGTGTCCGCTCATGAATATTACATTTGTTTTTTTTTTATGGAAGCAAGGAGACTGGGAGCCTGGTATCATGTTCTGTAGATTTTGCACCTGACAACACCTGATGCACTGATCTGAGATACAGCCATCAGCTTTGAACAAACACAAAAGGGTGCACAATAGAGTGAAACCAACCCGCCCTGTTGTGCGCGGGTATCTGTCCAATCTGATCTAATGGCAGGTTGCGTAACATGAAATCTGAGGCGTTGGCACTGGATCTGCGTCACCTGTGTCCCAATAATGACACGTAGCAGAAACTAAGGCAACAAATTTCTGTTGAATTCTTGCGGTCGAACCAAAAACAGTGATGGGTTCTTGCATTAAACTGAGCTTAAAGTTGTGGGTTAGCTAGGGAAGGCGTTGCAGAGCAAGGTTATAAATGACTTAAAACAATGACAAATGTGAAATAGTAATCTCCATTGCATCTTTTCATAGACTTTAGTTATTATCCATTTATCTTTTTGCGATTTAGCTTGATCCAGAGTATAGTAAGTGTCTGTCTCCCCCCCTCGCTGCTGATAGTGGGATAAAACCTTCTGTGATCCACACCAGACCCGAGCATTATTCAGTTTGAGAATGAGCTAGCTCCCCTGGGACTCCTCCAGCCCGCCAGCCAGACTTTTAATCTGGACAAGAGGTTAGTTGTCCTCCATATGGCAACACATTACAAAACCACATGGAGGCCGTATCGGTGTAAAGCAAAAGATATTTGGTTCCCAGTCCTGAGAAGAACGTGTGTCCACTGATAACAGAGGGTCGTCCAGCATCAAGTCTTGGTACTGTTCCCTGTTTTTATAAGTGCTGACCAGGGGCTCATGGGGTGTTTGTATTGTCTGAAAAACATGTTACAGATTAACATTCCATGCGCTGGTTACAACACACAAGGAAATACAGCACTGTCAGCAGGTAGACGAAGCTCAACCGGTGAAACCAGGCTTGGGTTACAGGAGCATGCAGTGGCCCACTTAGGGCACCTTTTGAACGCTGATTGTGTGTTATTTCGTTGGCTGAGGTCCCCTTTGCTGGCTGCGGTGACTATGGAGAGCAAATGTTTTCACTCTCCTGTTTGCTTGCTCATAAATCTTGACAAAGGCTAGGCCCTCGTCTTCACACACACACACGCTGTCTATCCTCATGCTTCTGCATTCCTGTCTGTGTTGGCCCAGTGCTCTGTTGTTTCACACTGAAGGAGATTACAGATGTCTCCAAGAACTCGGTCTTTTTACCACCGCTGCCTCCCTCTTTCTCTCACACAACCGCAGATTTTGTGGTTAAGTGGCATTAGACTGAAAAAGACTTGAAGAAAGAAGCAAGTTAGCATCCAGCATCTTGTAACTCTGTTGGTATTGCTGATAGCTTGCTAGCTTTGCTGACTTCTCACGTTTCACATGGCATTTATTAAGACCATGTTAAGACAAACAATAAAATTTAGTCATTTCACTAAACTATTGTCTGGCATTGGCTGTGCCACGATGAACCCTAATGCAGTGTCATTTGGCACTCACTGCATTAGCATTAGCATAGTGCATGTAGTAAAAGCATTCAGTCCTGCTAGGACTTGGGAGCATTTTAGTGTCCTTTAGCTCTTTGTTTTGGTAATTAGGACCTTGTTTTGGTGTTTTTTTTCCCCCTCTGCTCTTATTATCTCTGTTTCCAGGTGAAGCAGGCAGCTCTTTTCAGTAATAAAAGAACAATAATAACAATAAAACAGCCAAGTTAGCGGACCATTTAGCAGCTAAGGACACAAGTGTTCTCCTGAGGTTAGTGGAGACCCCAACAGAGTTAAAACAGGACTCCTCTTCTATGTGTGAGCAGGCAGCTGTTTGCTGACAAGTTTCCTGTAACAGTTTTATAATGTGATGTATGACAGATGTTGTGTTTTCAACTTTTTGGCCACTTAGGCTAAATGTAGCTTCACGCGATGCTATTTTCAGTCGGAACGCCTGCTGAGTATGACATAGCTGTTTAGTTTCACTATTACCTCACAGCTTGTGGCAACCAGGCCAGCTAGATGCTCTGTGTGTGGAGTTTGCACGGTGGGTTAATTAGAAAAGCTAAAGACTCCTGTAGATGTGAGTGTTTGTCTGACTATTTGTTTTAGCCCTGTCATACACTGGCAGCCAGTTTAGGATGTGCCCAGCGTCTCACTCGATGCATTTTGGATAACAGTTTAGTTCCCCGTTGATGTTTAACAGAAAAATTGTTTTTGGAAGTAGAGTCTCTATGTGCTTGCATTATCACAAATAAATGGAAAATAGAAATCATTGCCATCTGTGTTTGTTCATGTTTTGATCAGCTTCTTTGGCATCGCGCTCACTAGTTAGCTCACAGATTGATGTTGTTTCTCTGGCTTTGTCCGTTTAGCTCCAGTGCAGTTAAAGTGTGAGCTAATGTAACCCAAAATGTCTACAAGTGTCAAGCTGAGTGAAGCCTTAACCATCAGAAGGATTCTGGGTGTCTGCCAGTGTTGATGTAGTCGTGGTAACGCTGACATGCTGATGCTCGTGGTTGGCATGGAGACGCCATCCCCCAGAGGAGAGCATTGTTAGCCGTGCACTCTCTGGTCTTGTGTCAGGTTGTTCAGGACACCGAAAAAATCCTTGTCTTTGCTTTGGATGAATGTTTTCAGCTGAGGTTAAATATCCGTATTGCTTGGATGAATTTATTATATCTGCAAAGACACCTAGCGTTCTGATCAGCCAAACATATTTCATCATACTTGGCTTTTTTTTTTTTTGTGCTGCTGCCTCCTTCAAGCCATTGCAACACCTCTCAGCAGAGAAAGTACAGAGCGAACAGGGAGAGGAAACGATACAGCTGCTCCGTAACAGAAGAGCTGATAGCTGATATAAATTAATTTAATCCCACAGTCAGAAGAAAACACAGCAGAAATCATTAAGAGCTGAAGGAGCCATATCTCACAAAGCTAATAACAAGCTATACACAATAATAATAACAAGCTATACACATGAGTAACGATGTCACAGATAATGTTGACGCTGGTCATTTATTTTACATAATGTGTGATGACACAACAGATTTTTTTTTCACTGCCTGAAATCTGTGAGGCTTGCTCAGTCTGAACCAATCATAATAAAGCTGGTCATTTTGTTCCAAAGCCCAAATATTTTCACCCACATCCTGTCCAACTTTTGATTTCGCTGTGACAACACCCCCCTTTTTTTTTTTTCCATTCAAAAGGAGGAAACTTGAGACGAAAAGGGATGAACCAAAGCTCCTCTGCAGAGGAACATTGCGAGATAAACAAGGGGCTATTAGTGGTAATGAATTATACGTCCCTTCAAGATCACTGCTGAGCACACATAATTGGAAGTATTTGTTTCAGCGCCCCACTGCCACACTTCAGAGTAAATGAAATTACCATGAAGTTAAGTGGTCAGGCGATGTATAAGATTGCTAAAATCAGCAAAGGGCTTTCCAGGTCGGGACATAAACTCCAGCTTTGTTTTATCTGCGTATCTGATTGGCTGCTGTAAACGCTGTTACTGTTAGCTTACTCAGCAGTGGGCTTTTTCATGTTTGTGTGTCCTCCAGGCTTTTAAGGCCCACTTTAAACATTGGCAGACATGGCAGAGTCCTTTTGACCCTGTCATGCATTCTTGGAGCTGTGTCTCAGCTTCTTCTCTTCTCTTCTCTTCTCTTCTCTTCTCTTCTCTTCTCTTCTCAAATGTCCCTCTCCTCTCTCTTTTCCTCTCAACTACGCACATGTTGTTCCTTTTTCTTCCCCTCTGTCTCTGTTTAGATTCAATTCAGTCAGAATTATCTCGATCTCTCATGTCATCGGTGATTAAAAATCCCTCGCGGTCACGATGCGATAATGGCATCTCTGTTCTTTGAAGCTCATTATTTCCAGTGGCTTGCGGCGTGTCACAACGTAGCAAAGTAGCACCCAGAGTTCAGCTTGGTTCAGCTGTGGCAGTTTAAACTTGGCAGCCAGCCCGGTATGAACCAGAAAATGGAGGAGAAACGTTGTCCAAGCTGCTCTGTAGACCTGAGGGTCTCGTACACCCACAGCCTCTCCTTACACTAATGCACGCCACTCAGCACCGGACAGATACGTCTCATCGTGGTACACATATTGACGCATTCCTGCTGAAAACGTCAGTAAGTGCAGCACAAATCCCATTTTTTATGAAAGCAGCGTAACGTCCCGGCCGTCCCAACATGTGAAATGACAGACTTTTACAAGAAAGACGTTTATTTTTGAGAAATTCACCACACAGGGGGGGAGATGGTGAATATGGAACAAATCCCAACTTTGTTGAACCTTGACTCGCGAAGTTTGACCTTTAAGGAAACTGAGCACTTGAATAGAGGAAGCTCTTGTAGATCAGCTGTGTTCATTTGATTTAACCTCCTCCTGTCAGCGTGTAAACTTCACTCCGCGGACGACGGATGGTTACGTACAGCTACGAGACAGGATGTGTCACGGATAAATGTCTTTCTGGTCTTTTTTTCGTTGTTTTTCATTGATGTTTTTAAGAGACGGACGGAGAACAAATGTCTCATCAGTTCACTGCGGTGATGGCGCAGACGTCAGCCCCCTTCACACACACACACACACACACACTCAGAGCCCTTTACTAATGGTCAGTGTTTTGTGGTGACAAGCCTCATTTGTCCCCGGTTGAAAAATGTTTCTGTTTACTTGTCTGTTCAGTGTGAAAAACATCCACTAATCTTACTCAGGCACGTTCGCCCTTCCTTTGTTTCGAGTCTTTGATCCAAATTCGCAGATTTGTTTATTTTGCAGTGCAGCGATGAGTCATTCGGACTACGCAAATTCAAAAAGGAAAGCTACACCATGTTTTTTTTGTCAGCATTTCCAACAATAAGTTTACAATTTCAGAGTTTTGACGCTTACAGTGTTTTAGTCTATGCATGTTAAGTACTCGAGTTATGGTTGTTTCACTCCCTCGGTTCACCAAACCATACTCCCTTATCTGGGATTTGAAAACGTCACGACATCACCTGCCAAATAGTTTTTCCTTTAACTCTGCAAGGGAGAAATTTAGCCCAGTTCCAAGTCTTAAAGGAAAAATAAGGGTGTTGTGTGTTTTGTGGTTTGCATTGCAGCAGTGAAGTCGTTACATACTAGTGGCTCCGCTTTCACATATTAGCCCAGCGCTGTTTCACTCCTCACAGGCACACGCACAGACACACAAACTCAAACACCTAAAGAGGATTGAGAAGCAATAAGCAAAGTTTTTCATAATCGCAGACTGCATTTAAAAAGCGCAGCTGCTTGTAAGCAGCCTATTTAGATTTGTATTGTAAAGGTCATTTCAGTTCATTGCACATAACACTTTGCTAATGACTTTGTTTTGGAAATATAATTATCATTGCCGGAGGAAAGGCTAATTACTTTGTAAGAAAAATAAACAGTTTGCGGCACAGCACAGCACAGCACAGCACAGCACAGCACAGCACAGCACAGCACAGCACAGCACAGCGAGCTGGATGTTTAATATGAAGAGGCATTTTGATTTTGAGAGCTTTGATTCATTATGTCATGGTACATATGGTTTCGTAAAGACATTCACTTCCAGACAAATCTCTTGTCAAACAGTTGATACTAGCAAAACCATCAGCTCGTGTTGTTTTATGTTGACTGATTACAGGCACATTACAGGGGTCAGATGATTTACTCAAACTAGCCTCGACTAAAGAGCCTCCACTCTAGTTTAAGGGAGCCTCCACTCTATGATTAAACAGGATGATTGATTAAATTAGCTGTGACAGGAAACCATGGTCCCAGATGAGAATGAGTTAAATTTAGACACACTTGTCTTAAAACTGCTGTGGGCAAATGTTTGAATTTGCAGTCGGTGGAAAAAAAATAACGCTGGCTTCGCTAAAAATGAGCTCCGTCATGCGGCGCTGGGAAGTTACACAGACACTGATGTATACATACAAGCAGGCAAGCACCATGTGCTGTAAACAAATACAGACATCTTCAAGAGGGACTTCGGTTCTCAGATTTTCATGGTTGTATCGAACGGATAGAAGACTGATGTAGAGGAGGAGAAGAAGCGCTGCACTTCCTGGATTCATCCTGCAGTGAGCTCGCGCTGAGGGAGGCTTGTGGGAATGGGGAATTTAGCAGATTCCTGAGCTCAGTCAGCCAGAGGGTTGAGGTCAGAGTTAAGCTCAGCCATCTTCATTCTTCTTCTCTCTTCGCCGTGTGACTTATTAGACAAGACAGGGTCTCGAAATGTCTTAAAATGTCTTTGAATTGAGTTCCCCCTCCAAAGAAAGACCTTTGTCTCGAGACATTACACACTTATTGAAGCGGGATTGTTGCAGCAGCGGCTCGAACGTGAACCTTTTGTGAAGTTTCAGTCAGCACCAGAGACTGCGCATAAAGACTCCTTCAAACAAATATAAAATATTTCCCGCTGGTAATGTTATCTCTAGGCGTAGAACCACGGCCACACACCCCCAGACTCAATCGTAAGCACACACAAGCTGTCAATCGTGACGTCACAGCCCCTTCTCATAGCAGCGGCAGCACCAGATCTGTAGCTAACACAAGCTCAAGCCATCACTAAGCTAGCTACGGTGGCTACAAAGGACATCCTGCTCAAACGGTGAAGTGTTGATTGCAGCAAAAGCTTAAATGAACTTAGATATTCTAATCTTTTTTAATCAGTCAATCCATAAATCAGTTTTAAAGCCACTTTAGATGCACGTTGTGTTGATTTAATCAATTAAATCATCCGTAACTATTTGTTTATTGCTGGGAAGTCCTGAAAAATATCGTCTTCACTAGTTTTCCATTTATAATTTGGCAAATCGGGTATTAAAGTGCATTCGGTGTGTTATTAAAAAGTCTTAAATTCACCTCAAACCCTGCCATGAAACCGCATCTGTGATTTTCCCACCGCTGCACAACGTTGTCCTTTTTTTAAAAAAAGTTTCCCTTCCATTTCTCTTCTCCCCGTCTTACTCCCCTACAGAGCGCTAATATCTACCCAGAGCAGACCCGTGAAGCTGTCACATGCGAAACAGTTCAATTCTCTCATTCGGCCACAGCCATAAAACATGCGGTAACCAGTCTGGTTGGGGCAAGATAAACAAGTCTGGTGACTTTCCAGACCACTGGCCATGTATCATACAGCGTTTGGTAACCGGGGAGAAAAAGATGCAGAAGGCCTATAAGTGGGGAAAACAGCGGTTGTATTGATAGTAGAAAACCTCCACAGCTTTGTCTTTTATTCTGTTCTTAATGCATTTGACATTTTAGCTTTACAGTTTTAAATGAAGTCAGTGTGCAGATTACGCCGAAAGGAAGAGGATGCCAAGCTTTCATTAAGATTAGATTGTGCTTTGGCTGATGTGCATGTTATAAAGCAGAAGGAAACCAGAGCAGCCTCGCTGTTTATTCTGTCACTTGTAATAGTGTAGCTCTGCATCAATTCAAAGCGCAGATTTAATTGAAGAGCACATCAGAGCTTCCTTTGTGATGAGATTTTACATTAGCTCTTCCAAAAATGTTGATTCAACCCCCCATTATTGTTTGGCTTCACGCACACAACCACGAGTGCCTTTCCTTTATGTCCCACAGACATGCTATCTGGTGATGCACATTCTCCTCTCATGTGGAAAACAGAATACATGAATGTAGGTCAGCGCCACAGACTGTAGTCCACACGCCTCCTCGCTGGAACAGACTGGAAGTGCTGTTAATGGTTTCCCAGACTTCTGCCAGGAATTCCATAGAAAAGCCAGGGCGGCATGAACTCACAGATAGAGTTAATGGGTAAAACCTGCACGCTGCTTCTGATACGCTCGAGACAGAACAACTAGATTGTCCAAACCAGTCCTTCTAGCGAGTTTTACCTGCATGATTCGTATCGGTGTTCCTGCTTGGCTTACGAGCGCAGCTTGAGATTGAGACAGCCTCGCTAATCTGATGGCAAATGCAGCGTGGCGACGTGCCATTCGGCTGCCATGTTCTTCACTTGGAAAGTGACATCATCGCAGTCTGGGTGAATGCGGTTGCAGCTCGTCAGCATCATCTGAAACTAGACATTTGGTATGCAGTAAAACAAGAAGTGACTGTGTGGCGTGTTCCCTGCTTTATCTATAAAGCGCGCAGCTTCGCAGTTGTTAATTTCTGGGGGGGAAGGTTACGATGTACCGCCGAGATACTGGCACAACAAAGCTGTTCGTTTTATATCTTATTACAGCATACAGTAAGTAATACAGACACACCCACGGAGCAATAAAAATCTGACACTGTATTTCTTTTAAACCATACTGAAGTTTTTATTTTTATCTTTTTATCAGAGGCACAGTTTACAGCGTTTCAGCGACTTGGGACGTACTCTGTAGTTTTTACGGTGCCTGATTATAGTGGTGAATATATGGTTTTACCCCAACACGCACGGTGGAGCCTGAATATTTATTTGTAGTGTTTGCAATTAAGAAAAAAAATGGCATAATTCAAAATGAGCAGCAAGCAGGAATCAGTGTTTCTGTTTGAGTTTTCTTAGCGACTACACTGTGAGCAGAATTATGATTGTGTAAAAGAGGCGGACAGTGTTGAACGAAAAGTAAATAAAAACACAGAAACAAACAAGCATAAAACAGAGATGCCCTCCCAAAACCTAAGAAGTAAAACCAAAACTATGTGCACGGCTCGGGCTGGACACCACTGTGTGTCAGTGATAAAATATGTTTTTGATGTAGTTGGGTGGAGGCCAAAACCTCAGAGATGGATAACTCAAAAGCTGGGCGAGTAAAAGTGAAACTGTCTGCGTCATCAAAGCAGTGTGTTTGCGTGTGTGTGTGTGGGTGTGTGTGTGTGGGGGGGGGGGACTGTTTGCTTTAGATCAAAATCAAAATGCACTCCCCTTGTTAATCTGTCCATCCCCCCCTGAGGCCACTGATAGCTGCACTGCTGTCCTGGCTGGGACCTGGACATACTTATAATGAATTATCGATAATTAATGATATTAAATGTGATATAAAAGTTACTTTTTCAGCCAGCGCGGCGTCCCACGCTTTCACAGCACTTATTTAGTTGACCGGGGAACTCAACCACCAGTTCTGCGTGTTGTAAATGTCACGTGTCTGAACTCATCCAAGTCAAATCTGTGCAGTCAGAAAAGTTCTGTGGATCAAGTCCGCTATAAGCACACACACACACACACACACACACACACACACACACACACAAACACACACACTCTCTCTCTCTCTCTCTCTTTCTGTCTACATGAAAGGAATAAAGTAAATAGTGAAAACAGGTTTTTAATCAGAATGAACAGACTCGTACAAGTTCATTCTTCCCACGGGCAACGAAGAGTCTGTCCTCTGAGACAGCAGGCAGCATTAGAAGTCAAAGCAAAGAGCTTTTAAGCTAAAATACCCACTTAAATCCAAGAAAAGTATAAAATCCTGTGCTAAAAAAAAATAGTAAAGTTTTTGCTTTTTTATGGAACTGACTCTTTAACTTTTTATCTTAACCCAGGTGCCTTTGCCAAGGTGAAGGAGAGCCAGCGGATGAGCGACGAAGGTAAGATGGACCAAGACGAGGCCGACGGCATTAGGAAACGCTGCCGGACGGTCGGGTTCGCCCTCCAGGCAGAGATGAGCCACTTTCATCGTCAGCGAGAGGTGGACTTCAAAGACATGATGCAGGCCTACCTCAGGGAGCAGATAGCCTTTTACCAGCGTGTTGTCCAGCAACTGGAGCGCACCCTGCGCATGTACGACTGTCTGTAAGGAAACCGAACCGCTGCCCGGGTCAAGATGCCAAAAAAGGAAGGAAGGAAGGAAGGAAGGAAGATCCAAGTCTTGACTGTTTTATCAAGGCGTTTTTTGCGTTTGAAAAGACTCGCAGACAAGTGAAGCAGCATGTAGTCAGTAGAAAGACGAACAAAGCCGGTCAGTCTTTCGCTTTGATGGATTCAAAGTCACGTTTTTTTGTTTTTTGTTTTTTTTAAAGACCTACTGTAGCTGTTATTTCTGAAATACACACATAGGCAATATCACAGCATATTGTTTATTTTACATAATTTAAAGTGTTTGTAACATTAAAATAAGAATATAGGTTTCAAATTCATAGCGGATCTATAGTTGATCGATGTATAGTGTAACACACGCCATGAAACGGGTTCTGTTCTGAAAATCGTCCCCTTCTCTCCAGCGTCATGCACTTCGGCCTCGCCTGGGACTGATTCAAGCGACTTACATTAAGTGAATTTTCAGCAAAAAACAAAATATTCGGGTTTTATATTTTAACACAGAGTTTCAGAAACGAATTGAAGTCACCAAGTTTTCTACAGGCCGCGCAAACTAAAGTGAGATTGCGCCACCATCACGCCGAGTGCTCATCTCGCTCAGGTGTTCACTGCTTTGAAGTTCATGTCAGTTTCTGTTGTGCGTCTTTGTAACAACTCACAGATGTCCGTCTGAACTTTGCACCATGCGGAAGACTCACTGATACAGTATAATTCAGTTTAGCAATGTAACGTTCGGACGTTTCTCCTGCAGCAAGTGCCTTTAAGGATCTGGGGCGTTCCGATGGGATGAGAGTAGTTTTAAACGGACAGTTTGTCAGAAGCGTGGCCTGTGTTTTGTCGGGGACATTTTTCTGGAATGAATTGTATTTAGAAACGAGTTTGCACATGTTTTTATACACGATTGGGTCACAGTGTGCGTGGGGGTGTGTTTACGTGTGGGTGAGCGAGTGAAATGAGTCAACTACTGTGCTGATCCATTCCTTTATCCACGGTGGAAAAGAACAAAAAATGATATCTTTGTATGTAGCAGCGGGTTTTACTAGACGGAGAGCTGAGGTGGAATAAATGGCTCAACATCAACTTGACGTTTACATATTTGGATATAATAGTTTAGTCGAAGCAAAATCAAAGGTTTGTCTTGATGTAGTTCGTCCAAAAACAGTACAATCTGATTTTCATATCAAATATTTTAAAACATCATCTAAACGAAAATTAGTTGACATTTTTGGAAACGCCGGCCGTCTTTTCATGAATTAGACGAGGAGATCGAGACCAGTCTCATGTCTGTCTCTCTGTAAAATATGGAGCTACAGCCGGCAAGATGGTTAGCTTAGCTTAGCGCAGAGACTGGAAACGGGTGGAAACCGCTAGCTCCGTGGGTCATTCCACCGCACCCACTCTTGAAATAATCCAGCTGTAACCATTCTTATACTCGCTGTTTTGATTAATGAAGTGAAACATAACAAGTTAATCAGTGAGCTTTAGAGGTGCTGGTATGCTAAGCTAAGCTAATTAGCCGCTGCTACATGCAAGTGGCATCAATCTTCTCATCTTCCTCAGCCAGAAGGTGAAAGCTCATATTAATGATAATAGCCCATAGTGCTAATGCTAATAAGGCATGAAGTGTCACTCAGTTTTTCCTCTCTTCCCACTCTTAACTGTGTTTATCACCAAATAAGACTTGTTCCAGTAACATTGCTCGTCCTGTTTATCATGGCAACTTGTGGTTTGACGAGACGATCCTCAGCGTCGCGTTAGCCCTGGAGGTTTATGCGGAGTCTGCGTCGCGATTACATTACCTCAAGGCGTGCAAGGAATGTTTTTGTGAGCTTGACCTGGTTCTTCTTAAGCGATTTCTCGGTAGCGTGTTCGGGTGTGGATGAGAAGTGAAATGAAAAATGATGCCTGGTGTTTGTGAGTTTCAGAATTTGAAGTTAGAGCCTTATTATGGTTCTCCCATAACAAAGAAGTGTTGTCTCAGGCTGCAGGTTTCCCAGTAAACAAATGGCCCCTGTGTGTGTGCGTGCGTGCGTGTGTGTGCGTGCGTGACTCAGATATGAGCGTTGTATCAGTCACTGGTACTGTTCAATCCACATCTGTAGCCTTTAACTCTTTGCTGCCTACATGTGGTGTCGTTTATGTTTGTTTATTTTTGAACAAACTTTTGCTTTTCATACTTCTGCTTTTTCTTTTTTTAAAAAAACATTTGTCGGCATTTGCACTCGTTGCAGTTTCTCCAAAGACCAAAGACATTTTCTACAGGGCTTCCTTAATGTTTTTTTGTTTTTTTGTTTTAAACTCTGTTTTGTTGTAGTGAACTGCGCTCTCTGGTTTTCTAATTGAATTTGAATTTTCCACTCCGAGGAAAATGTGATGAGAACATTTGGAAAAAAGTAAAGAAACATTCCACAAAGAAACTATAATGGACGCTAAAGGCAAAGGCAGGTTTTGGCCAAGAGAAAGGCATGAAAGGTGCAAAAGGGTGAAAACAACATTCAAAGAAACGCTCGCAGCCCCAATCAGGTTTCATAATGACACTTTTCCTCTCATGTTCCAAAGCTGCACGATAAGTTAAATGCCAGACATTTCACACAAGTGACTGTTACTTAACACGGATGTGTGACCTGGTGAGTTGCGGGCGCTCTACGCTTTAGTTTCAGTCTCTGAAATAACAGATGGTGATTTTCAGTAAGTCATTTGTCACTTGATTTAAGGGAAGGGGACCTAAACGTCTTAATAAAAGTAATGATGGTGATCGCTTGCTGTCTCTCTCTCTCTCTCTTTTTTGTGGATTTGTATAACTGGAATATCAATCAGTAATCGTTTGAAGTACCGTTTTAAACAGAGGTTTCTTTCCATACACACATTAAATCAAGACTGTTGAAATATTCCGTTTTATAGTTGAAAAATAGGATCATAGATTATTTACAATGACCCATATGCATCATGGTTTACCCAGTAAACACTAGTGAAAAACTGAGACACTGACACATCAACTTTATCCCATGATCCTTTGTTTTCAGTGATGTTGTTGCCCTGCTCTATTCTGGGTTTTTTTTTTTTTCAGGGTATTTCTGAGCAGGATGTGATGACACATACAAACAGTTTGTCCTGAATTTAACTAAAACAAGGAGAGCCAGGAGCTGTTCTCCAAATTTCTCTGCACATGTAAACAAACTGTCGCAGTGACGCGGCAAAACAAACGAGACACAAAGAAAGAAAGCACCAGAACTGTGAATGGTATTTTTCAATTTCAAGGTCTGGGTCGGAGGTGGCAGTCTGTTACGTCTATTATCTGTATGTTTTCACCAGAAAACACATTTTTTTAGCCATGGTAACACACTAGATTGAAATATCTCAACACTCATTGGATGGTTTTGTGGTGACGTTTTGAACAGATGTTCGTGCCCCCCACAAGATGAAGCCTGTTGAGGTTTTCTGATCCTCCAGGGCCACCATAGAGGTTGACAGCTTTGGTTTGGTGTGAAATGTCGCTACGGTTATTGGATGGTTTGCTGTGAAAGTTGGTACAGATGTTAACCCTCCCCCCCTTAATTCTTGATTTTTGCAAAGCTAATAACATTCCCTCAGTTGTACCTTGGCATTTAGTGCTAGTTGGCAAAGTTATAATGCTAACAGGCAAAACACTTTGTGCATATTAGCATGCCTGCATTAGCATTCACAGCCGTGTCTGTGTCTAACCCCGACGGAGCAGCTTGCATATCTGCACTTTGTGTTTCTTATTTAAACTTATGAGACTGTTATTTATCTGCATGGATCTGGAGGAAACCATTGGCAACCTCCATCTTGAATCTTTAAAGTTTACACTCATTCTGACGTAAACGTTTAGCCTAAGAACGTTTCACTGAAACTGAGTGAGGCTCTCCTGCTGGGTTAATTCTTGGAGACAGCTGACGAATGCCAAGCTATAGCCTGGTGCAGTATGTTAAAGTGAAGCTCAGGCGTTTCCCTTTAATGGCTTCCAGATGTTTCGGAAGCAAACATTTCATTTGGATGCCTCAAATCAACAGCTCTGTTGTTAAAGTGAATTGTTGCCATAGACGTTTTGAGTTCTGAGCTCCCTCTTCTGTTTTAACGCTGGTAACAGGTGTCTCAACAAAACTATTTGTTGTATGATTACTTCCTTATAATCCTATAGTGTGATTCTATAGGACGATAATTGCTCCACTATCTGTCCAGAATCAAGTATCACATTACAGATGCACTTGATGACTTGCAATCTCTTCTTCTTCAGGAAATCCAGATGTTTCTATTTGAACCCATTGCCTGGGTCTCATGGTAATGTTTCAGGCTCTCTCAGGTTTTGGTATGCAACTGGAGCGGCAGGATGATGTCACCGTCATGATATGTGCCAGGACGGTGACATCATTTCAAGTTCACATAGAAACCCAAGACTGACAGAGGCATGAAAATCTAAATTTGAAGCATAAATTGCCACAATAATTAGAGTGTTGAAAGAATTTTAGAGGGTATTTTCAGACTAATTAATTTTGTCTGCCACACACTCCTGTGATGTACACCACAGAGTATTAGTGAAGCAAAAAGGCCTCAATGGCAGTAAAACGACACCTCGGAAAAAGTTCCAAAACCTAGAGGTATTGCCAAAGTAATGCTAACAGTGCACTTCTCTGCAGCGGCCCAGTTTGTGCAAGCGAGGAAGTGGGTGAGATGAAAACCGGTCAACTTTGCCTTCTTTTAGGCTTTTTCCATCAGACACAGCTGAAGCCTGGATGAGCTAACTCCCTCTTTTCCAAGGGGAGGGAACAGCCATTGACACGGCTCCAGCGTGGTGTGAAAATGGAAGATGCACCATCAAAATGCCTGGAGGCAGAGCAGTATTTATCACACCGTAATGTACCTGTTGCTGCTGGTCTGGTCATGTTTGAGTGTCGTATTTGCAAGTCACATTTACATCGCTTTGCACATTCTCAACTTCTTTTCATGCCTTAAGCTTCCAAAGCAGCTCACTTGGCTGGTCCAAAGGGGAAAAGCAGGGATCTCTTGCAGGTCTGCAGTGCTGCTGCAGGGGCACATGGTAAAAGCGTTACAGCCCAAAGTGCCAGCAGATGTCTATAAAAGAAAAAAAAAACAAGATGCTGAGTGAAGGAAAAGAGCAGTTTCATGTCTGCATAGTCTGGGGAAGAAAAACGGCACCTCCAGCCCCTCGACAGGATACCCTAGAGGACACAACGTACCCAGAGTCCTCATTTGTTTCCCTTAATGAAAAATCAGTCTGAGCTCCCGAGCACAGCAGCAAATGTGTTTAGGTTCCAGTAGCAGTGCAGCTGTCTGCATCAACAGTTTGACTGCAGACATGAATCACACATGACTTATTCAAACATGTCGAGCTCCCAAGTTTTAAATTTCCCAGATATTTGCAAGTAAATTTCCTTAAAGTATGAGCAGTTGAAGGGATACTCGACTGAGGAGCTTGTTGCTGCTATCACTTTCATGGTTGACCAGGCAGGATTGTTGTCACTTGAACTGACTTGAGTGACATGGACTTGACCTCCACGGATTACAGCGTCCTCCTCCCCGAGCATCTGAGAGAAACAAAGGCAACAGATGGTCGAATCAACACACATGGTGGGTTTGGTAATCCCTCCTCCTCCTGCTGCTTGCTTGCTGCTGAGGCCAACGTCACAGCAGGGCCAAAAGCCAACATTCAAACCAGATCTTTGGCTCCACTGAGTTAGTTTAGGAGAGGAATCCTGGCACTGCGAGCCTGTGGGGGTAATTATTGTCCTTTCACTGACTTAGCAATAGGAGCAATCTATAATCATAGAAAAGTCGTATTCTGACCTTTACAGTGAGGTCATGAAAAGAGTTTTTCCCATTCACTATTGTGCAGAAATTCAGGGGATTGTCTGGATACTCCTGTGAGCATTAAACTCCAACTTTAGGTTGGATTGATGTAGACTGATTGATTCAAAGTGAATCATTTGATCTTGACCTTGAAGGCCCGAGAGCAAAATAAATAAATAACAAAATAAAATTAGATAAAAAGTAAGAATAAAACATGATTTAATGCAACTGAAGAGTAAAAATTTCGCTTAATGATGGTGACCTCTCAAATATTCATTGGGTCGCAGCTTGGAATCGCCAGCTTAAAGCTAGTGTTTATGCTCTTAATCTGTTTGAAATAAGAAAATAAAATACTAGCTATAAAATGCTAACCTGTCACTTTGTGCAGGAAATATGAAACCCCTCCAGAAAACGTGAACATTTATTTATAAACCGTTATAAACTCCCACATGTGTGCGGGGAACTAAGTCTCTCAGCAAATGATGAGTCATGTTTGTTGTTAACTTGAACATTCATTCTTCATCCCGAATCAAAGTCCTTTGAGAATAAACAGTACATGGTTCACAGATGTAGCCAGTATCACTCATGTTGCCTCAGCTGAAGTCAGTGTTTGACATGTCAGCTAATAGTTTAATTCATGGATGACAACAATCAGTATACGAAAGGGATGACAGCGTAGCCACTGAAGAGCTGAGATGTGTCTTTGAGACATATGGAAATTATTTTTGCGACCCGCTGATGAACAAACCCAGCTCCAGTTAAATAAATGGAAAGAGAGAATGGAAACACAAGTCCACTGCCATGCTACCAGCTCACTTATTTCTTTGGCACAGCTGTGCTTTTGTGCTAAATGCTAATGCCACCATGCTAACAAACTGGCAGTCACAAGGATAAAACTTACATTTAGCATGTTAGCATGCTAGCATTTGCTAATTGGGACTAAGGACAAAGCTGCTCAGCTCTGGAAGTCCTAATGGTGGTGTTTGATGAAAAGTAATTGTATCACCAAACCTACTACAAAATGTTTGCTACTATGAAAGAAAAGCCAATAAACGTGCTCAGTAATGTGCATGACGTCTTGTTATTCCCATAAACAGTTTTTGCATCACTTTACAACACATGAGTCGACTAACCCAGTTTCAATTAAATAAATGGAAATGGAAAGAAACAATGAAAGCAGTGTACAACACAAGTCTATAGCAATGCTGGCAGGTATGCAAGGCAGTACGTGGCACATCCGTAATCTTTGCTAATGTCAGCATGCTAACGTACTGGTAATCACAATGACAATGCCAACATGCAGAGGTATTTAGTAGGTATTGTTTTACTACCACTGGCACAAACGTCTTAGTGAAATAGGATTGTGCACGATGTCATGTTATCTTACATCCCTCTATGTCTGTCTGCCCTCATTCACCTTCCTCTCTTACTGCCCTCCACTCACACATTGATAAGGGGGAGGGGTGACCCAGACTTCAGACTGACTGGTTCCAGATGCATCTCACTGCCCAGACGCACCAGAAAAATGCACATTAGGTGGCTGAAGGGCTTTTTTTTTCTCGACCCAGAAGTAATTCCAGATCAGAGTTGAAGTCGTGCCACCTATAACGTGTGTCATGTGTTGTCCACCGGACGGTACAAGTGAAAACATGCACGGACAATAAAGGAGACTGGAAATTGGAAAGTTTTCACCTTGGCACAGAGCTGTGAAAGAAAATTTGGCCTTTTACTCATTAAAACACTCACCACTCAATATTCATCTGTTCTGTGTGGATCAAAGGTGCCAGCACCCTGAGGTTACAGGGTGGTCATGAGGTCACATGGCTCCACTGTTACAATGATGGCTTGATCTGATGGTCCTGGAGGGTGTTTTGGATTAAAAATGAACCATCTCAGGTTCAAATCGACCTGAGATGTGAGGAAGGAGTGTGACTTCTCCTCTCACACACACCTTGTACCGATGCCATAAACATCTGATATACTGATCCAAAGCCAGGCTGGTCTCGAACTCTTTCCCTGGCTTGGAGAGAGGACATTCCAGTGGGTTGGACCTAAAGTGCTTCCACATTTTTCCGGAAAGTCCCCCCCAAGAAATGCTTTGCTGTTTTTTAAGTGGATCTCTCAACAAGTTAATCAGGCCGCAGCAGCCTCAGCACGGTCATCACCGCTGGGTGACATCGGTAGTGTTCACAGAGGACAGGATGTATATATATTTAAAAAAAGTAGTTTCTGCTCTCTCAGCTGCACAGTGAAAACAGGCATTAATATACTGAGTCATCAGTTTGCTCTTTGGATGGTCTGCTCAGCATTAATCAGCATGAACAATTCTTTGGCAAAATGAAAAAACCCAAAGAGCCAAGAAGTCAAACTGATGTACAGCCTGGTTCACTGTCAAGGAAACTCTTTATGGGACTTATCCACCAAAATTCATGAGCCAGCAACATATTTTATTTGTGCTAATGGTCTTAAACCACAGATCACCGCTTTTATGTGACTGTGACACTAGAATACAGAGTCTAACACACTCCTATGAGTGTTTTTTGGCTATGAGATACAATAGTAAATACACATTACCTTGTGTGTCTCAGTGCTGTCACATTAGAGTGCATTTCAAGTGCTGAGAACCACCTTGTACACACTGCTTTTCATTTTAACTTACACAATGGGTGGCTCTGAAGGCAGCATGTGATACATTAGTCATAGTGCTTTACAGATGTCTAATAGGGCCGTGGATGTATACGTGCATGTGGGTGTGTTTTGTTTTAAAATGATGAAATCTTTTCCCCGCCACAGGCCTGGACAGGTACTACGTGGGCTGTGTGCGAAAAGTTTACGGGACGTCACGTGGGGAAAGACTCGTTTCTCCAGGAGTGTAGAGATTGTGAAATCCAAAGATCTTTAGATAGCAAACGACTCTGTGGAAATTGCAAGGGGAGCTGGGAAAATAAAGAGACAGAGGCTCAGGCTGAGATCAGACAAATAGAAGGCCTGTAAACTTTTCTGCCAGAACACAGAAAAGTGCTGCTGCTGTTACATCCGGACCATAGTCTCTAATTGAGTAAGACTAAGAATTAACTAAGTATAGTCCCAGCACTGCTGTGTCAACACATAGAAACTGCAGTGTTGGTAGTTCTAATCTGAGCACTTCTGTATCTTTATAAACCTCTCATCGACCTTTTACCTTTATTATTTAAAACCACATTTCTTCTCCAGACACATTTCTTTGGTGGTTATGAAAATTTAGGCTAATGTGGAAAATTCACGCACAGTATATTGACAGCGACTGGGTGTCAGAGCTGTTTCAGACGGCAAACAATGAATCCTCACACAGATAGGCAGCGCTTTATGTAAAGTTGCAAAACATTTGAGCGGTTACCAGGAAATAAATAAGGAATATGTGAGGAAGTAAGTTGTAGTTAACCAATTTGTTTGGACTGACACTTGTTTAATTCACTCATCGGATATGAATTACATTAAAATATCCTATTTAATCAATTAATTGGGGATCTTTGTGGTTTCTGTTACATGCTGATGGTTAGATTGAATCATTTCTTAATAATTATTTGTTTTATATTTGTCTTAGACTTCTCTAAATCCAAAAGACTGTCCTGAATAATAAACCACAGTTGAATTAAAGGGGCACTGTTTTGTTTCTTTGGTCTAAGCTTACTACTGGTATGTTGCGTTAATGTAAAGCTCAGATGCGTCAGGCAGTAGAGTTTTAGAGCTTTAGCAAATAAAAGCAGAAGACCACAACTAAGATGTGGTTCTAACATTTGTCTGACTTCTTGCGAACTTGTGGAAACTTTACATAACATCCTGCAACCTGAAGGCTTCTGAACAGCGACCAAAGATTGCTCATCTAATGAGCTGTTGAAGTGATGAAGTGCTGTGGGATTCAATACGACTGCCAACCTGAGTTTAAAGTGATATTTCCATCCAGGCTCTGTGTATTTTGAATATGACATAGTCACATCCCGTTGGCTTAAAAGGTGGCTGTAAAATGTCATAAAGTGCTGTAATGTTTGAAAGATGTTTCTGTGACCCTGCTTCATCATGAATGAAAAAGAATGATGGGGGGAAAAAACCCGCAGGCAGATAACGAAGATATCAAGACAGTGTTTTGTTAAGAGTACAGTGACCACAACAGGAAAATATGTAATAGAGGATGAGAGAGAATAATGCTGGTTACCCCTTGCAGAGATACAATAGGGAGTTTTGCCTGGAGAAGAAGGGTCATTTCCCTATTTGTTATCCAAGAGACAGTTTAAGGATATCCTGATTCATAAAAATATATATTTTATCTTGTTATATTGAAATAACATGTGTCTAATAAATGTGCTTTAGTGTGCACTTTACGTAATAGACTCAAGATGTAAAAAACAGTGCTGTAAAGATCATTTCAGGATTGCTACAAGTATGTTTCAGTGGCAACTGAGATACAAAAAGCACAATAAAACCACTCAAACATTAAATCTGGAAGAAATTAAAGCACCCAGTTTAAAATAGACCAAGCCATAAAGAGTTTGGAGTTTTGGATTGTGTTGATCTGCTTGAATTCAGATCTGTAAAACAATGTCTTAATAGTCTCTAAGGTCATTAATTGCGCATTAACAGTGATTTCCTAACCACCTATTATCTTGTGAACCCACAGTTAGTCTCCACCAAGGGTATCCATTCACCAATGGCTTCGAAAGGACGCCCAACAAGAGGCTGAGCACTGTTTAAATGAGAACCACTTGTTTCCCCAAACACAAGCTGGTAAAGTCATCACACAAGTCACCACGGATGCTTCTGGCTGAGATGGACGTAACTTCAAGCAGGCGAAGTGACACTTGATTGACAGTTACCTGCTCTTGCAAATAAACACATACCCTTTCGATGTAACCGCTTGATCCCACCAAAAGCTGGGCTTTCGTGGGGCACTGCTTCCAAATTTCCAAGCAGTAAAAACATCTGGCTGGAAATTTTCTATTCTATCCGCTAAAATCAGTTTCTTAATAAGTCTGTGGCAAGAGTGAGGCTTGCATACTTGCAGATTCATGCCTGTTTTAAAACAATTTTACCTTGCACAACATGATAGGGTAGTCACTCGTCTTCTGCTTCCTTGAGTGGTTAGTTTGTTATTGTGTGACTTTTGGTGTTTCAAAGAGTTAGTAAGTCTCACAATAATGCAAAAGCAGTGGAAAGTAAAATCACTTTTTGTCAAAGGAGTCTTTTGGAATTCACAAAGCGCGGCTAAGAAGTCCAAGGTGGCCATTTTACTGCTGATCCTGTCCACAGCAGGACATTACTTAGCTTCCCACACCAGTTATTCCTGCTGGTCCACCAAATGGGGGAAATGCTGATTGCAATCTACTGCCAATGACCTTGGACAAGTACACACAATCTCAAGTATCTGAGCTATCCCTTTAAAGGTTCTCCATGGTCAGCTGTTCTGGTCTGCATCAGATGATTACCACCCCAACTGAAGAAACTGAGCTGCTATCCTAAACTGTGTGATGCTATAAACAGGTACGTTATATCATCACACTATTTGTTGATGCGAAGCAAATAGTTCAACGTGCTCCCTGAAGTACGTTCCTGTCAACCTTTTCCCCTCTGGGTCTGTAGTCCGGCTGTAGAAGGTCCCTCTGGAGACAACAACCATTTCCTCAGAACACAGTCTGCATTCCTGAGACGCCGTCCAATCCCTGTAAACAACATTCCTGCTTTGGGAAACAAAAGCCGCAAAAAACCATTATCTCACTGTCCGATCCAAAAGCCACCCCTCTGCCAGCTATCTCACTACATCCCTGTTTTTCTTTTTTACGTTAATTAGTGAAGTTTCTTCTCTGTCTCAGACACTGACTGTGGACAACTCAACACATATTCACAACCCCTTCATTTCTGACACAGCAAGTCTCTTAACCCTCGGTTTAGCTCAGAGGGTGAATTCCTAAATTCTTCCTAATTCTTGCATCTTGCCCAATGTGACTTTTGATTGTAATGTTTACTTTTTGCTGTAAAATCCCCGTAGCTGTTATCAAGCAATTAGCCACAACTGGAGTCTCTGTTTACTGTACAGTGACAGCTGATGTAAACAGCGCTGAGCATCTTGGCATTTTATTTTTTTATGTTCTGAAGCTCGCAGACACCATCCTCACGTTCGGTACCGCTCATGCACACAAGCTAAATGGAAAGCGAGTCACCACTTGTGTGCCTGAACTGAATACAAAGTGTAGCACGACTGCAAAAGACATGGACGTGGATGTGAACGGATGAAAGTTGGCTCAACTTTGAGGCAAGCTGAGACCTTTTCAGTTTTAGAGAAACAATTGTGCTAATCCTGGAGCTTAATGACTCCACCTAATTAACGCATGAGAAATGGGAAAAGGAGATGGGGAAATAAGTCAGAGTCCACACTCACAGTCAGAGCACATGTTGCTAGCTAGCCACAGCTAACATCTGCACAGTTAATTTGTTAGCTGATAGCTGAAAAAGCAAAAGTCACACAAGTAAAGCCTGCTTATTTCATCTAAATGTATCATAAAGGAACATTTTAAGGATCATTTGTAGGATTCAGCGGCAGCTAGCAGTAACTGAATATCCTTCTACTCATCCTCCCCGTCAAAGCATGTAGGAGAACCTGCGGTGACTGCAACAACCGCTAAAAGGCCCTCACTTGAGCCATTGTTTGTTTTGTCTGTTTTGGGCTTCTTTAGGAAAGTACATGGAAGATGGATCACTCCCTATGCAGAAAAAGAACTCATTCCCAAGCTAACAAAAACACAATGATTAAATGGAATAGTTACAGGCAAATAATTATGAATATTATATTCAGTTTCCCCCTAAATCCTTCACATTGTAGCTTTAGCTATGGCTGACGCTTTGCTATGCACTTCACAGACTGCAGTGATCCTGGCTCGCAAAGTCCAGAACTTCTGCTGTACAGTAAAGTTTCTTCGTGTGGGTTCAAAACAGAAACCGCTGACAGGCAGGCAGTCAGAAAATGCAAATGAATTAAAAAAAAAAAAAGTTGGCAGACTAAAATGTAAAACAGGAAGTAGTCATTGACTGAGAGGCAGATCCACTGGTGGCACAGTTGTCTTTGTGGGCAGATATCTGTGCTAACTGGCTAACCAGGGATGGAGGGAGGTGGGGTATAGCACTGTAGCACAATACATCTTTTGATTTAGCAGGAAAAGCACAGCATCAGTGTAGCTGATAATGTTAATGACGTCTTTGTTTGACTTAAAAGTCTGAAACTGGTGAGTCTTTTTTTACTTCAGAAGAGTGGCAGCCGTGATAAGAGCCGGTCAAACACCATAAATTCTAAGAGAAGGTGCTTCCTTTCTTATCTCCTTTTGCACTGGGTACACTGGATCATCCTTTCTGAAAGGAAAGGATATATTGGTGTCCCATAATTCTTTACAGTGACACAACTGTGACCCACATCCACTGTCTCGTGATCACGTAACCTCGATGCAGCTGGATTCTGTTAGTTATCTTTTCCTGAGTCCTCCTGAATTCTCCTTCACTCCTTCTGTGACATCCAGAGGTTTTCCTTGGAGGTCAAAGGAAGGTCTTTAGGAAAAGATAAATATATATTTTCTGACTAGTACGCTCAGGCTAAGGTTCATTTTCTGACAAAATATCCATCAGATTGCTTTCCTGTAACTTTGCTTTGTGCACCGTCTATAAATAGGGGAAGTGATTTTCTTCTAAACAAGCCAAAATAGAGTTTTAAAGTGAAATAATTAAATTCAACAAGCCAAAAGAAATCATCTGGCTACTGATATCGATCAGACATGTTATTGTTGCATGAGCCAGTAAAAACTCTTACGTTCAATCAGTTTAAGAGGAGAAGAAAAATACGTGTACCAAACGAACATGTGGAACGACATGTGATAACTGTGACAGCCCTTGGCCCTCCGGTCTGATCAGACTGTCTCATACCAAACTGCGCCCACCACCACCTCCCGCCGGGACGGTCTAATCTGTCCGTGAAATGGACAGAGCAAACGTCAACATTGGAAAACTAACATCAGACTGTAGGGAGTATACAGCCAAGCGTGATTAAAAGGTTTTATTCCAACAACACAGACGTCCATGCGCTGAGATTCAGTACTCCCCGATGTACAATACCATTTGGCTTCATGTTTTTCAGAGAACAGATGATTTCATACAGTTTAACATCACTCAGTGCATATGTGAGTTTTATTTTCATTGCCAGCAGTGTTTTGGTAAGAGCGTGACTCAGTTTTGAAATAGTGGGTGTCTAATATTGGAAGGATATTCTGCTTATCCCTTCATAGAAGGAACATCCATCACGGAGTACAAAATCAGAGTGCCAGTCATCCTCCTTCAGGCAGCTACATGAGAAGAAAGACTTTGGCTTGGACGCCGCACGAGACACTTTTTTAAAAATTTGTATTCACATTGATGATGAAAGAGAAAAATGCAGAGGCCTGATTGTTGCATCTGAGGGCTAATTTTTCAAGCAATGCACTCACTCCTGGGGTCAACTTCTGAAAAGATGGAAAAGTTACATGAAGTCAAACATCAGACGTCCATTAGTGAGTGGCATTACTTCACCAGAAAGGATTTACACCCATACAGAGATTTTAAAAACGCTGCTTGATGAGAAGAAGATAAAAAACTCCAGCTAAGACCTATTACACCTCTTTAACATAATAAAGTTGGCCAATGTCACTTCAAAGGCGAAATTTAAAGTAGGAAAACGCAATCCCCAGATAGCATTATCAAACAGTGCTCACATCAGAGTGAAATACAATGCCGGAGCACATGGGCTTACGTGGTTAATCTGCTCGCATCACGCCCTGTGCAAATGTCAGAGCCCAAACATGAAGGGACAAAGATAAGGAAACAGAAAGATATGTTCTGCCCTGGTTGTTCAACTGTGAAGGCATGCCCAACATATTCAGGCTCTGCGATATCCTTTTTCTTCCCGTCGCTCCCTCTGTCCGTGGTTTTTCAAGCATTGCTGAACGGCTGGAGACTAAACTGTGAACAGATATTACCAGTAATTAGACAAGTCCCAGCGAACCGTCCAGAGAGCGACAAACATCCACTCGCTCTGTAAACAAGTCACATTCTGGTGGTTGTGGTGTCCAGAGAGCTCCTACTGGAGTGTTAATACACGTTCTCAGGAATATCTGAGTTTCCTTAGAAACACTAATGTGGCTAAACAGTCACTGTGATTACATCCTGTTAGAAACAAACACGCTGCACTGTTCAGTCTGAATCTGAAGAACATGTGTTTTCAGCACTGGTGTTGTAAACGTTGGTGACATTTCATTAATGTTTTGATTAATGCATTTTTTGTAAATGTTTCTCATCCACCTTTGGAGAACAGTTTGCCTTTTTTCCCCTCACTTTTTCCCTCTAAACCTAATTTTCTTTGTCTGCCGAACAGCTGCTCTACAGTCAGATGTGCTCTTGACCTTTTTCCTCATACGTACAACAGCTTTCCATTGTTATATCACTCTCCTCCATATGGAGTCAAACACTTTACATTGTACCAAGAAAAAAAAGAACATGAAATTCCTCAAAAATTGAAATGCAACATGACTGAAAATGATAATTCACATATTTCTGGATTTTTAAATGTATTTTCCTTAACCTTTTACTATACAGAGTTAAATAATAAATAGAGGCTATAGATTGGCAGCCTACGTTTGGTTCAATCTCACTGGTCTTATCAACAAACAACTTGATAACTGACCTTACACTACCTGCACTGCAACAAATAGCAGACACAGCCAGCAACCAGCTGCTGGAGAGTCCTTTAGAAGTCGGCGGAAACCAAATCAGAGTTTAAATGAGAGTAAATAAGGGGCCTGTATTTGTTGCCTTACCAAAAACGTTGCATAAATGTGATTATATCTGCATGTCTGCCACGTCTGTGTTGTATTTACAGCCCTGTGTCTTAATTAATTATCTCCAGTTTAAAGGAACATAGAAGATCGCATTGATTACGGCTGCTTTAAAGTGGTCTCTATCTGTTAAACTGTCAGGCTGCACACGTTGCAAAGCGCTTTTGAATATTATTAAAGGACGCAGTTCTTTTCCATCCACTGTATGACTTTGAATTGTTATGTGGTGGCCTGTGTAACAACGTCTGTGATGAAAAGCAGCGGAGGCAGACGGCTCTGAGTGAATTTCCAGAAGGGCTCTTCCTTAAAATAACTTCCCAGTCAGGTCCTGCATACCACGTCTCTGTGTGTGCTGCACCCCCGCCTGCCTCGATCTGACCACCGCATCACCCTGCTCGTACACCTTCAGGACCACCTTCAGGGCCACATTTCCTCTGGTTGTATTACAGTTCGGCTCCTTCATTTTCCAAAATCAACAGGGAGAAACTTGCACAACTTTTCGCCTTAATCAAACACCCGCCTTTGAAAAATAACACAGGCTGAAACTTTGGCAAACTGCAGAAACAAGTGCCTGCCAACGTGCAGAACATCATCACTGTGTGGAGTATTTGTCATATTCTCCAATGAGGGAAATAAACCAAAAACCTGTTTTGCATTTTTCATGCATGTGTGCATTCAGACTGATATAATTTGTTTCCCTGCTTCATGTAGTGACACAATAAACCCTGAAGGGAGAGCTCCACCCTATCAGCTGGACAGAGCCACGGCACAAACCAGATCTGAAGGCAGTGACCCCCCCAGCTTTCAGGGAGGGGTGACAAGAGGTCCACCCTGGTGATTTCCTGCCCAGCACATACTCTCGTCCCTTCTACATGGTTTCAGAGGGCATTAAAAGGATGAGGGGATGGTGGGAGGCTGGTGAAAGAGGGGCAGAAAGATGAGGTGCAATGAAGGGAGGGATAAAAGGAGGGCGGCGGGCAATATTAGACCAGCGCTATGTTGTTCTTGGCTCACTCTATAGTCTGTCCCACCCCACTGCAGGGTATTACACACACATACACACGCACAGGAGAAACACAACAGAGATTTCCATGACAATAGTGTTCCAGCCAGTGGGAGTAACAAAGCAGGGTGACCACAGTGCATTTCTCACAGAGGAGAGGAGGGTGAATGTCTCGCTGAGAGCCGGACCCCGAGGAATCATCTGCTCCGCTGCTCAGGCCACAAAACCAAACAAGCCGCTTGATTCCTTCAGAGGCGAGCTGGCGTCTAGGCAGCCCACTGGGGAGGTGGTTCCCTAGCCTGTGGCGAGCTGGGGAGTGAACTGTGTTAGCTTAATTAACTTTCAATCAGTGAAAATGACTGAAATCAGTCGTCGTAGTGTTGAGTCTTAATGGGAAAAGGCAGAGAAGCTGTGTTGTTGTTAGTTTTGTTTTAAGCCTAATTAACGATTAGTAAAAAAGTGGTTAAGCTGAACTACATTCAAAATTATTTCTGTGAATATATCTGAAGTTTTAAAGATCGATCACTGTTATTTTAGCCTGTTTGTCCCAAGTTTACAATTTATTTTTGGCTATTGCGCCAAGCTTTGTAAGATTGAACTCACCAGTTTATTTGCTAAGATCTGTGACTTGAGCAACATCCCTAACAAGTCATTTTGGGTTAGAACCGCGAGCAGCAAAACGTTTTTGTTGCAGAGGAAATGAAAACGAGCGGTAAAATACTGACCCCAGCTATCGAAAACATCCGTCACAGTTTTTCAGACAAACCCTCATCCATCAATGTGCTTATTGTGGAATGAATCTTTTTATCAGACTGCAGGAGGTCACAGCACCTAGCCAAAAACATAGTTCCCAAACTCTCTTAAACCACTACTTTTCATTTTTGCATCTCTATTTTAGACACCAGAAGAGTAAAGTGTCAAATATTTCTCAAAAATGTTAAACTCCTCACTGTAAAAATCCAGAATTAATCATCTGTACAATATATTTTCACAGTATTAAGTTTAATTAGCATAACTGGGAGGAAGCTAAGCTAACTCTGAATAGAGGAAAGTTTTGATAAGTAGCTTTCCTTCTTTGGTTTTGTCACTGTCATGGCTTCTTGTCATTGGTGTTGGTGATTGGTATGAAGACCATTGCTCTAAAGAGTTAATGTAAATCTAATTACATGGCAAAAGCAGCGTACTGTGAATGGAATGTAGCTTTGGAGACTTGGTTAATGGTTCAGGAGGAGGCGTACGAGCTACAGCCTGACTGTGGGCTGCACAACATCACAACATAACCTAAAGCCTTTGAGGTTTCATTAGCTTTCTCATACAGGCTTCTGACACTTCTTGAAAATATAATGTATCTGCAATTAGCCGACAAAAGTTCAGCGAGTTGTTTGGAAAGGCTTGGAAATTAGGAAAGCGAAGGTTACTCTGAAGGGCGAGACATCATCAATACTGCAGAAAACATTTACAAAGCAACATGCCGATATTCACGCTTAAACAACAATTTGTGGTATTAGTCAGACTTCGGGATAATTGCCCAGATTACCAGTAATTCTACTTCCTGGAATATTAACAGGGTGCAGCTCAGAGATGGACATCTTCCAGTTTCACACAATGATTCTCAATAATTCTCCCTCTCTTCAGGTGTAATAGGTAATGCCGTTGTGAGCTCGCTGGAGATAAAGCTGCTGCGGCCATGAATGCAGATGGTGACAAGTTTTCATTTTGCAAAATGACTAAAAACATGTGCAGCAACTTCTCACGTGGCTCCTGCACATGGAAATATGTTACATGCCTGCTGCGTCCACCCATATGATCTGTATGTCCTGTCATGACAGGCTCACGGTACAGAAAATCTTGAAAAGCTCAAATTAATTATATAAGTCGCAAACCATTTATGTCAAAATGTAAAATGAGATGGGGTGTGGAAATCACAGAGGTGTGGTAAGGATCAGCGACCACACCCAGCAGCCTAGACGGTTGTAGTGGCACTGCTAGATGTGGCAGATGTGTGACACCTTCATGACTGACAATGATGTCACAATGCAGTGACACGCCCTGGAAGACATTTCGACATCAGTCAAAAACAGTTTAGGCTGCTGCAAGATGCCACTTGAATTTGGATTGTTTTTGATCTCTAGCTGGTTCTCTCAACAGCTCTTAGCAGAATGATTCCTAATCGCATATGATGCAAAAGAGGGCAAAGGTGATTCGCTGTCTTGCTTGTCATTGTGAATGCAAAGAAAAGGCCCCCACCCCCCAGCACATGCACACACACTGTACACTGGGCAAGAGGCTGCTCACATGGCAACAAAGAAACCGTCATTTATCGCTCGCCCAGCTGTCTGCGTGCGTCCTTCTGACTGAAAGGCCATTCTCTCTGCAGGGCCGACTGCAGCAACAGGCTTGTGTTTGACTCTCACCCTGGCTCCGGCCCAGCACGTTACACTTCTCTCCTGACCCCAACATATGGCCCAGGGGAGCCACCTCCAACCTTCTCTGACAGCTGTGTGTGCCTGTGTGCTTTACATGTGTTCAATAGGAATCTTCGAGGGTTGTTTGCACACAAGCTCATTCTTTTTCAAATCTAGTTAATGGAGTGACCTGTTTTTAATTTGGTGCATTTTATTCCGAGCATCACTTAACACTAACACGTAACATGTCATCATCTGTTGTGCACTGCAGATATTTTGCTTCTCCGACTTATTGTCATTTGCTCAAAGTCAGACTCCAGGGGATATACACGAAGTACAGAATGTATAGCTCCAAAAAGAGCACCAAATGAATTAATTTATTGGAATAAGCAATGTCATTTTGCACTGATTCACTCACCAGTGGGTGTCTTAATACATGAGAACTTTTACATTTGCAGCACTGCCTACGGTTTCCTGGGAAAAGTCTCCTGGTGCACATCAAAAGGACATATCTTACAGCAAAAACAGCAGTTTAATTGGAATAAACAGATGAATGCAACCCACAGAAAATCGTCAACTGAAGAGCTAAATAATTAGACGTCATAGTGACGCCCACACAGTTTGATTGACACATGATCCCTGAGAACTGCAGTGCAGAAACTCCACAGCTTAACACCAACTATGTTGCCAAAATAAGGAAAAACAGGAACTTGCGGAGAACCACATCAATTAGAGAGCAGCTGACGCCGTGGTGGATTCAAACTGACAGCAGTGATGCACCAATCAGGCGGAGAGGTTTTACTTTCAGGTCATGACTTCTGCACTGACGTGAGCGATGCAAGGGGAAGGTGGGAACAGCATGCACCAAAACACATCCAGGTCTGGAGGTTTGTCCTTTTTCATGCCACTTACTGCATGCCTAGAGCTGATGGAGTCTGTAGATAATGTAGCAGAGCAAAGTCCAAAGCAAACAGGCACGTCTCTTCCACTGAGGCTGACGCAGAGCCTGCCTTTAAGGGCCAAAGCCAAAGTCAACACAACCCAGCTCAGACTTATATTAAAGGTTAACAAGCAAATTGATGTTCTGAAACTCAAAGAGACTGGAAAATAAGGATGACTTAATTACTTGATGCTTTGCTTGTAAAACAAGTCTTTGACAGCTGGGGTCAAACATCTGTCAGTGTTGGTATCTTTTCTAACAATTAACTAATAACAAAAAAATCACATTTTGCGACTCTGACACTCTGTATTGGGTCTTCACCTAGAAATGTGTAATCCTCTATTGTCTAGCAATCTTTAAAAACAGCTTAATTCAAGCCAAACAATCAGATGTGACACTTTATTTGGTCCACGACTTCTCACAGTTAAAGAGTTCAGGCATTTATCTCCATGGCATCCCAAAAATGCCTCCTCCTCCCTGCCTTGTGTATTTTCATTCCTGTTGGTCTTTTGGGAGAAAGGAGGAGTCGGTTTGTTCCAAACTAACGCTGCATAACTTCCGCCAATCAGCGGCTCACTTCTCTCTGACCAGGCCAAACACATGAAAGAGTTGTCCTGCATTAAGAAACGCGTTTTCCAGCCAAAACAAGAATGTGAAGCAGATATCTGCAATCTAGTGAGAGGCCTGTGGTAACAAAGAAACAACCAACTGTGATATGCAAACACACGTGTAGGAGTAGACAGTAGGTGGTGTCCATTCAGTATCAGAAGACGGAAATGATGTCTTTATAGTCTTCATCCATCCACAGGTTTTATTTCTGGCAACAAGGATTAGATTTGCAACACCACAAAGGCTCCTGCAGTGTCAGAACATGCAGTCTGTCTTCAAAGCACTATTTTAAATACTTTCCTCTTTGTTTGATCTTCAGATCCGGCATGCACATCAGATAATGAGTCTCCTACTTTGCATCTGTGCCATATGAGCATCCACCAGTACTGCTTTAGCTTTACTATCAGTTTTAATTTTGATTTATTTACAGAAAATTCAACTGCGCCCCCCCAACCCTCCCCAGAAAATGATTTGATTGATTTGATTTCTTTGACCGGGTTCAGCTTTGCTTTAGTTTCAGTTGAAAGTTAGTTTTTAGGAAAGGTTTTTAAGCACAGTGAAGCCCTTCCACAGCACTGTGACATAAGCAGACACATGTGGAGGAGCAGCTGTGCCAAGCGGCTTATGAAACCTGCAGGATGAGCGGAGACAGACCAACGGCATGATCAGTGACACGGGGAGAAGACAGGAGAGTGGGGAAATGTAAGAAGTTCAGAGAAACACTGAAAGTAAAGGCCGTTCACTGGAAAGAATGACGGATGGAGAGAACCTTGTTAAATGCTGACGAATGGCTGCAAGACCTATTCTGGTTTCTACCAGAGCCTGTTTGCACCGTAACGCCACCTGGTGGCTAAATAGACTTACAACATCGATAAGAAGCTGATTAAAAATAGGTTTTCCTGGGAAAGATGCGGCACCGGATTACAAAATAACAGCGCTATGACACATATCCTCTAATTAAATGAGCAGACTCTCTGCTCAAATCTCTCTCTGCTCTTTTTTTGCCTAAATTCACCCCAGACCATCACTGCTTTTTCCTGGTAAAATAAAAACTGGCAATTGCATTTATAATCTGAATATTTTATTTTATATTTTCACGAGTCTTTTATTATTATAACAATGACTAGGGTGAAATTATGCAAGATGTCTTTATGGTGCACTTTTTTTAAAACAAAGGTTTAAACCTGCAAGGAATTAAAAGCATTTGGTAATGAAATATAAAGCAGCCAGAAAAGACAAAACAGAAATAATGCTGAACAAAAGTGCAAACGTTATTGCAATAAATAGCAATAAAAAGTATTAATATTTATTGTAGAGCAGGAGGAAAGTATGTTAAGGAAAATATTTAAATTTTTATCAGCAAAGTAATTTATGTTGATGTACGGCCAAATAAAAGCCAATAAGGAGATTTTTAACGAATGTAAAATGTGGTGCTTGAGTGACACCATCAACACTAGGGCAACAAGTACCAGATAAAACAACTGACACAGGTTTTGTTGCATGAACATTTTTATTTCTATTAGTGCCGAGAACAAGCTCAGAGGCATACTGCAGCATTTCTCTTGTTACAGAATCTAAACATTGCTTTGTGTTACCAATATTTTGAAAGGCACCTGCGATTTACACATGACGACTTAATCTCTGACAAAACACAAAACGTGTATGAATTGATGTTTGGGGAGTGACAGAAATAATAAATAGTGAAAAATGAGGGATGGTGAAGAAACTCTGCCATGAACTCAGCTTTTAGTAAACATAAAACAGAGGAGTGACAGAGATGAGTGATGGGCACCTGCACAAGCACACACTTACACACACAGAGACACACACACTCAGTCATACTTGGTAGCTGATCAGTCTAATTAAATGTGGTTATACGTACATATACCTTCAATGCAAAACACGATATATATATACTTTGAGACATTACTCAAGCCCAAAAATCTTGCTTAAAATCAGCATATTTACACATAAAACTGGTAAGATGTGCATGTGATGTCCTGAAGGAGGAATCTATATTTGTTACTTTTCATCTATCTGTAAGAGATAATGTCACTGGAAAAGACACAGTCTCATCACACATCACTTCCTGAGCTCTGTGCTGTCTGTAAAATCTCTACCTATATTTCCTGCTCTCAAAACACTACAAAAATACAAGTTCAACAGAAAATGAATACTGCAGAGAATTTTTTGTATATTCAGTATTTGACTAACGAACATTAAGGCGTCATCTGCATACCGTATGAGAGAAATGTACAGCATATAGCAGAACGGTTTTCAGGAAAAAAACTTTTTTTTTTGAGTCTCTCTTAGTCTTTCTTGCCTTTAGTGGATCAAATCTAATTCTCACATTGTACACTTTCCACTTCACCCTAAGTTCATACTCAACATTCAACAGCCAGCCAGACAACCGTCACAGGTTAGAGTGACAATAAAGATGTCTAAAGAGGAACAAAGGAGGCTTGATTTACAGTAATGCTCTTCTTAGTTTCAACATACATAACAAGTCTAAAAAAGGTCATGTTTTCAGTATATAACAGTCTTTATATTCAGCTTACATATGGAATGCTTAAAAACAAAAGTAGCTTTGAAAACTTAAAAAACAAACTCTGTTAATGTCTTTGTTTTAAATCAATGCGACCTAACCAGTGGAGCATTTTATTATTTTCCCCCATCCCAGCACCAACCAGTTTTTATGAATTCTTAATTGCAGACTTGGAAACTGGAGATGTACCAGTTTGAGATGACCTCACCCCTGCCTGTCAGCCAATACGGATGTGTTAGGACCAGTACTACCGAAATAACCTCCTGCTTGTGGTCTACTAACTGTGTACTGTGTAGTTTTGCGGTCAGTGCTGTGCCAGTCCAGTGAATATTTACAAGCACTTTAGAAGCATGCAGGAATAATAACATATGACAGATGATGACATGACTCTGAGCTAAATTCAATCCAACCTGCGCAAGTTGCTGCAACAAGTTTTTCATTTTAAACTGCTTTTAGTATTAAACCATCTCCCAAACCACACAGAAGTCAAACTACTGAAATGTTATCGTTTGATGTCATTAAAGTAAGAGTTCGACATTTTAGGAAGTACGTTTATTAGCCATCTTGGAGGGAGTCAGATTAGAAGATTAATACCACTTCAGTATCTGTCTGTTTAATATGAAGCCACAGCCAGAAGATTGTTATCTTAGCATAGCATAGCATAGCATAGCATAAATACTGCAGACAATGTTGACAGCTAGCTTGTTTCACTGTGTCCAACCAAGTCAAATTGCCAAGCACAAAACCATATATTGCTTTTTGTATAGATTATACTAAAGAGACATAACATATTCAAATGAGACCTTTGGGAGATGTATGCAAGTAGATATTCTTACCTTTGAACAGAACCAAGTCTATGTTTATCAAGCTGTAGATGTAGCTGTGGTTTCATATTTAACATGCAGATTTCTTTTCTAGCTCTCAGAAAAACAGTGAATTAGCTTGTTTTCCAAAATGTTGCACTATTACTTTAAACTGAATTTAGCCCTGAGAAACATAATACAACGGCACCTTAAAAACATAATAAAGAGAAAACATATAGAGGCAGTTTATCATCTTCTTGATAATACAGCATATAGTATTTACCTCATCATCTATATACAAGGCTTATCGACTTTCCTGATGAACCAAAAAAACTAAAATCAGACTATCACAAAGACTTTAAATTACCAATCCACGCAAATGAATAATAATGGCCTATGATATCATATGGACCAGAGCACGCGCAAAATACTTTTTGCAAACATGTGGCATGTTTATGTCTTCATTTGTGCCCTGTGACGAAGAGGAGTGATAAAACTAAAATAAATAGACATGGCGTGAGCCTCCTTAGATAAGAAACTGCCTCTTTTTTGCCAATAAGTATTCAGTGTTTCATTGCCTGAGAATTTGTCCACAGTTATGTTGAGAAAAGGTAATAACCAATGGTGTTGAAAAGAATTTCTTTTAAACTGGTGTGGCAAGAGGTCTTTAATACTGAGAGGAATGATTTGAGGAAGCTTCCAAACACTTGAGGATCCACCTCCTTCTGTGTCCTAGCTCAAAGTGTCTCAGACCCAGTACTGGTTCTTTTTCAAGGCTGGGTTCGTTGTCCGACAGTGCTGCAACAACTCCGGATCTGCTTCTTTGGAGTCCATGTTGGACATGGGGATGTTATTGGCTGGGTCAGTTTTGCGAAAGGTTTCTGTGCCGGCCACCTCTCCATTTTTGGGCTTGGATGCTGCTGTCTGGACATCGTGCTTGCCCGTCTTGTTTTTACGGATAAGGTAGTAGGCTAAGATGGCTGCCAGAAGCAAGAGGAGGAGGATTACAAGGATCGGGATGAGAATAGACCAGAAGTTGCTGCGCCGGGATACATGTGGTCTGCCATGGGAGCCAGAACCTGAAGATGCTGTGGTGGGGGCATCTCCGTGGGGCCAGTCCATGTTGCCCCTCCAGCGAGGGCTAGCTGGAGTGGCACGGGGTGACCCACCAGCCCCAGGGAGGTCATTACTGTCCTTTGATGGGGTGTCTGAGGGAATCCTCAACAGAGTGGCAGGGTACACACCAGAAGCATTGTAGGGACCTGTCTGGAACGAAAGCACACACTCTGCAGGTGGAACGCCATGGGCTTTGAGTAAGAAGCGGGCCTCATCCTGAGTGACACTACCTCGTGATCCAGAAGAGCCACTTAAGATTTCCATAGCTACCCGGCCCTCATCCAGGTCCTTCTGGCTGAATATGTCCACTGGCTGGCCTGCACCAGGACTTCCAGACCTCACAAAACGAGCTCCCCTTGGCTGTTGGATGACAGTGAACGTGGGGGTAGCTCTGGTTTTGTTTGCCAGGGGAGTTGCATCCAGAAGCTTTTTGTCCAGTTGGACAAGAGTGCCTTGTGGTAAGAGGGGATCCTGAGCAATGTTGGCCAGAGGCTGGACTGTGATATTAAGAACAGAGGAGACATTAGCAGCCCGGCTGCGGGCTACAAATGCAACGCTATCTCGAGGTGAAGTGGACTTGACAAAGCGGACGCTGACTCTGCCTTCCTGGATCTGTTTCTGGGTGAAGGCGGATGTAGGCTGCCTGTCCACCATGACTGCTGCATATTTAGGAACACTTGTGATCTTGTAAAGGATGTCCTCCTCAACGGGCCCCCCGGTTGTAGCCCTCAACATCTCCTCAGTCACCAGGGTCTCATCATCGCCTTGCTTCACCTTAATCTCAGGGGCTTTGTCGAGCAGCAGGGTGCGAGCTAGGATGCCGATGTGGAGTGTATGCGGCTTTGTTTCATGTCCTCCATCTGACACGATAAATTCCACAAAACCGTCAGTAAGGCTGCCGTCGCTGTGGAAGCCCACCTGCCCACGATTGACCATCTCTTGTGTGAACTCAGAAATGGGGTCCATTGTAAGTAAGTCAACTAGTCGACCATTTCTTGGGGCTTTGGTCACTTTGAAATACACCTCATCTGGCGGACTGTCCTCATCTTGAGTGTTAAGATGCTTCTGGGTCAGGGTGGTCATGGATCCTTGAAGAACCTCCAAGAGCATGTCTATAGTGACAAGTTCAGGGGGGTCAGATCCCCGCCGTCTAACTGAGATGTTAAAGATCTCCTCTAGGACCACAGACTCTGCAGGGGAAGCTACACCACGACCATCAGACTTTAGACGTGCCCTGAAAGAGAAGCTGTCAGAGGAGGCTCCTGAGTCATCATGGAGATACTCCACATTTCCTTGAATTACATCTTCCTGCGTGAAGGATGGCGCATTACGTGGCAGGTCCTGGCCACCCAGGGTTATACGACCATGTCCAGGGAAACGCTTTATCTCAAAAACCACATCCGCATTGCCTCGCTGTTCTTCAGGTAAGCTTGCCAGAAGGTTAGAAGCATCCAGAATTGAATCGTCAATGGCTTTCCTCTGGCCTTGAACCATTTCCAGACCTGACCGAAAACAATAAAAATAAACAGAATTTTTAAATGCCATCAAATTTAGTTTTCCAAAGAGACTTTCTTTCCAGTTTTGACTGTCTCCTGTTGATATTTAATTATGCAGCACAGCACATTTAGGCTGTTGGCACATTAGGTGAGACAGATGGAGCAGGGGCCTTGTTTTGGCAGCAGAGAAAGCAGGGGTGATAAATCCCTTTATGTCCATGGACTGTTCAAGCAATGAAAAATTACAGTATATACTAAAGTTATACTAAAACTCTGCACGAAGCTAAAATAAAGAACAAGCTGCAGCCGATTAAATTGTGCCTTCATGTGAATTTCACAAGAATATATATATATTTTATCATGCACTGATTTGCAGATATTCTGAAAGTATTCAACAGTGGCTCAGTTGGGACTGCTGGGTTACTTAAGTTTTGTCTGTTAAAACACTTGAATCAAATTAAACGCAAGCAAGCAGAGACGTTTGTTAATTGACAGCAGATTTCTTTGAACTCTTTTTAAAGCTAAAAAACACATTTTTAAAAAAATCTCTTGCAAACCTGCAAAAATATCAATGTTGAATCAAAGAAGTATGAATAAAGTTCATCCCAGAGTATGGAGAAGACATCATGTACTACTGTCAGTCAATGTTTCCTGCTTTAACTGAGGCACTTCAGTCTAGGTTACCTACTAGAGACTAACAAATGATTCTCCAAGAAAACAAAGGTTAAAATACCCAAATAAGTAAAACTTTTCCGTTTCTAAGTATGAAAAATATTGTGATTACAGCCTCTCTTATCAATAATGATATCCAATATCCAAGAACCTGAAGGATGACAGAGGGAGCGTGTAATAACCACGTAAACAATTCTCTATCTCAAACTTAGAACTATGATCATCTACACAATATTGTCTCATATTGACTGTCTCATTTCTTTGTTTCTTTTATTCTATTTGACTCTTAGCCAGGTGTTCCTGTAAAACAGCATGTATACTAAGCTTGTTTACCCTGTATGAATATTGAATAAATAAACACCCAACCATCTATTCAAATAAACCACCGCTGCAGCTCGTGGTAACAACATTTCAACATTGTAACTCAAGTGCTATTATTTTAGGCAGAGCCATTAACGGGGCTTCACAGGCTTCACCACTTAACTCTGCATGTCCAACATCTGTGGAAATGGATGAACAATAACTATGATTGTGTTAAATTAGCGATAAAGAAGTCGTTTGTTTAGATGCTTATTTATCAGAGTGGCTATTGTAAAAAAAACATATTTTTTCACATGTAAATATTGTGTTTTTCAACCATTTCATCGTTTACCTTTGTTTTTCCACAGCTGTGTGGAGATGTTGCTGTGAGCTGCATAGTAAGAGATGGTGATGGGCAGGATGTGACGGACGTCTGGGGCTGGTTGCGATGACAGAGTAAGCTCTATGGCGTCCCTCGCCACCCAGAAAGGCTCCTCGGGTGTCTGGTGCTCATAAAAGACCGCTCCTGACTCCAGCTGTGCACCAGGGAAAATAAAATCAGAGGATGTCGAGTTACTCAGAAGTCTTCATATCACTATATATAGCTTTTATGTACCTACTGGAACAGATGAAAGAGTTATCAAGCAATTAATATCTGTATTTATGTTAAATCACCTAAAATAACACATTATATCAGTTTTTAGGTCAAACATCTATAGGATTTTATCTGTCAACGTCTTGTCGATTCCAGCTTGATTCTTGACTCCTCGTTCACAATCGTCGGATGCTTCACTTCGTTTTAACGTAAGTGATTTTAAAGACAAAGACAGTTTAGTTTATCATATTGCTGTCTCGCCTTCGTTTGTAAGCGCCACAGTAAAATGGGAGCTCAAATGGCTGCAGCGGTGGTTTGGCTCAGCTGTACTGGGATCCGGGTTTGAGAACTGGAATGTGACGGCCTGTGTTTCGCTCTCTGAGGTCACTGTGTCCTAAACTCAACTCTTCTGCCTCTCCTTCTCACTTACACACACACACACACACACAGACAGAACATAAGCAGGAGTATGTTCATGCATGCATGTGCACACCGTTGAATAAGTCAAATCATGTTTTCAGATAGTGTTAGATTTACCATCACTCTCTAAACAGAGCAGTTTGCAAGGAAAGAATTTGTTCTCCTGCTCATCCAAGCACAGTCAGATGTCAGGAATGGAGATGAAAAAACAGTCTCGAACCAGGCAGAGATGAGAGTGAGAACAGACTGCCACCTCTGCAGACAAATACTAAGGTCTAAGGTGCATGCATAATGGTTTAATGCGGTCAACTTGTGTACCCCATGAGCAAAATGCTGTAAATGCTAAAAATAAAATCAGAAACGCTTTAAAATCCACATTTTTTCAGGGCTTTGTAATCTGTGTTTCTTTGCTGTAGAGACAATAGGTTAAAAACACACACACACTCAGTGAACAAAGGAACTCTTTGAAATCAAGGGCCACACCCTGATGGAGAGTTTTGTTGCAACACGTAGGTCTTAGTTATTAGAAACCGAAGGCCACTGTATCATACTCAGGACTCAGGGGGCCTGATATGTTCTCTTCTTTTTAACATGCAATCTAAATATTTGTACTTACCTTGGTGTCAGTTTGCAGTAAAAATAAAAAAATGCTGCATTTATATCCCTAAATTCTCTTTATTTGTCAGGTATTGTTCTTTGTCTCTGCCCCACTGAATATTTAAATCTGTTCCAACCCCGTCCCTCACACACAGCAACTTAAATATAGAGATCATCAGTTTAACAGAGTGAATGCTCATGCTAAATGTCAGGAGGGCACAATGTCAATTCAACGAGGCCCCCTGCTGGTGGAAAGCAGGAACACGTTGATGCCTCGCATGCTCTGAGTTTGAAAGACAACTGGAGCGTTACTCTGATGAACAAAATGTACTGCGGTTGGAGATGATCTATCGATGCTTGGTACAAACTTAAGGAGGGAACATGTTGTCTCATGAAAAATAACCGCAGTTTATGAGGCAGAGGGGAACGAGAAGTTGAAAAGCTCTGTGTGCACAGTTGGAATGTATTTCGGCACATTTCCATTAACTATAGAAAGATGCAACTATCTCAGAAGGGGGGAAATACTTTGTTGTTTGATTTAAGTAAGCCTGAAGAAGAAGACCATATCACACTGGAGGCTCATTATATGATGGTTTCTGTTTAAAGTTGATGAGGAAAAACCTAAGTTGTTTCGCTGATGAGGACGTTTCTTCACAGCGGTAAACAAACTCAGTTATAGCTGGTTTAGTCTGGAGTGAATGACCTTAAATATCAATTTTATTGCACTAGCTTCTGTGATATAGACAGAAGTCAATGCTGAGAAAAACATATGCAACAGTTTAGTTCTTTAATAGATATTGAGACGAGCCAAGAGCTGAAACTGCGAGCATTTGAGTTGCTTGATTTCCACCAGCGGATGAGTGCTGAGTTCTCCAGCACCAGTTAGCGTTAAAAGCTGTGTTGTTGTGGTGCATTAAAGCGTTTTCTTAAGCGTCTCTCTGACGGCCTTTGCAGGAGACGACTGTCCCTTTAACAGCTTTGGCTGCTTAGTAACACAAACCTGCTATTAATAGGAGTCTAAACCTGCAGATGGAGGGGATTCATTTGAAAAGACAGCTGAACTTAATTTGACCCATGATGCAACTGGCTATTAAAGGCAAAATCCATCAAAAGATGCTTTTTCCTTTGGCGTTCTTGTTTTGTATTTTACTTTTTTAATGTTTACATGAATCACTTCTAATAATTTATTGGGTAGTTAATGTAGAACATTAACTTTAAGAGGGGGGGAATTTGGTAAAGCGCTTTACAAGAAAATACACCCCAGATTCAGCGTCACACACCCACACGCACAAAAAAAGCAATCACCTGTGTTTGTGAGAACTCTGTAATTTCCTCAAACTGGTTCTTGTCATTGGCCAGGATGAGTCTTCCCAAACGAGGTGGGCGGATCAGTGAGTAGCTTATCTCATTTCCATCCTCATTGGTCACAGCCCCCAGATTGGCACTCGTGATGGGCTGCCTCGTTCCTGTGAATACACACACACACACACACACACACACACACAGACACGATCCTCAGTGCGCTGAGATGATTCTGTGGTAAATGATCTCTTGGATCCGTAGACGGGCTTGTGATATTAAGCAGAGTCTGGACTTGCCTCAAACTTTAGCGGTTACAGTAACTCATGCGCATTAATGTCCAGAAGAGTTTCCTGATGGTGAGGATTTTTATCCAAGCTTTCAAACTCATCTCATTTTTCATACTTAAAAGTAGAGCCTGTTATTAATAGAGCTACAGGTTATTGCCTGCGCCGACACTCGTGTCTCAGAAGTTTCATCTGGAGAAGTCTGGGATGTTTTTACCACTAAAAGCAAAGTGACATTTAATTTAAGTATTCAAACAGACTCTGACAAAACCTTATTTTGTGCACTGGAACATTTTCAGTCAAGTTGTGAGTTGAGTCAAAAGGAGGACCATGCTTACGCAAATCTCACTGTTGAATCCAATGCACTCAGGTGTTTTGCAGCCACATGCTTGATCTTGTATGATCAGCTCGTGTTAGCTAATCATAATGTATAGTGAGCGACTGACATTAATCATTTGTTGTCTCTCCTCTAAGTGTGCTCCTGTTGCACCACATTTTAGCATGTTATGGATAAACACAAAACGTAATTCATTTCAGCGTTACAAATCTTCAAAACAACTGACTCATCACCATAAATAAGAAAATGTATTGTGCCATCATGTTGTAATTCCCACCTCTGGCCACAGTGGCCGCTGTTCAGCTACAGTTACATTCCCTCCAGGTAAACTTGTAAATCCTCAGTATCACAAGTGACATATATACTGGATTTTGGCACATTTAGACACAAAATTTTCCACCCATGAAAATCTATTTTATCCAGTGTTATGAACGGCATTAAATGTAAGAAGAGTAGAGGGACAGGGATATCACTGCACAGGGAAAGATCAGGTCATCTAAGACATATGAAACAAAGGTGTATTTTGTGTTTCTTGCACTGTTCTGGCACTCCTTTAAGTTGAAAATGTGTGTGTTTTTTATACTTCAGCCTGTACTTAAACTAGGGAGAGAGAAGAAAAAGATTTTTGTTATCTGCCAAATCTAAAATTGCCATAAGGTTTGAACAAACAGTCTGGCATAGATATGAAAGCAGAAAAAAATACAATGGTTTAAAAAGTACTTATTATTACATTGCTGTAATGATTCGGTCTGCACGATGTTGGCGTCTTACCTGGAAATACCATGAGCTCCTCCTGCGTTACCATGGTGATGGTGAGAGGCCTCGCTGTGACAACAAATCGGTAGAGGGGAGATGTGTGCTCTCCGTCTGTCACGGTGAAACTGAAACCACCAGACTCCTCACCTGGAGGAACAGAGATGTTTCGACTTGACTCCGCATTCAGTTGACTTATTAGTTCATTTCTATTCTTCTCGTTTGTATCTATTGTTATTTATTTATTTATTATATTTCTAATTGTAAAAGCAGAATGTAATTTAAAACTTGCCGTACCTTTGTAGCACAGATGAAACAACAAGTAAAGATAAATCACAAATGCTGTTTTTACTATCTGTTGGAGTTTAATAGTGCTGCTAATTATCACCAGATTACTTAACCAGGTATTGAGATATGTGCTTAGAGGCTTGTAGAAGGTGTTTTGTAGAAATGTATCTGTAATACGAGCACTCCAACATTCAGGTATATATTAAGCTTCATGTTCCCGCCTGGTTCATTGTCACCTGTCACCTTAATTGGATTATTACTCTGATCGTCATTGTGCATGTGCCTCATGTGTTTCCCTGAGTTCCTTGTGTTTCCTTTCAGTTTTGGGTCTTTGTGTTCATTTGGATGTACTCTGCCTGCTCCCTCTCGTACTTTATAATTCTTTTGAACTGATTTGTGGTATCGACCCTGCGCAAATTTAATCCGAGTTACTTCCTGTATTCTCACCTACCCTTGTGAATGAAGATGACCTCCCCTTTGTTTATCTGAGACTGTGTGAAATTTAGGATGCCCTCCTCCGGCGCCTCTTTCAGCGCCACCATCCCATTGGTTGGCATCTCGACGTGGTAAACCAGCTCCTCCGCGGGGGTATCGTCGTCGTCAGTGTTCAGCATGCTGGAGGTGATATCAGCTTCCTCCCCAGCGAGAACCTGTGAAATATCAAAGAGGGAAAGAGAGATGAAAGGACATCAGTGATCATGCAGTCTGAGTCATGTTTGGAGAAACTTAATTTGAACCAGGGGTCAGAAGTTCATTGATTGGGCAGCGTGAAGTTTGTAAAAGTACCAAGGTCATTTTTGATAAAAAAACAAACAAAATAGAACAACTCCTCCAAACATCCTATAATCAACCGCCTCCAGAGTAACAATATAAAGGGTTAATTATTTCTCAGTGGCAGTCTAGATGCTCCTGTTATCAGAAGATGGAGCACAGCCGCGCAGGCTGAACGACTCTCCCTGGATAGAGGGGCTTTAATGGACCTCTAATGGTTGGCTGGCTGAAAGGAGCATTAATTGAAAGAAATGGGCCAGATCCCCAGAAAGACATTCTTAAATAGCTGGAATAAGTTGGGAGAGTGAGGCGAGGGTGCCCTGCAGTAAGAGGTACATATTGATCTCGAAAAGCCATTCGCCTTGTGATGCCTCCCTCATTCCTTTCTCAAGTCTCAGCGATGAAGAGCAAGAAAGCCCGCAGCATGTGGAGCAGCCTGAGCTGTGGATATTACCATTTCGCGTGTCAATCACTGAAAGTCCATTATATTTAGAAGTTAATCTCATGCTGTGTGGCACATACAGACAAAAGTAGAACACAGACGTCATTAGGTATTCTCTAATGAAGCGCTGCTGTAATTAACCTTTATTTGTGGACCCAGTTTAGTGTGCAAGTTAATTCCCTGGGCTAACTATAATGACATTCAATGACCTTTGAGAGTGGGTGTTGACTTGTGGCGTTCATTGGTGTGTTGCACATGTAAGCAATAACATAGAAAGCATTAGAGTAAAAGGTTTTTCAATTAGCGAGCCCAAACTACCTCTTCCACGGGGGACTCTCTGCAGATTAATGCTGGTGCAAGATCCATAACCCCCACCCCCTGCCCCCGGATGTTTATTATTGAGATCTAATTTGCAGAAAATTGTTGTTATTATAGCTGTTCTATAAAAATCTTTGTATGAAATTACAGGATGTCTACAGTACATGTGCTCAGCTTTGGGAATTTGAAAATGAACCAAAAACACCAGCGATTCCAGAGAGGCGTGTTATATTAACAACAGCTGTTTTTAACAGTGATTAAATGCCTCGGGGTGGACTTTGTATCGAGTTTACTGTAATAGCAGCCTAAATTTATATAAGTGTATTCTGTTGGCAATGTAATCCAGACATAGAGTCACTCAAATATAAACCATTAATTAAAACAAGAGTCTGCAGCCATGCTAACGGCTCTTTGAGGCTGTAACTGAATGCTAAAGTTAGCATGCAAACAAGCTCACAAGGTAAATGCTAACTACACTGATCACTAAAGCACGCTTTGGCACATATAATATACTATAATATAATATTGCATGTCCTCCAGTCTGATGTGTTATCATGCTGACAGTGATAATTAGCACTGGAAAGGGGAATATTAATATGTGTACTAAATATAACCACAAGTGAAGGGATAGATAGGTTGGTGGTGTTTCAGCTGACATCTGTCACATCATAATTTTAATTTGGCTAATGGGACGGATTTGAAATTAACCCACGGTGTGCTCTGTTTATTCCTTTGTTAACATTTTCGAGGTGAGTAACAGTAAATTCTGTTGGTTCATCACGTTGTGGAGCCAAGCAAGACGACGCAAACCAACGAAACTGCTGTTTTGTTCGGTCCTCTGTGATTTCTTGTATTTCAGACCATCCAGACTGGTTCGATATACCAATTGCGTTGTGATTTAGTTGCCTTACAGTCCACTACTAACAATGTCCCATTTAGTCTGACACGCCATCAAAGCTCTATCACCATGACACGCAGCAACAGCAGTTCAAAGCCATAATCCATTGTTACACTTTTTGATTGTGTCTTTGTTCCTCACAAACTTTTATGACTGGTAACAACTTCAAAGACAAGCAGGGTCTGAGCTGAAGTTGATGTTCACAGTACTGCTCATTTTCATAGCACATTTCTGCGGCTTAACATTAAAGGGGTCATTAAAAGTAGCATCTGTCTAAAAGTTGTGTCTCTGTGAGCCTGAGTTAAGAAGATTATAGAGATCAGTTTCACCTTTAAGCCTCAAAAGAATACTTAGAAACTTTGAATTTCAGTTATGTGAGATGAGTTTACATGCAAAATAAAACCCAAACAACATGCAAACCAGTTAAAACATTTGTAAAACATTTAGCTTGAACAGTATCATGTGAATAAAGTCATATGAGAAGACTTGAGTTGACACTTTGTGATCTCTGGCTGTGTATGCCATTAAATATGTTGTTTTACTTTAACAGTAGAAAGATGAGACGAGGTGAGATGAGGCAAGATGAGATGAAATGAGATGAGATGAGATGAGGTAAACCTTTATTAATCACCAAAGGGAAAATGTGGTTGTTGTAGCAGCATAAGGAAAGAAGCCAGACAAATGAAACAGTAAAAAATAAATAGGTGGACGTGAATAGAAGTAAAAATAGAAAACAAAAGCAATCGAAGTCAAAATTACTTGGTTAAGAGTCAGCAGGTCTAGGTTAAAGACGGGCTAAATTTGGTTAACATTATTGAAACGCTTGGGTTATGCATAAATGTTGTTTCATCTGCATTTAAATGACTATATTCAAATGTGTATTTAGCCCTGCCCGGGCTGAACACAGTTATTTAAATGCTTACTGGGCAGCCTGTGGGTCTGGAGAGCAGAGGTGCTGAAGTAGGAAGGTGACTAAATTTGGGAATAATCCCTGCACCGTGAGCTTGGAGCAGAGTGAGGCCTGCAAAACTTGGACTGATGATACTTGAGATACCTGCAGACACCGCTGACCGCACACAATCTGGTTGGGTGACCATTTAGCCAAGAGGGATCAAGATTATCGGAGGCTGTCCCATGGATCAGAAACCTCTCATGTGTGTATGCATCCATGACAGAATGAGGGTAATCGGCCTGGATGAGCTCAGTAGGTGGCGGAGAACATCACATCATCCTACTGGGGACGATGGCTCTGCATCGCTTTAAGCCACCGATAGGTTGCAAGGACATTTCGGGTGACGACTTTATCATATGAGGCTACGTCAACAAACAGGGGCATTTTATAAGCTGTGCTGCTGAGGCCTGCAGAGAACCTGGGATATCAGGCTTTGGAGAATCTTCACCTCCTCTGGGCATTTTACATCTCAGGCCTGCAGAGAACGGAGGCTGATAGTTTGTCCGGGAGCACGCCCCTGGTGGGGGAGTGGAGACCGAACCCAGGAATTCAGAGCTAAATCTGGACTCTGTTTGGATAGGTGGAAGTGGATTTATTTGCCCTCAGGCTGAACACCCACCATCCACCAAGCACCATGGATGAGACAGATGCTCTATGCTTTCCCCTTCCCTGTGTTTTATCCCTCACCTTATCGAGACACATAAGAGGCTGATAGTCCTTCTGCTAGCTCCAGAGCTGATATGCAGAGATGACTTAGCTGATAATAGCGCCACCCACCTTGCCATTTTCTCAGCATTAAGGAGCACAAAGTGGTGTCACTACCTTTCAGAGCCGATGTGGTTGGAGGTTTATTTTTCGAGCAGGGTGGGAAAAATCTCCCAAAAACTAAAAATCTGGCTTTAATTTTGAGCAAACCTCACGACGAAAAGTTGAAGTGCTCTAAAGTTGTTTATAGTAACTGCATTGGTAGCACAATTAAATGTTAATGGTAGCTTTTTATAAGGAAACATTAAAAAAAAACCTAAAGCAGGCTTTAAACAGGAGCTTCACTCTAAGCTGAAAAGCTATTTTTTGCCCCTTTCGTCTCCAGCTGAAAGTTTCAAACCCATTTCATCTTTGACCGCATGCAGCACGGCTGATTGGTGTGGCCAGAAGTGCGCTCTATGTAACAGCACATGCAACAGCTTCCAGCAGTGATGTCATGTGGTCCTGGTGTACACCTGTACATCTCTGCAGGAAGGGGAGAAGTCAAACCACAGGGGTCAGACAAAGTTTGGCGGGTTTTCTGGGGGTGCTAAGTCAGTTTTTTTTTTCTGATTAAGGTTTGCTCCAGCAAGTTCTGAGCATGTAACTCTCCGTTTGAGAGGAAATGCAAAATCAAAAGAGAACATTTCAATCAATACTCCAAAAGAACAGTCCGTCAAACAAAAATAATCTGTTTCTTGATTTTTCTTTAGGTGCTAAGAGCACAAAACTTAAACGACAGGGATGTTTAAGATCTTCTGGGAACGTTTGCCTAATTAAAGTTGTTTCTATTTTTAAATATAGTTTGGGAATTATGCATTTCACAATCATTTGGGCCACTTTAAATACAAGCTGAAGGTTAACAAACACACAAAACAGTGCTAATTACAGGCTTGCTGCCCACTTCGCTAGACATGGGGGTTTGATTTGTGGTATAGACACATTGAAATGCCTGAATGACGGCGAATAAGACTTTGACCGGCTTTGTTTTTGTAACCAGCTGCCCGTGTTTTCCATGACTTTTCCATTCATTTCAGAATCAATGGAGCAATTTACAACAGGACATGTGAAGTGACCCACACAGATGAATTTCACTGAGCAGATGAGCTGCTTCATTCGTGACACGAACAATTACACTGGCTTGCGATTTCTATGATGAGGACGATAATAATCAGCATACATGCAACAGTGATTACCCATTGTGTTTAAATGCAACTTTGTACATTCACTGGAGGAATAATATAATAGTCCCCAAACAAACAAAAGTATTCACACTGTCGAACAGCCCTCTCAAATACTAAAATGCAGTATTGAAAATGAGGTCACATCACAAGTGTAGTCAGTAGTCGTGCTGGTGGGTGTGTTTTTACAGTGTAAGACCCACTCCCTGACACTAGATGGCCCCATTAGCCCACTCTACACCCCAGCGGGGCACCAGGCAATCTAGGGCAGGTAATCTGAAAATGGCCTTGCAAATTAATGGTTTATATAACAATCAATGCATTTAGCACCTACGAGGACGGGCTGCAAATTTAATTTGACCGGACACAATGGCTGATATTTCATTTGGAGGCAGTAATGAAGGAGCTGCCATAGGCAAACGACTCGAGTTTGCTGATGACTCAACAGGATACCGCTCTCTCTTAAACGTTTGGGACTCTGAGGGGCGCCAGACGTCTGACACTGTATCCCAAACTGCCCGGGCATCCCAAATCTTGGCTGGTTTAAGTATAGAGGACGCAAGGGTGTTTTTAAAACTCCCATACTGGGCAGCGGGGAAGTAAAGGTGCACAAACTATTGCAAAACAACAACAAGAAAGATGACTGTCAGAGCCTGAGCTGCGCTCCGTGGCCATGATGAAAAGAAGACATTTTGATTTCAGCTCCCCGTCTGCAGCGACCGAATTTTCTCTCTGAGGCACAGATTAACAGCCCGAAATACCTCGTGTTAACGTGTCTCCAGCTCTGTGTTTTGATCAGGGATAAAACAAAAATGGAGTAAATCTATCACTCACTAGTCGTGCTTACAGATAGCAAAGAGGGATAAGACAGACAGATAGATAGATAGATAGATAGATCGATAGATCGGAAGCTAGACTGTCAAAGAGTCAGCCTAACCCAGAGGGACAGCTATTCAGAAATAAAGCAAAGTTGAGCAGAGCCAGACAGAGACAGAGTGTAAAGCCTAATCAAGACCAGCTGTATCCTGTGGACTGGGCCAAATGGGATCAATGGTGAGCTTGAACAGAGTCTGATCACGACCATGTTAGTCATCATGTCTGATCATCTGCTGCAGAGGTCACTTACACACACACACACACACACACACACTTCCTACTTTAAATCAATCAAAAGTGCCGCTGGGTCAGCCCCGGCTCAGTGTGGGGAGACATCCACATATTATTATGTTACATTTCTGCAGCCGCGGCAGAGGAGGCATAAGGACTGGATGCCGCCCTCACCCTGCCAGAAAGCCGTGGTCTCGTCGACCATCTTGGTTTTCCAAAAATACGGGTTGCCAGGGAGACGCGGAGCCGCAGGCAGAGCAGGGAGGGCTGAATGACACAGTTGGTTTCCAGTTCTGTGAGCTGATTATTGCTGGCTTTTTCCAACTGCCTGCCTACTCTTACAGCAGAATCTACCTCAACGACGCTCCCAAACTTTTCTTTCATGACGGATTTAAATCAGTTTGAAAGCCGTTTGCTAACACACTGTTAACTGACTGTAGATCCAATTAAGTAAAGGTGCCACTGAATAAACACCTACCTCTTTTCAATGAACAGTAATTACTGTGATTGAGCTTTTTTCATCACAGAATATATTTAGTGAAAGTATACTTGAAATCTATCTGTAAAGCTCTGCAGTGATATCTCATCTAATGGGACAATGGTGTAGTTAAAAGCACATCACATGTAGGTGGAAATAAAAAAAAAAGAGAAATTGAGATTTTTGGTATTAGTATCTATTTAATGAGAATACGCATGCATGTTAATTAGTTAATTAGAAAAGCTTGATACCTAAATAAGGCATTTTGCATTTTGTGAAGTTGCTGTTTCCTTTTAATGCGACTTACTACTTGAAATATTAACTGAGATCCTGTTTGATAGACTGAAATATGTGGTGTTGTTGAATTTTCACTGTGCACTTACTGAATTGTCATTTGTTTTGAGATGTTCATCACCCTGGATGGGTTGGCTGGTTAACCACACCTGTCACCGAGGAGCGTGGGAGTGCGCTCACACGCAGCCGTTTATCATTTGCGCAGACTAAACACCATCGGCTCGAGGAAAGTCACCAGAATTGCCCGATAAAAGCGAAATTATTCATTCCAGCTTATTTCTAAGTGCTTTAATTTTAATTTTAACTCAGCCTAATGAGTGTGAAGGGACAGAATCCAAAACGCCAAATGTGAATAGTTAAAAGCTGATTTTAAATGAACAAAGCTGTTTTACATGACTATGTTAATCAGGGCCGGGCAATAATGAAAACCCAGTAATTGCAATATTTTAATACAGTTGGACTGTGATAAATAAAACTCTCAAGTCAGAATAACTTATCAACTGGGCTATATTTCCAGTTTACATCTGTTTCATAATTTAAAATGTCATAGTTTTATGAAAGCTGATTGAGGATGGGATTTTGCATATAATGCGGCAACAGATACAGAGAGAAGTTTGGGCACAGTGATATAGTGAAACATCTGCAAATCTAAGACTCCATTTAAATGCAAACATGCATATACTGTACCGCTGAAACTCTGCTTGTTCTGCATACAGTTGTGAATCACTGTCCTTGTACACTTATGTGGCTTGCATGATTCACTTGCCACATTTTGGAGCAGTCAAGCTGAGAATATGCTAATTCACTTGTATTTTATGGCTCTTTATAAAAACAAATATGCTGTGGAGGCCACAGCTGTGCTGATGCAGCGTGCCTCGTTGTCTGCGAGGTCAGTATCCTCCTGCGTCTGACTGAAAACTCTCTGCATTTATTGTATGAGCAGCATGAAGTGAATTTAGTTCTCAGTTCATACAGGATTCATGACAGTGGTCTGTAACTGCAGCCTGAACGATCCAATATAGATGTGAGAAAGCTCGGCGATGACTAAGGAGTTCATCCAGAGTTCGGAGTCCATCAGTTCTTAAAACTATATTTTCTTCATATTAACTTAAACCTCCAATGTAAGTTTTTGCTTACAACACAACAGCTCCTGAGTGTTTGCATCTCTTGGGACTTTAAGGGAGGTAAAGATGTTTGGATTCACATATTTTGTTCGAAAGGAGAGGCAATTCTTTATAAAATGACCCATTTTCTGCATGTCAGAGTCTCATCTGCTACTAGAAAGCCACTTATCTGCTGTTATTCCATATTTTGTGCGGCTGTGGGCATCAGACCAATCATGCAAAGGATCTGGAACAGGTGGGAATGTCTACAGCCTGTCAATCACATGCACGAGTTGGGCTGGCTCCTATTTCCATATTGCGGGAGGGAAGAAAAGTTACAAACTAGGAATGGATCTGACATAAAGCTGTAGGGAAACAAGCTATTTTCTCCATAGTTTCATCCTTTTAGCATGAAATACTCTTATTTTGAGAGGCCGCAATAAAAAGTTTGCTCTCTTCTCCTTCACACAAAGTGACGGTTGTGCTCAGCTTGAATTCTCATCAGCCGAAATGCATTAAAAGGAAAAATAGTGCAGATATAAAGGATTTTTTCCTACAGGAACATTTCCATCTACTTCACCACTGGAGTACGTTTCAAAGTATCAGAAAATGCACGTTGAAAGAGCAAAACATTACCTCCAGTCCCGTGTTACGTGTCAGTTTTGGCGGCTCATCGTTGACTGGTATGACAGTCACTGAGATGGTGACAGGCTGGCTCCGGCGCTCAATCTCATAAGCGTTGGCAGTGAGTGTAAAACTGTCCTCAGTGCTCTCGGTGCTGTCATGCATGTAGTAGATCTGTCCAAGTTTCATCTGCAGAAGACAAAAAAGGATCCAGTTGTCACTCAAATCTGAATCAGACCTGAATGGTATGAAACGGGATAAAGCAGGCAGAGGCTGGGTGAGCCCTAAAGGTGGAATAAAACATTTTACAATTTGAATCTGAGCACCTATATCCCAGGAACAGTGCTTTGGAGAAGCCATGAAGCCATCGTGTCCTGTTAACCTGGACCAACCGCAATTAGAGTTGAGAGAAACACGAACTCACGAACACAAACGAGTTCGTTTCATCTCAAATGCTTGATTTAGTTCAAAATACTTTGGCGCTAATTACATGCATGTCACTTAGATGTGAGGCTTTCAGAAAACAAGCATCAAATAAAAGAAAGATAACGCCTGCACAAAGTAATCGACGAATGACATTACAGTCCTAACCGGATCTTTGTCAGGTCAAAGTGTTTTGAATATGGAAATCAAACCCATCTTTAGACATCATGCACACAGGCTGACAGGCTCTGAGATGATGGTAATAAAATGTATCATCCATGTATCATCTATGTTCAAAATACATATTATATTCAGTTAAATAAATAAGAGATGAAACCTTGAATTTGCAGTGCAGAAATTTCATCTTAAGACTCCGCTTTAAGAAAGAGAGTTAAATCAAATCACAGTGGGGTAAAAGACACGCTTGCTTGGTTTGAAAATTATACATATTTCATATTAGACAGCTAACACCATCTTTACTTTAGAGAAACGCTTGATCCTTTTCTCTTGAATCTGACCTGACGAAGATCCAAGTGGGATCAAAATGTTGTCAGTATTTAACTTTTGTTGAATGGACTGAATGTGCCGGCTTTTCATTTCCTCATTGACTTCCCCTGATACTCCAGTCATTTTACTCATAATAGTCTGTTATTCTAATCGCTTTGGGTACTACACAGCCTGTGGAAACAGTTGTATAATGTCCTCTGTGGCTCTGGGGGGCCTGATTATCTCAGCATTTGGCTTTGAGACTGCAAATTTATAACAGAAAGGCAGTGGTACAAAGTGGAGTTTGAAATGTGGGCATATCGCTTCACTAAAGAGGAAGAATGTGATAAAACAACACCACTGGTTGCATCATGGGAAAGGTACGATCCTTCAGTCACACTGGGGGCTAACTCAGGATGTTTCCGTCTTTCAATTGTGAGACATCCATTTTCTCTGAAGGAGTAAATCTCTTTTGCAGTGGTTCCCAACCTTCACCTCCACACCCACATCCAATCAAATCAAATACATCACCATTTATGTTCTCATTGCATTCAATTAACCATTAATAATATAAAAGTGAATGTCACAGCTGTCAATGCTTAGCTAGTTTAGTCCAGTTTGCATTTGCCCTACAGCCCCATTAGGTAGCAAAACTGTTCATTCATTACTTTTAGTGATCGATTTCAACAGTTTATCAGCTAATTATTTCAATTATTTATTCATTTTATATCATCTGCCTTCTTTTTTTCTAGTTTTCAAGCACTCTAACTACAATTACAGCACATTAAAACGCATAAATTAATTATTATAGAAGACATATTAAGTGAATGCATATTTTAAATCAAATTATAAATTCAACACGATAGACATATTCCCTGGCAACAGCTGAACTACCCTTGGTTGGGAATCCCCCGCTCTAGAGTATCCATGTAAAGCTTTCATATCATCTCATCATATAAGAGTCCAAGTGGGTTGTGCTTAAAAGAAAAGTTGGCTCCCTCAAATTGTTAATTGGCTTAATGCTTAAAAGCTGCATTTCAACAGCGACAGACAAAAACGCATTTAATCCAGACTAACACTGTTACCACAGAAATCCAACGTAACCACGAATTAAATAAACACGCCCATAAGAAAAGGTTTGCATGGGACTTTGCACAAAAGCACCCAGGATTTTGTAAACAGCACTATTTACAAGTCTATATACAGTCTGGTTTGCTTTGAGTTACATGAAAGTTAGCCTAGCTTAGCATAACGGCTGGTCTTTTGTTTCCCAGCCTGATAAAACAAGCAGCACATAATGCTTGATTTGTTTTTGTTTCAGCTTGCTTGCAGTGATTGTATTCAGCTGAGCTAGCTGTCTCCTGACCACAGCCTCATATTCAACAGACAGATATGAGCGTCATATCTTCTGACCCTATAGGCTTTAAAGCGAGTACATAAGTATATTCTTATTGTCCAACTATCCCTTTAAGGGTCTCTGTTGAAGGGTTTCTTCTAACCTGAGGAGATGTGTGTCTCTGCATAGAATACACAGTAATCTTTTGTTGTCCTAAGCAGATATTACATGTTTTCAAAGTTTTGAGATAAAACCTATAATCAGGTCTTAAAGTCTGGGAGCAGCGCAGGATCAAGGAGGATGTCCCCTGTGGGACAAAACCTTGAGGGAAACCAGATGCACAAAGGAATCAGTCATCCAGTGTCAAGTAGGTTAGATGGAAAACAGCACCTGCGGCCGGGCCAAGCCAACCCTGTTGACTTTGTGCATACAGAAGAGAGATCTCAGCACTCAGCATCCTGTGCTTTTGTTTCTCAGTCCTATAGTCGTATCTGGAGCAAATACGATGCCTACATAACATTTTCCTCTGATGCCTTTTGACTAATTTTACAGCGTCCTTCTCTGCAAAGAAGACAGTTGGAACTTTGTCTAGACAAAACCCAGTAAGCTGCAGCGATGAGGGGACCTGCTTCAGAGGGCAGGAAGTGCCAAATGGATCCCATATGACTGGCATCCCTCTGGAATAACTACCCCCATCATCATTACTGATCGGGGAAAGTCAGCGAGACAATCAGTCTGCTCCCTGGGACAATAAACAGTGGGTGGTTGTTGAACACGTGGACTTTGGATTTACTCTGAGAAAGACTGATGTGGCTGTCAATATTTGATACTTGCTGCATAGTTTATTTGTTTTTCAGTTTTGATTGATGTAAAACCTCAGGTTCTGTGTGCCTACTGTTTGTTGGAGTATTAGTAATATAAACCGTGGAAGCTGGCCCACTTTGTTCCGAAAACATTTTGTTCTTTGTTACAAATGAAGATGCCTGTGTGGACTTTAATAGCTCTCCACAGATGGAGGACCTAATTGAGACCTGATGGAGAGCTGAACCTGGTTAAATAAAAGTTGCATTTGGGCAAAGTGTTTCAGATTTCCTATACTTCCTCAAGTTGGACCCCACTCAACATCACATATGTTACATGGTGTGTACATGGCTGTATTGCTAAAAGCTGGAGTAAATCATAGTCAAGGCTGTGGTAAGAAAAATGCTATACAATGTCTGACTCAGAGGTTTTTGTGACACTTCTAGGTCACATGGCACATGTGCATTGCTGTACATTCTTGCGGTTGGTTTTCATGTATATCTCCTGCATGAGACACTCTCAGTGTTTCCCGCTGCACTCCATACAGTAAAACGGGAGTTACCGTATGCTGACATAACCTCGGTGAACCAGCACAATTGATGACTTTATCGCAAGATTACTACACACACCAGTAAATCTAGTGTTCATTCCCAGAGTCAGAGAAGTAGAAGGGCCCAGCAGAGCTTGAGATAGCATTGAACTTAGGGAGAAAAAAAAATAAAAAACCCCCCACTGCAATACAGAAAAGTCCAAACACATCCGTCTTTCATTTCGTAACAATTACAGCGTGGTTTAAACGATGCACAGACTGAGGCTTGGACATTTAGTCTTCAATGTGGTACTCATTTGGGAGAACTGACTTTGTTTCATTCTCTGAGTATAGTACAGTAAAAAGAAACAGAGTACGCACAGTGCACACATAAAAGGTCCCCAAGAAGCAGTATGAAGAAAAGCTTTTTTCTCTCTGACATTTCCATGGTGGCAGATGATGATATCTATGCTCGTTTTTGTCTTCCTGCGACCAATGTAATCCCTGCTATGCACTAGACCCATTCGAGTTGCACACTGGGATCTCTCAGAGACAATGTGAATGCGTCTGGCGGTAGCAAAGCGCGGGAGTTTTGTGTGCACTCACACATTATTATAGGAATATACCGGGCCAGTTTATTTTGGCTTCAGGCGGTCCAAAGGCACCGTCAGTTTTTCCACAATGGTTCAGCAAAGTACAGAGGAGACGAGGCAAACCATGGCTGCATGTAGGAGCTATAAGATATGTGTCTAACTAGCTCCACTAAACTATGTGGTCCTTTCAGAATGCGTGAGGTTTTTCCACCGGTAACTACTCATGCATTTTTAATATTTTCCTAAAGCTGGGGCCTCTGAACCACATGGAGGGAGACCAGATAACTGTGCCGCAGCAGCTCCCAGATTCCCCCTCCCCTCTCTATCTGTACAACACAACAAATCCAAAACAGCTCTGAGTAGTAACTGGGGAAAGTTCCATGGTGATGCTTTGCTGTGGTAATCCTCTTGAACAACCACCATGATCTAGTCTTATACTCCCTGGAGTTATTAAAACCGGATAAAATATGGATTATTGGGTTTTTGGGTCTTCTGGGAAGTTTTTGGTCTCGGACTGACAATAATATAAGAAACTTTGTCCGGATCAAATTCAAGTGATTTGTAAGGACACTCTTCCTTTGAAGGGATGATTGATCAAATCTACTTAATCCTTAAATGTTAGATCATTGATGCGATATTTTGGTGGATTTGGCAAAACACGTGTTACACATATGCTAACCATTTGGTGAAACCAGTCATTTGGTAAAGTTATAGTTTGCAAAGTATCTCTGTCAACAAGCCAATAAATGTCTTATTTTTGTGTGGAACTTTAGAAAAAACAAGAGAATCCAAATGGAAAAACATAGCGTTTAAGAATTTAAGATGACCATAACTCTGCTGGGACTAACACAGTTCTGGCATGCATGCAAATTAAATGAAGTTGCATAAAGAGATAAATGCACCAAAATAATGCATTTCAAAATGATATAAATGAAGAGGAGAAGAGCTGAATTATTAGGTGAAAGCAAATAGCTATTGACGTACCACATTAGGCAGTGGCGAATCAAGCAAATAAAAGTAGCATACCATGTTCAAACCAATGATACACAGGATATATTTGAATTAGAAGGCAGGGATATGAAATCACGTGTATATTTATTGGAAGATTTAAAATCTCATAATTTATGATTTACATACCTCTTCCCATGAAAAATAAGTAACTTCGTCTCCGTCCAGGTAGCGGATTTCCCCATGCTGTGGTGATTCGTCCACTATAAAGTCGATGTTCACCGAGCTGTAGAAGGGATGTGAGATGTTAATAACATCTGCATTAATGGCTCTGCTCAGGCCTTCCTTCACTGTAAAGTTGAAGGCCTGGATGGGGATGAGCCGGGGCACGATGTTCACAGATATGAGCAGGTCCTCTACTGTCGTAAAACCATTACTGACATCCACAGTGAAGGCATCATTTCCCTGAAAGAAACGGATAAGTTATTGATATAATAAAGATAAACCTTGTACCTTACACACATCAGGGGCTGAGGTTGTCTTTTGTCTATCTATTTACCCTTAGTGTACATATAAAAAAGGAACAGGCTGCTTTGTATGATTTACTACAACAGAATAAATTAAATGACAATAAACCTGGATGGATGCAGACACATAGAGAATGCGCCCCAGATCAATGTCCTCCTGAGTGAAGGAGTGAATGTAGTCGAGGACAGGTGGACCTGTGCTGTCCGAGCTGTTTGTCAGTTTGACCACGTGGCCGAGACGAGGCGGCTCTTTAATGGTGAACACCATTTCTGTTGGCAGAATGTCAGCTTGATCCACCTGAAATTCAAAGGTACACGGTTAAAATATAACCACTGTTTTGCTAATGAATCATGTTTAATATAGACAGACTGTACGCTGCAACATTATTAATTATTAAGCTTTGTATCTAGATTAGATTATGCCTCTAAATGCGCCATACATACTATTATTACTTTACTTTTGCAGTGTGGTGAAGATAGATGTTTTTGTCCCCCAGTGCAAAACACCATAGAGGAACCACTCACAGCCGACAAAAATAGCAGACGGTTGTGCAACTGTTCCAGTGACATTTGGTAAAACAAATTAAGTAAAACGCTGAAAAAAGAGTTTTCCTTTGAAATTGGCAGCAGTGTTTCAAAGTTAGAGTTATACTGGACATCTGGAACCGGATGCCTTTTATCCTTTTCTTTTTCGTACAGGAACAGTATTGTGCTATGAATTAAGTTAATGCCAGTACACTGTATTAATATGTTCTAGACTAACTACCACAATCGGACACAGCCAACTTTAGTGCAGTTCAAACCTAATAGAACGAGTACGGCATATATTATCTAATTGGGACACTGTGACTGTATGGTGAATACTAACGTAAGGAAGACATTTGCGCTATCTGGCAAACATTTAAAGTCATGCTGCAGATTTACACATAGGCAGATTTATGGTCACCCTACTTTGAGAAGATTTAATAAACTCTGGAGCCTGAGTGTTTAGCAGTCATGCTTGCATCTGACAGTATTTCAGAGGATCACACTACTTTCCATTTCTTAGTAAGGGCACACATTGGAACAGGTCCCAGAAGCCAAGTTAATATTTTACCTCTTGTAAAGGCCATTCTGTCAAGGATTTGTTCAATATATATTTTAGCAGTATGTGTACTGGGTGTCTTGGTTATTCTCCATACTTGAAACTGCTGATTTAAAATGTATGTGAAATAAAAGTTTAACATAAAGAACATCTAACTTTCAAATATCAAAATGTGTATACAGAGAATGTGTTATGGATGTAGTGATGATTTAAACCTCATTAACTGAACTCAAAATGAAGTGCAGGCAAGCTCATCTTATAAATTACAGTGGGCTTCAGGAAGCTCCTCAGGGGATACTTAGTGCTCTGTTTTCCACACTTAATAGACTGTAATCTAGTACATAAACTAGATTAAAAGCAGCAACTTCGCAACTACTTTCATGTGGTTATAATGTAGATCAGAGGCAGGGTTACAGAACAGGGCAGTATGCTTGAATGAGTCATGTGAAAGAAAATATAAGAAAGTAAACTCGAGAAGGACAAAGACAATTTTCTGCCATGTAACTGTCAGCGAATTCAATTAGTATAAAATGTTTTCTTGTTGAAAAAACAACAGAAGAAATACATAAAGTGTGAATTTGAACTCCACTGTAGCTCGAGATCACATCTGAAATCTTCCGGTTCGTAAAAACAACATACTGTGATTGCAGAGTCAGTAAACATTACCTTGAGATTATCCTGGCTGATTATGGTGTGCTCTGCTTCATAGGAAATGATGACTTCATTGGTTATCACCTCGGGCTCAGATAGGTAGCCTTGCTTGAATATTTTGATCCTGAAAGTGCCTTCTTCAGAGTGTCCTCTTGCTTGGACAATGAAGCTGAAGGAGTCCTTGGACCTCAGACTCTCATAATTGTGCTCATATGACACAACTCCTTTTTTCAGGTCCTCCTGGGTAAACATGGAAGCCTCAATACCACTAACAATAATCCTTCCATCGCTGGGTGGCGATGTGACGTGGAACTTGATCTCACTCTCATCTCTGATGTCCATGTTGGAGTCAGCACTCAACAGGGTGGTGTTAAGGGTTTTGGTGCTTCCATGGTCAATCACAATGATTGTGTTGTTGGCTAGTCGCAGGTAGGGCTCACCTGCCTGGATCTGAAGCAATGCCGTTGTCTTATGGAAGCCGTCTGACACCTGCAGTGAGAAGCGCTCCCGGTCTGCTCCGTGGTGAATGAAGAGGACTTTCTTATCTCGCAGGTCAGCTTGTGTGAAGCGGAAAAGGGGCTGTGAGGGGTTCGAAGTGGAGACAATATTGCCTGAGAGGATTCCCTCACGAGCGTAGACAATTTGGGTGTCATTGAAGTCCGAGTCATCATCCCTAAACTGGATGACATCTGTTGATAGCAGACGTTGACCGTGGCGGACCACATTGAAGACTTTATCCACAACTCTCACAGGAGCATGCTCATTCTTGGATTGAATAGAAATTCTGAAAACACCAGTCACTACTTCCTGATTGTCTAAACTTTCTGCTGCTTGATCATATGTTGAAAAGTGGAATTCATCGCTGCTTGTCTTTGAACCATCGTGCTTGTAAATGAGCCTGTTGAGCTGGAGGTCTTCATTGCTGAATACTCTTATTGCGCCCTCAAATCTAGGCTGCCCAGGTGGGGAGTCTCTTATCAGTCTACCATACCTAGGCTCTTGTGTGACCTGGTACACGAAATTTGTAGAACCAGAAGACTGCATCCATAGATAGTTTTTGTTAAGAGTTTTTTCACTACCCTGCAAGACAACTAGCCTCTCGTTGGTCAGAAGAGGAGCATCTGCATCGGCGAGGATGTTAACTGGGAAGGTGTATAGAGGGGAGTGCTGATCATCTGCAAATACTCTGAACTGGAACTGGTCTTCACTATCCACAGCTCTTGCTGCACGCACCCTGTAACTAACCTTGTTGTCCATAATGTCCTTCTGTGTGAAGATGTCACCCTCAGACAACTCTCTGTCTAACAACTGGAGGCTACCAAGTGTTGGTGGTCTGACAAGAACAAATTTTACAGTTCGTGGATCTGGGTTTTTTCCGTTTACTTCAGCTTGAAGCTCTGATAGTCCGATTGTTTGCTCTTCTCCAGGCTGCATCTCAAGTGCAACCAGATTAGAAACTTTCACTTGTGCAGGATTGATCTTGACCAAGAAGGTGTTGTTCCAGAGGGAGAACTGCCCCAAGTGGGCGTCGAACTGAATCCGCTCGACCACAACATTTTCCTGGTCACTAGAATCTGTGCTGACATATATTAGGCGTTTTTGATCCAGGTCAGACTGGTGGAAAGTCGAAACCTGCTTGTACATTCTATCATTTGTCATTAACTGTACTTCTCCAAATATCAGAGGCTGTGTGATGTTAAACATGATATCTCCATTTCGAGGATGAGCAAGGACAGCCAGATGTTGAACTCCTATGGAAGCGTTGCCGCCTTGAGTCAAGAGAAGGCCAGTGTTGGTGACGACAGTCATATGTGGCTGTGTGATAGATAACTTAAAAGTCATTGAATGAGTCATTGACTGTCCATCAGACACCTCCAAGGTAATTTCAGCAGCATTACCTCCTCTGTGTACAAAATAGATATTTCCATTTTTCAGTTCCCTGCAAGTGAACTCTGAGATGCTTCTTCCTGGCTGCTGACCATTTTCCAAGTAACCAACTTCTAATGAAGGCTGTGAGGTTACAGTTACTACTAATTCATCACAGCGGGTGTCAGAATCCATGATTTTAATAAGGCTGGGACTCAGTCGAGTCCTGCCGTTCTCTGTGATGGTGATTTCTCCTCCACTAAGTTGTGGTATATCGTTGACGGGGAGAATTTCGACTGGGAGGACATACTCACGAGGAGTTTTTAAACATTCTGGGAGGTAGCTGTTACTGTGAACAGCCACCTGAAGCTGGATTTGATCTGGATGCCTCTCATTTCCATCATGCATATACTTAATTTTCTTATTGAGGACATCCAGAAAAGTGAACATTTGTGTGCGTCTTGTGTTAGTGTTCACATCAACTAAGCCATACCAAGGGTCATTTTGGAGAGTAAAGATTATCTCAGACTGACGCAGCCCTGCAGCATGGAGGTCAAATGTAGGGTTTAGGTTGCTTGCGTCAAGAAGAACTTCCCCACCTTCAGGCACAAACAATGTGTTGACATCAATAAGTTTTCTCACATTTTTAAATAAATCTGGTGTATCCTCTGTTGGGTAGCAATGCTGTTCATTAAAGTCCATATCAACATATCGGATGCGAACAGGTGGAGGAGATGTGGTTGCATCTGCATCATAGTAACTGGAGTAGTCGTAGTCCTCTCCTTCACATTTAACATGAACATCTTTGGTCACTACGGCATCCTGCAGGGTTCTGTCCTTCTGATTTACTTTGATTTCCCCCAAGCAACCGATGAAGGATTCAGCTGTCATTTCCTCTTCCACCTGATTTAAGGACCCACTCTCACGAAATACATCCTTCATTTTCCCCTGGATGCCTCCTAAGTACAAGTTTCCAACCAAGTCCAGTTTTTGTGAGGAGTCAAGAGAGAGAGAGGAAGACTGGCTATCAACATTAATGACAAAAGAAGTCTGACTGATCTCAACCTTAATTCTGTGCCACTGATCATCATCCAGCTGCACCTGGGTATTCTCCAGTACCTGCGTTCCACCACCCAGGTCCAGCATACCCTTAAGATAGCCTCTCAGGACACTAATCGCAACAAAGTCTGAGTCTAGGCCAGGGTGGAAAACCAACAGCGCATCCTCAATGGTGGTTTTCATTAGGACCTCTAAGACCCTTGGAGCACCAGTAGCTCCGCTCCAACTGGGAAAGGACACAAAGGAATCAGGAGTGCTGAAGCTAATTGCCTCCCCATCACCAGCCTCAAACTCACTGCTGCAGGAATCCTTTGTGTCATGGCACTGTTTAGGCTTTGCCCCGAGCATATTGCGCTGACCAGACTCAAATTTGACCAGAGTCATGCAGCCACGGAAAGGGGTTATGGCACTGCTGAGATAGTGAGTATGGAGATCTCCTGTACCTCCAAGCCAAAGATCCAGGTCGATGTTGAGCTTATTCCCAGCAACATTTATAGGAACGTATGTTTGGAAGAGCTCATCAATTGTCATAGTAAGTCTGTCATCTTGCAGTGTGAGTAAGACTATGTGGTCCACAAGGTTGTTCAGCTGTACCCCTTGGGAAGAGGAGAGTGTCACCTCGCTAGACCCAAAGTTTAGGCGTGCCTATGAGAAAACACAAACATTTTATTCAATTTAAAAATCGTAACAAATTTTGCAAATATTTATACATTGTGGCACTATACAAGTTACAACAACTTTGTGCTGCCTGGTTAAAAGAGACGAGAAGAGAAAGAAACTCTCTATTTAACATGCAAAATACTGACTCAAACACTCTTATCTATGTTCATGACCATTTCCAGATCCACACACTTAACATTTATAGAGAGCTAATGGGTTGACTCATAAAACACTGCAATTTAAGCTTCATTTTATTGTAATATTAACATTTATGATCTGTGCAGTGCATCTACAGAAAACTAACTACAATGAACACATTTCAACAAGTTTTACTGATCACTACAGAGATCCGTGTTTTTGCTTAAGTAAAGTTAAATGATATGATTCTTACACATGCAAGACAGATAAGACAATTTAATTTTTGTAAAGCCTTGAGCATATTTGCTCAGTACATCTCATTTCACAATGGGGAACAGAATCAAGAAGACAGGTAAAGGTAATATTTCTTTTTACTACTCATATTCTGAGATTTTGCTTCATTGAAAATGCAGAGATATTGTCCTTTCTGGGGAACATCACTGTAAATCTGTATGATGGCACCCGATGCTAATTCTGCTGCTTTTCTAAGCTGTCAAGCAATTAATTATAAGTGTAAAATTTCATGGTTCTCATTCCAGTGAGACAACTAGAGAAGAAAGCAGAAAAATGAAGCCATTTTAGATTGATTTCTGGGCGTGACCTGTGAAACGTGCCACATGTTTTGAAGTAAAATGTCAAAACATGCAGAGATGCATTCCTTGCAACCTACTGTATTTACCAATATGTCATTAACCCAATTAACTAGCAACACTGGTGTCATTTTAATGTACCAGGCACCCTGTCAGCACCATTAAGCATTTACATCCACATTCAGCACTTTAACCAATCGAATACATCTGTGTTTTTATCATGCTGTTTTCCTCTGTGGAGGAAAATAGCAGCAACATTTCATGATTATTCTGAAATGAATTTGTGTGTTTTAGAATATACAAGGTTGCTTCAATACAATACAGTATAAGAGAGTCATTGTCATTCCCTCCAACTCTAATTTTCACATCCTGCTCTGTGTTTGAGTTGACATTAATTTGGATACCATCAGCATTTATTCTTAAAAATAGTGCTATTGTAAGAGCTAAGGTAAGATATTTAATTTATTTATTTTCGAAACTGACCAACCCACGCTATCTCACAATGACTGAGAAGATAATGAGTCCTGCACTGTTTGTTGTATTTTTTTTTTTTACCTGTATTCTCCCGTTTTGGAGCTCAAGGAACAGGTAGTCATTCATTCCTGCGGCCAGCAACAGCAGCCCACTTCGCCGACTTGTCTTGATCTGCAGTGACAAGTTGAAGCTTGAGACTGGGTAGGCTTCTAACGTGCAGTAGCTGTCCCCAAAGTAGGATTCTGTGAAAAGTGAAATATAAAATATGAAGATAAGAAAGACGGGTCAGGTTAGCTTATAAGGCATACTATATAACTGTAACTGTCAGTGATTTTCACTCCAAACAAATACATTATGCTGTGTTTTTGCCATTTAGACACAATGAGCACCAAATTCTAGTAGAAAAAATAAAATAACTTAATTCCCAGTTTAAATATCACATTTGCAAAACTGCTGCAAAATAACATGGCTTGCTGCATGCCGTGTGCATAGGTTGCTATAAACGCATCGTACAACTGCAGGTTGGCAAGGCTGAATTCTGATGTGGAAGTTTGGAGAAACCAATTAGATGAGCTTTTTCCTGACTCTCACGCTGCAGAGTAACTTGCTCTGGATTGATTTCTATATTATCAGGTGTCCTCCAGCTGCTCTTGGCTGAAGAGGAGCTCCTCTGGCCTCAAAGGGATTCTCTCACTGAGACATCACTCACTAGCCCTGCGGAGGTTTTCCAGGCATATAGAGTCTTGGGGTGCAGGATTTCCCAGGCTTGAGCTGTCTTGTTTCCAATGATATGCAAATTCAGCCACCTGCCTCGGACTGTGCTCTCTGGGGCCCTCAACAAAATGTAAACCACGGAGGAAGTCAATTATTTCCCAGTGCACATGCTCTGAAATTAAACTGGACCACCTCCAAGACCCCGTTTCCTCAGCATGGGTTTTCCATGGCCTTAGCCAAGAGATATAGAAAGGGGGCTTTCCATTAGCCTCCCACTCGCCATCACAGGGGTGATAGATCAAGAGACAGAAAATCATTGGAACACAGTGAAGAAGGCAGGCGTCTCACAACACAATGCTAATCCTTTGGAATATTTGGAATAGTAGAGCAGAGAGAGACATTGCTGTGTCAAAGTTAGAACATTCCTATGAGATCATGACGACTGAAATATTCCCTCAAAATCAACAGCATGCAGCATCCAGTAGCCCGGCAGTACAATGGGCTTGATGCCACAAGCCAGAAATCTCATAAAATAACTTCTCAGACACGGCTGAGCCACAAAATAGAGGAGGAAATACGATACTAAACATTCACATTCATAGCTATAAATGGGAAAAGTATTTTCGTCTGTCCGGATGTGTCCATGTGAGAGCCAATGTGCGTGTGTGTGTGTATGTGTGCCTTTAAAGGGCAGCTTGTGTCTGTGTAGCATCTACATTAATGCCATTCTGCCAACTTCAAAACACTGAAGGGTACATTTGTCCTTTGGTTTTTCATCCTGTGAATGAACCCCTCCATCTCGGATCGGCAACTAACACTGGAAATGTGAACAAAGACAATCATTTTGATGTCAGCAAGGATGAAAGCAAAGCTTTTTTTGTGCCCATGCTTTTGTGATTTCACTAGGCATTTGCTTTTGGTTCCAAGGCTGCTCTGTCATGAACAAAGTCAGTGATGAACAGTCTCAGTGCAGGGCCAGATACACAGAGACTATCGATTATACACTGCTGCCCAGCACCGGTCTCCAGCAGCCAAAGAAACACCATGTTGGTGGCTCTCAGAAATAAATATCACAGGAAACTGTTCTTGACATTATCACGTGTTAAACTTTGTAATCCACATTGTGTGATTACAAACAAATTAACTGAACTAAATTAGAGAAAACTTTCCAAAACTCGAGCAAGTTCCTTTGTGGTGCTCCAAATGAGTATGGAGCTGAACATGCTAATATCATTTGTATTGCTGAAGTGAATGGAATTATCACAGTTACACATCATTCATTTTCAAAATGTCACTTTTTGGAGGCTATTGTCGTTACTGACTGTGCCAGGGGCTATTATGGCACAGTTCAGAGAGTTTCTGGTAAAGCTAAGGTATTCCAAATAAAAGAATAGCACTAATTGCGCAGGAGCCTTCAGGCTGAAACTGAAAAATGGGGGAACAGAATCTTTTCTTACAGGCAATTGCATTAACAAAGAAAATCGCAATGAGCTCCATGGTTCTTAAACCCGAGCTTTTGTTGGATTGTTCACTGAGCATGGGGATAAAAAGCTGAAGGAGAGAACGATGCCAAGACAATTCTGCCTGGGGATTTTCTGGTTCAAATTCAGCTTGCTGCTGTTGCCTTCAGGAAAAGGAGCACATTTTCTAATGATACACACAATAGCTTTACTCTCTGCAGTGTACCTGGACCTGGAATTCATTAGTTCCTCAGCTAAGCTGTGTAAAGCTCAGGCAGAGAATAGGCTTCAAGTAGGAAAAGCACATTTTCAATATGCTATCTGCCTAAATGCCCTGCTCTGTGACACTCCTTTTGTCTCTGCACCTTTGCTTTTACAAACAGCTATGCAAAAAAGGGACTCATACCTACAGGATGAAAGAAAAACATAAACATGAAGGGCTTTTGAGAAAGACAATACGCATCACAAGTCTCCTGTTTTCTCCTGAATCACAACAGTCAGCCATATTCTCCATCTTGCAGGAGCTTGGGACCGGTTGTAGATGTAGAGGTAATTTTGCTGACAAGGCATCATTATCTATAAAGGATCATCCCTGCCCCTTAAGAGTGTAAGCTGGAGCTGTGAAGCTGCTGCTACACTTGGTGTCAGTCTGTGTGCGGAGGTTTAACCACCTAATAGGACAGTCTCTGATCCCCTTTAGCTGCCACACCCCTCCTCACACTACTTTATTGTGTGTCGAGCAGAATTCTGGTTTCAGGCCAATGCAGATGGCTATAATTTGATGACTGACTGCGCTTGTATTTATAATGCTCCGAGGAAACTGAGTCTTCCTCTCTTCACAGGCGACTCAATGAATTACCCTGTTGTCTTTCTTTCCCTTTCCTCCTCCTCCTCTCCATCCTCTTTTAGTCTCAATCTAGCGACACATGTCCGGAAAAGCTATGGGGAAGAGAGGCACGCTGACCACAAGTGCAGGAAGATTGGAGACATTCAGACGACTCTGTGTCCTGTGACTTGTCTGTGCCGATGAATCAGCGTCAGTTTAGTCATATTTTAAGTGAGTGTGAAGATGCGTGAGGCAGACACGTTTTGATCTTTTGAGATGTTGATTTTTGCTGCCCTGACTGCATCGGTCACCAACGAGGATACAGAAATCACATGCAATAACAGACAATGCACATTATCCTGAAGCATGAATTCTTGAAGAGCTGTCTCATCCACATTGGTTTGACTACTGTTAATGTTAACAGACACAGAATTACACACAACGCTACCATTTTGTAAACATGGCGGTCCACATTTCTTACAAATAATATGATTTGCTCGTTTTAAATGTTAAGTTGAAGGAAGGATACCCAGTTTGTCTTCCTCTACAACAATGTTGCCATGGTAACACTGCCTGGAATCCAAACAAGGCACTTATTTGCGTAACCCATGGTTAAACCACAGTGAGTTTGACTATAAATGGTGGTTATGTTGGTCATTTGTTTCCCTTGCTGGGCTGTGCCTACTACAACAGGGCATGATAGCTTCTGGATATAATTATATGAAGGATAGGGTGCTGTTATCCATAGATAGAACCGGAGAGCTTTTATGGGTGTAATGGCGTTTACCATATGGCGACACGGTCGTTACCATAATCTGCAATTACATCTCTCACAAGGGTCAATAGCGCTTGTGCTTGTGATAAACATTAGTTTTCCTGTTATGTCTGCAGACAGAAACCCAGCTGACTATCACAACATGGATTATAATATATGGGAGTGGTTGTGCATTAGATATCTGCTAACACTGGATAAATTAGTCAAATGTCAGAAAATGAATCTGCAGTTTTGATAATTGGTAAATTGTAATTTATCAAGAAAAAAACACCAAACATTTAATAGTTCCAGGTTTTCTGATTTGCTTTTCTATATTAAATGTAATTGTAAATCAATTAACTTATTATCTTAATAACAGACTAACCCTAACCCAACCAAGAATACACAACTCACAGATAAGTCATTGGTATAGTTTGTCAGTGTCTGCTGCAGAACCAGAACCAAAGGGTTTCCCAGAAACAACAGTTTATATTAATAATATGCAACAGAAAATACATCTTCAGGGACACACATGCCACCTGACTTCCATTTTTGTCAACATAATAAAGTGCAAAATACATGTTTCTGCAGAAAGTATTTGCAAAACATTGAAGCATCATTTTCATTACATCTGTTAAAGCTATGAAAAATTTTGAATACTGTGAGTTTGATTAATGTATTTGGTATTTTAGGAATTCAATGCACTTAGTTATCTTAAGAAAAGATCTTGGTCTTAATCTGGTTACGGTCAGTAGTCACTTTAATTACATTTAATTAAGTTTTCTGTATTATTATTCTGTTGTGGACCAAAACCCACAACCTTGTCCTCAAATTTAAGGTATGAACCACAGACAGAGCAGCGGTTTGCACACCCACCGTTCACACCGACCACCTCCCTCTGACTTGTGTGCTTTGGAAAAACCTGAAAAATGCTACCGCTGACAAATTACTCATGCAGAGATTACAAAATTAGCAAAACAACTAACAGAATAACAGCTGCCACAGCATTCATGTGGCTAATAGCTACCACATACAGATTAGGATGTCATATAAATATTCATTGATAATAATTGAAAAAGTACTTTGTGATAAACCCTGCCACTTCAGATTTTAGTTGTTTATCAGTTGTGTGTTAAGTAAGATGAATGCAAATCACAATGTGCCATAAATGATAGGATAGATTTTCAACAAGTTATATTATTGTACTAATCTTAGCACAGTAGCTGGGCTTAAAAGGAAGTGAACGTGCAACATGTTTACTGACCTGACTCTGAATACAGCAGTCTGTATAGGAAAATACTGCTAACCCCAGCACTGTTAAACCATGGAGAGCAGAGCCACAACTCTACATACCTTGACAGCACTGCTTTATAAGGAGTCCACCACACAACCACCCCCCACTCCAACATCCCTACCGACTTTTCAGAAGTCACCAGGGACTCACTTTTACAGGTTTTATAGGCCCATTTCTCAGACCAGACTATGTCACTGTGAAAGCAAACACATCATCATTTTAGTCCCCCTTTTCAATTTGTTTCCTTTTCAAATCCTCATCTACATCTGCATCCCTCTGAGACACTCTATGCCAGGGAGAGTGAAGAAGTACAATACGGTAAAAAAAAAACAAAAAAAAAACAGGCTTGTGGAGCATCAGCGGGTGGCCTCCTCCCCGGCAATAATTAAAACTTTTCAGGCTCTCTCTCTGTAAAACTCGCACTTACACAACAGACAAGGGGTGGCGGCGGCAACGAAAAATTATGACCTTTCCCTGTGAAAGGAGAATGTCAGTGTAATGTAATTTCAGCTTAGGAAAATGGACCTGTGAGAAAAGGGAGGGAAAGTGTGGAAAGGACGTGAAAGACTCAGTGTTGTCTGGGTTTGTGCTGTTAATGCGAGATGGGGGTCTGAAAGGCTGGGTCTCTAAACAAAATGAATAGGAAAAGCTCACTTTCTTTGGAGGGATACAGAAAAAAAATGAAAGGCCTTTTTCTCAGTGGCAGGCATGTTTTGTTGAGGACTACTGACATTGTGAAAAAACCCCAACTGACGTGTTGTGTGATGTGTTTGAGATCGAGAACAGGAAATCAGGAGGCGGTGAAAGGTAACAGAGGAGTAGCTGAAGACCACACAACATCCAGTCCGACCACTGGAAATCATGCAAATGATTCAATGACAATCAAGTGGGTCAAGGTTTTCCCCAGAGTGCGAAGGAAACCCAGTATGGTGCAGGTGTTTGCCTTAGTGAACTGAAAGTCTTACAATCACCTTCCCCTTTGCATTTTCATAGGGTATTATTGTTGAAGCTGCTTTTGCAACTTACTTTACTTTTCCACTTTCGTCAGAGCCTAGCAACAACGCGGGACACACTGCATTGTTTCCAACACACTGTGATGTTTTGAAGAAACAATAATAGCAACTTTGGAAATCAGAAAGAGGAAACAAGCATGTTCTCCGTCATAATTTTATATAGAGCGGTAACATATCAGTTGAGTGTTGCTTTGTGTAAACAATTAAATAGAGCAGGGCTTGGCATGAAGTTGGAGGAGTGAGTAGAGGAACGCGTTAGTTGAAAAAGTGTGAATTTTCCTGGGAGATTGTATCTGGTTGCAGGCAGATGTGCAGAACAAAAGCCTCGCTTATCGGTAACTAATCTTAAATGCAGATGGTGTCAAAACTCGACAGCCATTACATTGTGCAATAAACATTTCAAAGCAAGCTTTACCTCATCGCCAAAGCTTGTCTTTTGCCAGTTTAATGTCTAAAACTTAAGCTGAAACTACTTAGCATTAGCATTCATTCACAGATGCTGGACGCAGTCTCTTACTCAGGGACTCTGAAGGTATGAAAGTAAATTGTAGCAAGCTGGCTACAGAGCTTGCTACTTACATACGAGCTAAAGCGTTTCCATTGGTGTGTGCGATGCATGTAAGCATAGACCTTTTTGTGAATGCCAGGAACTGCAATGCAACTAAGGGAAATCGAATCACAAGATTCCTCTACGCATGAATATAGGAATATATTGTAGGTAACAAAGATTTATTGGTTCAGCTGTTGGTTTTACCTCCTTTAAGGGGGTCCATGACATTGGGGGGTGATACGACTTTCCCAAATCTCCCCTGTAATTAAAACTATGGAAATCATTGTTTTATACTTCAGAAACACACCATGAACTCTTCTTGGCAGTCTTTACACTCTCTTACACAGCTGCCAGGGAAAACATTTCCATCAAATGTTGGCTGCAATTCAGTTTCATGTTAACTTTGCTATACTGTATTTCAAGGAAGCAGCGAACAAAGACATATTGTGCCACTTCAGAAGCGCACAATGGGACATTCTCAAATGTTCATGCTGGTCTTCATCTACAAGGTAAACATCTTTCCTCAACCCCAATATTCCAACCGAACAAGGCGCTTGTGACAAATTCACAGTTTGTTGGCTCATCACACTCAACTAAAAGACTCGTTGGTCATAATGACTTTGGACTGATGATCTCACTCACCTAACAACATTGTAATACAAACACAGCCGTGAACAGAAGCATTGTGGTGACTTGGGGCTCTGCTGTAGTTTATGACTGGCTAATACAAAGCGTGCCTCTGTTGGTCCAGCCAAGCTACGGAAGCCATCAACCGCCAAGGTCCCAGTGGGTGGGTCCTGTTAAAATAATCCCCCCGTGACATCAGAGGACTGACCCAGCCCTCATACTATTTCAACCCATATCCCGCTTCACACCAACTGACCCCCTACACACACATTCACACACCTTTCTTTTGCCAAATACTCATGTACTGCAAGAGACGTTCTAACAAGTGATTGTTTATACATATAGCTGTGACTTTCTCTGTTTTCCCTCAGCGAGAGCAAGGCTGTTTATAGGCTGAGCTGAAGGACATTTTAACACACCGGTAATGAATTCCTGTGTGGAATCTCTCCATGTGAAAAGTGAGTAGGACAGCATGTCAAGGGAGAGAACAGGAAGGAAGAAAGTTGAGCCAAATAGCAATGGAAAGCACGTATAGTCTATTAAGACTTTTACAATGATACATTTCTCATCTTGCGTAATAGAAAATGTCCTGCGCCTCTGCACCTTTACACCTGATTTATCCCTATAAATCTAATTAAAGGTCAATAAAGGATTTTCATTATCCTACAGTGCTTTATCGGGAAAAAGAAAGCTTAAAGGTGAAAGCACAAACTGAGAGCACTGCATGTAATGCATGACTGGCTAGACTGCTCTGGCTTTGTTCCACAGCGCCGATGGTTCAAAGTAATGGCAGGAGGAAATTAGACAGCAGTTAAGTACTGTACAGCCACTTGAGTTTCTAATATTTACAATGTCAACACAAAATGAGAGGGTAAAGAGGTCCTGTGTCCTATTGCTACATCTGCTGATTAGTACGGATAATTAAACAAAATTATTTTAATGCTGGTTATTTTAGGCCACCAGTTTGGAGCACTCTTTTTCCAATGACGCAGCTTGGTTTGAGGACTTTCCCATTCCACATGACTTGTGCACTTTTTGTCCTAATTTTCATGTAAATTGCACCTGTTTCCAAAGTTTTTATAGAGGCTATGCACAGCATCTTGCAGATGTATTGGCAGATTTACTTTTAATAACAGTGCTGTGTGCATCCTAGGTGATGATTAAAGGAATATCAAACACATGTTGGTTTGAAAGGTGGCTCTGAGAAGTGTATAGCTTGCTCTTTAACTCATAGACATGCATGTGTCTTCACCTGAATATTGAGGCCTATAAATACACACACTTGTGTCACACTATCCCTACTTCGTAACTCCATGGGTAGCAGCATAGTTAGCAATTTATTGGCAAAACCATGAATGTTTGAAACATAAGGAATATAGGTTTTTAATGGCAAAGATGTGGATTAAACTGCAGGCGGTTAGTTAATTATCCAGTTAGCTTTCCAAGGTACACAGTGAAGTCCAAGATAAGTGTAACCTGGGGTAGTCTCTTTCCTTGAGTCAAATAAAGTAAACTTAAATCTACAGCTGCTGTCTAACACAAAGGAAGAAGCTGTGAGTTAAGGTGTGATTAGCTTAACTTCCTTAGCAAAAAGGCTGAATGCGGGGGAAAGCAGCTAGCCTGGCTCCGTTTAAGGTTATGTATGTATCTACTGGCACCTCTTTAGCTTACTTTTAACATGTAGTATCTTTACACTACAGAAATGTCGATGCCATGGGGAATTACATACTCTGTTTTTTCCTTTTGCTCTGAATGTGGGGGTTTTCCAGCTTTGACGTACCCAGTCAGTGTAGCTAGCTTGCGTCCCTGTGTGGCGGCTCAAACACCCCTCTGCAGTTCCTGGTACTTCTCTTCATGTCAGTACAATGCGCTCGTGAGGTTTTAGCCCTCAGTTATTTCTGTGGGTTTAAACGTTTTCATCACGCACACTACTGGTACACCCTTGCACACCACTGAGCGCATGTGAGGCATTATCAACACTGTCGCAATTTTAAGTGTGAATGAGCAGAGAGCTCCTGACAGCTCAGTGGTTTGGTCTCATAATTTTCCACTATCACACTTTTTGGGGAGTACTGACAGGGTACGTCCGCATGTTTGCTCTCATGCTGATTCTTTCCAGGTCTACCTCTCTCACCGTTAACAGTCATATCAATAGGTCCATTCACTCTCAGCTCAGAGTGCCTCTATATCTGCAGTTATGAGTACCAGTGCAGGAATCGGTCACTCCGCCGCTAATTATCAGCATGACATTGGCTTTTCAGTGGGCTGGAAAACACTTTGCTGAGTAGCAACTCGCTGTCGTAAATCATTCCACTTAAATGTCAGCATGGGGGAAGAGATTTAGGACCTGGACCCTGAGAAACCTTGCACAGCTGGGGTCCGTTGCAGGGGAACACTTGATAGAAATGGTGTATGCATTGGATTTGTCTGCTGTAGACGCTCCAAATATTTCTCAGACAGAGCTCATAAATTGACCGACGCTCTCTTTCTATTCTCTCTGTCTTCGTCCATTTTTATATTTATCTCTCGTTAGGGTCTCATTTATGTAGACCTACCTATTATTTAAAAATGTTTTCCATACTCATGCTGATGCACCTTCCTAAGTTGTGGTTCTTAAACCAAATAATTTATCTTCACTTTGAGAAATATAAGAATATTTTCCTGGGCTAGCTGTGTCTTAGGAGGTATAGAGTGAGTTTAGACCTTGAGTCACACATCTACATGCCAAAGTGTCTTTGAGCAAGGCCTTATCCCCAGGTTCCTCCCAGTGGCCAGTCCAGCACCTTGAATAGCAGCTCCATCATCACCTGGAGCACTTGTTTAATATAAATAAAGTTTATTTTAACAAAAATATTAGAATATATTAGAAAGAGAAGGTGTTTGTGACTGAATGTAGCCAAGTTTCTAAAGTGGACTGTTCTTGATACTGAGCGCTTCTGACGTATTTCAGGCGATTTCACAAAAGTACTGGTCCTGGATTTCACAAAAGACCCCCACGAATTTCATAGCCACACACTTTTCCATGACTAAATTTTATAGTAAGGCCTTTCTATAAACGAGGCCCCCAGTCTCGCTGTGCTCCAGTGAGGGAAACTGTGATACAGAAGCTGCAGTGAAGGGGCCTCCCAAACCCATATCCGGCTTTAACCTGGGTCTGCAAAGTCAGTGTGTGTTTGAGATCAGAGCGTCACATTAGCCCCATAATGAGAACCAGCTGTAGGCACACACCACCAGACTGACCCTCTCAAGCTCAGACTGACCCCCCCCTCACCACCTCACCACCTCTCCCCTTCCCCCAAACCCTGGAGACACCTCTCTCTCTCCCTTAACTCTGTTGAATTTAGGCCCAGATAAATGCCTTATCCAGATGCTCACTCTCAAACCCTTCCATCAACCGTTACTCTAAACCATTCCAGTGCACACGCCCAAAGACAGAAGTACATGGTGCAAACATAAACACCCACACTCACCCACGCACATATTAGTGGCCATCAGTGCACACACGTACACGCAGATTCTCTCCATCATGACTTAGATGTCTCACAACCTAACAGTCATTCCTCCACAGCCTGCTGGCTGAGTCAGCCCACCGTCTCCCGCCATTCATACAACTGTTTTCCACCAGGCTACCGTTGAGGAGGCCCGCCCTGCTCCACCCAGCCCATCCAGCCACTTTTCTCCCTACAACAGCTCGACTCTCATTCAGGAGACGTTTGGAGCGCTCCTCAACACCCCCACTTCTCTCTCCTGCCTCTCAATCCTACTCCCATTCTTTCTCTACCCGCCGCTTTCAATCCAAAATAAACAGCCCGCAACACAGAAAGCCCGGGAACGCTGCGAAACAGCTTAAACAACTCTCCAATGTTCCAGCTCCTACTTATACATCCATTTCATTTTTCCACAATTTACACTGTTTGGTTTCACTATTGAAGTTCTGACTCGAAGATGGATAACGCTGGTTTCAGTGGAAAAAAGTGGTCGGTGGTGAATGAGGAGGACCCCTTTGAGGTCTTGAACTCGAAACAGACTCCTTTCACTCTCCTCTTCACCACAAACCATTTGTCAACTGAAACAAGCAGATTCGACTTCTATTTCAGATTCGAGTCAATGGGATTTTGAGTTTCACGTTGGCTTACTTTTGCAGTAGCAGTGACATTTGTACTATAACATATTAATATAAAGTATGACTCAAAGCAAAACTGTCAAAACAATTTTGATTATTTGAAAAGGCACTAAGTGGCAGAAGTGGGGACGTGGTCCAATGTGAAAGTTTGCACTTGGTTTATTTATTTAACCTTTCTTTAAACAGAGTAAGTTCACTAAGCATGAATGGCTTTTTCCAGAAACGCCCTGCGCCTCACAGTAGCATACGCACACCTGGAAACTAACAATGCAATGGGAGGTACGCTCCTTGCTCAAGAGCTCCTTAGCAGTGTTAATTAGGAATAAATTAGCACTTTCTTCGCCTTTTCTCTCTGTCTCAGTTTGTCTAGCTGCTCCGCGCCAAATCAAACCGGCAAACTTCTGGTCACAAGCCAGCGTCTTTTTCACATGTCGATTATTTCAGTCCAAAAACGAATTGTGCCATCTGCCTTGTGAAGTCATTCCTGCCTACACATGGCATAGGAGCCTCAAACATAGAATACACATTTAACGTAAACACTGGTTTTGTTGGTCCTAAACGCGCATGCCACATCTGTGGTAATGGTTTAAACATGTGGTGACAAAATTGCCCCTGGGGGAAACGAACTGCATCCCTGCCAAATCATTCACTGACAGCGGCCACTCTGCACACCACAGTGGGCCTGGAGGGACGTCGTGGCAACATGCGTCCTCTAACACAAGCCACTGTTTACTGTACATAACTCACGCCCTTTGGCAGCTGTGCTGTGTACAGATGTAGTAACAGCAGAAGTCTGACCGTGTAATCTATGATGGCTGCACCAACCTTCACCTTGCTGGTAAAAAAAAAAGAAATTAAACACCTTTTTCTTTAGGGCCATCTGTCATAGTTTCCAAAACAAAGGTTTTACAGTTGCTGATAAATTCACTAGATATTTGTTGCCCTTCAAAGACCACACAAAAGCAAGATCAGCTGCTCACAGCCACTTTTACTCAAGGTCTAAATACCTCCAATATGGCCGCCAGCCATTACTTCACCTGGAAGCACTTTATTCACTTATAGTTTGCAACATTTGAGACAAAATTATCCATCTTGGCCATCACAGTGCGGGATAAAAGCAGGGTGGGAAAGTTGTACTTTGGCTGCTGCTGCATCCTTTCTTTAAATCCAAAGGTGTTATTTGAGACAGGAAGGTGTAGATACTGAGTAGCAAGGACTTTATTTTTATATATGATCATATTTAGACAATAAAATGTATTGCCAGATAAAACTGGAGAGCCAGTGAGAAGGAGAAAAGTATTCCAGTCATCTGTACAATAACAATTTGGTTACATTTGGCAACTGAAAATACCTGATTTTGCAAACATTACCAAAGACAGCTATTAATGTGGAGGATAAGATCCAGCTAATGAAGCCTTGAATCCACCTAAATCTACACTAAGAGGTTTTGTGGTCTTACACAAAGTGACTCTATGTCCGCTTTCGTTTCAGACAGGACAGTCGTTTTTCTTGCATGAGGTCATCTATCAGGAAAACATGAACGCAGGTCATCCCGCGCCTGTGAACAAACCCTGTCTTTTCATCTGACGGAAACAGTCTCATCGGTTGTGTACGTGCGAAAGTCCTGAGAGAAACAATACCTTGTGACAGGGGTCATGAGTCACATTTGAAGCCACAGTGCCACGAGTTCATGTGCATCACAGCTTGCTAAACCTCAGGGATGCCTCAAAGACAGAAAGCACAAAAAAAAAACTTCACAAAAATTTAGTGAGACAAAATGTTCAGAGAGAAAGAAACATGATGAAAAAGTCCTAGAGAAAACTTGGAAGCGTGCTTCTGGGAAGATGCAGACAAAGAGTGAGTGCAGGAAAACTGAGAGCTACATCAGACAGCCTTTTTCTTATTGCTGCTCCTGTAAGTTGGCACAGAACTTCAGCAGATAGACAGACAAGGTCCTTATTACATCCAATTTGCATTTAGATGATAACAAGAGCAGGGAGTTTGAATGGGCTGTTGTTCCAACAACTTCTCTGTGTCTCCAACAGATGTAATTACGAGTAATGCACCTCATTGCCTCTGACTGATTACAGTGTTATTTCTTCATTTCATCGGAGAGAAGTTGCTCATAATCTTCCTTTGTGTAACCCCCAAACGTGCATGGCTGATTCAACTAAATGCTCGTCGCCGTGTTTGAAACGACCATATGTATCGCAGGCAACTGTGAAGAACTAAAACCCCCTCCCATAGTGTACCACCCACCTCAAGCAAGACAGCAGATCAGTGCAGCTATTGTTGGAGGCTGACTGCTTCTCAACTACAGGACTGATCTATGGAAGTGTGTGTCCTGAAACTTAAACTATTGTACTGCAGTCAAAGATCTGTCTAATTGCCAGAACACTGGATACAAGGACTAATCGTGTGTGACAGCTGAATGCAACTATGAAGCGTACGCATACACAATGCTGGTTAAAATGTAGAGTAAAGAAGAACGTGAGAACATGAAGTGTCAACAAGATATTTGATCAACAACAGACTAGTGAGGTGGAAAGAGTTCTTTCAGGGGTCCACGATTTCTTGACAGTGAGGTGCTTTTAATTATATAGTAATGATAGGTGACCGGCAGTTCAAAGGTTTGGATGGGCATGAAGCTTAGAGGGGACCTGGCATCCAATGCAATATGAATGCACTTAAACAGATGTCAAATATGAGCATTTTGGTCAAATGTGTCCTTTTGTTAATACTCAATGAAGCCACAGAATATATTTGCAGAAAACTGACAAAGCATTTAATCAAAGTAACTCCCGTATAGGCTTTGAAAACCTCATGTAGGGTGCAAACAACATAACCATTGTTAGAGTTCCAGATTTTTAAAGATATCTAGCTAGAAAAAAAAACATGAACATGTGGGTTGCTGCCACACCATAGAGGCTGGGCTGCTCACCATTTATCATGGAATTAAGATGGGAAAAACACAAATAATCAACTAATAATACAGCTGTTATGATGCTTCCTCAAGCCTGTGCTACAAAAGCTGGTGGAACAGAAGCTAGCTAGGCTCTTTGGCTTTGCACGTGTGCTTTCGGTGGACATGATTTGCCATTCCGCACAACGCATTTCTCAACTGTCTCAAGACTTTTGTGTCTCGAGGCTGTTTCATCAATAAACTTTCAAAGCATCCAGTAGGATTTACCTGGTCTATGTTTCAGAGCGCATGTCCCTCAGTCTTGTGCACACCGTGTTGGAATGTATCTGCTAATCCAAATCTGCTGCATCTTGTGAGCCTTTCATCCATCATCAGGTAGACAAATGTTTAATCTTGCCACGGCACAATTACGCGTACTGATGAAAGTGCCACACATGGGTGAGTAATTTGATGGTATAAGACATGCCATAGGCACAGATGGCTGGCGCAGATTTTGTGCATAATTCCCACATCGCAACACATAGTTTTACATACAATGCTGACAGCTCCACGGCTATATTTAGATTTATGAACACATTAGTTCGTCTCATTGAGAAGCTAGATGGCTTTTTGCCCACTTTGGGTGGTGAATATTGACAAGGCTGTCAGGCTTTGATGTATCCAGCGGTTGGAGGAGTGCAATGGTGAAACACAGTGTCAATGAGAGAGAGATCATCAGCAGGGGCGAGCAACTGCGCGCTGGCGAAAGGGAAAGTGAGGAATGTGTTTTTTATTCACTGCTAGAGGCAGAAGCTCAGTTGAGACGGAGTCACTGTCTCGACTGAAGACTAAAACAAAGCCCGTGACTAAAATCAATGCCTGCCTTTAGAAAACCCTGTAGCTGGAAAACAGAACACAGTCTGATAGAGGCGACCATTGTAAACTTTGACGTGGTGGGAGAAAAAAATAAACAGAGACCCCCGAGGGTTTAAAAGTCTATCCAGACAGTTGATAGGTCCAAATATTGATTTCATGAGAGGCTGTACTTGTTCAGGATGAGCTTGTAATTTAAAAGTATATATAATGCGTCTTCTTAAGGGGATAGATACACGCACAGGGATAGATGGATGTGTTGGTTCTTAATGTAATGTAGTTAATCAGTCAGTGTCATGGTTTGGGGACCTATTAATTTAAAACCATAAGAAGAAATAAAGCTGACAATTGAGAAATGGGTTTATAATCAGGTAGTAGAGCTTATTCTAGTGAAGTAATATAAGAATAGGACATTTAGTTGCCGTATCTTGTTGGTTATATGCATGTAAAGCCATCAAATACAGTGAATTAACACAGAGCTCACTAAGAACAAATGGTTTACCTTGTTTAAAATATGTAAATGAATTCATTAAATAGTCTACTTCTCTGCTCCTAGCCCCTGTGGACGAGGAAAAGTATGTCACAATGATGCTATTACAGATAATGGTCCTTTCTGGAGCAAATGCTCTGTCCTTCACCTTCTTTCTTCTCCATTTACCATCTAATGTTTGATGAACATGTGCTCAACATGGTGTCATTTGGCAGGCAATGGCACCCTGACCACATGTCTCGTTAAACAGTCTGCAATACTGTGTGTACTCTGGCTCACTTACACTTTATAATCTAACATTTAACAACTAATTTTATATTTTTAAAGCTCAATTTGAAGTAAAAGTGGACTAAACTGCTGCTTAAGGATCTGCACAAAGTTTGTAGATATCAGTTTTTCTTCATCAACTAGTCTGTCAACGCTCTATTTCAGAAGATGCCAGAATTATTAAGTGAAGACAAAGTTTGATGTTGTTCTTTTTCACTTTTTCTGGACAGAAAAATAATGAGAACTCTCCTTTAGAAATACATCTTTTTCCACAAGAACTGACCCTCAGTTCCTAATTTCTCGCCTTCCACTGTGTATCCAGATGTCAGTTTTGACAATTGCTGTTTCATTAAGATGATATCGGGATGTGCAGAGGGTATGTTTGTGGGTTGTGTTGACTTGATTGACGCGTCCTCTGGGATTCAGCAAAGAAACCAAACTTGTTATGAAAATATATCTCCCCCATGGTTCCTTCATGGTGTCCCAAGTTTGAATCTTATGACTAAGAAATACAAAACTGTAGTGAGCGTTAAAGGCTTCAAACTTTAAAATGTCCTTTTGGAAAATTATGGGTGGCATCGCAGACACTGCATGGCATCCATGTTTTTGCCATTTCTGCAATTGCTGCTATGTCTCTCTGTTACAGCCCCACTTTAGTCACATTAGCTCAATAAGAAATTGATATTTTAATGCACAGTAACAACTTGCCTAATGTGGCTTTGAACAATACCCAGATTTCACAGTGGCTCACTTTAATCAATGTCTATTGATGTATGACTTCTTAACGTCCGCAGCTCATTGGTAATCACAATGTGCGTATTAAGGACTATCACAGAATAAGTGAGTGTTAAAATAAACTCAAGTGATTTTAAACCCCCTTCTCCCAGCAGACGCAGAGGAGCACTTCAGTCTGTGTCAAAAAAACCTTGATCTCACTCATGGAGCCAAATATCCAAAAGTCGGGAAAAAGGTGATAATCCCTTTTTAAGGTTAGATTTTTCGGGCTTACGAGGCTTCAGGCAGGCTTTCCCTGTTATACTCGCTCTCCTTTTGACCTCCTGCAGAAATCCCCATTGCACACCTGCATTTGGGACATTCATTGTGATTCATCAGATGCTACTGGAGTGTCGGCTGAGGAAAACTATTTGAACTTTTTCCAAAAAAGGAAATTATCATGCATTAGGTTCCATCTGGCTCTTTTTTTTTCTGAAGAGTTTCTGAAGATTAAACTTTTCCGTCCTCTTTTGATTATACACTTTCACCTGTAAAACATGGGGAAAGTGGGACAGGAGGCCTCTTACAGTGCAAACCCAAACCATCTGCAGATGTGCTCACTGGTGCTTACCCGCTAAGTAAGCAAACGTTGCAGAATGTCAATATATGTGAGAAGTGATGTGCCACATGGTCTTAACATGCATATATTACATCTCATACCTCACAGGGAGATCAAATTCCATGCCAGCGGATATGATAATCATAAATCTGAGGATTAGCTTTTGCTGTATTTCACAGATCTGGATGATCTGTCAAGCTGGCAACACGCTTTCTGTAAAAGTCTCACAGTGAGTCTCATACATCCGACACAGATAAAAACTGAGTTACTTCATATAAAATACGCCATCATGACATTTCTAACCTTTAATGAGCAGAGAAATGAGATCTTCTCTTCTATTTTTAATGCAATGAGTAAAATTTAACCGTTTAAGAGGCACATCTGCTTGAAAAACAGAAACATACATGTGAAATGTTCAAGTCCATCAGCCAGTAATCATTCAGCTGGTCATGAGCGGTGGCAGACATTCAAAAGACTTGAACGCTGAGTCCACTAAACTCTGTATCGCACATCAGTCTTTGTGAAATGAAGACAAAATTTAAGCATTTAAGCCTCCAGGACTTGTAAATTTGTTATGTTAAATATGCTTAAATATCATTTCATGATTAAAAGGAGTCGGTGACATCACCTGTGAAGTTGTTGTCTACTTGTTTACTCCTGTCTGGGTCTGCGGACGAAACGAAAACAGCTTACAAAACCATTAATTTACCATCCAAACAACACAAGCTAACCCAGTTGAAAGCTATCTGAGAGTAATTAAAATTCCTCTGGATTCAAATACATTCTCGAGTGTGCATGCTAACAGCCCTTTTGGGAGCTTCTTGGACTAATCGGAGAGACTGAGGAGTGTGTTCCTCTTGCTAATGGGTGAACACATGATTTCACAGCTCCCAATGCGATTATACTCTTATTAGGGTCAGACATTCATAAAGACTCATTAGCAATTTTTCCCATCATGTGTGTGGGTGATATCATTTCTATCTCTTTTGGTGTGTGCAGCCTTCTTGCTTTGATTCCACTCACTCGCTCCCTTTGAACCAATTTGTAAGCCACCGAGTGCTTGCACCCAAACTTAACCCAGACTTAATAACAAGCAAAAGCTTAAACCAAAAAGACAAAAAGGCTAAGAGCCTCTCTTGGCTGGTTTGATGTCGCAAATGTTCAGATGGTTCAGTTTTGTATCAGACTTTGAATGACTGGTTCGTTTCCTGACAAATTAAAAACCACTAATTTTGAAAAGACAGTCGGTGCTGTTGTGGAGATGTTAGAAAAGCCAAATCACCAGATTCTGTCTGAGAAAATCTGGGTTCACATAAAAATTATTAATACTATTTGTGAAAGCGTCTCCTGTTCTCAGAGAGGTAACTACAGGCCATTCACTGCTACTTTGTGCTCTCGGTTTCTGCTAAAAATAAAGGACCACACTTTTCTGAATATTGGCAGCCCACCTGCGGAGATAGTTTACATACGAGTTAATTGAATAATGTGCGAGTACTCAGCGATGGCAGCGTAATTAACAGTTAACAAGCCATTGCTGCAAATAGTTGGCTGTGCATGTGGCTGTCTTTCTCAGACAAATGAGGCACAGTATTTTAGGCATGCATAATGCAGTTTGGTCAGCAGTTTTTATAAAAGCTGCATGACTCCTTGTTTCCTTTCTTTCTGAGTCATACAAAGGGTGTGGTGCCGGATCCGGCACAGATAGTTCTCAGTTCTATAACTGACTATATTTGTTAATGCTGCATGAAATCAGTCTACTGCTTTATGACATTTTGTGCCAACTGTGCATACATTTTGTGATATGGTATGTTGATACGCAGTTTTTGTCATTTTTGTGACATAGTGCACAGATGAACTGACTGCTGATTGTCATTATTTAGAGACATTTACATCAAATTTATTTGGAAACCATCTTTTTGGCAAACAGATTGATTAAAAAGTTTCCCATGGAACAACAAAGGACATAAATATGGATAAAAATAAAACAACGGAACTGAATGTATTGGCAGCAACAAAAGTGAAAAGCTTAAAATGTATGACTCATCCATCTGTCTTCATGCTTCAGATGGCCCCACACATGAAAACTCTCACACACACACACACATAAATAAATAAACACACAAGGGTCCCCATTTCCTGCTCGCACAGAATCCTCCCAATGAGCCACAGACACGCTCAATTCAATCCACTCAGGCAAAAACAAGCACAAACACACAGCCTTCGATGCAGATAAAGGACCTCCTGATTAAGCGAAAGCATATGCATGTGCTGGTGGCATGAAGGTTATAGAGGAGGTTTTATGACTGCAGGGATGTCAGTTTGAATCCCCAACTGAGCTGGGGGTTGAGTAATGTCATTTCCTCCCACTGAAAATGAGGTGCCTTTGAGCAAGACACATAAGCCGCAGTTAACACTGGTGGCTCCCCTGTGTGAAGGTGCCTAACGACATGAATGTGAAGCCGGGTGTTGCTAAGTGTTGAAAAATTCCCTATCTCTGAAGTGCTCATCACCGTCCACACCTGCCATATGGAGAGCACATCAACATTCATGGTTGTGCCGCACAAAAAAACAAACACACGGGGTGTGGTGAGCAAACATGAACTGTGAGACTTGTAGTGAGTTGACAGAACTTTGGAAAACTGAGTTGCACACATGCACACATGGATTTAGTTCACAAACACACAGCCGTGCAGGCACAACCGGCGCTGTTATGTGTAGCTGATGACATGGAATGTGTTTGCTACGTTTTACTGCGTTTGTCCTTTAACTCTGCCAAGCTTTGAGGTGGTTTTGGATGGAGGAGAAGGAGGCTCTTTTTTAAACATTTATAAGCTGCAGGGCGACTCCGTTGCAGAAAGGGAGGGGCCATCCAATCCAGGCTGTGGAGGAAACCGCCTCCAACCAAAAAAGCAAACCAAACAAATGGCACAAAAAGTTATTTTTCAGATGGCTACTGTAAAAGGGAGTCTTTGTGTCCTCAAAAATCTGCTCCAACCGACACTTGACTAAGTGCAGCGAAAGGAAAGGACAAATGGAAAGAAAGACTCAAAGAGAAAGTACGCAGTGTACCCAGTGGGAGGAGGGGATTTTCTGGTGAGCAGCAAAAAGATGTATTTTTGGGGAAAAGAACTCCTTCTGGAGGCTTCTGATCCGCTGTTTCACCAGAAGGCCTTGGCGTAGTGTCAGGGCGTTGGTCTTGTTTCCAATAGCGTCACTTTCTGTGCGACAGCAGATTCATAAGACCTTAATAATGTGCTTTATTTTTAACTGCTTCGGTTGTCTGATGTGGCAGCGTTAACCGCAACAGTCACGTTCAATGAGAAGCTGTAGTTAAAACTGAGGCGCACACAAACTACTAGCGTGGATTGACTTTGACAGACATCTCAATGGAGAAATGTGTTGTGCTGCATGTACATGGCCGAAGAGGCCTGTGTACACTAATGGACATTTATGCTCTCGGCTGTTGCCGCGCGACTGCAGAAAACCCATTTGAGGCATTTTAGCCATTTACAACAAAAATGATAATTGCAGACATGTAACTTCAAGGCTTTGGTTCTCTGAGCACTTAAAAGCAAGAACATACAGTGAGCTGCTCTTCCATCTGAAAATACTGAACAAAAGATGCCTGCTGCGAAGAAAGGCTGCTGGTAAGTATACACAGACCTGCTAAATCACACAACACAGACATCAATCGAACAATGAATATCACTCACGTTATTAGACAGCAGAGGTGTCACATTTCTTCTTCACAGGCTTGTGAAATCAAAACTCATGTAAGTTAAGCCATTAACTGCCTCTGTTTAATATATCCTAGATATTATAAAGGGTTTGAAACATGTATGTAACACAGCATATGTTGCTTTTCAAAATTCATAACGCTGGTCCTGTGAATCTGATGTAAATGAGTCCTGGCCTTTAGTTATGAATATATTCACAGTTGTTTATTAGAATTTAAATGAGGTTGAGGAATTGAATTCCACAGGCCAAATGAAGCCCGTATATTTCTGACTACTAATGAATGCTGTTCCGAAATGCACTGATTCTCAATAATCCTGCCAAAGGCATCCGGTACCATCCAGCTGGCATTCAGATGTTCTACAGATGCGCTCAATTCACCAAGAATAAGGCCCGTGGAAATAAATGCATCCAGAACGCTGCAGCGCAAAGTATGGAATGCGTGAATGATGCATTTTCATAAACATACTTAGCTGCGTGACTTCCAAGCCAACAGTTTGCATATGAGTAACACTGCGGAGACACAAAAGTCCATTTGTTGTCGAGTGTCTCGGTTCTGCCGGTTGCTGTGGTTCCTGCTTTGCAACCATTAAGTCAAATGAGGTGACCGGTGTTTTGACATAGCTCATCCACGTAGTTGTTGCTGTTGAACCCTGTGTATATTACAGCGGAAATGACAGAAAAACATATTTGAACACCTACGTGCATCATGTTCCCTTTCCGGAAAAAACATCTAACATAAATATACAATATCCTGTGGTACAATCATATAATGACCTGCTGCTGTGCACTAAATAAGCTGAAGACTGGTAAATGTAAATTTAAAGGTTGGCTATGCAAAGACTGCTGGGCACAACTCCTTTTCAGTTGATTCAGTGAATTATCATTGGATGAGGCCGCGAGGAAAGGAAAGTGAACTATTGATATGCAATCTGGTCTGTTGAATCTGTGCACAAATAGCACGCCTAACTCAGATTTTGCATGCAGGGCACACACCGATCCACCCTAATAACGTCTGTGGAGAGCAGATCTATAGTATAATGACCTGTGTAGTCATGGTAACGCATGTAAACATGAGTTTAATGTTGACTATGTTGACTAGGTTTACGCAACCGAACTCCTTCATCGGGTTTGGGAAAAAGCCAATGTATGTTTTAAATAAGTATGTTGAGTTATACCAGGTACGTGAAGCAAGCTGAATATGTGGACTTTGGCATTTAGATGCATCTGCTCTTCACAGGAGCACTGCACACAATCTGAAGGTCTAAAGTTGTGTTATCTGCGCGCAGATTGAAGAAACTTGTCTTTGTTATGAAGTCTGCTGGTTTAAAATGAAAAACCGCAACCCAGCCTAAGGAAATTATTAAAGCTTTCTTCGTTATCTGGTTTTGATTTCATCACTGATAATATATATGGAAGAAAAGCTAGCGCATCCTTATTGTTCAGCATATACTTTGCGTGGCCACTGGCGTGTCAGGAGGAGACTGAGGAGAACTGACGCAGTAGGGCGAGGCAGGGTGGAGCTGGTCAGTGCAGCGCCAGTCCTGTTGGATTTGGCAGTAAAATGTCCAGCTCTGCGCCACCACATCATCTCCCTCAAACAATGTGTGTGTTTCTTCACATGTGATTCACTAAAAAAGTACCATATGGTCATATGAGACTTTGGTACGCCTGAGGTTCAGCGGTTTAACTCAACAATGCGATGGAGCCCCCTTTCTGTCCAAACAATATATTTCTATAGCGAAAGACCGTCAGGAAGGAAGGAAGCGTATTGTATCTGTGACACACCTGCTCACGGTTAAAACCTCATTCATAAATCCAGTACAATGGCCTGTTACACTACATATTATCCAACTGCACTAGTTTTCTCCAGACAGACTGTTTCAGGGCCACTAACTTTGTTTCCAGATGACCTCACTCTGGAGCGATGTGATTCAGGAGTCAGCAGTTCACTGGGGGAGACCACCATCAATAGTTTATGACTTGCATTCAAAGGAGGGCCTGAGAAGACCTGCTCTGGTCAAGGTAAAAGCATTATCGTGTGGGAATGAATCATACATCTGATAGAGAGACTTCACATAACCCACCACACGGGGCTGAAACCACGTGAAATAAAATTATGAAATAAAATATGAAATAAAAAGACAACTGTACACATGCAATCACGATCACAAGAATAAACTCTGTGACGGCCTTGCTAATGCATTCCCATCAGCCTCAGCTTTACCTTTCGTTTAGTGCTAATCAGCAAACGTTAGCATAACATTAGCATCTGCTGAACTTGACTGTGGACTTTGTATTCCATCGTTCGCAATGAACTCACTAACTCTGAAGAATAATTACAGCAACCAGTGAAACTTAAAGTGTAGATATGGGTGTATTATTATTAATATTATTATTATTAAGTAAGATAGTGGTGAAAAAAACGCGAACTGATCCTTTAATAGATTTATTCTCTCTTTGAAGTCAGTAACAGCAGCACTTCACTGACACTTCTATGCAGCTGTTTTACATTTCATTTCCACTTGAAAGTACTACAGAGCTAATTCTCTGTGTCAGCTCCCAAACTGTATCCGCTCAGTCCAACAAGGGGCTCAGGAATGCTGGCCGGCATACACCGAGGCAGATGTCAGGTAGCGGCTGAACATTCCCTGGCTGTAATGCACTATGTCAAATTTCCAAAGGCTGCCATGTTTCATGTTTTTATTAGAGTCCAAACTGGATTCGCCTTTCAGCGCAGCGCAATAGGTATCATGTTGGAAACAGCCTCTTTCTGCAGTGCTTATCTGGAGGTGGAGCGTTCCCAATACGGTGCGGACGCTCACAAAGTTGGTCAGTTATGAGAAGGACTGAAGGTTTCGCGTTAGAAGGGGGGAAACAGCGATGCCAAGATGTGTTCAGTGAACGCATGCTGTAATTTGTTACAGGCTGAAAGCAGAAGTTGTTGCCTGAAGCGGGCCTGTTTGTGTTTAGATTGTGCATCCTCTAAGGACACTCATGATTAAGCCTAATCAGTGGTCTATTATTCAGGCCTAGCCTTGATTGTGTGCAGTTCCAATCATTGTTATCGAACTGATTAATTTCACTTGCCTGAGAGGTTTACTTTGTTTGACTGATCAGCATAATTGCAATCTCTGCTGTTTACTTGTCACCTAAGTGCACCAGGAGGGCAACAATACGACACACACGAGCCTTAAAGTAACATGTTAGTCTTCCCTACCTTTGACAACCATGTTCAATTACGTCTGCAAAAGAAATCTACAATTTGGCAAGGCAGCGCATCCAGTTTATTCCACTTTCAGCTGCCAGGAAAATATTTGTGCTCACAAGTAGCTGCATGTTGGATGACACAAGGCTTTCTCTGCAACAACAGCTGCTGAACGAGTTGGTGTTGAGACTTCCACCAAAATACACAATTTGACAAACGATCGTCTGCAGAAATAGGATAAACTAAACTTTTCAAATTTCCTCATGCTGATTGATTGTATCAGGCTGCATTTCTGCCCTATCAGTTCTCCGAACCCCACCGCTCCTCAACAAACTGATGTGCTATCTGCTCTGATAATGTCTGGCTGCAAAGTGCAACCATGAAAACATGGATTTTGTTTGGAGAAAGTTTGTTGAGGCTATAAAACATTTTTTTTTTAGATGTGAAATGAAATCTAATCGGGAAAGATTTTCCTATTTTAAAGTTTGCACCACACTTTCCAGCCATCGGATATTTCTATTTTAAACTGCCGACCTCTCAGTCACTGTCTGCTAAAGAGGAGAGGAGGCTGGTGTGTGTTAACAGTTTAGACCCACCCTCCTTAAACTTGCTTCCCCATCCATGATGTCTCAATTGACTCATAACTTAAACCTGATTAAGAGTGTCTCCTCCCCTTCACTGACATCTCCCATTTGAGACTGAACTCAAGGCTAATTAGTCAACTCAATAAAGGATCATAGGTTTCAGCTGGATTCACCTGCCGATGTGGAGAGAGCAGATGGTCTTAATTTTATGAATATATGGACCCTCATAGATGGAGGCCAGTAAGTTAAAAGTGTTGGTCCAACAGGATCTAAACCATTTTAAAGTATTAAGGACAGTAAATGCCATACAGCACACTTTCCCCTTAGTCAACTTTGACTAAATGGCCATCTGCATAACACATTATGCTGTGACTTGGACCATTTTTCCCCATTCAGACATCTGCAAGATTTGTTTATCCGTTCAATGGTAAAAGGGCAAATAAACGCTAGAAGCTTGCTCATTTTTCTAATAAATTAATGTGCATAGGAGAATCAAGGAGCCAGAAAGAGCAGGTTCAATTTTCCCCTTTAGGCTGGCCTTAAGCTAATTGCCATCCAGTAGTTATTGGTACCCTTATGTGTAGCAAAATGCTCTCTCACACTGCAAATTAGTTACACAGCCTCCGGAGGTTATTAAACACGGATTGGACCATATTGCTGTCAAATTGGAATACCTGGACGGGTCACGTGCATCATTACTTTGCTTTATAGAATAACATGCAAGCTCACAACGGCTCCACGGTGTTTACGTCTACCGTACCTTCCCCTCCAGTGGATCATTCAGAGAGTTGCAATTAAGGTCGGCAAATCTAAACTGAAATCAGCAGTGTTTAAAGTATGCAGAGTTTCTCCTCTGTGGTCACTTGTACAATAGGGATTTGTCTTGAAGAGGAGCTGGGGAATGTATTTTTGGCCGTAAAGTGACAGAAAGCTCCGGGGTCACACATGGTCAGCTTCCCTCTTCTGTGTCTTTTCAGTCCCCAGTGGCTTATTCCCATGGCCCAGTCTGGCGCAATCTGGTACATCACATTGCAAAGTTGGCCACAAAAGTACCGGTTGTTCTCGGCGCACACACGTCGCTCCTGTCATCTGCATATTTCCTGGTTTGGCCGATCGTTTGTTGACTTCAGCCGCCGTTGTCAGTCGCTCAAAGGTTCTGATTATTTTCCCGCATTCCTCACAATCTTTGTTCTCTTCTCCACAAGTCAGAGAAGCTTTAAGAAAGGTGCTCACTCTCTCTCTGTTTGTTTAATCGGGCATGTAATCATTTTTAAGCTTGGTCTCCCCAAATTTCATGAAACGTGTATAATGGCTGGAAATGCAAATATGTGCTAGGAGGCGAGGCGCAGAAACTGAGGGACATGTTTGTTTAGCAAAGAAGAATGGTTTGTGAAAAACACAACTGGTCCCTGATAATTGGTAGTTTTTTCAGGATACTCTCTTAAAGCCAATGATTGTTGACTGATACACAATATATAGTGTCGCCAACTGCAGTTTTAGGTCACCATGCAGCCATCGCAGTGTTTGTTGCACAGCTCGTCTCCCTGTCCTTCCTCTCCGGCCACATTTCTGTTTCAGTGCTATTCTCCCCTTATCTTACCAGATGCATTCAGACTTTCCCTCCATTGCTCCTCACCTGAATGCACCTGAAATGCAACTACACACCTGTTCTCACTTCGCTAATCTGTTCTGTTGCTACCTGGGCATACCCCTCCCATGCCCCCCCCCCCCCACTTCCATTTCCTGTTTTCCCGAGGCTTGCACTTTGAATTCTGAGGTTAGCAAGCTAACTTTAGCTTTAACTCTGGGTTTTCAGCACTACGATGGTGTTCCAGGGTAACTTCTGCCGCACCCTGAACTTGATGTGGAGAAAGAGAAGGTACCGCTTACTGACTGATCAATCCCACTGGAAAACGGCATCAGTGTTCATCGCGTGAAGCTCCGTGTGCGGATCGTGGGAGGGTTTCTTGGGAAGTTCAGACTTTCAAAAGACTGCGAGGACTGACTGATCACGCTCCAAACTTTTGCAGCAGCAGCTGTGTCGCCTTAAACCCGGATTATATCTTCAAATTCCCCATATTTGTTTCAAATTATAGTTTGTTCTACTGGTCATGTTTCTCATTGGACATCTGGCGCCACTTTTGTATTAACGCACTCGTAATGAAATGAAGAAACCCTGTGTCGGCTTCACGAGTTGATAACCATTTGACTGCTGTTGCTAGCCTTTGTGAAGCCAGATAACTAAAAGATATCCTGGGTATGTTGAACTCGCTTTGTAGTACAGGCATCTTGTTAAGATTTGTTATTGTTGTTATTGCACTGCGTCTTTCCAGCTTTTATATCTTCATTCTATTGATCTGTACTTTTGGAGACCAGTTACTCGGCTGTTTTGGACCTTTTCTTCATGTTTTCTATTTTTACTTGGATTCGTCTTCAAGTGCATTCTTAGTTTTAAACCCTTGTCTGCCTTACTATTCAGTGAGCCCTTGGTTCTGATTTGCCTCAGTCGTCTTTCCCTGTTTTCTTGTTACCCTGTTTGCGCCAGCTGTGTAATAGTGGGGTATTTTAAAGCAAAGAAAAAGCCTAAAACATCAAAATATCCAGCAAGTAACATCAAACATATACCTGTTATTGCTTCTGTACTGTTAGCATTAAATAGACTGCAACAGAGTTATGAGTGTGCTGTGGTTGCCTCCTTTCTTTAAAACAATAGTTTGCCATTTTGGAAAAATAGATAATAAGACTGATAACCGTTGCCATGTCTGTCTAGTAAATATAAAACTACAGTCGGCAGCTCTAAACATGTTTTAATATTTAGTTTAGTTTTTTGTTTTAATGACGAAACAGCTAAGTTTTGAAGGTGCAGCCAGACAAACTTTGTTCTCCTTTGGCCAGACAGTTTCCAGTCTGTGTGCTACGCTAATTTAACTCGCTGCTAGCTTCATATTTATCCTACAGAGATGAGAGTGATTATCAGTCTGCTAATCTAACTCTTGGCAGGAAATCGAATGAGTGCATTTCCCCAAATGTCTAACTGTTTCTTTAATGTCAGCCAGTCACCGAGGACCTCACTAGAATATTCGTGTTTACCTTTGCTTGCTGATTACTTTCACCGACCTGTAAGGAAATTGCTAATTTTGTGTCCTTCAACCTCAAAGAAAACACGTGTAACTCTTTATTTTAACCTCAGTGAAATATCTGGGTAACCATTTCAACGATTCTACATATCGTGTGTTCATGACCTAGACAGAAAATGACAATCATCAGATAACAGAATTACATTTGTGAAATAAGTATAATTAATTGTACTGCCCACAGCACATAATCTGGGTTTGTTCTCACTTTTTTCAAAATCCTCCATAAAACCAAGCTGAACTTTTTTAGCATCTGTTTTGCCACCACTGTGTGAAAGAACACATGATTGCACAAGAAACTCGGTTGTCTGGCTTGGCAAACCGGTGACGTGCGCTTCGGCTCCTCTGTGCAGCTGTTCTCTGCTTCATGCTACTGCAGGCGGCCGCACAGTCAGTCAAACCAAACTCCACGAGACACATCATTTCCTCTGGTTATTTTAAGCCTTCATAACCGGCGGGATGACGGCATTTGCTCTGGCCTCCTAACACTGGGATCTGTGTGAACCACAGCATATATAGAATACACGCCCTCACACACACACACATACAAAATCCTCACCCCGGATCCCCCTTTCCTCCCCCCACTTCGAGCTTTCGTCAACCTCGTGTGAAGCAACATGCTCCTCTGTTGGTTCTCCCCGTCTCGCTATATTTATCTAGTGCGAGCTATTCCAGACTGTCATCCTGATCCCAGGCCTGGTGCTATCCCCAGCCCCCTTGATTCTGTCTGAACCCAGGCTGTAATGAGGCCGTCTGGCGTCAAATTACTCAGAACACTTCATGGTCCCTCGGCGGTGCTGATGAAGATTTTCAACAGGATGGGAGCTGGCGCTGATTTGCCTTCGTGTCAGCATGCTGTGAAAAGTGGCCCTCCTAACTGCCGCTTCCTGCCGCCGTGTTGTGGGAATGATGGAGCTGGAGTCGAGCTATCCGGATGAAACGGGCTGGATGTTCATATTTATTTTACGTGGCTCAGAATCATCCCCGTGGAAAATTACAATTAAGTCACATTCTTGGTGAAGTTATCCATCAGGAGGCAGGTGTTTGCTAGAATCCGTGAGGGTCTGTGAAACCAAATGCACCAACTAGAACGATTTTATAACTTTTCATAGCACCTTGTGGCTAAAGCTCAACCCCAGAGTCTTGGAGCAGAAGCTACCAACGTCTCAGAGTCGAGAACTAATTAGAAGCACAAAAAACATTAGTTTGGAGTCTGATGTCTCATGATTAACCACTGCGGCCTTGTGCTTATGAGTCATACAGCCTCTGGGTTGGAGGGAGTCCCCGCACTCACAGTGGATTTCTCTATATTTAAAATAGTGAGTCATATTCATGTGCGAGCTACTGTCCCTGCTGGACTCGTAAAAATAGCAGACACAAGTCTCTGAGGGACGGTGCTATGTAGAACAAAACTTAACGCGTGTGAAATGCAACATGCAGCACATGAATATCAAAGACGTTTTTACGGTATCTCAGTCTTTTGTCATTTTATGTGTTTGAGTCACTGGCGTGTGCATATCCGCTGCTGGAGAGAGCAAACATAAAACACAGCTGATAACAAATTGGTCTCTCAATCCCCGTTTGAAGAACCACTCCACCTCCAACACTGAGCATTCTTCGAAACTTGGCTAATTGCAGCTCTCTTACATTCTTTCACCGCAGTTGTTTTGTCTATATTAGGTAAGAGGCGCGGAGGGACAATTCGATTAAACCCTCCAGCTTTGGCTTGTAACTAACTGACCAAGCCGCCTCCAGATGTTGGAGTGGAAACCTCAGGCTTTTCCGAACGCGTCTCAGATGAATCAGCCAAACACTGGAAACATTTCCCCCTGATTCACGCTGCTTTTCCAGAGCTATAGCAGCCTTTTGTTGCACCGCTGGCCACACCACTCTGACTCCACTGACCGGAGCTTGTGAGTTACATGCAACGAAGAGTGCTCAACAAAGCAAGCATTGTTCCTTAATCTGACTTAGACATGTACTTATATCACATGATGTTGCAGGATAACAATATCTGATAATATTACCAGCTGATAGCATTCATGATAAACAAGTAGGAAAGCTCTAAAGAGATGATCTTGTGAGGTAAACCAACTGAGTAATTGCATAAAGGCCCTTTGGGGTGAGAAGACATTTTGCTGTTCCCTTTTCGCTTTTAATTTATTTTCAATGGATAAGAGAAACAATGGCAGCCAGAATAGAACTGATTTCTCTTTATTCAACCCAAAATGATAAAACAGGCTATTCTACAAAAAACTAAAAAAAAAAAAAGAAGGAAAAAACCCACAGAGGCCACTCGTATCGAGACATCTGGTCATGCATAATTCCTGCTTATTGAAAACTTGGCAGTTCTGTGATGATGAGAATTTTCTCTGGAGTTTTCATTTTGGGCACTAAACTCCCCAACAGCTCTTATCAAAAATAAACATGCAGAGTTCAGTAGCTGCAGAGAAGGGGGGGGGGGTTGTTATAAGCCTGTCTGTCTCAGGGGCATAACTCACACTTTGATTTTAAATGCTCCACTTCAGGTCTTGGCCCCATTGTGGACTTACAGGTAACCTAATGTGTGGGACATTATCAGTGCGGTATATGTAGCTTTGGTAAGTAGGATGTGTCTTTTTGATTTTGTGCAGCACCGTTGGTTTGCGTTATGATATTTGCTCTTTATTATTTTAAGGGAAGAACATTTATCTTATTATTATCCATATCCTGTGGCCTGCTGCTGCAAAAACTCAATATCTATAGAAAATCAGGAATCACATCTTATCTACCATTCCAGATTTCCGAGCATGTCCAGCTTTTAGCCATGGAACCAAATTAAATAAGACTTGTGTCCCAAACACTTGTGCCCATTGTTGGATTTATTTATGACTGGCAGTGTGGCTGCATCCACTGCTTAGGTCCTGACTGAAATATCTCAGGGAGTATTGGATGGACTGTCATTCAATTCCTGGTCCCCAGAGGATGACTCCTATCTACTTTGATGACTTTTCCTTTGGTGCCAAATCTCAATAAGACTATTTGTCTTTTTAGCCATAGGTATGTTACCATAGGTAACATTAGCTAGCATGTTAAAACTGAACATGCTAAAACACACGCCTGCAGAACAGATGCATATTGAGTTATTGCCACTCTAAGCGTGTTAGCATGCTAAAGCTAGCCTTTGGCTAAGAAGTACTGCTATGCCTATCAACATTCCAGCAGTCCTGCTAACACGGCTGTGGACCCTGTCTTATTGTACATGCTAAGTAAGTGCAAAGTCAATCGAGTATCCTAGTGACGAGTATGATGAGTGTAGACATTTCTGTAACGTGTCCACACTTTGAAAAATCAGATCTACTATCATATTTAGTGTGGGAACACAAAGAAACATCAAAATCCCCCACTAGCTCCCGTTGTAGCCATAAAACTCTAAGTGGAAACAATTGTAAAAACAATGATTCATGCTAAATGTTGGACAGCTCTTCAGCAAGGCATGTAACCTTATTTTTTTTTTTACAGTGCAACTCTTTAACCCCACACTGCTGCTGTCGGCAAGACTTTGTCCTCAGAATTACCTAAAATTGCATGGCGACAAGGCGATCGCAGTTTAACAACAATTTGAGATGCCAAATTGTTACTTACAGACCTGGAATCTGGGTGTAAACCATCCGTCACTAATCTGCTGCAAAAACCCCCTCCACCGACTTATCTGATTGACGTGGAAAGGGTTAAAACAACACTGGAGAACACCATGAGATGGCCTTTGACCTTCCACCTAGGGACAGAATCTGGGCCTGTGTTTATGTACAGAAACTCTTTTGTGTACACACCCAGGGCTAAATGAGGTCTGTGTGTGGGCTGTCTGCCCGCTCTAAGCAGATCATGGCCCTAAAATATAATCCGAGCAGCCTGCCGTTGACAGCCAGCAACCTCAAAGAGAGCAATGTGGGAAAGATCATCTGCCAGGAGAGTATAGAGTCCTCAAGGCGAGGGACATGTCTATTTTTTTGGTGTTCTTGCATCACAATAAGAATAAACTGAGCTATGATATGTGCTTTTGAAGTCACTGAGTCCTCTGCTTCAAGTGTCGGCAACAATGCAAGTGCTACATTCAGAAGTAAGAGAAGCAGTTCTCTCTTATTTTGGAGGGGATGTGCATCTGGCACATGTGGGAGAGACAACCTGATCGCTTCATCACATGTGTCTCCTAATTTAAAGGATTATTCTGATTTATTGCAGCTTCAGTCTTACTTTTGAAGTCAAAGCCATCGTTCCTGTCAGTAATTATAAAGTTGTTCTCACCAAGTTAGTTGCTTTAAATCTGTAACATTGCCAGAAAGGAGACAGATGGGGGAATAAACATGAGCAGTCAGATGATCAGACTGACTTTAAAGAAACCCTTAGGCATAGGCAGATTAACAGAAAACATGCTAGAGTGTTGATCACTGATTTCTCCAAATCTCCTTTTCGCTATATTCATTTTCATTTGTGGTTATTTAATTAAATAACCTAAAAAAAGTTTTAACAATATGATATTATATATTCAGAACCCCATCAAAAATATTAACCCTGTTATCCTTTTACTGTGTTTTAGGGGTGCATGCATTACAACCAAGCTATCAAATTACCACACAGTACCAACCACACTGAGAACCTGCAGCCTTGGAGACTCAATAAAGTCTGGGGCCAATTACCCACTTGGTAATGTAGCCTCGCCTCAAGGTTGGCCAATTTATTTTGTAGAAATACTAAAGACGAAAAGTAAAATTACAACCCAAACTGTGGGTTGTACACATCCTTCACGGTTTACAGGACGACTTACTCACCTAGCATGCTGGTCAGAATCATGTGCATTTGGAGTTGGTTCACTTTCAGTTATATCTCCAAATAAAGTGGTGTAGATAATGTGGATATAATGTAAATCTGGAAATAAATTATTTAGCCTCTGTCTGGTTGTTAGACCACTGGCTTTTCTTGACTCAGTTGGACTTTTATCCTTTTTTCTGACGTTATTTTGGTTAGTATCTTATCGCAACTGACACGGATGATGGACAAAACTATGAAAACAAGATCTGGATCTTAAAAACGCGGAAACATCAATAAATTGGTGTTGTTCTGTAAAATAAATAATCCAATTATTGTCAACGTTGGCTTTTCTAAGTCACATTTCTGGCTTGTGGCTGACGGGCTTATCTGACCGCAGCAGCTCACCGTGAATGAGCAGCAGTGGCCCAGTGTCTTGCTCAAGGACACCGTGACAGGAGTTATTGCTGTTACAGAAGTCGAGCCTCTAACATTTCCATTATGGCTCCGACACTGTAATCACCGGGCAGACATGCTGCCCACCCTGTTGCTGCAGGTCAGATATAAAATTCTACCTGTAGTAACAAGATGAAGTTATGGAGAGGAAAGGAGCAGGGTGAGGCAGGTTGCCCATACAGCTAACTTTGGATTCTTGCAATGATGTTTGCCTCGGGCCAGAACCCCCCCCCAAAAAAAGTAGTTAATAAACCATGACTCTGTGAAACTTTCTCTCTGAAGTGCCGGATAAAACATCAGGCAGGCAGAAGTGAGGGAGGTTATATCATATTAGAAACGTTATCAATATTGATTGTCTCCCATGCTCAGAGATGTTATGATGGTCTCATAAAGTCTTCCAAAGTGCAAGAATGTTTCAGAAGAAGTGCGCTTGTTCTACAGCCGAGAAACCTCCAGAATTTATTCTCTTTTCAACAAGACGACACAAGTTAAGATTACAATAAAAAAAGGTAAATTGTGTATATTTTGTGCCAATTTATTAAAACTATTCTTACTATTCACATAAGATCTTTCTTCATTCCTGTCCCTCCTCTACCTCGGAATGAACACGGACGTGAACAACACTCGCATGTGAAACGTTTAAGTTTAAGCTGATGCGACCACTTGTTTGGGACATTGAGTCCTTCAGTCACACGTGGAGGGGTTTCCATACGGCGGAGAGGCTGTGCATTCTGCTCTGCATTTATAAACACTCTGATTTTCTTGTTTGGATTTACTCCAAATGCCCCATTTCTATTCTGTCCTAGCACTGTGTTGTGTTTAAACTAAGAGGTGAGGCGAGGGTCGCAATGTGCGTCTGTGGGACCAACACAACCAGCAGAACACTAATCTCATCAATTTCCCACTGCAAATATTGGACTTATTAATCCTCTGTGCAGACACTTGTAGTCACACCATTCTCCCTGCCAACTCTCAAGGAACACACGGAGGCCTTGTATGCAGACACTTCACAAAACCCAGGCAAATTTCATGTTTATTTCTTTCTCGTTACCATAGAGACATTATACTCTGGGGAAGATAGCAGGCTCATATGCAGTCTTGGGATGCAAATCCTCTCGTTAAGCTTTGCAATTGAAAATGCAAACACGTTCAGGAGCAAAGACGTCGCGAAAACACTCGGAAATGTGCACAAACCATTAAACAATGTTTGCGGTAGATGCTGTTGTCCGATTATATGTTGTTTGAGGAAGTTAAGACACAATTAGCAATGTTAAAATTCAATCGATGCTCCTGCAGTGTTATCTAGTGGCTTATTCGCATCACACACATTGGTAGTATTTTACACAGAATGTCTTCATTCTGCCAGCAGAGTTGGACAGGAGTTTTATTTCCTCCTCATTTCGTCTGTTAGTCTGTCTCTTCATCTGTCACGTCATATTTGCATTTTGGGAAATGCCAATTTTTTTTATAAGCAGATTTTCAGAGAGGAACACAAGACAAAACAAAAGACTGCAAACAGAAGGCTGTGTGGAAAGGTTGGTAATGGGGCAAGAAAGAAGTCATTAACTGTTCACACTGTTCGGCCAACGGAAGGGAGTGGCGACGGACGCGGCTTCCTCAGGAGCGCATAATCTCGAAACGGATTTACATAACAGCGTCAAACTGTGCGTGCCTATCAGCAGACAGAAAAACAGTGAAATAATGAAATATATAAACAAATCAACACAACAACAACAACCAAACACTCTATTACCAGGCCAACCAAACAACATGTAAGCACTGGAGAGTAATTTATGGTTTGGAAGCAACTACCCTGGCCATTTTTCCAAAACCTTGGTAGAGCGGTGGTTAAAGTGTAGCCTTCTTGGACCACTGAGGAGCTGCAGAGCTGCAGAGCTGCAGAGCTACAGGCGGTTTGTAAGACTCTGAACAGGAACATGTCGCGTCTCATTACAGATAAAACCATGATAAAGTGAGCATCCCTTCATTTGAGGGGGAAAAAAAGTGCTGTCATGTGGTTGCTGAAACAGAACCTTGCTTTCACTGATTCACTCGTATGGAGGGTCTGAATGGGTTGTGTAAAAGAGGCTGTCACAGGTCTATCGTCGAATCGTGGGCAATGACATCACCAGTAGACTAAAGAGGCAGGTCTTTGAGCGTGAACGCTAAAACACATTGACCGTGAACCACTTAATCTCGCACAATATCTCGGCATTTTCACATATTTCTTCATATATTATACATGAAGAGAAGATTATGAAATTGATTTGGTGAGCTCCCGCTTGTGCTCACACTGCATCATAATTGTTCCTCGGGCTGCAATGGGGGCGGAAAAAAACACGATGGCGTAAGACTATGGGAAAGTGGTAGGTTGCACCACTGAAGAAAACTCATGGAAAATATTATCACAGGGGAAAAGCTAACTGTGCTGCGTCGATGATTTGACTCTGTTCACTTCTGGTGCCGAGCGTGATGTTTGTGGAGAGATACAATAGGAGCAGGAGCAGGTAGACCGCTTCACCACTTGGAGATTGCATAGTGCTTCTGTAAAAAAGCCTGCCAGTGGTTTGAAGAACGCAGAGGCACTTGGACGTCATGTGGCGCATGGCCTCTGACATTTGGAGCTGTAAACACCGGGTTGAAATGAAACCTTCTGTAGGTCTTCTAGGTGGTTGGTGGAAGAATCCCCTGACAGCTTGTGGCAGGCACTTTGTGGGGTGAAGGCGGGGGCCAAAATCTAATCAGTGACTTGGTACATCTGGTCAACATTAGCATTTAGCTCTCCAGGGTCAGTGGGTGAGTACTGTTCACACTGTGGAAGCAAGGATTCTGCCAGCAGATAATTGGATGAGGAGAAATTGTTCCCTTATACAGTTGTCCTGTTTTATCCCGCCATCATTTTGATTGGAGGAACATTTGGTTTTGGAAAATTACATCTGATGCACCATTTATCCAGTCAGCACTGTCTATAACGCTAACAAACTACTGTATGTATATGTAAATACTGTTATGCAAAAGGAGTCTGCAGGCAAATGCATCGTGACCGCACTCAAACAGCAGTCACCGTTTGCTCAGTGTACAGCTAATTCTTAAGCGGAGGTGTTGCTGTCACGCCAGTCAGTGGGGTTTATCTATAAATGAGCAAACAGAAGGGCAGATGACTCTTTTCATGCTTGCAGTGAACAGATCACAGTGCAGAAGAACTGACTCCAGCTCCCCAGCTGAGCTTTGATTCTGTGCCACAGAAACAAAGCGATACTCCTCCGTGCAGATCAAGAGCCACTTTTTCACTCTAGCTGCCAATGAGACTCTCACGGAGAGGTTTGCCCGGACTTAATTGGAGTGGAATTTGCAGCGAGAGTTTGAAGATCTGACAGCCGGCGGAAGACAATGGGCTCAACAGCTGTTCTAAGTCCAAGGCCGATCCTGCCAACTCACCATATGTACAATTTTGTGCTGAGGTGAGTTGGTTAAGCCGGCACTGTTTCAGCTTCCCATCCACATACCGGATTTGCCTCACCCAAACACTGTGCAATCCCCGCTGTACCCTCACACTCAGGAGCAATAAGAAGAAGAAGAAGAAGAGCTGCACTATATCACACTGGGAAAGGTGCATCTGTAGCTGACTTTACTCATGCACTATGGACTCATTGTATGGGCCTTGGCCTTTGAGCATCCCCCCTCCCAACACACAAACTGCCTCTCTCACTCCCTTACCAGCCCCTCTCTCACTTTCAACTCTCCTCTCTGGGTGGATAAGGAGCAGCTCTGCCTGCCACTGTGCACGTCCCTCTGAAAGAGCCATTCATTGCTGCCGGCAGAGGGAGGACCTCAGCTCACCTCTTAACCACAGAGGGCTTGCTCCTGCCTGTTGGCAACATGCTTTCAGTGCAAACATTTTCAAGGTAAATGTGCTCACACATTCTGAAAAGTATGAACTGAAAGGCAAAGACAAAAAAAAAAGCATTGGATGAGAAATCGACAGATGTCCTCACAGACTTTGGACCAGGGTCAGACCCTTGGCACATCTTCTCCCTCTGGTATTGAGTTTCATCGGAGAAAAGGAAGGTTTCACTGGTGTGAAATGAATGGCAAGAAGGCTGTGAGAGTGGACAAACGAAAAAGTGAAAGAAAGTAAAGGAAAAAAAAAGAGAAGTCCTGATCTGGAGTTCACTTATAAACGTTTTGCTCAGTGCAATACTGGTGCAGCTTAAAGTTAGAGTTTGTTTAGTTTAAGAGGCATCAGGTTGCCGTGCTCTTTGATTTATGCATTGGGGAAGCCTCAGACAGGGACAGTGATCCGATCCCCTCCTGTTGCATCTTTGACAGAGGGGAGCAGAAGGAGGGAGGGAGCAGGACACTAAAAGAGTGATTTGCAGTGGCACTTACCTCCATGACCGGGGCTGGGGAGGCAGAGCAGCAGGGTCAGGAAGGCACCGACCAGGACCGAATGTAGGGCTCTCATGTTTTTCGTGCTGAAAGTTAAGTCCTCCACTTTCCACGTTAGAGACACTCCATTCAGAGGGGACTGAATGAGTTTCCAGTTTTGGGACCTGCTACAGGATACTCCTCTATGTGAAGGGGCAGGGCTGGGGAGGGACCATGAGAGGGACGCCCTCTTTCAACCCCCACCCTCCTCGAGCACAGTTACACATGCGCTCACATTGGAAAATCATATTCAGCCTCCTGCTTCTCCCTCCTGCCCCTGCACTTACACATTTACATGTTCAATGCACACGCACTGCACAAAGAACGAATTAAAAACAGCTGATCACCTCTCTGTGAAAACGTTACGTACCGTGAATACAAGCACGCCTTTTAGAGGCAGTTGATGTCTTCGTGGTCGTCAAGTTGTGACCGCACTGGGGAGCGAAAACAATGTAAGGTAGATAACGCTACGCTATATGGCATCGACTGACTTGACTGAGACTATAAGAGCGTTTCATTCATGCTATCTTCTTATCATTATCACCAATTGCCTGTAAAGCACAACCACACTGTTCACCCTCCTCCTGCCCATTAATGGCCATTTCCAGCCACTTGTACTTCTTCTACCTGTTGCTGCATAAGGGCCGGAGGTGTTGAAATCACCTCTGCAGCAGATTTTTGCAACTTTGGTGGCATTCCCATCTAGATTTCTCCATTTTTCTTTTCCCCCCGCAAATTATTCTCACATTCCTTCTTTTGTTTTTGGCTTGCCATTTGGCAATTAACAAAGGCTCCCTGCTTCATTCACAGATGTTGGGAAACGGAGAGTGCCAGTGGGTGAGGATGGGGCCAGACCAACAAATGATGTGACTGGGTTAACGAAGGAGCCTAGTACTTACGTGTTTTACTTATGTTTCACAGCTGTCACTCTGCACAGACGCATTGCTACCTCCAGTCTTTACCTTGACCATCTGCATATTTGGACCTGAACATCTGAATCAGTTGACCTGGACAATAACTCTACTCCGTGTCCATGTAATGTTTAATCGAGCCTCGTGTGAACGCAGCACGTCATTGTTCTAAACGAATGAGTGTGCATATTGATGACGTTGCACGGGGTGTAGCTGCTTCGTCCTCTTTTTCACTTGCGCCATATTCTTTCACCGACATTGTGGATTGGTCCAAATACATGTGCTATTGATATCAATACAGAAGCAGTTCACCATGTCCTCCTGTATGTTTTACCCAACCATCACCTTGTCCCTAAAGTATGAGTATATTAAAATACATTTTACCACAAGTTCCCAACATGCTTAACGAATCAAACACCAGAGCGGCCCTCTCTCTGCTTCCCTCTCAATCTGGCCACTCCTGGATTCGTCGAGCTCCCTCCTTTTGTCTCATTCGGTAATTGGAGTGGCCTTTGGAGACCAGCCGCTGCCTCCTGCAAGTATAACCGTTTTACTTTTAATTAAAGACAAATCTGGTTGCCCAACTCACTTTGAGCTTTATCTTTCTAGCCTTTCCCTTGATCAATGTCTCGTTCTTTATGGTTTTGTTCAACAAACCTGCTCCCGTAGCTAATTAAGCCCGCACTTTAGCGTGGAGTGGAGGTGGGTTGTGTTGGATTTGCATTCACTATCTCTCCTCTATTGATAGGGCAGGGACAATGGAAAAAAGTTTTGCCGCTCAAGTTATCGAAGGCACTCAGAGAGAGACTAATCGTGGTGAGTGCTGTCGCTGATTGTTCTCCACTTGGCTTTTACTTTCATTTTTTTGGTAATGAACATGCACACACTCCTCCCAAGGATTAGTATTTTCTGGTTGGATGCTAAGATTAAACCTCAAGTTCACTCTCATAGCCTGAACGTTCAATTTCACCTGTCTCACAGTCAACCGCTTGGCAAATTATTCCTCGTTCTTTCTGACAGCTGAAATGGGAATACAATTACGATTTTTCTAAACACTTCCTCTCAGGTGTGGAATAACTTTACAACAGTAATTCACTGTTGAGCGCAGCCCATGCAGTTCAATTAGAGTTTTTTCTTTGCAGCTGAACAAACAGCTCCTCAGAAATTATCTTCAAATTAACTGGCATATAAAATATGATAAACCTTTCCGAAACAGGAGCATCAGATGGACATTTTACATAAAAAGTGGCGAGGACTTTTTTCTCATTTACTTGAATTCATATTAACCCAGAAACACATCCAATCAAGTTTTGATACTTTTTCTGGTTCATGGCTGAAACTGATAGCCACACAGGAATATGGCTTCCATCTGATGCCTCCAACCTGTGCACAAAACAACAAACTCTCCTTCAAATAAAATCTGAATGCGTCTTTTCTTTTGACCAACAGCACCTCCTGTAGCAAACATCACAACAGCTCCAAACCGATATGGCGTTAATTTGCTGGGAGGGGGGGGGGGGGGGTCCACCGCTCGACTCTTTACTCTGCAGAAGGAAGCCAGTGGTTGTAGCTGTAAGGAAACCTGTAAAATAACACATGGCACCTGTAACACGACGCTATTTATTGCAGTCAACCTTTTCTGACATCACAGCCTCCTTGATTATTCCGGCATGGCACAAGCTACAATTAAAATGCTCCCTCTGAGCTTCAGCCAACCGTTTGCACCGATGACATACTCTCGCCTCCCCAGGGATGCATAATTTGCCCTGGAGGGATGTCACCCACTGATATGAGTGGGTTGATGCAGTATGTCAGAGCACAGGCAGTCTTATGTAATCCGTAACACCAGTGCTCCCCTTAGCATAAGCACTTCAGCTGATGTAAGTAGATGCGTGTGAACCCGCCTTTATCGGAGTAAGTTGATGCAACTCTTGATTTTCTTTTTGTTTTCGGCTTAATAATTTATGGACGTGCTTTGATTAAAGGTGTCCCGTGGAGTCTTTGTTGGGAGCACACAGGGTTTGTTTATATTCAACTATTCTCACCAAAATACATGATGTGTATCCTTGAGGCCTAAAAACATGTTGAATGTATTTCCTACCCCATAAAACAGCTGCAAACCCCTTTTTTAATCTTCAGAAACATGTATTGTTTACACCAATGTGCACTCTTCTTCTTTACGTCTCCTTTTATAGCTGCATTGCAGTGTTTTATGGTGAAAGTTGTATCACGTTAAGCTCTTGTTCATGTTGTACATGTGCATCCTTATTGTGATGGGACACTGGTGGTCAAAAACTCCATAAAACACCTTTAAAGCTGTAGTGCGTGACTTTTACGTATAAATAAACATCTGTTACATTCCCGCCCGTATCAGACAAGTTCACACAACATTGACCAAGCCCAGTCCTGCCAGGTAACCCTCTGCATCTCACAGCATATAGAGTCTTTAAATCTTTTGTCCGATATGACATTCACGCGCTGGTAGAGATGCGTTTTATCTCAGCCTGTGGTAAAATAAGCAAATTTAAAGCTGCTTAGTTTATTTTTTGGCCACTTGGGGGCGGTAGAAGAATAAACACAGCGTCCGACTGATTTGATTTGAAGTCGTTGCCGCAGGTTTCCAACGTCCACCTGAAGTCCCACAATCACACTTTCAACACTCTTTTGTTTCCGACAGGTTTCAGCAGCTCGTCGGTGACTTTGTCGGTCAAACGTTTGACGCTCGGCCGGTATCAGAGCTTAATCCTCTGATAACAGCTGTCTGTCGTGTCTGGATATGAGATTAATGATTGAAAACTAAAACACTGAGCTTGAATGGCTCAACTGCCTGGTCATCTTATTCACTGTTAACTTAAATATATTCACTGCAGCTTAAAAACTGCTATTGATATACATATTCTGATATGAGAAGATGTATTATGCAATTTTTTGGCGTTGTTACATCATCTGATGAAATGTGTGTCATTTCCTGCTTTAATTGACATTTTATCTATATTATGTGATTATTTATCAAAGCATTTTGTGAAAGCAATAATAGTCATTGCATATTTGGTGAAATATAAATTTGACATTTGTTTTGCCCATGTTATATCATATGTACTTTATCATTCCCACTCTACAGACTGGCAGCATAGTTATCCCTTCCCAGCCCAGCTTTAATTTAAGAGAAGTCCTGTTGCAGAAAGCAGTTAAAACTAACACACATCCTCAGCAGTCGCACTGAGACAAATCAGAGTGTGTTCTTCCCAAATAACAGTCTTTTTCTGCTCTGTGTTACTGTCCCTCCCTAGCAGCTAAGCCAGGAAACACGGTCTGGGCAAAAGGCAGTAACATAAGATCCTCATGTGATTTCAATAAATCAGACTGACGAAGCCTCATATTAGCTTCAGATTTATTTGCGAATAACCTCAACAAGGATTGTGGATTGGGCCCCCCCCCCATCGGAAACATTACCACATTTCTTCACAAAGGAAGGTCTAAAGAGCTCCTCAGCAACAATATATTTGATTCTACCGTCTCACCACATTATGTTATATCTCGGTAACGTTCCCGAGCTTGGAGTCTGGTCAGACATTCTTATCAGATCTCATTTCTCTCCCAGTTGATGTAATCTTCACACGGAGCAGTAACTTGGGACGTTTTTGCCGAAATATCACCTCTCGAGTCATTTTGGGCAGCGCGAAGAAGCTCAGTTTCACCGCACTGTCTCAAATATCATCTCCGTGTGTTGCTGCAGCCGTCTGGCCAGACCACCGCTATGCTCTCAAAGCTCCAGACTTGATTAAACCGCAGCAAGTATGTCGATGTTATTGTAAACCTCTTTTTTTCCACCGTCGGGATAAGAACTGGAGCCAAATGCCAGATAATCACAGTTGTCTTCTTTGATCAGCATGATTTACTGCTTTTAAAATACACTGTAATAATCAAATGGCCTCCGAACAAAGAGCCTTAGCAGTAGCTGGCAGTGGCAAAGACCCTGCTGTGGGAACATTTCAATAATAAGAGATTCTTCATTTTGTCCAGGAGAAATTCAGCTGGCGTGAGCCCACGCGCTTTAGTACAGTATAATGACTCACTTTTACACAACCACAACACGCACACGTTTGACTAGGTTCATAATATTAATCCACTACTCCTCAGTGTTCTTCTTTCTTTTTTCCACGACGGCCCTAAATTGAGAATAAACTGAAACCACCTGCATAACATCAGCGCTCCCCATGCGGCGTACGCCCGAAGCGCGGTTGCCGGGCAGGGATTTTTATGGGTGGAAAAGTTTCTTGAGGGGGTTGCAGGTTACAACCCCTGTCATTTAACAGCACAGGTAAACACTTTGATGAGTAGCTGTGAGAGAAAGCAGCCCACTGAGAGGCAAAGTTCATGGGCAGATTAATTCTACACGGGGCAGGAAGGTTACTTTCAAAGAGTAATCTGTTATAGATCAACGATTAGTATAGAGAAGCACTAACAGATGGAACAGTGAAAGGGGAAGCGGGTGGGTTTTTACTGGTTTGAGATCAGTTGTTCAACAGATTAATAATAGCTAACTGTAAACTGTAAAAACCTTTTTGGATATAATCTGATTTTTCATATATTAAAGTAGCGCTCCACACACCGAGGGGCCCACAGCCACTGCAGTGGGAGTGTGGATGACCAACGTATAAAATATGGAGTGAAACTAAAATAAATGAACACGATTTGTGTTTTAAAAGAGTTTTCAAAACATTATTGTGCTGAACTTAAGTCACTTGGATCATTGGATCCTTTTTTTATTTACTGCATCCCTTTTGGGGGTTTGGGCGTGTTGGGGGAAGGAGGTGCACTGAATTACTCTATTGAAACATTGATTAACAGGCTCATAGATAAAGAAAATACTCTTTTTTATGCATAACTGATCACTTTAAATCATTTTAGCAAAGCATCTCGATACATTTATATACTAACTTCTTCACTCCCACCTCTTGGGACCACGATGCATGGCAACGATTTATGGATTTCAAGTGTTTCTGTCCAGGAGAACAGGCTCCGGAGCCCAGAGAGGAGTTTGTCACATACAGTATTAAGATAAGATTAGGATTCCAGCTTCTGTATATAATTCTGCATGTGGGCTCGCTGCCAAATAGCTGAATATGTCCTGCACTGGAGATATTAACGGGCTTATGTGGATAAATTTTGGTGGACTATTAATTCAAATAAATCTATTTTAAGCTGCGAGAATCTGTGCCTGCCCAACTCTCAGAGGTGGAGGTGTTACAGCGTGTTTAACAAGCCTCTCGCTGTCAGAAAGGTGTTGATTGAACTCCACGTTTGAGGTTGTTGCACGGTGTGTTGTACCAGAAGAGTTATTGTGCCTAATTATTATTAATTTTTACGCTGGATTGTATTATAATTATAATAGTAATGCATTTTGAGCCCTGACTGACAGTTACCGATTAAGTCAGTCCACTCATGACACATTATACGTATAAAAATACATAGGGCTCCAAGTGACCAGCAGCCAACATTTTCCTTTTTGGTAATACAAAAAGCATGACGAATAGAATTTCTCAGACTTGTATTTTGCGCTGCTACATTAGCAGACACCCGTTGTCAGAGTTACTTTCTTCCCACTGTAAGCCTATTACAGTCCGTTTCTGACACTCCATCGGCAGTGTCAGCTTAATTCGCTTTTCTCACCTCAGCTGAGAGCGTCGCGCCACTGGAAAACGGCTGACTCATTTTGCGCCGTCTCCACACGCAACGTTTATTAACGATGCTAATTACCGTGATGATGTTTGTGTCACCTTCAGTTTATTTTTTGCGAGTTCAATAATAGCTTGTTTAGATATGTTCTTTCAGGGAGAGGCGAGGATTAAACTTGCCAATTAAACAATTCCACAGCCTTTAAAATGATCTAACTTGATATTAAACCGTGTTTTGGCATTTTCTGTAAACTTCATTTCAGGGTCTTAATCTCTATTAGCACATAGTTTTCAAAGGCGCAGGGCTCCCTGGCTAAATCCTTACCACATCCAGTTTGTTTATCTTTCCCCTGACAGCTTTGTGACTTTGAATCTCCGTCCCTAATGCAAAGCTCTGGGGCACATTGTCACCAGATAGATGGAGATCCTCAGGTATTAAATGATGCCTCCGGAGAGAGCAAACATTTAAATAAACACAAATATGCATGGAAAATGGATGGCGAATAACTACGGAGAAATGTTAATGAAAACAGACCTTGCTGTTTGGGATAAGGATAAGACATAGCAAAAACAGAAAGCATATCACTTTCCTCTGTTTCTGTAACATAAAAGCTCATTTTCCAGCAGCCTATTTACTCATCAGGGCTGAATTTGTCAGAATTTCAAGGTTAAATTCTAACACATGTGCTCGCTTTGTTGGAAACAACTTTTCCAATCTTATTTCTTGACGCACGCATAATACTGCGAGGCATAAAATCACAGCTGATCGTCTAAAACTGGATTTTCCCTCCATCAAAGCCGACAGATCATCAGTGTGACAGTGGGACAGAAATCTTTCTAACAATCAACTGTGCACCAGAGCCAGCGTGTACACAAAACTAAATTCTGAATTTCACGCGCCGTTTCACTTGATAAAGGGAGGAATGTCAGCCGTTCAGCTGCTCGCATATGAACTTGCTAAATGGGAGGGAGGATGGGAGGGTGGCAAACATTGTTACTGTAACACTGAGTCCCCCTGCTGTGCTCTGAACATCATGGTGCCTTAAAGCAGCAAATATGCAGCATTAAGTGGCATATGAAGGAGCCGGTGCGCACTGGAGGAAGAGCCAAGCAGTGATTGAAACATTCACAAAAGAACAGCAGAGAGCGTCAGGATTTGTTCTTTCAAGTAAAAGAAAACATCGTTTGATTCCTCACCTGAAATCAATAAGTAATGCATTGCGCCGTATTCCTGAAACAGCACAAACGGGGAAGGTGCCGCAAGCTGTGCACGGAACCCTTGTTTCTACAGAACAAACCTAATATAATAAAGAGCGTAAGATACTTCTGCATAGTTTGTCTGAAGCTACGGTCAGCAGCCGATTAGCTTAGCTTAGCGCAAAGATTGAAAACAAAGGGGAATGGCTAGCAAAGTGACACCGAGCACCTCACACCTCATCAGTTAAACCGTTGCATCTCCTTAAATAAGTCGAAAACAAAACCTGCACCTGCTGGCCTCCAGTAGTCGCCTGAGGTTCGTGGTGACTCCAGAGCCAGGGTAGCTGAGCTTTTGTATGCTAGTAGGCTTATTTTATTATCTGCAAGTCTTTGTGCTAAGCTAAGCTAGCCCTGCAGCTGGCTTAAGCTTCATATTTACCCAGCGGATTTGAGAGCAGTCGTCTATATACGTCTACCGTTCTCTTAAGTGGAACGATAACAGATATGCAGTGGTGGCTTTTTGACGCTGCCTTTTCATCGCTGCATAAAGATAACAGAAGTTTATTTAAGTACTGAACACTGCAGCTGCAATGAATATGGTAAACAAGGAAGATACTGGTAATAGAATTCATGCTGGCCTCGAAAAAACAGATGTTCAGCAGATGTTTGCTCTTTTCAGATCAATATATTTTCTGTCCAGCGGAATCCACGATCGCGCGCTCCGTGTCCTCCAAAGCTTTTATTCATGTAGTGATGGCGTAGTTTGAATGCCAAGATGTGGGCGGGGAGACGCTCGTCTTTGCAGAGGTCAGCGCAGCGCAGCCTTAGACATACCGGTGAATACACAGGCAGAGAAAAGACTTGTCAGGCTGTTATAATATCACAAAGAACGTATTGACAAATGCGTTATTTTTAACCAATGCAAAGTGCTAAAGGACAACAAACACGGTGTTCATGGAAGAGGCTGGAAGCTAAGGAGATGTGTTTCCCCCCTTCTTTTCTGCTATTCTCATACTGAGTAATACTTCACAAAGCAGCCTTGTAAGTTCTTAAGCTCGTCAGTGGTCCAGGCTTTCCTGTCAAGAGCAGAAATTAGCTTTGCGGTGCACATAGGAGACTTAAACGACTTAATTACCTTCTATTCTGTAACCTTGATTGAGGGAGCCATGTGGAGACTCAGTGTCATTCTTTTTTTTTTTTTTTTTTAAACATTTAAAGAAACCTGCTGGGAGCCTAAAAGAATGTTTTACTGCCTTTTGTGTTTGCGCCGGACTTGTACAGACACAAAAGACACGCTCAGAGACAAAGCTTAGCACAGCGCGACAAGGCGATTATTAAAAAAGCTCAATTTCAATGCTCTCAGTGATTCTGTGCATCCTCTGTTCTTGTATTTTTTATTTTTTGGGGGGGAGGGGGGGTGATGGCACAGATCCAACGCACCTCCCATCTATGCTTCGTGAACAAGGACTGAGGGTTTGTGCTGTGAAAGACAAGTTTCATCCCACACCGTCTCAAACTTAAAGCTTCCCAACGCGTGCTAAAAAGCATTGGATGCTGCAGGAATACAGAAAATGCCATCAATCTACTGGCACGTTGTAAACATCTGCAGCAATTCGTGGATGTTTTGTTTTTTATTTGATGCTATCGTGCAAAGTGTTCCGAGTGTGCTTTGTACAAACAGACACAGCTCTGGGGTACAGCAGTAGGTGGGACGGGATGCAGCCGCTGCACCACCAGGGAGTCAAGCAGAGCTCTGAGGTCAAGAGAGCATTTAGCACTGCCCTCTGGTGGAGGATCAAATGAGCTTTGATGACCACCAATCAGGCCTCCTAGCCTGCACACACTTGAATGTGTAATTGCAAATTATTATAATGAATAGATTATTGCAAAGGGCAACAGTCAGCTGTTTGTTTTTGTTTTGTTTTTTTTTTCCAATAAAAGAGTCCGATGGATGCATGAATCACCAGAATCTGTTCCGTGGGAGAAATTCTCATATCAAATGGTTTCCGGTTCACAGAGCAGTGGTACTTGCGTAACATCAAGCCGCTCATGGAATGAATCAACCATGAAAACAAACACTGCGGCGAATAAACAGTCGTTTCCGGTGCGTCGTTGCATTCACATGCGGTTCAAACCGAGATGGTCAGAAAATGGGAGGTCAACCCCCTGGGTCCCTGGGAACGAGGCAGCGCGGGGTGCTTGTAAAATTAATCCATGCATGCGAATGTGATTTCATTAGTTAGCCGCGGTCAAAGGTTGGCATCACAAAATGGCAACTGAATGAATCAGAGAAAATTATCTTGTCTCACATGGCCGGTGCGACCGCCGTGCATGAAACTGCGTGTTCCCGTGGTGAATGTGAAACGCTTTCACTTTTCCGATGCTGATTTCTCGCTATTTGCGAAGGACAGCTTGTTGCTTCCCTAAAATCCCGCTCTCCTTCTAATAAAAATCCCACCGCAGCTCATCGTTTCGGTGACATTTAACAGCGAATTGTATTTTCACGTGAGCAATCAATCTGCAAAAGGTTTCCTATTTTTCAAAAGCTGCCTTCCTCATTTCATGAGCTGTGTTAAACCATGTGGCAGACCATTCACATTGCAACAATGCAACATCCACGAGTGATAGACGAGGTTCTTGTAAGTACCATAGCAAGATTATGCAAAGTGCAGCATGAATGGTTTCTAAATCACTGCCTTAAAATGAACAAGATGGCCTCCCGTGTGCCTCTGTTGGACCTTGATGCCTCGAATGATATTGACAGTGAAGCTTGAAAGGCGGCTTTGTTCGCGAGCGCCGTCCCTTGTGCAAACACTCGCGTCCAGATACAAATACAAATGCATCGGCGGGATGCAGACGCGCATATGTGGCGACGTGTATGTGCGCGCGTGGGCTGTGCGAAATCAGCACCCACTTCTGTGTCCTGCCAGCCTTGTAACGCCGCTCTATGAGTACACCGACACTGAGCCAATTTTTTATGTTTTCGTGAGTTATGGTGTTGTTTTTTTTTTCCCAGCAGACCTTGGTTGTCTCTCTCTCTCTCGCTATCTCTGTCTTATTTTCTTTCCCTCCCTCTGTCTCCTCCTCTCTCTCCCTCTCCCTGTCTCTCCCTCTCCCTCTCCTCGGTGCACCGGGGCCATTGTAAAACACTGGCCTGAGTCCCAAGCCCTCAGGAGGCTCAGGGGCTCAGGGTTGACTGATCGCTGGATTTCACCACAGGCTCCAAGAACGGGGATTGTTCAAGAAGCTTTTCCTTCCCACTGAGACCCCTGTGGATTAAGGATTCCTGGCTTCTGTTGCAATAATAAGGCCTCACACACTGCCAAAAGAAAATACTGCAGCAAAGCTCTGCACTGCTTCAACTGTAGATGCTGTGCATTGCCACATTTTGCACTTTTTTTTCCTTTTTCAAAATGTATTTATTTATTTTTTTTTTTACCTTCAGCAATGACCTGATACCGGTATTTGCAGCATTGTATGTTTATCATTTTAATAGGACAGTTGGATTTAAGACTCATTTAATGTCTACAGTTAATCTAACTGTACTGATGATGCTCTCCTTTGATTTTTACAGTTTGCACCTGCATGAACAAAACAGAACAGCATGTGTAATAAAAGCATTACTTCTAATTAGCACTGAGTAATATTTCCAATTAAAACCGAAACATGTTAAGCTTATGTAGATGCAGACTGTAAAGGCTGTAGCTACGTTTCCCGCCCACATAATGACACCAGTACACATGCATACATTGCACATGTACATATTAACACATGGATGTCTGTGCACATTACATATGCAGGCACCAACGGCAGCTTAACCGCTTCAGAAAACATGCATAGGTTCCCCGCGTCCCTCTTCAGGAACACTTTATCACTCAAGTCGCACTCTTAGCTGAGTGCCGTCAGCTTGAACCAAAGCAAGGGTGAGCCAATTGCAATAGAAACCTAGACAAATCCTGAAGCCAATAAAGAAAGTGAGATGGAGGGACAGAGGAGGGGAAAATCTATAAGACGAATTAAAATGATAAGGATTGTTTTGCCATCAAACAGATGCAACGTGTAGGTCCGACGCATCGGTTCTCAATGAGTCCCCGCAGAATAATCAGATCGGCGCTCGCTGCGGTTGCATGGTTAAGCGCGATAAAAGAGTTAGTCCTTTTTGTGCCCACACGCTCAAAGATCTGTTATAAGGTAAATTATATCCTTGGTACAGGCGACATTGTGTATTAACCATTCCCCAGTCTGTAATATGTATTTAATGTTTTTTCTTAGCAACCATCTGGCCACCTCCTGGTTGTACCTTGTGATGACCTTGGGGGTTAAAAACAATTTAGAGGTATAGAATAAAACCTTCATTAATTTAATGACCATTTAATTGGAGCATAGAAAAAGAGATATAGGACAACAGACTATATTATGATGAGAAAATCTAGACCACAGTCACAAATCAACCCTTTATTTAGTCAAAAATAACATTAAAGTGATTTTCATGTCAATTTTTAATATTTTTAGGACTAATGAGAAGAAAAAGGATCTTTAGGGGATACATCGTAATACTTTTTTGATGCTTCAAGCCTCTGAGCAGCTACCTTATTCGACTGACAGCTAAGTTAGCTTCAGCCGGCCAGCTAATTAGCTATCTAGCCCGCAAACTGACATTAGCGGCAGTGTTGGCCCCAGGCGATGTTTGTTTGCTGGCTGATGCTGGAGGTCAAGGTGCAGCACAAGACACATCTCTGTGCATGTGGGAGGGGGGGGCTGATAAATGATAGATGATGCCGATAGTTACAGCCGTACGCAAATAAGTTTTAAATGAAAAGAACAGCGCAGGCATGAGGTGCTGTGTTGAAAAAATGAAATATATATACAATATGACAGGACATGTAATTTACAAAGCACATGTATGCAGAGATATAACACAGGAAGAGACAGAGCTACCGACACTGAGGTCGGGACCAAGACACTGCCAGCCGCCTCCACGTAGTGGGTTCCTTATGTGATGTTGATTGGCTCAGGTACAGTAACAGTACTTATTGCTAATGGCATATGCAGGCGGCTGCCATTGGGCTGCACTTCCAGATGGCTCTCTGCTGCGTTTCTGACGCCACAGCCTTCTCCATGCAAATTAGCTGCAGAGGCCGACCAACATTAGCTCTTTATGGAAGTCAGATTCCATTAACGCCATTGATCACATTATTGCAGAGTGCCTCAAACAGCCATTGCCCCCTCATCATCGTGCTGTCCTTCTCGCCCCACGATAAAGTAGAATTAAAAAAAAAAAGAAAAAGAAAATCATCTGCATCTTGGGCGCAGTTGCTCAAATGAACGTTTCAAGCCTGAAATAACCAGCTAATACAAAGAGGTGCAGTTTAATGTAGAGGGAGAATAAAGTTAATGGACAGTAATGACAAAGTTGGACTCGGACACTCGGTTCAATAGCACTACTGACATGACCAGATGCTAAACCCTTCAGACTCTCAGGAATTGACATGCTGCCAATTAATTAAATGCAACCCTTGACGGCTAAATAACGCCAATACGGCAACCGAGATGCTCCATTCGGAGGCTTTCAGGACGGATTGATCCTACTGGCCCCCATCAACATGAGCGGTGAATTCTAATGTAAGCCGGTGTGAATATAACGAGACGCCACATCCATCGCACAATAGCAAGGATTACAGAAGCCTCCTTTCCTGATCTCCCTAAGGTCAGAGGAAAAGTAATTGCTGGACTTTTGCACTTGATAAAAACCAAGCCGGAGACAAACGGACGGCCTCCGTGGTTTCGCCTCAAAGTAAAACTAGTCAATAATTCCTCTGTTAATCCGTTCTCCTTGCTTTGAGATCTCTAAAGAAGGACTTGAAAGACAATTAAGAGGAGGTGGGGAGGGAAAGAGGTGGATCTTTACTTTTCTCCTGAGATCAGACAGAACGAAAGTGCACTCCTGAGTTGCTCTCCGTGTTATTCTGCGTTATTTGGAACATGATTTATTAGGCAATTGCGCTTTCTACTGTAGACATGTCAAACATCAAACACTCCCACAGACAAAGCTACTTTTTCAATGCCTATTCAGAGGCTACGAGCCACAGTGGAGAACTTGTTTTACTTTCTAATGACTGCAAAGTAGTATTGATTGCTTAGTTTTTCTTTAAGTACCGCCATATTGACTAGACTTATTTAACCATCCCTCAAAAGCAGGTCTTGTTTTGCAGATGGAGATAGAATAGCTGCAGGTGTGAATGTCTGGAGTCGTACACGCACACGCGAATATAAGCACAGGCAGCCATCAAAAGAGCGTGAATACCAGTGGGTGCGCAGGAATAAAGAGAAGAAAATAAACCCCAGAACAATGTTATTAAGGTTTGTCACTCATGTCTAGTATATCTGCCCCTCTCGCGCTCCACCTAGACTGCTGAATAGCGTGCCGTGGCACATTAAATTCAAAGTCACATTAGCTCCTGTGTACTCACAGGATTCCTAACAGCTTTGAAAGCGATCGCAGCTCTATCCTTGTCAGTTTGCACCCACAATCCATTACTGTACAATAAATGTTGCCGCGGCGGAAATGCGGTTTGACACTGAAAACAGACGGCGGGTGATAAGCGCGTAAGGAGGCAGGATGCTCCGTTTTGCTTTGCATTCTGTAGTATTACACTTTTATTTCACCGCGTCACGTGCCGCATAGTTTTCCCGATAATTAAACACTCCATTAAACTAGAACGAAAATCTGGTGGAATAGAAATCGTAACCTTTGCTGGTTTGCAATAACATGAAAGATCAAGGTATTATCTTTTTATAGTCTAGTATTGATTCTAAAAGTACATTAGATTGACAAAACAATAAAAAGACTCCGGCACGGACTGGTAGCATAGAGGGGGCGTCTGATGTTGATGTCTGATGACTTGTTCTTGCCTTTGTGATTACAACCACCCTTTACGTCCTTACGTTTCCAAGTTATGCAGCTTTTATGTAGATTTCACATGATGAGCAGGCCTGGTGAAATGATGAAACGGGGCCAAAGACGTCACGACACGCAAGCGCTCTCGAAAAGCGACACTGGACACACGAATCCAATCTGATCATGCGCAAATGACAGTGTGCACAGTCCGTCTTAAAGATCTGATGAAACAGAAAACAAATCTGATTTGCCTGCAGTCTGAACAAAGCGTTTGGTGTTTGGCATTTCTCCCTGATCAGCTGAAAAATACCTCACAACCAATAGCTTAGTCAAATACCCAAACAGAATGGGAATATAGGAATTACCTTCGCACAACCCGAGAACCTCAGTCTGAACTGTGCAACTTCTCACTTTTCCCCAGACCAAACACACCTCACCTCCTTTAAATCAACCCTCACAGAAAAAAACCCCCACAAAAACAAAAAAACAAAGGCAAACAAGAGAAAGTACTATTTCTAAGTCGACTCATCAAATATCTATGAGCGAAGCGCTGGTGAGAACATCACAGGAGGCGAAGGCCCCATTTCAACTTGCCAACGGCTCTCCTGAACGAGGGCTGCGCGCTCGGTGACAGGTTCGGCGTAGACTCCGGCTGCGAGCGTTCAGCAGCAGCGCGAGCGAGCGAGCAGCATACTGATTACTCACTAGTGTCTGCACATGTGACGTGGACGAGCAGCTGGCAATTGGCTGCATCATCAGAACGCACTGTGGGAAAATAAACAATTAGAGGACGGGTACCGCGGCACTGGGCTTTGAAGACAGCAATTAGTCATTTTATATCTGTTGGCTGGTCAGACTTTCTGTTTTCTAATGGTGGAAAGTCAATGTTTACTCAAGCACTACTTGTTTCTATTATACACAGAAGACATACAATAAGTGAATGATTGACATTTCATGGCCTATATCTATGTTCTGCTCACGAGCCAGGACCTGGGGCGTTTAATGTAGTCTAAAAGAAAATATATTTTGAACAAACGCCTACAAACTTACACACACATCATTTACCAAAAACAATATGATGCACGACTGTGCCACTGAAGTCATGTTGCATCATCATCTACCGTAATTATTATAATAAAATGCATAATGGGTACTTTTGATAGTAAAACCTATAATACTTAAGTTTTCAAGGATCCTGCAGCTCCATCAGTTACTGCAATGGAGCAGATAACGGAAGAAGAAGATGATCGGTAATGTTATAGAGTACCGTCTTTTGCGCCCCGTCCAACACATGCATGCACACATTACTTGCGAACCCTTAGAGTTTGTGCACAGCTTGAATCCTGCGTGGGAATGGCAGACTCCAGCAGTCGCAGTTAGAAAATACCCTAAATGGGCAAACACAGACACACTGAACGGCTAAAAACCATTTTTACTTGTCAGAGCAGAAGATCGGGTGAAACTTATTTCATTTACGATTGCTCAATTCAATCAAGCGCAGGTGACCCGTGAACTTGGTCTCACACACACACACACACACACACACATATATATACACACACTGTATATATATATAAAAAAAAAATGGCATGCCGTTCAGGAAATTAAACCTTTGAATATATTGAATGAAACCTTGAATATATTGGATGAAACCTTGAATATATTGGATAAAGCCTTGAATATATTGAATGAAACCTTGAATATATTGAATGAAACCTTGAATATATTGAATGAAACCTTGAATATACTGAATGAAACTTGACTGACGTCAGACTTCACAGCAGTGCCTGTGGCCATCTTGTGCAACAGTGCGTAAATTGAATGACAATGAGTCAGGCCGCCCGCAATCTCGCTGCGGCCATATTAATAGGACATGATAAATACACTGGCGAATAGACAACATCCTCCTGATACCCCTGCCCAATACCCTGCCTGTTCTTCTGAAGAAGTTCGCTGCATTTTTAACCGTGGCAGGCCTACAGCAACAGGCCAGGCAGCTGCTTATCGGGCCAACCTGAGCATGCCCTCCACCTCTCAGGAGTGTCCCACAACAGTCCCATTCACTGTGTTTTACCTTCATTAAATCACCTGAAAACTATATATAACTATATATACCTAGCTATTCTTACATCTTGTGCCTTGGACCCTTTCTTGTGTACGGGTGGAGATTGCACACAGGGGCTGTTTTAGGGCACTCCTGAGAGACTGAAGGCATGCTGAGGTTGGCCTGATGAACAGCTGCCTGGCCTGCTGTAGATTAAAAAGGGAGCGAACTTCTTCGTCAGGAGAACGGTATTGGGCAGGGGTATCAGGAGGATTTTGGCACGCATTCGCCAGTGTGTTAATGATGTCCTCATTGTTTGATATTCCTGCTACGAGACTCTGAGCGGACCGACTCACTGTCATTCACTTTTTGCTGCAGCATCCACACGTTACACAGGATGGCCGACTGACGTCAGTCAAGTTTCATTCGGTATATTCAAGGTTTCATTCAATATATTCAAGGTTTCATTCAATATATTCAGGATTCATTCAATATATTCAAAGTTTCATTCCATATATTCCAAGGTTCATTCAATATATTCAAAGTATATATAATTTTATGTTATAATTAATACTGGACTTTAAAGAAAGACATTTTTACACATACTAGCAATGTACTAGACTTTGTGACTGTTCACTTGTATTTTTTTTAATAATTATTTTATAAGGATGTAAGCGCTTTCTCCACCGCTCACACACACGCATACAGACATGTACACTCCCACACATCACCGTCATCTTAACCTCAGCCCCTCCCGCGCCCTCAGGGCACTCATGCCCTTCAGCCTGCGGTGTGAGCCCTCCGCAGAGCATCGCCTCCACCAATGACAGCAGCAGCTGCGTTGACCTGCGGTTATAACATCAGCGGCTTATTATTCATATGAAGGCAAGAGTGAGGATACATCTTTCATAGGCTGCGTACTAACATTCATACACCCATTCATTCACCAATGGTGCAGCATTGGGAGCAATGTGGGGTTCGGTGTCTTGACACTTCGGCATGCGGCCCAGAGGTTGCAAACGCCAATCCTGTGATTGGCGGACGACCCCCCGCCCTATCTTAAAGACAAGTCTGATGCTTTACGTTATGAAGGGTCTGGGTGTCCACATCTTAATCTCAAAACAACAAGCAAAAGAGCAAACACGCTTTGGGAGAACAAAAACATTCTCATGCTTCAAACTGCAGAGAGAGAGAGAGAGAGATACACACACACACACACACAAAGAAGCAGAGGGTTCAAGAGGACGTTTGAGGGCAGGCAGCGCTGGCAGACTAAGCATAACAAGTATCTCAGGAGGAGCGGCTCATGTCTCTGAACTGCTCTGATATTAGGAACTGAAGCGGTGGTTTGATAATTACAGCTAGTGGGATATAAAAATCCGTTTGGGTTCTCCTTAGCTCATTACCGATAAATACAATCCGATGTTAGTGAATATGAAATGTAATATTTTGGGCATGATGCTCTTTTAATGGCCCAGTAATGAATTTCGCATGTTGCATACGGGAGTAGAAACCTATACTATTAGACCTGACGGAGGGAGAGTCAGAAGACATGCATGCTTTTAAATATCCAGCCATATTTTATTTTATTTATAAACAGGGTCCAAAACAAAAATGATATTTAACCAGAAGATGCCATGATGATGATAATAATTCAGAATATGAAATTTACTTCTGCAACTGAGAGCATTTACCAGAGATATCTCTTGATTTTCTGGTTCATTAATGTATGTTAATAGGATACACGCACACACACACACACACACACACACACAAAGCAGGCCCACAATAAGCAAAAGACTGCAGACTCAGAGTCTGCTCCCAGGCTCTGCCTCCCATCTGTCCAACACAGCGCGGTCAGTATAAAGATGTATGCGCTCAGATCTCCACGGCTGTCTGCTCTGTTTCAGGAGGGAGAGAAGAAAGTGGAGACAGTCCAAATTCCCCCTCAGGGCAGATCTGGATGGTGGAGTTCAATAGACGTAACGCTAACTGGCTTTACTTCCTCCTACATCCTTTGTGACACCAAAATTTTGGAGCTGACCACGCTGCTGGGGGGGGGGCTGTTGCTTAAAGCTCGACATCTGCCGACCTCGTCATCGGCAGATCACAGAGGCAGCGGTATAGACCGGCGCTGAGAGACAGCTTGTCACGCCGCAGCTCACGGGAGCTCACAGACCTCATTTGCAATCAGACTGTCAGGAGTTTAAGCACTTAACCTGATGGAGACGGTTCAACAGCTCGCCTTTGGCTTCCCTTTCCCCTCCCTGTTTTCCTAACCTCCTTTTCTGCCACCTCTTCAAAGCTGCCGGCTTGCCAATTTCATTTGCAGCCGTCTCTCACAATAATAGTAATTGTTTTAATCTCCAGGGCTCACTGTTTCCCACTACTTATCATCATTTGCATGATAATAAAACAGACAGGCATTCTGCCAAATCGTTCCAATGTTTCTCAAATGATTTTTTTAGTATTGTGAAAAGGTTGGGCGGCGTCATTATAACGGACTCGATATACAGCACAAAATCCACGCCCTCAAGACCCCGTGGCATTTCAGAATCCACATACAAAGCCTTGTCGCTTTCAGGAATGCTACGCTAGTCGTTTTGACAACTGTGACATTTTCTAAACTTTCAGTGAAATATGCATCTCAACGCATAAGGGGAAATTAAGCTCGCGAGGAGGAGCATCTGGGCCTCAGACAGAACTTTACATACACAATCGGCGCAACGGAGAGCTAAATCGCTGCGAGACACAGAAAGGAAAATGTTTCGACCACCACAAATGCGCCGAATTTACTTCTTCCATTGCCGCAATTTGAGCCAGTGAAGACGAGAGCTACACAAAGAACCCTATCAGCGCATTATGTAGTAAGCCGCCGCCGCCAGAGAGTCGCTATAATGTCTATAGGCAATAATGTGAAGGAGCTTTTTGATACATGCACCCAGAGACAACTTTAATGGAATAAACAGGACGCCGTCTTGGAGAACTAAGTTGAAACTTGACTTTCTCATGATGTGCAGTGTTTACTACATCAAGAAATTCACAAATCAGGACAACACAAACAAAGCAAACTGTATAGAAATAAAAAAATAGTAAAGTAAGTATGGTGCTATAAAGATAATAATGCCTTGGGACATTTTATTTTAAGCCATTTGGGGGAAAAAAGAACACTACCTTTTCAGTTTTGGGTCTGAATTACGACCACAAAACAATTTATTGTGTAGAGATTTGTTGTTACCGAATATTTATATCGACTAATCACTGGGTAGCTCTGGCTAGGAATGATTAGCTAACTTACAGAGATGTGCACTGGACCACAATGCCACTGCTCCATGCTCGGCTCTCATTGTGCACAGACTCTGACGTCATCCATCTTTATATAAAACATTCGCACACCGCGTTGCATCACGGACAACATGGGCACGCGTTCGGGGTGAAGCCTGAGCGGCAGCAGGCATCCGATCCGTTGAAGCCTCCCTGAGTAAGATGCTGGATTTAGCCGGGTTTGCCCTCTGACAGTCATGTGAAAGTTAACACGTCTCTAAAGGGGGTAAATTAAAGGGGGGGTGAGGGAATAACAAACCAATGAAGAGGATAAACAAGTCAACATTGTTCTTCAAGTGATCCGATGATAAAAGGCATTTGGCGAAGGTCCTCCTCCAACAGGCAGCGACGCTCACATTTAACACAATGTATGCAGCGACGCCGGCAGACACCGCGGCCTAACAGAATCACACTGAAACAGATCTACACATGCAAATGAATATGCAAATGGCAAATTTTCGAGCTTCACATCCACTCAGCTGAATTAAATATCTGGTCCTAAAGCATGACGAGTCACTTCTCCTACATGGACCCGGGGCTTTCTCTGAAGGAACTCGACAGAGAGAACAGCTGTTCCCATGAATTATAATAGCCATTGTTTTCTTAAGGTGGAATACATTAAGCCTGGCCACTGTTCTGGGGTTTGTTGGTTTAGGAGGTGGTTCAATAGTAGCAGTGGGAATTTTTTTTTCTCTAAGGAACAAAATGAGCCGCGACACTAAAAGATGTCTGCATGGAGTGTTTGAGTCGGAGGCTGTCAAAATCGAGGGAATTGATTTTAAATATGAATTCATATTAGGGTTTTTTTTTTTTTATGGAATAAAGCCACAGGTTTGCTGAGTTCACTGACGTGACAGGTGGTTTCATAAGCCTTTTACGGCCCGTAAGACATCTCATTCCTTGCAGCTCGTGTAAACATTATTAAGCTGTTTCGTTGCGATGAGATTAGTTGAGTGTTTTATTGCTAACTTTGTGCACCGCAATGGACAAAAAGTCACAAAACAGACCCGGGCTGACTCAGAACTCAGTCTTTCCTTCGTTGAAAGATGCCACAAGACATTTTAGGAGGTAAGACACCACCGGCGCGGTTTGCTGTGAGTCAGCCGGTAATCACTGAAACAGATTGCACTTTTCTTTCACAACTCAAAGTGACGGAGATGACGAGTGGAAAAAAAACAAAAAAAACAGAGCTGCCGTCTCTCAGGGAGTTTGTCCTTCCTTCTTTGGGCATCTGTTCTAGTCAGAAAACAACTGCGTGAACGACAATAACGTGGCGCATCTCCATATTCATCTCCTCAGAATACAGGAACAAAGAAATCGGAGGCGCATCCCCGTCATAAAGCAGCCACGGGCCCTCACGTGGGAAACTTAAAAGGGTAAACGAATGAAAGTACAGTGACAACGAGCAATAAACATGTCTGGGTGACAGAGAAACACATTATTTCAGCTGAGATTTGAAAGTCCTTATCACATCTTTACTTAGATGTACAACAAGTATTAACACAGTCATTTACATTGTAATATTCAGTATGACCCCAATTCTAAGCGTCAGTAACATCATTGGTGTGTATGATTGGTGGATATTGTCCGTTGTCACATCGAGGTTGGAGACTTCCTCACCGTTTGAGGTTGTCTAAATCAGTTATCAGTTAGTTTTATGGCGTCTTTGCAGCAGATCATCAGTATATTAAATACGTCAAAGGTGTAATCATTCATTTGGAGTTGTGTTTGTGGTCACCTGGTGAATCTGATTTATTCTTGTTATAGCTCTGTTAGTCTCTAATGACTTCGGATGGAAACGTTTGTCATTTGATAAAGATTTAATTTACTACAACTTTATATTAATTGCTTTATTCACTTGATTTATCCCGATAAGAAGTGACACATTCACATTCAGAGTGACCATTCATTACAAAAGAAAACGGATTTGCATGCTGGTCTAAGGCAAGTACAGTAAGTCAAGGTTGAACCGCAATTTATGGTTTCCATTTAACAGTTCGGACGGTAACGTCAGAGTTTTCTTCCATTGCTTCTTCCGGATAAGACAGATTAATCATCCCATGCTGCATTTTAACTTGGCAACTAGCTGGGAGAGCTCACATCAAAAAACAACAACTGGGGATTAGTGTTCGATGTCGGGTGTTTCTGCAAATACGAATCAAATCTGAAATGAAGGCCCAACGCTAGATTGGCGCCAGATGTCAATGTTAAAGCTAGCAGGAGAGCCTCGCGCACGGAGTTGAGCAGCATGTGACTTAATTGACCATAATGTGAACGCGATCATGGGTAATCCCATTTTATATGCAAGGTTTCAATACGAGACTGCGTTTTGGCTGTTTATGGCGTATTTATGGCTGACAGCCCTGCTGGAAACCACGGCGTTATATACCCAGGCTGTCATTGAAGCGTCTTTACACGGGGGGACAATGGTCGTAAAATCCAGCCGTATGAATTCTTTTGCTGATTGTCTGTATTTATTGTTTGACGCTGATTACAACCCCCCCTCCCCACTCATCTCGTGTCGTTTGCCACGTCAGCTGGCATCCTTTATGAGATGTCTATTGGCATTTGTGTGCGTACAGTCTTCCACAGAGGCATTGATTCATGCTATTATATCGTAAGGATGCACTTTGGTGGAGGGTATATTTACATATTTATTTGTGTTTGCAGGAATTTTTTTTGTCAATTTAGATTCAATTTATACAATATTAGATTTATCAAAACATATATTTATGTATAGATACTTGATTCTTGTATCTACTCTGAGCTAAAACTAAAAAACTATACATATGTCCCACAATTTGAGTTCATTTAATATGCAGCCCTGCCATACTTGTGCATCCCTGTGACTCTTTTCTATTCAAATAAGTGATAAAAACAGATCACACATTTTCAAAATGTGCAAAATGCAATGCATATTTAGTATAAAACTATGCAAAACAGTTAGTATTAACTCTTAGTATAAAGCCTCACTGGCACTCCCTAGAGGCTCTGACGTTCATTGCACACTTCATAACCAGGTGCAGACAAAATAATCAACATACTGATCCTTTTGCTGTCCGTCCAGGATTTTAAGTTATCAGGCAGAATGTAAGATATGTCTTGCAGTAGAGGACAATGTTGAGAAAGTTCAGCCAATAGTTTTTAATAATGTCGATAAGTAATTATTCCAATACAGCAAAAGAGTGTAAAATTCATGGCAATAAGGGCCAGAGCGAAATCCTGTGGGGAAACAATGGTGTCCTTAGGATCAGCTGCTAGCAGGGATTAAAAAATGATATATCATTAAATATTTTAGGGTAGCCTGAGAGATACCACTGAGACAAATATTAACAGACATCCCGGCATTTGTCAGTGCTATGCGTCCGTAAGAGACGCAGGATGTGTGGCTCCAAGCAAATATGCAAAGCTTGCTGGTAATTATGGAGTCACGACCATCCACGGCACCGAATACCCTTTAGTTCCCAGTTTCGATTCAGCTCCGTCAGCTGCAACAGCGCCCCTCTGGGTTGCAATGCCTGGCAAATGACAGTCAGCATGCGTGGTGGACGGCGGCATAGCGCTGCCACTGAAGGAGCTGAAGCTGATTTGACTTAATTAGTGGCTTCATACAGCTGTGAAACTACATGGTCAAGACTCCAGGGAAAAGGAAAATTGTGAAGGGAGTCGCTGCACAGCAATGAAACCGCAAACACTTGGTGATGTTATATGAAAGAAACAGCCAGAGGAGTAAGCAAGTTATGATGCCAGCTGCCAGGGGACTTTTCAGCCGGTGGCTGCAGACCTGGAGGATTTCAGCTGCTCAGAATGACTGACGGACAGCAGAAACTGAAACTACTCAGTGACTGGACCTGAGCCGGGATTGAAGAAGAGTATAGAGTTGGAGCAACTGTGCACGAGAGAAAATTAGACACTTAAATGGAGTTACCTGTGGTGGAAGACCTCAAATCCAGCAGGATATGTGACACCTTTCCACCATGAAAACACAGTGGACTTCAAAAAGTCAGTACACCTCACTCTCTCCTTCTCCCTCTCTCTCTCTCTGCTTGCAATGGGGAAACTATAATATTGCTTATTTCCATGGCTGATTGTGTGTTGCATTAGCTAGCTAGCTAGTTTTGCAAGTGTATTCACGGTTTTTAGCTTCTTTATACTTCTACTCCCTTACATCTCAGAGCCGTCTATTGTAGTGACTGGTGTAGCTTCCAGCCACGACATATGACCAGCAAATGAAACGATACATGCTAACATGTCTACCCGCCACACAAACACCAGAGCAGTTAGGGCATCAGCAAAAATATTCAAGCATTATATATGATGAATGTAACAATGTGAAACACGCCATTCAGCGATGGAGCTTTCAGTAATTTATGTGTATTCCCACTCATATTTTATTTTAAGTAAAACGATGCTGCATGGCTCTTGCATAATAAGTATTTCATACTTTGGTGTTGTTACCTTTACTTGAGTAAAACAGCCTTTAGCCTTTGAGGTTTACCTGCATGGATGCATGTCAGCTGGTACATTTTACCCTCGATTAGCTTCTTTTTGCAGAAACGCTCCTATCATAATTTTTTGTGCACCCCATTTTTGCAGTATTTATTATTATTGCAGTATTTTTATTTATCTTTATTTAATAGCAGTGAGGCAGTTGGTAGTCAAACTTTGTCCTATTTGCAAGAGGACAAAGGCTGACACAGTACTCCTGTAGCGCGTGTAAAGCTGGGTTTTGGCCTCAGTCTGCTGGTGGATAAACCTTTTTGTTTTCCTGCAAAGCCACAATAAAGAATTCCCATTAGTGATGACTGCCACCACGATCCTCTGAGCAGTCTGTTCTCACGAATGTTGCTTTAATGAAATATGTAAAGACATGCTGCTTAAGATACCTGCAGGTATTTTAAAAACCCATCAAACTTTTGGGGAGTGATATATATATGTTTTAAATCTTACAGCAGGACATGCACGAATGCATATACATGTCAGCAAAGACGTCACTATGTGATACTGCTGCAGTGTTTAAACAATGAGTTTGACTTTGCAAAGCCTCCCCTTTGACTTAGACTCCATATGTTTTTCCTATCGGATACTTTATACATCTTTGTTCGGCATATTAGAGTTGTAATTTGATTATGAGCACACTGCTCATTTGTCCATCAGGCTTGTTTTTCCTCTATTTGCTGCCACTCATTTTTATTTACAGTATGAACAGTAACAAAAACAACTTCCACTGCGGTGAAATAATCCATCTCAGCAAACACCTCCAGCCTAAATTTGGCTTTTGCCGCCGTTCCTCACTGCGTTGTTCGTCTGTGCCGGTGTGTTTTTACATCGGCGCACGCGACGCGCTACGCTCTACTTCCTGTCAATCACCCGGCACCCGCAGGAAGAAATGGGAAGTCTCTGCATTCATGTGAGCTTAGCATACTTTATTAACACATTCATGTTTTCTTATCTGGGACGCAGTCATTAGCCGGGGTGGCAGTTCATTTTAAACTAGGCTTAACAGCTTCAGAGTTTGCGGTTTGAAGTTTACACAAATGAGGAAATGTTAAGATATACAGGTCTATATATTTTATGGGAGTTTGCCCGCTTTTCACATTGGACCGAGTTAAATAGGTCTGTGCTATAGGTCTAAGTAGCAACTATTGTTTATTGGGTTCTCTTTAAAGCAAGAGTGCTAAAAAATGAATGGGTTCTGTCTTCTCAAATGTGAATATTTGCTGTTTTTCCGTCCTCTATGATTAGTATTGAATATCTTTGAGCTTCGTACCGTTGGACAGACAAAACAAGACCTCTGAAGACGCGACTCTGGGAATCCGTGAAGGGCATTATCTGTCATTTTGTCACCAGAAATGAGATGATTAATCAATATCATGAACGCCTCTTCACTGGGACTCTAAACTGAACCATATCAGTGTGCAATTTATGTATTTCGGCGCATTAAATCTGCAGCCGGCGCCTACAGACAGGAGGGGCCTTTGTGAGGAGAACACAATCTCAGTACATTAGGTAGCAAATGCACTTAAGCGAGAAAGAAAGGATGCCATAGGTGAAGCCCCTCAGCTAGAGAGATGCCGCAGCTGATGGGGTGAAAGATAGAAGTAATAGCTGAGAAATGTATGTTAACATTTACAATGTACCCCGGGTTATTACGAGCCTGCTGTAGTTATTTCTGCAAAGCCTGCAGCTGCTCTGCTGACAATGAAGGGCAGACTGACTTTTGGGACACACAGAAGGTTTATTTGAGGTTTTTTTTTTTTTTTTTTTTTTTACACTCGGATGAGCTTTATTTCCTTTTTTTTTTCCCACACCGTGTGCCACGCTACCTCAGTAAACACAGTGGTGGCATGGCGGCGTCCACTGTCCATTGTCAGTCAGATGTTGTCCTCTTGAAGTGCACGTGAGGCCCTGATGGCCCTGCACATTGTCTGCTTTTATGCACCTATGTTACACCCAGTACAGTACAGTTTTTTCCCCATTTACATGTAAAATATGACTATATTTGTCATTTTCTGAGGGAGCGCAAAGGCCTCGTAAGCCGCGCCCATGTGCATGTGCTGCAGGTCACCAGTGAAATCGCATTTCCTTTTAATAAAATGTATCCGTGTACCCAGAAAATGAAACAAGGTGGTGTCACAGTCACCTTTTCTACCCGCACAGATGTGAACAATGATATAAAAAGCGTGCCTCTCGCAGCAGGAGGGCAGAAACTGCGCAGCATGTCCATGTGATTCATGCTAAGAGTGATATCCCAAAGGAAAACGCAGAACTTTGAAGCCCGCTGTGAATTTGCGCCACAGTCAATGCGGGTCTTCGTCGGGACATCAGGTGATTTACCCAGCCCTCAAAATAAAAACGTGTCCTTGAAACGGTTGGCTGTGGTCAAAAGTGGCTGACTGAGGACTGATCAGTGTAAGCGGTACCTGGCTCCACTTTAATCAGAGTCATTGTGGAGGGAGGGAGGGCAAGGGAGCGCGACGTAGGACCAAGCAGGAAGATACTGTAAGGGAGAAGGGAGCTGGAGAGATGTGCCCGATGCCTCGGGGAGAGAGGCGGGTAGAGAGATGGTCAGGGAGAGATTGAGAAAGCAGAGGAGACACGGAGCCAGAGGAAACCAATTAGGACAGTGATGGGCACTTAAATCAGGCTGTTATTCAATACTGCACAGTCTGTGTGGGAGTATTACAATTCCCTGAAGCTTGATGGAGTATTTCTTGTCTCTAGTTGACAACGGCTTAAAAGGGGGATAATACTGATTTTTAGCTTTGTGCGTTGCTCTTACGCTCCAACAAAACTGTCTGCATTAGTGAACATTTTCTGCAGCCTCTTAGAGCCAGAAACAAGAACAAAGCCTCGTCCTGCCTCCTAAGCTGTTATGTGACACCTTCTGTATATATATGCTCCGTACAACACGTTGTTTTGTTTTTTTTTTAGAAGATTAGCTCGACAATAAAACATTTTTTGAATTGTGAACTGCGTCTATTTAGCACTGTTTAGTCATAAGAAAAACAACAATGGCGGTCGTGTTGACAGCGTTTATCCCAACGAGCATTTTCAGCAAGATCTCGAGCGTTTCAGGCTGCGGTCTTTCATTTTGTTTTGGCGAGAGAAGCCAAGAGCATCCGATGTAGTGTCACCTTTTATAGAGCTACTGCATTACATGTGAAAACAACTGACAAAAACAAAAAAAACACCAATTAATGGTGAGCCCGAAACCCAAAGCAATGAGCTGAAAGGGGCTGAACACATAGAATTTATATTTTGAGAATGAGTGTCACTATTGCTAGGAATACCTTTCACACAAATATGATCACTTAATCTCTCAATAATATGAATTTACTCATTCGTTTTGCTTCAGAATAATGCAATAATTAGCCGGTTCGCTCTGTGTTTAAGGATTTTCATCCATACAGCCAAAGCTTTATCAAAGAGGCTCAAACTGGATGCAGGCTTACTTTTCAACATGTACGCTGGGACCTTAAAGCGGTATTAATTGATTTTTTATTTATTTATTTTTTTCAGTCTCTTGGGGGCAGTGGAACAAGCTGTAAACACAACACCAAACAGTTCCCTAATAACAAATCCAGCAGACATGGGAGCAACATTAATATGGCTCCATGTTTCTGCCCCCCCCCCCCCCCGATAAATCTAAACCTACTTACCTCCGGTTTTGGTCTCTTTCAGCACTTTCTCTACTGAACACAGCATCTTTTGGCTGCCGGAAACAAGGTCCGTGAGAGCGTGCGCCTGGATTTACGAGCCGTTAAACTGAAACAACGAGCTAAAAGACACTGAAACAGAATTAATACAGAACTAATGCAAATTCTAAGCCACAGTGACACAAATACGGCAGTAACCAATCAAAGGGATGGCTGCAGGAGCCCTTATAGATATTTCTGTGGGTAAGAGTACAGTACATTTCACAGCTCGATATCTATTGCACCTTATTATAGTAAAACTCACTCTTCAGATGGTTTCAGACATAATGAATTCACTCAGATCTGATGATGAGATGGGATAGCGTTTGCTTTATTGCTCCCTGCGGGCAAATTTCCTCGTGGTACAAAATAAAAGCACCCACACAGCAAAATACCGCAACAAATATAATCTGCTAAAGAGCTAACATGTTAACTGCCTGCACTTGTTATTTATTTTATTATACAAAGGATGTCAGTGGATGAGTGAAATGTGATGTGAAACAGTCAGACTTTTCTATTCAGAGGAAGCAAAGTGTTGGTTCTGTCTGTCCGATCCAAACAGAATTTGGGAACAAAAGGTGGATGCCTCCTTTTAATAGCCATTCTTAGGACACTAATTGAACCATATTTACTGTAACTGAGACAAGGACAAACAATGAAACGCTATAACCGAACTGCCAGCTCTGCAGTTCTCTCCCAGCTAACGGAATAAGCTCTGTGATATGTTGCGCTTGTAATTACCTCGAACACTGATTTTTCCCATTGATTACCGCGCTGCACCCTCTCGTGATAATACGTCTAATCCAAATTCAAACTGATATCAGCTTTAATATTAACTGCCATTAAAGCCGATGCACCTAATTAAACGCGCGCGGCAGTCGGGCTTTGTTTGTTCTACTGGCACTTAAATCCCTTCGCACAAACACACGCTCACCCACACACCCTCCGTACCTCTCGAGAGATCCGGCAGAATTACTGAGTGTAAATAACAAGGTATAAAGAGGGAAGGCTTTATGCCCAATCACCTAAGATCTGGGAGGCAGGGCGCTATGAAATGGACAGATCTCTGGGATGGAACGCAGCCAACGTCAGTTTTTATGCTTAAGTGACTTGTGTTTGTGGACCTGCCTCGCACACGACCCCGTCAAATTGATCCGTTAGGGGAGCCAAAACAGGAAGAAGCAAAGGCCCATTGCCCTATTTCAAAAAGACATCTTCATTTGTATTGATTTGACCAGAGAGTCTGCCAACAGCTCTCCCTATCCCCCGTCATGCATTCTTAGTCTTGTCCTCAACAGACCTATATTTGGGCGCTGGGCGCTTCATTGCATTGCTTAAGCGTGCGCTTCTCAGTGATCAGCAGTCGGGGAAACTGCAGAGACGGATGCAGGACTTTCATCCGTCTCGCCACTCAGATGCACAGTAGTTGCTTTGTTAGCAGATGGGTCCACACACACACACACACACACACACATCATCAGCTTCAGTTTCCATAATCCAAGTCAAAAATAGCCCGTCAGTAGCGGAACAAGTAGCACAAGCTCAAAAGCTACTAAGACATTAAGCATGCAGTGAAGGAGGTTACCGAAATGCAAATAACATTGAGCGGCGTTCCCTTCACTCACGCTGCAGCCATTTTTAACTGTCCTGACCTGGCGTGCGGGGAAGAGCTGGCCCAAATTATTAGTCGCTGAAGAGTAGAGCTCCAGGCCAAATTGGCTGTGATGGCTCAAATCAAAGGCTACAACCGTGATGCTAACACAGCTGGTGCCTTCAGGTGCACAAAACCAAACCGTTTCACATTATATGATTTAGCAACATTGACACTGACTATCCCCCAGTTATTATTATTATTTTTGTTGTTGCTCAGGGTTTTTACAGCTGCATTGTTTCTCAAATACAGTGCAGTAAAAGAACACATTATCTTATTTCTAGTAGGACTGTCAAAAGTATTTATTTTTCAGAAACGTGCACTCAGCATGATTCGATCTCTGTTAATTATGCATTCAACAGTTCAAAAAGTACAAAAGCTTTGGAAAGGAAACAGATCTACGATCATGTTTTCAACTCAGGGCGAGAAAAGTGATGATAGTTTCTGCAGTTGGGGATTGAACTCGTATAAATATGTGGTGAACCGGCAACGAAATGGAAGATAAACACAATATGAACCACAAGAACAAAGTTGTTGCTAATGCAAACAGCCAGGAAATAAACTGCCATTTGACTTGGACTCTGGTGTATTGTGATGCCAGTTTCCACGTACATTATACCTATCTGTTGGGATAAAAATACCTTTACAGGAGGTTTTTATAAAAGGCGAAACACATCTAAATGCAATGTGATAATACCGATCTAACCTATAGAAAGCACATTTGTCTTCCACGAGGTATAAAACAGCTCGTCGCTGCAAAAAGCTGATTGCGCCATGCGTGGAGCAGTAATGTGATTTCAGATATTCCTCTGAGCCTTGCGTTAGCATGTTTAGCCTTTGTTGAAACCGAATATCACACTCTGTGAACTATGTTTACGAGGTAATCAATCTCAGGTTGCGGTGGCGTTATGATCGCGCCGTAATAGGGTTTATGATTCCAGCCACTGATGACTCCAATAGCGTTGCACAGACAGATCAGACATGGTAATCCCGCAGGGTGGAGCCGTCATTATTTCCATTTTAATAGCCATTATTGTCATTGTCAAGGTTACAGCTGCAGCTATGCTTGCTGACATTTTGTGTTTGCAAGGTGTAGATGATGCATATTCTCCCTTCGCTGCACATGGTTATTGGATTCCCCGACCATATTTATGTTTTTAATCCCCTGCGACAAAAGTCACCAGAGGGAACGCGCGCGTATAACCAGCCATATCTGCTGCCTACAACCGAGTCCAGTGGGAACGTGCATCATTTTACCCTCAGATATATGGAGCATTAACGCTGCAGGCCTTGAGATAAATAGCTATATCAGTTTGTTTTGACTTTCTGAAAAGCAGATATACTCTCAGTTAATTCTAAATGGCCCTGAGTGTGGCTGCTTCACATCACAGGGACTATAACTGCCACTGTCTTTAACTGTGATCTGCGCGGCACTTGAACTGACAAAACTTTAGACAGAAAGATTTGAGTAATCACTCATCTGGAAATTGAAAACCTATAATTTTTCCCTCCTCGGGGCTTCGGTGGCTCTGTACCTGCAAAGCTTTGTCCCCCATGATCTGGTGATAATGGCAGGCTGAAAGGAGAACTGGAAAAGCTCAAAGAACAGTTTTGACCTCAAAGTTTGAAACCAGACACTTGAGCTAATGAGGTATTCTTAATATTGCTACACATCCAGCTCCTTTTCTCTTAAGAAATCAGTCTGCTTTTAAGTTTTACCACTTCCTGTGCAAGGAATTGATTTCCTGCCGGTGTCCGTGGAATTAAATTTGGAAAAATATGGTCAATCTGCTTTGTCTGAATCAATAGTGATAAAAACACTAATCTCCGTTGCAGTGTTTCTTTATGATTTGTGCTGATACGCCGGTTCTGTTTTTTTTTAATTGAGTACAGAGAGGAGCCGCGGTCTTGTAGTGTTGCAGGTGTGTAGCCATTTAAAAACTGATCAACAAATGCAAATTCACAAGCACTTGCTCAACTACGGCGCGTTTGAACCCTAACAATAGTTAATAGAACGAATAAGCAACGTTAGGCCCTGCAAATTTATACCATGTTAGGTTTGCTTTATGTCATGTGAACATATAAAAGTCTGCATAATGGCGCTTGGCTGCACGTAGTCGGAAGGTCAGAGTTATTGATAGGCTGGTAGATTAATCATTATGCAGTCTGTCCCTGTAACAGTCTGTTAGGATGGAGTATATGGAGATATTTTATGGATAATCATCAATCATCAATTTCATGAATCATCATGAAGTTCACTGAAGCGTCACAGTTACGAGCAACAACACGTCTGAGTGACACGACACTGATACCTCCACATCATCGCTCACGTTGCGCTCTGAGAACGGTTCCCGGTGGGAAGCACCGGTGTCTCTGCTGTGCTCGGGTGTATAATTTGTGCAACATAGTCTAAAGCATGTTGCCGCGCGGAGTTTGAGCTTTTTAAGAGCACATCCGTGGCCCTCAGCCAATGGGCAGCTGGCAGCCAAAGGAGCCGCGCGGCTTATGAGGTCGACGTGGGTGCGAAACAGATGGCAAACCGAGCGCCGTGGCTCATACCTGCAACATTTTAAAGGTGTGTGATAAAGATTGTCATTAGAAAGAGCATATGTCATTTCCTACTGGGAATGCAAATGCTGAGGAAATGAAGAATATTTTTAAAAAGGATATAAAATGCAGAACAAGCGCAAACCTCCTGAGTCGTATAAATGTACAACATCTCGCCTCATTTAAAACCCAAACAGATGTTTTTTCCCTCTTTTTTCTGTTTATCATCCGGGTCAGGATCCCTTTCATGGGCCTCTGGTGTCTAATTAAAGATGCACCGCGGCGCTTTTGCAATCTATACGACAATACGTAACCAAAGTCTGTGATTTCTCGGATTCACGTTTGTACGTGCGAGCTCACACGCTTCACTGGGCGCCCGTTTCAACTCCGCTGGCTTCCACGGCATAACCCCCCCCCCACACGGCTGCATCCTGCTAGCAAAATGAAAGTAAAGCTACTTTCTTTGATGTAGACGTTGAGGCCTGTGATCTTACTTAGACTAATTAATTAATGGCATTCGAAGCCTTTCAGGCGTCATCCTGGAAGGTTTACTCACAGGTTTTTGCTTGACATTGCCTGTCTGACTCTTCCCGTGTCCCTGCCTCTCCTTCAGACCCAGCAGCTACGCTACAATTCGTCCTGCGGGTGCCTCGCAGCTCTCTCGACAGCGTGGTGGCTGTTACGGCATGTTTGAATGTCCGTGTGTCGCGCTCGTCCTAGAAAACTGATCACACTTCAATCAGAATATATCCACAGCACTCCCGCGAGCCCCCACACCTGCTTTTCTAGCCCAGTGGTTGTGAAGAGAAGGACGGGGCGGCTGTTGCCGATTGGGTGGATGAGACCTAGATTCGATGTGGCTCTACTCCGTCAAACCTGGCAGGAGAGGGAGATGGACTCTTACCGAGGCAGGAGTTGCAACCGGCGGGGGTGACGAGGTGGAGCGGATAGCAGACTGACAGCTGTCATCAATCACTTGCCCCACCAGCCAGATGCAGGTTGACAGAAAGGGGCACGCCGGCTAGAATGGCGATTCGTACACAGTTTACCCGAGATGTCTTTTTGCCAGCCGGTCTCTGGTGGAATGCTGTCTGTCATTAATCCATCCGACCATCTATCAATCAATTCCCCTTCCAGGGTCAAGCCTGTATGTGACGCGCTCCATTTAACAGCGACGTTACGGAGATGTGGCACCGCTTCATTGATATTTTCAGAGCCAGCGGGCTGCTGCATTTGCCCGAGGAAGAAACACCGCAAACGTCCAGCGTTTGCACATGACATCAGGGTTTGCAACTAAAAATCAAACCATAATCACAACGTATGTCTCTTTTAAGCCGAAGATGGAGGACAAAAACTTCGAGCAACTTTTTAAAACTTTATCAATTCACAGGCTCGCACCTCGCGAATTCAGAGACAAAGGCAGCAGAAATGTGAAAAGAATGGATTACAAAAGGCAAGTGAAGAGCTGAGAGAGGAGGGAGGGAGATGACCAGAAGCTAAATAATGCCAGTCCGGGGCCGTTGGATAGACAGGAGAGAGATACTGCTTTGTCTCTGAGGAGTTTCCATTGGTTGAGGCTCACTGATGCTGAACACTCCAGACAGCTCGAGCTAACTCTCAGCAAATCTCGTTTTCGCAGCCTCCACTATATAGGTAATTCTTCCATTTCCCCAGACGACATGTATTCATGTTTACAGTCCGGCAAACAGAGCAATGAAATAAATGCATCCAGGGCACGAGGATATTACATGTGACGGCCCGCTCTGTGCAGTACAGTGCAACGTTGCACGGTAAACATTCATAACTGAGCATTTTAATATTATAGAACATAGAGAAAACACGATTTAATAATTAATCATATAGTTTAGACCTACTTAACTTCAACGCACAGCACATCAAAGCCATTTTCCCTCGTGTACTGTGTCTGCACACGCGTTTGTTTTAACCCACACAATAAACAAGTTGTTATCTTACTGTCCTACTAACCAGGTCGGTCACAGGATTAGTTTTAGAGGAGGGTGCGGGTTAATCTATGAATATATGGTCTTTTGCTTCAGTTTTAATATGCAGTTGATTACTTTGCCTTTCTTGCTTTGAAACAGTGTGAAGAATCCATGTGAAGTCGGTAAAACCACCAGGGCTGCCTATGCACAAGCCCTTTTTAAACAGGGCCAGGCTTGCTCCGTGCTTTTCTTTAGTGGGTTAGCGGAATAATGCATGGCATTAACAAGCGCTTTGTGATGCCGGGGTGAAACAACATCTCATTCGGGGTGCACCGGAGCCTGCAGTTTACCTGAGGAGAAGAAGGTCAACTTCCATTTTACAAGTTGGGGGTGTATATATTGGGTTTAAGTGTCACAAAACACTGAGGTGACAAGCTCTTTGGGATGTGATCAAGCGCAAATATGATTGGAGTGCAGTGGAGCAGTGACGGCGCTGCCTCTGGGATGGGCTTTGATTATGCCAGGAGCTGGCTGCTAAATCAATAGACCCTGACGCTATCGCTGTCTGCACAACAAACACCCGAGCTTTCATGTACCTGTCTCGTCTGCAGGCAGCAGACAATCTGTCCAAACTGACTCCCGGCTCCCTGCAATGAAATGTCTATTTATTTGTGCCGTCGCGTTTCCTCATTTTCCTCGAGTTTGGATTCAGTTTGGATTTGGTTCGCACGTTTTGGCGCGAGCAGCTGGGGACCAGGTCGTTTTCGGCTTAAATGCAGCGTCGACCGAGGCGGAGGGTGCACGGGATGAAGGAAACAGACTTTAAATGTGCCGTTGATTCTGCACAGGCGTTCAGCCATGACCAGATTCATTAGCTGCCCCGGTGTGTTTGAGCAAAATTTTAATAACGCTGTCTGTTCGCTGCTGAATGACGATTTTGGGGGCCCTTGGGCAAAGCGGCGCAGAGCACAGAATAACAGCATGGCACACATCTTTATTACGTTGTCCTGAGGGCAATTAGGAATGTATTCTGTCTTTTTCATTTGCTTCATATTGTGCCTTTGACAGAAAAAGACAAAAGGGATCCTCGTGTTGGCTTGGAAAAAAAGCCAAACAAACCCAGCAGGACCATCTGAAATACACCTTTATGTGATGTGTTGAATAGAAAATCCAGTGTTTACAACCTGGCCTTTATTTTTCATAAGTCATTGTCAGCTATGATGAGATTTTATTCACCCAGCTAATTGCAGAGATCCTGAGGTGCTGCAGTTGCTACGTAGCAGTCTTTGTTCTGTTGCCCAGCTGGACTCTGGTGCAGCTGCATCTCTACGTCCCCAGACGTCAGCTCAAGAAAATGAGTTTAGAGTTACTGCTCAGATCAGTTCTGTAACACTGACGATCTGCAGATAACGAGGTAACCCAGAGCTTATTTTTACATAATTGTAGATTAAATATGTATCCAATGCACTGAAATGACAACTGTAATCTACTGAATCTGACAACTCCTCCTGAATCCTGAATCCTGAAAATGATGTGAGCTGCTGAAGAGACGATGTCTCACTCGGCTGACGTCTCCATGTGACTGTATGATGTGACATAGTGAGGGTAGGGCCCGCGAAGCAGCCGCTTTGTTCCCACTATACACACACAGCGGTGGAGAAAGTTTCCATTTTATGGCCTGTTGCCACACATTATGAGACACAGACTCTTGAATTTTATTGGACATAGTTTTATACTTTTCAAATTTCAAATATAACCCGCAAAATCTGCTGTTCATGTATAACTGCAGTGTTGTTTGTTCACTAAAATCTAAAATCCAACTGTCATCACACTCTTCTAACGTGCAGTAAATAGGAAATGACTGCCAGGTATTGAAAGTGTGAGGTATTCTGGAAAAGGCTCAGGTGTTAAAGGGTTAATGTCAACTGGCAACAGCTGATTTGAACCTTTGTCACCATCGATAGCATCTGTTAGCGCCTGCTAAGAATGAGAAACTGCTTCTTGAGTGTTTTGTGCACTGCTCTTTGCAAGTGAAGACTGAGTTGGGGTAGTAAAGGCGGTCTGAGTTGGGGTAGTAAAGGCGGTCTGAGTTGGGGTAGTAAAGACAGTCTGAGTTGGGGTAGTGAAGACAGACTGAGTTGGGGTAGTAAAGGCGGTCTGAGTTGGGGTAGTAAAGGCAGTCTGAGTTGGGGTAGTAAAGGCTCATCTAATCCAGGTGCCAGTCACTGAAACACAGAGCCTGGATGTGGTTACTGATGGTGTGACACCTGATTTGTCTGCATTTGATTCTTGACTAGAAAGAAGCAAGGAAATATTTAGATTATGACCCACAGCAAAAGTCTTACTGATTTAAAATGTAGGTTTTTGCATTAACGGTGCCAGCACGGTACAGTTTGCATAGACACATACATGTAGGTACAAGTATAACTCTAATCCAAACCCCACAGAGTGACAATCTGGTATTTGCACAGAGAGATGTTTGTAATATCTGCGGCTTTGGCGTCCGTTCTGCTCGCTGCTGGACGTAAGCGTTTAAAGTGATGAAATGACACTTAGCTTGAAATCATATGTAGATATTCATATTGTGCACTGACTCAGTGAAGATGCTCATTTCCTATCATGTTCTATTAAACCTATATGTGTGCATCAGTCCGCACTGATTATAATATAAATTGGGAAGAATTACGCTGGACGTGGCCGGGCCCATGCAAACAGCCTTCATTTAGGAGGAGATGGGTTTTTCAGATGTGTACATATAGAAAAAGCTGTTTAAATAAGACGTACTGACATCATAGTTTTGCTCCGCGAGAGACATTTCGCAGAGAGACAGATTTCAGAACAGTGCGAAAGCAGAAGTGACTGTTATCTACCAGTGGGTGAAATAAAAAGAAGCGGAAAGCAATTAAATCAGGACAAGGAGAAGAAGGATTTCAGTGTCTGTCAGACTAGTGCTGCTCCCACCGCCTCTGTTCTCTCCCTCCGCTGACGACTGAGGTTCAGCGATGCAATTTTCAATCTTCAATCGCTTCTGTTTCACCTGCGCGTCCTCCACGCCGAGCGCACTGTGCACATTTGTGTCCCGCGTTTGCGTGTGAGAGAGTTCGACGTGCCCGCCGCTTCCCGGGATCCTCTCACTGCGCAGCACGAAGATAAACTACAGCTGCAGCACTTTAACTCGATACTCCTGCGTTACCCCAGTTGCCTTTTAAACCTGTGTGGAGCTCTCTCGAAGACGCTAGGTTGGCTTGTTTACAAAGTTGAATCCTTTAAGGGCACCACTAACTAGAAAAGTTGCATACAACCGCGTTTTCAGCAACTGTGCGTCGCCGGGACGTTGCTATGACAATTTCCATAAATAATAAATAGTCACTAGCTGTGCCGTCCTCATGCCCATTTTGTTTTGATGATGAACGTTTGACCGGCCACTCAGCCGTTGATTTTGGTCCACATCTGCTACGTGGAGGGATTTGTGGGCAGATACATCATCGCGCCCAGTTGTGGAGCTCGTGGCCATAAAACAACAGGCGCGCCGTCCGAGAACTGCGAATAACAAGTTGTCATTTCTGCCGTTTCTTTACAGGCAGTATCTCCTCTCCTTCATGGCGCTGTTTTATAGAATGAGTGGCTCCACCGTGTTTAACGCATCATTTCCCACCTCATTGTGAGTGGGGAGGGGAGAGCAGGATGATAAGTGAGTGGCGGCGGCGGCGGCGGCGGCGGCGGTGGTGGTGGGGCCCAATGTCCTTGCATTTTATTGCCCAGCTCTTGTCCTTCCAGCATGGCTAGTCAGAGCAGTGCCCTGGGTATTACAAATAAGCAAATGCCCTTTTCATGCAAACGTTCAACTGGCACGAGTCTTTCATTTCCTGTATGACCAAAAGACAGACACGGGGGTCCGCTCTGTTTACAGCGTCTTTTTAATATTTCATGAGGAAATGGCTCTGGGGATAAGCAGTCAGTGATTCATGAGAAACAAGAATTTGTGAAATTAAGAGCGCAGGATTAGATGTCGTTACTAGAGAGCATTAAAGGAATTAAACCCAGCTTCACGCTCTCTTAGAGAAAGAAAATCATGAGGCCGCTTGGCCAGGTCCGCGTCAAGATCACAGCAAATCATCTTCACTTAGTGTGATCAAAAACAGTGGTGCTTGAAGACTCGGCCGTGCCCTCTCCACCGCCTATATTTAGTATTTAGACGTATCTGCGCTGAACTTCTGAACCCTCCTTGAACTAAAGTTTCTTGCCTTTAATGAGCCGTGACTAACTGGTTTTACATTTCGCTTTAATTACAGATTGCTAATACGCAACTGCCTCAAATTGTTCATAGCTGGGTAATTTTAATTTTGCCTTCCTAAATTGATTTATTTAAGCTTAATGAAAGTGTTATCTTTAAATGCACCATCATCGCTAAGGCATCTCATTATGGCCACACATTGGTGCCGACCAACAGCGTTTTCTGGGAGGGAAATACAGTAAGTCGAGACGAAACTGTTTTATTTTTATTTCTCTCTTTTCGTTCAGATATACCAATTATATTCTCTGCAAGCTTACAGTCACGACGTGCTGGATAATTGAAAAAAATATATATACAGTCATCACTGTCGCACTGTTTCGCCGGATATAAGCTCTCTTCGCGTACATTCGATCAGCAAATCAATTCCTAACTGCGCCATTAATTACAAGACTTAACAACCACAAGATTGGCTGTGGTTTAAAGAAGGCGGAGCGTCATTTGTCAGCTTAATTACACACAGTTCTGTTTAATGAAGTCTCGTCATCCACCGACTGCAGTTTGTCACCCGCAGTAAAAAATAAGAGGTTTTCCTTTTTGCGTCTTGTTTATTTGTCCATCGTAAATCACAAATTTGCCTCGCGGGGCTTTATATACGGTCTGTTCAGGGAACGGCACCCTGGACCCTTCCTCCGTCCGTGGACCCTTTAATGTGGAAGATAACTTGACCATTCACTCATGTGCAATGTTATCAAGTTGCAACTGTCATTTGGTTTGGTTTCATTTTGCCATGAAGCTGATTCAACACGATAGTAAGAAGACATTTATGAACGATTACATAATAGATATCACGGACACTGAAGTGTTTAGTCGCCACGGCGCTAAAACAACAATGTATGTTGCACGGTGTGAACCTTGGCAAACCGAAGGCCGGGCGCCTGCGTCTTAATCTGAGCTAATCAATGTCACTTCATCACGGCGGGGACAGCTAAGTCATCCTGTGCACCCCCGACTTTCCATTTCCCCTTCCTCCTCCTCCTCCTCCCCTCTCTCTCTCTCTCTCTCCGGTATGACGGACAACTGTGACCTAGTACACGAGGCAGTTTAATGGGCCTCGGTAAGATGAGACCGAACAACGCAGGACGTATGCTCTGCCAGTTTGCTTGCGTAAGGCAACGGCTGCTTAGCTTAAAAAAGACTGAAGGGCCTTTTTATACACAATCCATATATTTATTCTGGTTTTCAGGACATGTACGCTGATATTTATACAGTTATATAGTTTATAAATGGCCTATGTGAGGAATGTGGACTTTATCAAGGCCAAAGTAATGGCTAGTCCTTCCTTTGGTTTTCATTTTCAGCAATGTTGCAAACAAATGCTTTGTACCGGAGGTACAAAACATCTGTTTGCAGTTTTAAAGGCTCGGTTTCCTTGACAGCTGAGTATTTCACGTACACAGAGAGTGCCTTTTACAAGTCACTAGGTGAAAATCAGCAGAAAAATAGTTCACCGGTTTGTTTTCCTGTTGGCATCTTTCAATAAACGAAAAACAAAAAGCCTCAGAGAAATCATATTGTTGCACAACCCTTCCAACGTACGCCATCTGCCTACCAAAAAGTCCCGAGTTTGGGGCCAGTTAGGCTGTGAATGTCGAGGCGAAAACAGGCGCTGTCAAGTAAGTCTTTGGGAAAATAACCCCATCACAAATCCAACGGCTTGTGTCAAGCACTCAGCTGACACCTCTGATACAGTGCGGCTCAGCCTTGCCGGCGTCATGGTGGAATTGCTTTTAGCGGAGCTGAGATTTTGAAGGCTACTTTGTATTGAGATGTTTTCCTCCCTCCTCCCCCCTCTTTGTTCCCGCCCTCTCTGACAGCAGACGCATTGATAAGGACAGACAGATGGAGAGGAGACAGAGGGACAGTGCGAAGACGGGATCCGGGAGGGGGCGGCCTGTAACGAGGAGGTAATAACTCCACACCTCGTCAGCGGGAGGAGACATCAAAAGACCCTCAGCTTAAATGAATTCTGACAGACTCTGGGTGCAGCCCATCAATATCCTTAGCCGCCATTAAATCAACATCCAAAAACCGAGCTGGATACCTGCTCATAAAGCCGCGGTCCCGCGACAGAAGGCTCTGGACCCTGACGAGAAAGCAGGTGACGGATGCACAAATCCTGACACGGGTAGCTAAGTGACGCGCAGAATCGCTAATGAAAGAGGAGCCTTTTTAAATCCCACGCCGCCGCCTGCCAGAGCAACATTCAAACAGACAGGCAAAATGAATTCGGTTGCCAGAGATGTACTGATTAGAAGATTACACAGTAAACATCTAAAAGCTCAGAGCTACTTGGCTGCGCTGAAGGACATCGCTGTCCTTATCGTTCGGTCCCTGCAACACGGATTCCACTGTTCAGATGACACAAAAGACGTTTGGACACAACAGCAAAGGCACATATCACAGCATTTCATCAATCACTGTTGTAGGGAGTTTATCTCTTAAAAAGATGCCATCACTGAGATTACTCTCTTAATTGATGAAGTTTCACAGAGTCATAAAAGGGTAGTCGTAAACAAATGAAAAGTTGTGAGTTACGGCATCGCTGTGGCACGTTGCTGCACCGCCACCCTCCAGAAACTTTACAAGAACTCAGAGTTCTGCCCTTGTGAAGATACTGGGAGGAGGAGGAGCAGCAGGAGGAGGAGCACAGGGGAGAATCAGTCATACAGACAACCTATGCAGGACCAGGTCTGTAATGTAGATCTACGATGCCGGACAGGGTCAGTGGAGGCAGTGGAGTGTGTTTTAGTGCACCATAACCTCAGACGAATGGGCGAGGTGGGTTAGTGCAATGAAAGAAAAAGAAAAAGGGGGAAAAACCCAAAAAACCTCCCTGGTCTGTGTGACGTTTTGTCAGAAACAACTATTTGAGTGAAACCCGAGGGTGTTGTTTTGCTCTCGAGTGGTTGTCTTTAATTTGCAAAAGCTTTTATTAACCTGCACCGTTCTGCCCTTTTAATCTATATTTAGCTAAAACAGAACGCGATCGATAGTCATATTCTGAGGATTACTTTGCAGATCAGAATATAGAGGTGGGTCCTAATAGCTGGCACGCTGTCAGTCAATATCAATTTTGTTTTTTTTTTTTTGTTCCCAGTGCATTGAGTGTAATTTGGGTTGCAGCTCATCACCGCGCAGACTTCCTGCAGCGAAATGGAGATTTTAAACTCTCCACTACATCCGGCTCTCCAATAAAGGCCTCACGCCTGCAAGCGTGTCATTTAGATTGACAACAGAGGCAGAAGCAATTGAAGTGAACTTAAGTCTACCCCCTGCCCTATAAATAATATTTAATCCCTCTTTGGAAGGGAGAATTGGTAATGAGTCCCAGAGCTTTTTTGATGCATCACATTGCCTTCAGCTACAGCTGACACCAATAGGATATAAACCAGACGGCTTTCTGTGGCCTACAATGGTGAGATACGACAGCATTTTCAAGATCGGATCAATCAAAGAGTTGAGGTCTGGTTAAATCAGGATATTGAGACGCACGGAGTCTTTTGTCTGTAATGTGAAAGGATGCGGAGAGGAAAGCGAGAGTGTGGGAAACACTATGAAGCATCGTCGTCCTTTGGGGTATTATTAAAAACCTAAGGGGTATTAGTTCAGACATTTGAACTTTCAGCTAGAAGAAATGGTGGCTAAATATGAAAAAAGGCTTACTGTGCAGGAATCCAATAAAGAGCAGGCTGAATGTGTAAGCTTATATTGTTGCATGCTAATGCCATTGAAGGCTCTACCCTTGTTTCCTCTGAGCGCCCGCTGTATTTGTTTACACGCAATTTATGTCTCTTTATGCCTCCTTTTCTCTCATTTCAATGCGTGTACAAATGCCCAGCATGCCGAACCCAATGACAACAACGCCCGAACAAAACACGTCAGCTGTCCGCATCGCCCCCCGATTTGAACCAGGGAGCCCAGATACTAATATTTATGTTTAACCATTCAAAGTCTTTTGCATTTTACTGCGTAATGGTTCATCTAGCCTCCAGGAACATACCCGCCAGACCAGTAACATGCTTATCTGTTATCCAGCTATTAAAACACATTGCCAGACTTAATGTACTATCCTGCTGCGTCGCACTGATACAAAGTGAGTGTAATATTACCTAAATGCTAAGTAAATAGATTCCATGGGGAGTAATAGCCGTCAGCAGTCTGATCCAATAAAGAAGTAAGCAGGGAGAGCATGAAGGGAAGATGAATGAATCTTATTAAAGAGTACTGATGCCTGGTCAGCAGGAAAATGAAGAAATAGCCAGACTGGACCGCACCTGCAGACTCACCGAGCGGAGCATTTGTGCTGCCTCGCTCCACTTTGCATTTCACCCGGCTATCAGCAAAGGTTGAACTGATTACAACTCCGGATTCAATTCTTAATTCAACTTCAAATGCGCATTGGTTTATCGTCGACAGAAAAATGCTTACCTTTTCCCCCCCGGGAGCTTTTTTTTCTGCATTTGTCACCATTTTTACATCAGAGGCCGCCTCAATAAAACATACTACCATCAGTGGAACTGTTATTAAGGGAAAACACAACCTGAAAGACTTTAGAAAAACTTTAGAAATGGCATTTTGTAATGTGCCTTCACCTCTGGGGCCTTTTCATGTAGAAGCTCTTTTTTATTTTTAAAAGAACACATCTTGGGAAATACACTTATTTGCGTCCATGCTAAGAATTAGATGAGCACTGTTGTATTTGTGCATGTAGTCTGATTAGCATCTGATTAGCTGGAGTTCTAGGCGAAACAGCTGGCCTGGCTCTATCCAGAAGCAACAGGTAAATAATTAGCATGTCAAATCTGGTCAATTTGCCTGGCTAGCCCTGTTTGTGCTAAGCTAAGCTAACTGTCTCCCCGGCGAACATTTATTTGCAGCAGTTCCACGACACAGAAAAAAGCGCCTCTTTATAAACACAATGTTGTGCACTCATGTTCACAGCATAAGCGGCAATCCATCATGGAAGACACGTGTTTCTGGATCCTCGGTAGACCAGAATGCAATGCAGCCACGAGACGTGTTATGTTCGGTGTGAGGCATGCAGCTTTTCACCTCTTGCTTTTTTAATGCTATCGCTATCGGTCTTGCTCTCTCTCCTCCTTACATGCATAAGCCGCAGCTGAATGCAATACTTCCCCGCCTGTTCTCTGGGGATTCTCGAATCATTCTGGGCAACGTGGGGAAATTGCTTAGTGAAGTAGAAGTGGACGAGGTTGAGGGGAAATGCACGCAACCAAAAAAAAAAAAAAAAAAAAGTAAATGACACCATTTCCTCAGGAAGTAACACCTAGAATGCACTGAACATCTGCGATGTGTAATAACGCAATAGCACCTGAGGGTGGATGTTTCCTGTAAGTGTCCTTGCCCAGAGGAAATTCAGTGTTTGCTGAGGGGTATGGGAGTCGATTCGTTACTAATTTCAGCCGGCTAATATACCTCTGTGTAAAGGATTGATTCCTATGTTAAAGATCAAGTCTCTACCCTGATGTTTCCTGTGTTTTCACATTAGGTTAGTATACTGGAAAGGTCACATACCGGAATGACACCATACTCACTTTGCTCGCAGAAGCTGCTTCTAAATCTGAGGCTTACTGGGGCCAACAATGCATTCAAATGAGCCTCGTCGTTGTCATGCTGATATTCAAAATGCATCTTTACCCCGGGTGGTTTTGACCTCTGGAAGGCAGCCTTTATAAACCAGTTGTAGTCATTTTTGTAGAGAGCAGCAGTGCTTAATTTATGTCAGTCACTGCCAGTGAATTCACGGTACAAAAGAAACCCAACATCATTGCGCTGATATGTGCAAATTCCCTTGAGAGAAAGCGTCAATTTAGCCAGAAATGCCTCTCTCATCTAAACACCATGTAGTGGGTGGCAGGAAGTGGTAGTGGTTCTTTGAGTTGTGTTGGCGGGCTCTTTTTAATGCCTGCCAGCAGACATGCAGGGTGTCCAGGTGCGCAGTGTGCAGACGCCCCTCTGAGAAACCAAACCTTCATTATTTATTAGGCTACAAAATGAAGCCGCGAGAGGGGGGTCAGTCAGCCGTGAAGCTGGCAGGAGGGGATGTTGCCTCCTTGTTTGCCAGGGACGCAGGTTGGAGCACTGGGCATGTGCTCGCTAGTAGCTGCACGAGCGGAAGATGAGAGAGACGTGGGATTCAATTCCACCTACTGCGTGTGACAGGCCAAATATAGACTATCAGATGGAGTTGTTAATTTCAAGATGGCACGCCATCCTTCATCCCCCTCCTACCCCACACCTCCCCAGAATCGACCATTTCAGGTCCCACATAATCTTTAATCGTGCCCACTCATTTTCTCGCCCTACATTCCTTCTCCTCTTTCTGCCTCTACGCTATTGTAATGGCTTAGAGCCGGATCCAGCCTTGATTTTTCTTCCTCTATTCAAGGCATTTTCTTCACTTTCATGAGCAATTTTCCATTATCCCTGGCCTAGCCTCATAGGCTCAATAAATGCCATTTGACTTCCTCTCCTCTGGATAGTGAAAAATGGGGGGGGAAAGAAAGCTGTTTTCAATAATCCTGCCAATACGATGATTCAGTTGATTTTCATCCTGTTACACTTGCGGCGAAATTGCATTGTTCACAAACTTTAAATCTTTCCATCTAATAAGGCACACCAGTAGATGCTCGTGCAGCTCCAGCTCCGGGAAAGACTTTTAACAGGTGAACCACGAGGCTTCAGATACAGTCACTAGAGCGTACGTCGTTATTTACAGCGATGTGTTTGTTAACTTTGTAAGTTCATGGCCAGAGAGCGGTTTGAAACTGCGTTACGATCTCCCTGAGCTCGAGGTGCCTCCATGCGATCAATCCCTTTTCAAACTTGTTGACCCATTTTTTAAAATTTTTTTTTGTTTTCCCGTCAAACGACAGCTTGTTTTTCAGCGCTGACGGAAACTGTAAAATATTAAAAAACGCTTTATTCACCAATCACAGTTTGCTCAGTTTATGCATCACGCCGTATTTGAGTCTTTTGAACCACGACAAGTGACGTAGCTGCCGCAGTCCTTAGGCTTGTCACATGAGCAAACCATCACTCACACACACACACACACAGTGGCCTTGGACTGAGGGGGAACCAGGAGGACTGGCCCACAGAGCTGCAACACTGAACGATAAAACAAACAACACACGCGGTCTGAGGTGGCGAGGGCAGTTGGATGTACTGCCAAACTCTGGGAAACGACATGGGAGACGGCTCACGGTAGCAAAATGAACATTTAGTTCGCGGGCAGCGGCTGTGACAAACAAGTGTTGCATTCATGTTTCTGTTCAGTGTGGAATAAATAGCCACGGATGCAGGAAGAAGACTTTTGTACCGCACCACCCCTTTAACATGACACATGCACGGGACGTATACAAATCAAATGGCAAACCAATCAAAACACTCGCGCTGCACTTTAAGCTCTTTTACTGTGTGCAACATTTCTATGTTATGACTCAACCTTGGGGAGGGTCAGTATCGTCTTATCAACTTTAGCCAAGTAGTTTAAGGAGGGCGGGGGTGGTGGGTGGGGGGGGATGACACACACTTGTTTTCTCTTGTCTCTGCTGGAGTTGTTCACATGATTTATGCTACCTCTTCGTCAGCCTGTTTCGCACAACCTTGGCGCCGTAAAAGGATGAGTTTGTGTTAAATTTCCGTGGGAATTTCCCTTCTTGCGCTAACCTACACTTTAAGATTAATTTGAAGGCGGTATATTCATATTTCATATATTCATTCATAATATTCTTATTTTACACACAAGGGTTTTATAAAACAAAACCGCTGAGGCTCAGTGACAGAGGTAAGTACGAGGGCAAATGTTTACACTTTCCAACATTTTGGCCTCCACAGGTCACATCTGATGTCAAAGTCACCTCTTCATCCTTCGTGGCGCGACTGTGTGTTTCTCTTTGTCTGTGCAGACAGCTGAGGACGTCGTGCTTATATCGGAAGATCTCGTAAGGGCAAATAGGGAGAGGAGAGAGGTGTCACGCGAGAGATTCAGCAGGAGAAGAAAGGAAACATGTTCCTCGGAGAGGTCCTTGGTGATGGTTTGGCCTTCGGTCGTAGAGCCATTGTGGTGGCACTCCTGCTGCATCTCTGCAGAGGCCGGGAGCGACTTGCAAAGCTGTAGTGAAAATGGACGGTCCTGACCGCTTCTGACCTTTCTCCCTCGGGTCCTCTCGGGCTCCTTTAGTCCTCACTCCCTCGCCTTCTCATTCTCCTTGTCCTGATGTTCACTCCCATTCTCCCACACCCTCCTCGCTGATGCACTCCCCTCCCGTCGCCGTACGTCTCTCCTCCCTCACAGCTTCTGACTTCATTTCTCACTCCCTCACACGCTCTCGTCCTCTTTCCTTCTATTCCATCACTTTCGCTATCTCTCCCTCTCTCTCCCTTTTTCAGCCGTCAGTGTGGGAGTAAAAAGGATTAGTCGAACCAAGAGAGGGAGCAAAGCACTAAATGACGGTATTGAATTCTGGCAAAATAAATTTGGGCTTCTCACGCCAAGCGAGAAGTTAAGTCTCAGGCAGCGCCGTTTCTAGCACATCTAACATGATAACAGTGCATAATGAACTCATTTCAGAATGACAGTTATATTATCAAAAGCCTGACGCTATTTAGACTTTAAGCTACAAAAAAAAAAGAAGGGTAATGGAGAAAACTGAACAAATATCTTTTAAAGTACTCTGTGCAAAGTATTAAGGCCAGTTTCGTATCTAATAAACACATTTTTCATCTAATATTACAACAGTTACTTGTTGCTGGTCATTTAGTGCCTTCGGTTACTGTGCGAGGATACGTAGTGGGAATAAGTTAAATACTGTAACAGCGTGCGGATCCAATTAAATCAATAATGCAAAAACGGGTTTACATTATTTATTATTTCCGCTTCGTTTTATGTTTATTTAACCAGCTAGTTTAAGGATCTCCTTTTCGACCGTAAGTTGGCCCGTTCGCAGCACAAGCGTATGGCAAACACCGAGCTTTGCAAATGAGAATAAAGTGATATATAAGAATGTAAAGAAGTGAACAAAGGAGCTTTTCAGAAGTCAGCAGTCCAGATAGAGGATAAGGGTGAGAGGTGAAGCCTCTATAAATCTCGGATAAACAAAGGATGGAGAGCCCCTTATTGAGTTTCAAGTCCTCAAGATCCTTCAGTGCCGGTTTAGCTCGGTCGGTAATATCAGCCTGCCGGGGTGAATGACAGTCGACGGTCCGACCTCAGAGTCGGCACTCTCTCTGTTTAAGGTTACGTGCGCAGCTATGACAGGCGTGTAATGAAAATTCCCTTCCTCTTTACACTTAGCATCGGTGTCGCCGTGCTTTGGTGCCTTAGTGGTGGAGAGGATGCGGACAGTAACTGCGAAGCCACCAGTTCAGTTAGATGCACCAGGCATACCATCGGCCCTGTGTGTTACTGTCAGCGAGAACAGCATGTAATCCTGTTGGTGAAAAACTAAATGGGGGTTTAATGTTATCCTATCTCTAGTGTTGTTGTTATGGGTTTCAGTCCGGTTACTTCCTGTTTTATGTCAAAGGAGTCCCCTGCAAGTCCCTGGTTGTCCTAACTGGCTCCCATGATTGAGCTCACCTTGTTATATAGTCATTTTTCTCTTCGTTGTCCAGTTTCTTCCTTGTTGTACTGAGTGTTTTTCCTTCTTGCTCGTTGTTTTGGATGTTTTTTTTTTCTTGGTTTCAATTTACAATCCTTGTACTGCACCAGCTCTGTCTCCAGTGTCTGCATTTGGGTTTCCCCTCCTGCTCCCTCTTTGGCACAAACCATGACAACCTGGAGGAGATGCTGAAATATAGAAAATCCTCATTTTTTAAGTATTAGTGCGTTTTTGCTCGCCGAGAAACCACCGAAAATCCATTTCGATGTGCACTCGAAACCTGCAACAGCCGTCTTTTCAACCACTCGGGTGCAGTGGATGCAGAACATGAACACTCAGCACTGTCACGTTATCATGCCATGTTTTAAGTCGGTATGGTTTACCTGTTTCAAACAATTGCTGATCTACCTAGCAGACACGCAACAACATTTGGAGTTGCTGGCCACATGTGGATAGGGTCGGGAATGAGGACATTAGAGGGACAGCTCACGTGAGATGTTTTGGAGAGATAAAGGCCAGGTTGAGATGGTTTGGACATGTTCAGAGGAGGGACAGTGGATATATTGGTCGAAGGATGCTGAGGTTAGAGGCCTAGAGGAAGACCAAAGAGGAGGTGTATGGATGTAGTGAAGGAGGACATGAAGGTAGTTGGTGTGAGGGAAGAGGACACAGAAGATAGGGCGAGATGGAAGCAGATGATTCGCTGTGGCAACCTCTGAAGGGAACAGCCAAAAGGAAGAGAAGAGTTCATGGCCACATGAATGTAAATCCAACATTCAATCTTGTTTTTGATCTCCGACTTCCAAAAGGTAATATCTGGCTCTTTAGGTGCTAGCTGCCTAGTGCTCATGAGCTAGCTTTTTGCTATTTGCTTGCTTGGGAGATGGAGCAAACACCAAAGCTCTCGCACATTTCTGCGGACTGTAAAATCAAAATAATCAGCCCAACGACGCTAGACAGTTGTTATACATTGACTGTATATAAAGATGAGCAACGTGACAGCTCCAGAACGGTTGAGCCAAACTATCTCGATCACTGCCGGCGGCTGGCCGCGGTACGGGTCATAAACCCTGCCGTCTCCGTTTCAGCAGACGGGACACGAGCCAAACCAAAAGCTCACATCAAATGCATTTCTGTCATTTTAGGTAGCTCCAATCATCCTGAAGGGTTTTTCCCATAAGTTTGGTTTCACATAATAATTTGGTGCTAAGAAACACGGGTCGCGAGGTCGCGACTGACCGTGCGTGCTAATGATTGTGTTGCTAGTACAAGATGGCTGCAGCCTTATCAGGGATATATTGACAGTCAGTGGTCAGTAGAGCAGAGAAGAGATGCAGAATATGTTGATAATACGCTATGAGCAGCACATTCCATACACACATAAACCATTGTTACTGTAACAGTATATATCATAGCTGGATTAAGATTATCGTTTAGGATCTCCTTGCAAATGCCTATTCATTAAGAGTCCAAAAGCTGAGGCAGCAACGCGCAGAACACTTTGCGTGACGGTGATTTCCCACAGATTTTTGTCTTTTGTCACAAAGGACGTGCCTCAGCAAAAACGGGAAGGGAGCTGCCTCGTTGTGAATCAACAGTGCAAACCTGCTCAAAATGGCAGATGGCGGACCCGCTGAAGGAACAGCTGCACCCTCCTCGACAGAATGCAAAGAGAAGCTTTTAATGAAGGAGGCAAAAATGAGCGAGGGAGAGAGCGACAGGGTCCGTGGGACGTCCGGAGCCATTGGTGAGCTGCAGGCTTCCCACTGTACGCATCGGTCATAACGGTAGCTGCGTCATATTTCATATTTCGTTACCAAAACTTTTTTTTTTTTTTTCTTTTCACACCATTTACTTTAGGGGCTCATGTTGCTCCAACAGAGTTAGCTGATACCACTGGGATAGTCTGAGTCAGCCGGTCTGCGCTATGTCTTACTGTGGCTTAGTAAACTGATGAAATGTTTAGATTACTGGCTTGCTAGACAGAGGAGTAAGTTTCTGCCTCTTGCTCAGATTTCACTCCGTCACGGGTGGTCTCCGGGCCTCTCGGCGGTTTGGCACCACGGTGGACAAACTGGTTGAAGTTTAACGCTTTAAAACAGATTAATGCTGTTGTGAAATGTTTGAAAATATCTTTAAAGAACGTATTAATTAGGCCTGTGCCCAGTGAAATTCAAAACTCTGTCGAGCCGTTCCCTTGATGCTTCGACTCTCCCATCTGTGGTGCGCCCATGGCAACATCAGAAGGAGCACTCAACATGATGCATGTCAAATTCACGCTTAATGAGTTTTGGCCTTATGTCAGCCCCTGATTTAAAGTCATACAGTATGTTCTTCCTAAATGCACAATTTACAAACAATTAATAGAAAAACATCCTGGAGCAGGGAACAGATGGGTTGCATAACCCAGTGTTTTGCAGGGGAAAGCGTTTTAGCAATCTCTGTTTAGTTCCACCATTAATGATCAGTGGAAAGAGGATATTTTTAAATGTTAAATGGTAAATATGGTAAATGGTAATTAATTCCACTCCATAGCGTCGGCATACAGGAATATATTCCGCTCCATAGCCTCAGCTTATAGAAATGAAAGCCAGACCATTATGGGATCGAACCATTAAGACTTGCTTACAGAGCATCCTCTGCGCTCCATTTAGAGTATGATCTGATTCTTGTCACGACTATTTTAATACTTCTTACCGTCTGAGCTTCATCTTGGAAGGCTCCCAGACCACATAAACTAAAATGTGCTTGCATGTATGTTTCTCCTTCTGTTGGTCTGACTCACTTAACAAAGCCTCTTTCTGCCGCTACAGAAACCAACCGGTGCCACGGGGCCCCTCGCTGCACCAGGAACAAGCGAAAGCGAGAAGAGGCTGCGAACAGCTTGCGGGGAGGCTGTGCAGGTTGCGGGGGATGCGAGGTGGGGTATGTGGGTGTGGGAGAGGGTGTGTGGTTTTGGCCGAGGGCGGTTGGCGGGTGGCAGGTTGTGGGTGGTGCGTTGGAAGCTGCAGAGGTTCCTCCCTGAGCTTTCCCACTGTCAGGAATTTGAAACGCAAAGTGGCAGCCGACTGAGCTTTTCCATAATTTATCGATTGTGACATTTTATACTCTAAGTTGTGGGGGAAAACAGCAATTAGCTGCTTTCTTTATCAACCAGCGTGCACTCCTTTCCTTCCTTGACTGCACTGCGTACAGTATTCCCTAAGTGATGAAGCATACCCATGTGTTGTGCAATGCTGCTGTTCTGGAGCTATAGCGATATGATGTTTTTACATTAAACATGGAAACTTCTCCACTTTATACGATAATGATGCAGGCCTACTTTGGTTGCAATGATATTCCTAAGGATGAGTTTGGAGGTGAAGGTTATGGGATCAAGGAAGGCGTCTTCTCCACTCCTTATCCTGGCAGTACAAAGATTCCTGCTCTTGCAGCGTGGATGCTCGCGTGTGCACTGTTCATCAGGTGCACGCTCCTCAGGACGCATGCAATTACCTTTCGCTCATTAATGCTCTGTGTGATATCTGTATAATGACGTGCCTCGCACCCTCACGTCCCTCACACTGTCACCACCCTGAGATTAGATCTCCTCATGTTGACAGAAAAGCTGCCACCCAGCTCTTCAGCTTGCGAGGAAGGAGAAAAACAGCGCGTGGAAACGGTGCAGGAGTTGTCAACACGTCTTCCTGGCTGAGTCTGTGGATGAATTGTTTTTCATTATGTCACCGCGGCTTAAAAATGCAATCTGGAATTTATTTGGCCATTTAAGGTTTAGGTATATTGAAACATGACTTTGACTGAATGATAGGCTTATAAGGATTTTATTTAAACTCATCAGACCACTTAAAAACAATTTAATCAGACAAACAATATGAACTAAAATAAACTCAAAGGCAATAAAATGTGAAATATTTTGCTCAAGATTAAAATTAGGATAAAAGTTTTAGCGTTACAAATATTATTTAATATAAAATAGTAGCCGCTGAGTAGATTTTAAGACTTGTCTAATAAAGAGAGAATTCAGTCTCATCATATCAGTTATGTCTTATGTTATCGCTGAAAGGAGACCGTGCATACATCAGCCATGTAGCTTAAGGGATGGCGATGCTGGTCCAGACTGTAATGTCTTAATCTATGACGTTTTTGACATGTCATACTGGGAAAAACATTGCTCCGGTGGTGAGCACCAGCGCCCTGTGACAGGCGGAGACGTTATGATTGTGATCGTTTTCACAATTACGATGCGGTGACACATGTGATCCCTGCCTGGGTTATAAACAGAGACGACATTTCTTTAAATAAATGAAACTCTACTGTACTCCCAAAGTCCTGGTTTACATCCAAGCTTCTTACTGTGGTTTTGTTTAGGCACCAAATCTCTCCCCGTCTGGTTACGGACAGAGATTTTGATTTCAATAAACGTTAATGAAAAATCCCACGTCTGAAGTCACTGCTGACCTTTTCCGTATTAAAAAGACCCCCTCAAACCTTAACCAAGTGCTGCCGGTGCCTAAATATAACCAAAAAAAAAAAAAAAAAAAGTTTAATAACGCTGGAGTCGCTACGAGTGGATAGCATACTGCGAGACTGCCTGTTTAGAGGGAGTGAAATAGGTTATCAGTGAATATTTTCTCATAAACTCTGTCAGTGGTTTGAGTGAGGAACAAATTACACTTGCCGTAGACGCTAATGTAAGATACCAGTACGAACCAAAAGCTATAGAGAACCACGGCCGAGGAAATTAAAGCTGTTTTATATTTATTTACCTCAGGACACTGCAACATCCGACGGGAAGCGATCTCGTGATCTGACACCCAGGTGTTTATATTTGCCGGTCTCTTACTCCAAAGCTGGCCCGAAGCTAACCTGGGGCTCCATGCTGCTCTCTCCGGGACTTTACTCCACCTCGAGTGCTCGCGACTTCCTCGATGTAGCCGCTTACTGATGCTGCTATGCTGTACGACTCCAACTCCCACTCAAACTAGATATCCATGAGCCTCATTTAGCTCTTTACCACCAATATGCATCATGCATCTTGTATGAAATCTATGCATGTTGCTTTAGTATTTGGCTCTGCAGCAGCATTTTTACATTTATCACGTTATTTACCTTAACTCTTATAATATGTGTGTGTGCTAAAGATGGGACTTGATGCATGTGAAGTCGTTTTTCAATGCTGTGAAGCACTACAAGCATAATTCCTTTCACGCCCACATCGGACCCTTTAAGGGTGGATAATCGCAGTGGGAATCAGTCCCCTGACCTTGGTGAGTTTGGCGCCACGCCGTCTCCACTGAGCTACTCAGAACCGCAAGGTCATAATTTGGGCTGAAACTATTAAAACCATAAAGCCCACTGAGAAATTAGGCTCAGTAACATGGTAAACCATCTGCCTCTCCAAATAGATCTCCGCAGCCTTTGGATGCAGCTTCAGCGTGCAGGATCTTTCTTAAATCAGCTGCAGACTTCACAGTGAAAGCTCAGACTGTGTGTGAACAGAATGAGAGCACACAGCACTGGGCAGCAGGCGAGGGAGGAAAACCTCTGCAGAGCACCTGCGCTACTCGCGCCCGTCACCAGGGGGCCACATTGTGCTTCAATACATCCCTTACTTTTTTTTTTTCTTCCCATAAGTCAGATAAACACACCATGAAAACAGAGCTCACCTCCCATCGACTGCTCTGTAAATGTATAGCTTTGTAAGTGGCATTGAGAGCGTGCGATGGGAAGTGTGTGGGGTGGAAGAGATTTGGATGTATACATCTCAAAGAGTAGTCTCAGATTTAGCCGGCCTCTTTGCAGACAGAGAGACACACGCCTCTGCTGCCTCAAAACACTCATTCTCCAACATGGCATCTCTGGTAATGGGAGATTAGCGTAGAGAAAGGGAGCCCGAAAGAGAGAGGAGGAGAATGACAGTCGGAGTGAGAGGAAGAGTGGAAGACAGATGGAAACAGGCAGCGGGAGGTTGCACTAAAGCGGGAGATCAAGAGACAGTAAACAGAAACATTTAGATTTAAATGACCGGTTTATGATCTTCTATTGTGGTCCAGGTCCTATGTTATATGGTCAAAAGTATGTGGACAGCTCTTCCAACACTTGGTATGCTTATGTTCCAGGGCTGTAAGAGCTGGGCATCTCACTTACTTCAACATTTTGGGAAATACTACTTAGCTATTCACTTTATTGCAGAGAGGTGCGTTAAAAAGGTCGCTCCTAGTCGCCTGTTTGTTAGCTCAATATTGGCTGAAGCCAGCGGCGCTTTAGCTTAGCTAAGAGTAATAGCTTGAACTGCTAACCTGGCTCTGTTTAAAGCTACATTTAAAGCTACGTTTAAAGCTAAGTTATTTAAAAGGATTAAACATTCAAGATAAAATATATGAATAAAAGTTAAAAGTGCTGGTAGGGGAATTTCTTTTCATAATGACAGACCTAAGCTAGCAGTGTTCCCTTAAAGCTAAGCTAACTTTGTATTCCTTTGTCATTTTGCTGGCATAATATAGGGCGACCTTCTAATGTGTCGCACAGATTGGCTCCAGTTGGCGAGGTCTTCAACAGTGCGTGCCCCCAACTTTGCGACTTTGTTTTGGGAAAGACTCTCTCCTCTTATAATTTGTGTGAAGCCGGCAGTCCACACACACACACACACACACACACACACACACACATATTTTTCCCAGTTTGCAGTATGAGGTTGGGGTCAGGGCTGCGCGCAGGCCTTTGATGTTCTTCCACACCGCGGTATGAATCGGGAAGCCAACTGAGAGCCGGGCCTGATTACCAAACATCAGTGACCGACCTCACAGACGCTGCTGATCTGAGCTAGAGGAGGCCTTTCAGCAAGTGCGGAGCAGCGCAGCAGCACATTAGCAGTAATAAATCTGGAATTCAGTTGTCCATTTACTTTTGGACATTTATTATAGCCGCCTTTTTGACTTGTCTAAGACCTTTAGAGTAGCTATAAATGCTAAAATATACATTTACAATTCCTCATAATGAAAGTAATTATTATTTTAATTTGATTTATGGAGACTCTGTGACCAGGACAGAGGGGTGAGGATGTTGGGTTCAGTTTTTAGGACACCGAAGATTTCTGGACTGCAGTGCACCACTGAGACACGCGGCGTATCTGATTCCACTTAGCTGGGTGCTCCCTACGCCAGTCAGATGCCAACATCAGTGCCAACTCTTGGTTTCCTCTCGCTAACACACAAGGCACACACACACACACAGTTTCCTCGTCCTCCGCCTCCTCCCGATGCTGCAGGGATGCAAAAGCTTTGGCAACTCCCGCCTGTGATAGACAGCAGGGAGAGTGCTGGGGGAGAAAGGCGAGAAAGAGAGGAAGCAAGGGGGAAGAAGCTGCAAAGAGAAGGAGGAAGAGAGGGAGTGACGGCGGAGGAGAGAAAGAGGGAAAACACTCTCTGCTTACCCTCTCTGGTAATGAGACACGGCAAAAGGCAGACAGAATGACAAACAGACAGTGAGAGAGCAAAAGAGGACAGTGGCTGGGAGAGAAACGAGGATGACAAAGGATGCAGAGAGAGAGAGAGAGGGTAATAGAGAGACAGTGGCACAGGAAGAAAGATCTACAGGAGCGAGACAGCTGTTGTTTAAGACCACAGGAAAAAAAAAAAAAAAAGAGGAGGCACAGACACTGAAAAGCAGGTCGGCTGCACAGCTCCAGCAGAACCTCTGTTTATACAAATAAAGCCTGGAGGGCTGTTTGAGCGTCTGCGTCTATGTGTGTTTTGGTGCGTACGCGCTTCTGCTTTCGTTTGCGGATGCACACGTGCTGCGTGTTGTTGTTTTTGCTTGTGTTTGCATGCGTGTGTGCACGACGGACGTTAATGCAATTGTCCTACGCGTGCGGCTAAAGGGGGTGGGTGGGACGTGTGAGGGGGAGCAGCTGTGCGTCTGAAAGCTGACCCCACGCTGCAGTCATGCAAACCAGACGGCCGTACTCCAGCGCTCCTTCTGAGGCCCGAGGCGAGGAAACACGGAGCTCAGCACAACGGCGCTAACTTGTGCGTCTCTGAATGGATACTTGTGCATCAAGCGCGGGCAAAAGCGAGCGTTTGTGTGTGTGAATGCGAGTGTGACTCCGGGAGGGGGGGGGGGGGGTGGGGGTGGATAATACTGCTCTTTTCTGGACGCATCGGGGCTGTGCTTAAGCATCGCTTCCTCTTGTTTATGCCACGGGCGACGTGTTGTCCGTGGAAGAGAGCCCCGGCCAACTTCGCTGACGCAAGGTCAAACACACAGGCACGGGCCCCGGGTTGCTTTGAAACAGATGTTACCCCTGCACACTGACACCCCGCCCCCCTACTCTCTCACACCCAAACTCCTACACAAATCTATGACAGCACTGCGTGGGGTTGGGGATGGGGGGGGGGGGGGCGGGGTCTGATAAAATTCAAATGACAGACTACACAGATTTCAGTCTCTGACCAAAGTGCATGCCTCTGGGTGTAGAACCATCCTCTGCATCTTAAAACATGACAGGCCCCAGACCCTCGCTTGCCCTCCTCCCATTCATGGAACCGACTTTTTTTTTTTTTTTTTTTTTAAACCGTTTGGTCAGATCTTTTCATGGTTTCATGGTGAGTGTGTGTGTGTGTGTGTGTTGGTCCTGCGTGGTTTAACATGAAATGAGTTTAAAGTAAAGTTTGAGCTGTGATTTTCGCTCCGTTGAGCCCGTCAATCCAACCGGATGAAAGTCAAACAAGGGAGACGCACGTACGTACACGGGGATGAGTTCATAATGAGGACGAACACAAAAGTGAGATTTCATTTCAAGGTTCCCAGCCCTTTTGCTGCTCGTCACAATTAAGATCAGAACAAAGACGCGCATGATGCTAAGCTGTTCTGGTATTAGTTCAGTCTCTTAACCTGAAAATCTGTGTTTGTTAGCTGCTCCTCGTCTCCCGGGTGGTTGTAGCTCTGTCCTTCTCTCTCCTGGAGCTTTGAATGCCGTCAAAGAAAACCCATTAAAACAGAGCAACCAATCCTGTTTTTGTCTCCCCGATGAGCCACTTCACAGATAAATAAACCTTGCGCGCCTTCAATAAGTAAAACAATTGTACAGCAGGAGACTGAACACACGTCTGACGTTCAAATAGTTCCATTATGATGCATTTAGATCTTTTTAAATGAGCTCAATCAATACCGCCAATTTCTTTGTGATCAGACAGAGCATGGAGGTTTAACGCTGCTGGAGTCGATCCCTCCGCCGACACAGTGTCCACTTAATGGCCGTATTCTGCTGAAACGTCCTTGTGCAAGACGCCGACCTTGTACCTGCACGCTCATTATAGCAAGGCTAGAACTGCAGGCAGTGTTAGCGGCGTTAACGACAAATACAAGGTGCCTGTTTAATCGTGTATATATGCTGAAAATAAATTGTTCTTACTTAGGGAAAAGCATCGAGAAATCTCATTACAGCCAGGCGCTAATTGTTAGGCTGTTACATGGCGCTGCTTTTGAATACGGGAGTTCAAAACAAAAATGTTGTTCTTCTAGTTTTACAGATTTAATCCTGCAACTGACTGGTTACAAGGCAAGTTCAGCAAGGGCAGAGTGCTGCCGCTGCTTATCGTGGTTGCAAATCCCCCCTGATGCAAGTGAACGTATGTCAGATTGTAATAAGCTCACTCACTGCCTGTTTGCTGCAACGTTTTCACAGAATGGTGCCTCGCCATTCATTTACATTTTAACTCCGACATGGCCGACACGTTCAGAGGAGGCGAAACGCGAAGGAGTGGCAGATTCCGGGCCGTCCTCTCAACTTTACCAAAAAAAAAAAAAAAAAAATCATCCTTTCATCACTCACGTGAAATCGATACATCAAGATCAATAAGACGGAGTGAAGAGGGGTGAGTGAGATATATGCACTTGGAGGGACAAAAAAACGAAATGAGGTTCAGCTTCGACCCCACAGCGGAGATAAAAGTTGATGGATAAGATTCCTGCCAATGACAGACGTCGATCCTGCCAGATAGACTCCGACTCGATCACCTTTAATACCGGCTGCCTTTTGCCGATGATGATTGTAAATGAAGCCGCTGGAGATGATGCCGCGCGCACGAAAAGGGATTTAAAATAGGATACAAAATACTGGTAACATCCCGTGTTAACACCAGCAGCTTTCCTTTTACACGGCTGTGACTCGCCTCATGAAGCGTGCAGTCGCCGCTGTTTGTTTGCTGCTTAACTAAATGTTAGAACGGGAGACGAGTGTTATCTAAGTGACACTGAAGGAAGCCCGATCGTTAGTTCCAGGCGCCGTTAGCAGCCATCGCAGAAGGCGGCCAACCTCCCGGGGCTTGCGTGCGCCGCGGTGTTTACCGTGAATGGAAACGACAACAAAAACGGTGATGTCATTGAGCCAGCGAGGGCCGAGATCACCGCGGAGCATTTTCGGCACCTTGTTGATTGCACGCTTCAAAGAGCCGGGGAGGCTGTAAAAGCATAAACGGGCTCATCCAGGTGGATAACACTTTATTTTCTTGGTCCAGTACTTTCCAAATACTTAGTAGATCCCCTGGAAGGGGACTGATGTGTGACTGGAAGGAGATTCCTGGAGGACTGTGTAATTTGGTACTAATTATACGGTAAATGGAGACGATTTTCAATTGTTATACTTATGATTAATTCCAATTAATATTTGGCGTAGCCTAGAGTCTTATTCTGTGCACAGCAGGAACTTGTGCATGATGAGGCACATGGAAGAATTCCTGTGTGGTTGTGAGTTGCAGGCGACGTTACGTGGATGGATTTTAATGCGATTTTTGGCCCCTTTCAATTGAATTTGATATCCCGGCTTTTATTTGTGGAGGAAAAAGGCACAGTTCTGCCGAAAAACCAATATAATCTGTGTTGCGTTCAATCCCAGGTCGGGGACCCCAGATGAGATTCATTTGTGGAGGATTAGAGGCCCAAGGGGACTGCATTGCTGTCTGTGACAATGTCTTTTTTTTGCTGCTAACGTCAGAGGTTACAGGAGTTTAGTCCACGTTTCTCAAGGCCGGCGCAGAGGAGCTTGACTTCTGCGCAGTTGCTCTGACTATTAAGATTACAGCATGTCTTCAGACTCAAATAAATGGCCGGCGACCCAGGGCGCTGTCGCAGATCACTGTCTCCGCTTTTCAAAAACATTAGTACCAAATTACACAGCTATTTCCTGGAAACTTCAGGAGGAGATTATCCAGCAATCACGGGGGAAGGTACAATAAGGCCCACAAGTGAAGCACATTTCTAACCAGGAATGCTCTGATGGCCGTGAAACGACTTCCCAATCTGATAAGAAAACAACAGATTATAGTGGAAACCTGATCAGAAAGATGTGTTTTTGTTGTATTGTGTATTCTATTGTCTGAGCGAGCGTTGTATACGAGGCAAAAAAGACAAAAATTGTTTGCACGTTGGTTCCCGCCACAGCTTTGACATTATTTTCCAGGAGGCCCAGTTTCTAGTATAGGCTTGGTATGGTGTCATGTACCGCTCTCTGAAAAAAGCTTTTGTATTCACCGAGCTGCATTCAGCTGTCTCGCAAATGAATAGTGCGGATGGATTGAAATGCATTTGTAAGGACTCTTGAGCCAAGCATTGTGCTTTTATAATTCTAAGTCAGAAAAGGCACAAGGGAATGTGCGAAATAGAAATCAGGCTTCAAAATGAACCATGTGTCAATTGAAAAGTTGGCTGCGGACATAGCTTCCCCAGTACATATCTTGTCCTATACCAATAATAAGCAAAATCTCTCTTAGTCACCATAGAAACTGACAACAATGATATGAAGGAAGATGGAACGACATATTATTACGTGCCGCTTCCTCTCGTCACCCAGGCAGCGAAGTCGGATAAAGTTTGAGTTGACAACTCACATCTTTGAACGTCACTTTGAGCATTTTCTACACGTAAACACATTCTGCCCCTTCTGCAAACGGACGCGGACGCTGCTGCGTGTCATCACTGGAGGGCAAACGCCCGCGAAAAGTTTTAAATGATTTTATGTTTAGAAAATTCGACTCAGCTCATCGATGCCATGTCAGATTAGACCTTCAAACGGGGACGGGCAAACAATGAAACTGACTCACAGGTATACCGCTGGGATCATACTGAGGAACACTTTAAATAATTAGGAATTCACTCTCTTTGTGCACACTTTCAGATGTTCTACAGGGGGGCTAAGTTGACTTTCTGACCACTTCCCAGTGCCCTGACTGGATGCTTGTTTGTTTTGCACAACATGCGGTTTTGCTCATGCCATTCCAGTGATTGACTGCTAGAGGCAGTAAGGTAAACAGGCCAAGGAGTGCAGCGGTGCGCCTGCAAAATCAGCAAAAGACATGGATATGAATTGCATGGTTTAAAGAAAATCCCTTCGCAGATCTTTTGCGTTTACAGGCAAACTCAGAATTCTACGAAGGCATCGGCGTTTGGGATCAAACCCCAGCAGAGCCAAGATTCAAAACACGTCTTATTAATATGACGTTTGACGCCAAAAACCCAGAGGTGTATACCTTTCTTGAGTTAGAAATAATGAAAAATCCCATTCACAATTACCCGTGTAAGTGCTAAAACAGAAGAACATCACACAGCTGTCTCGCACCTAATTAATAAATAAATCCAAATTGAAAAAAAAAAAAAAAAAATCAATAACTTTTCTTTTCACAAGTTCACACCTTCATGCGTTGGCCATCTGCTCGAATTTGCTGCATCGTCAGAGCCAGGAGAGAGTACAGTATGAAAATGTATTATTGGAATCGGCGCTCCTCCCTCCCCCCAACTAAATCCCACACTAGTTTAAGAGGAGACAACATGATTCATAAAGGGAATGACTCATCTCCCAAGTGTGTGTGTGTGTGCGTGTGTGTGTGTTTGCCTGTCGTCAGACGTGGCTGCACATGAAGCATAAACAAATGCACCAAATAACTCTGTATATGGAAGTGAAACCTTAATCCTGTTTCCAGTCTGGTTGATGCCGAAGACACACAGGAAACGGCCATGCCTGTCTCTTTGCCTCTCGCTACCGCTAACCTGAGCCTCGGTTAGTGAGGGACACTAAACCGGGCAAAATGCACTGTAGCCCCATTATGTCACTTCTCTTCTCAGCGTAATGTATTCACGCTACACAATGTGTTCTCCATCCGAGCTGCCGCCTGATATCGTGCACAAACACCTACAGTACTTTTATCTTAAACGCAGCTTGATGCTAAAGCTTTTCTGGGATGTGGCGTCGAAATAAAAGCGCGAGTTGAACAGGGACGCGCCCGAATCCCGAGTCCAGTTAACACGCGTTACTGTCACAGAGGTGATTCTGCTGTCACTTCTGGTTGTGGTGTTGTCTTGGTCGTGCGTTCCAGCGTTGCGGGACGGCGTTGCTCTGTCGTGTTGCTTCATGCAAAGCAACGTGAGAAATGAAAACAACCAACAAAAGCAAGGAGGGACTTGGTCAACGTGGTCTTAAACTATTCATATTGCTCACTCAAAACCAACAATAATTTACTCTGCAAAAGGTTTGCAGGAGACTCAAGGCTGCATATTCGTCCTTTGTGCCCTGATTTATTTGTGCAGCATGTAATTCAAAATGCTGCCTCCGTACATGCTCTTCCCCTGCACGCTCCTCAGTGTGAAATGCTGTTTTGAAGTGGCTCAGTTTCGATGCCGCTAATGCTAACCTTTCAGTCGTGATTTCTCCTCACAGCTGAACACATCAATGCCTTCCTGCCCGCTGCTGTGTGATTACAAATACTCGGTCGTCAAAATAGAAAATGAAAAAAATGTATTTAATCAAAATAAGTGATTCGTGAGTTTAAAAGGTTGATTCTACCCAAACTGGCATCACGTGTCGGGCATTTAGCAGCTCCAGTATGACAGAAAGATTAATGATCTCAACCCCCCTGCATGAAACAGTAGAGAACTAATCTTCCATCTTGGAGGCGGGAGGCTGCAGAGTCAGGTGTTCACGCTGGGTGGTTTTCTGTTACTCAAAGCAACCATTGATCGACTGAGCAGCCAAATGAAACGTAACTGGGCTGGACTGAGCTGGACCTGACGGGATATGTCCCATGGTTCACTTTCATTTAGCCAAAGACTGTGGACGTCTCACCGTTGCACAACTTATTTACCAACCTAAAACCTGGAATAAAAAAAGGGTCTTATATGAGACTTAAATGCATGATTAAAAATGTGTACAAATACACAGATACACACTTCTTAAGTATATTTATTTACAAATTAAAACTTATTTTAAGTGCACATACACCCTCAATTACAATGCATCTAGATATATATTTTTTTTAAATGATGAAGTATCAATTCACCGTCGTGCTTTGGTGACGAGACCCTTCCTTCTTTTCAGTTCACCTCATTTGAAAACTCGCCAGTTGTGTGTCCTTGAAAGAAGAAGCGTACAATGGAAACATTTTCTAAACTACAGCAAATTTTAGAGGTAACGCGATTGCAGTTACAAGGTCAAGTGGAGGCGAAGACGTGTCCGGTGCGCGTTGGATAATGTTTTCAGCCTGAATGCAAAATTCGTGCTCATCCCGAGGCTTTGTGAATCTGCTTCATCAACGTGCAGAGGCGAGAGATGAGGCGAAAGATGTGACATTAAAATAAAATAAAGATCAGTTTCTGGTTTATCTTCATGCTTAAGAGGCTGAGCTCCCAAACACATGGTTGCACTGCAAGCTAGTTTAAAGCTAACGCACAGTTTGTACAATGGCTTTTTGCAGTCATTTTATAAATTATGTCCGGAAACTAGTTTCTGTCCCCACTGTAAAACTGGGCTCAGTCATGTATTAAATAAATAACTGATCAGTTTATTGCAAAATCTAAGATAATCCTAAAATAAACACCGCAATCAAAACATTTAGCATAATTTGCTGGGTTCCTGTAGCATGGTGCAGTTGGATATGAATGCATCATTTGTAATATTTGCCAATAATGATGCAGGTTAACAAAATATTTCTGTCATCGTGCTAAAAAAAACAAATACCACTATGTTACCACTAATTCCAATCTGAAAAAAAAGTATTGTACGTGAATGCATCGTCTGAAACGTGTGGGCGCGTTTTGAAGATCGCAGCATCGGTGAGTTTTTGTCTATGCTAGCAGCACAGCTGTGGAGAAGGGAATGTTAGACGGTCTGTGGCGACAGCGTGGGATGGTTTATCAGTAACGCCGGTGCAGGTATTAATGCCTCCACCAGAGTGAACTGCAGTGGCTTGTGGTGAATCTTTAAACCTTTCATCCGGCAGCATCATCGAGTCCAAATTTAAATTTAATGACTAAATACCTGCAGAACAAATGACATCCAAATCAACCTCAACTCGATTTTGTATTTAGTGCTAATTACTAAATGTTAATTATAAGAGTGAGCACCAAACCTGCTCTACATCAACATGTTAGTATTGTAATTGTTACCCTGGCGTGCATCTGAACAACACCATGATCCACAAACAGGATTGTTTTAAAAAAAAATGCCAGTTGCCAAAAAAGTTGCCTCTGTGTGACCTCAACAGGAGGCGGTAATGTGGTAACTTGGTGACAGAAGACGCGCAACCACCCGGTGCATTAAAGCACTTCACTGACTCCGTGTTTGATAGTAAAATTGCACAGTTTTGTCGCAAATCCATTTCGGATTCTGCAGAGAAGCCTGGCGTCTGCCGGTAACCCGCCTGTCACCGAGAGGTGTAAAAGTGGGCCATTTTCACTCTTGATTGACGAGTCCATTGACAAGAGAGATGACAAGCAGCTTGTGCTCTCGTTTTAGGTTTTGAGGAGCAGAGAGCAGCAAGTTGTTTATGCTGATCTGTAACACGGTGACAAGTGGGGGCATCTTTGAAAAAGTCAATGCTTCCCTTCAATGAGCCGCCGTGTGCCATTCGAATTAGCCGGGGGGTGTATACATGCATATCACCACGGATGTGAGGACAAAGTGTTGTTGCGGGCATGTAATGAAGCAACCGGGGCTGCTGTGACTTCCACTTAGTGACTTTTCAGTGGACAGGAAGACACACAGCGATCAGAGTGAGAGCATGAGGTCTGACACACACGCGCACACACTGCGCGGCGGAAATGTAAATTGAACAGCCAATGTCACAGTTTAATGGTCACTCCAGGAATAAAGAAAGAGGGTACAGCAGGCCGCATGCTCCCGCGGCGCAGCACACTCGTTTTAAATCCCAAGACCAAAATACAAACAGGATTTATGTATCTCAGTTCCTAACATGATCTAATCTGCATCAAATACACGTCTTCCTCATTTTTGAACGAGACTTATCATCAGGTCCACTTCATAAACACCAGATTTAAAACAGTACGAGTTAGTGTTTCCATCTAGAGGTTAAAACTAGCACCAGACGTTGTAAATGAATATATTTTAGAAATGCAAGCAGCAGGGTAGGTTTCCCTGAGGGAGTCACTGAATAAACATCTCACAGTATGGCAGCTGCGTTCTGTGTAAAACCAGACCAGTTCAGCACCCCCACTCATTTTCTCTGTGACAGACAGACCGAACTTAATATTCCACCTAAAACCTAATGTTTTAATTGAAACAAGCTCTTAATCTAAGTCATCTTATATGTTTCCAGTTTTAGTAGAATAACCTCTGGTCTGAGTTCAAGATACGGCAGCGCCTGCAGATCTGTGGTTAGCTCGTGAGTTAGCCCGCGATCGCTTGAAACATTAAATTTACACGTCGCATGACATCATGCAAGAATTAACAGCAGCCATCGTTGTCAGGCGAGAAAGGCTTTATTAGAACAATCCTTGGCCGGTTGTGGAAATGTTTTGAATAGCCTGTGTTTACACGTCTAGACAGGTGACCTCTTGCGGCTGTGCCATATTCATAAAGCCCGTAGACTCCGGAGGCGAGAGACAGCGGTGGACATTTGTTAAAATAGCATACATATGTACACGTCCAGGGCACAGGTGGAAGAACCGTGACATTATACGGCTGTGGACGGTGTCAGGGTATGAACCGATGCGATGCCTGTGGGAAGTTACTTTGACACCTGGGTTTACTGCATCCCAACTTGGGATGGTGAGGAGGGAGGTGGAGCCCAGGGGCTTGAAGTGTGATGGGGAAGTCTGACTGACACGGCGAAAAAACATCACCTTGCCATGTTGTTTATACCTTTTTACACCGCAGTAACAGCTTTCAGTGCACACGCAGACTTTAACTTCACGTCTTTTTATTCGGCCAGCCGTCCACCAGAAAGACTCATTGTTGCAAAGTCCATTTATCCCTGGCCAGAAGCGCCGCAAGCTCCTTTTTTCAGTAGCAGGACACACTGCAGCAGTGACTCGTGTTTGATGTGCTTTCTATTCTTTTTCACGTTCTTGCAACCTCGTGCACTTTGACTTGCTATTTAAGTCTTTGAAGGCTAGCGCTGACTTTAAAGGCCTTTGTTGACCTGAATTTGTCGGCCGTCATATTTAAAAGACCCGCATTAAAGGATTAGAAGGTTTTTTACTCATGGGCGGCCATTTCTTTGGTTTTCTTACTGTTTACGCTGTTTGAGCTTTATCTTCCCTCTGTAGACTACCTGGCTGACTGACATTGACTTCCTCTCGCCTTAATTTGCTTTGATGGCCGGGGCAGGCTTCAGCCAGTCCTACACGTGCATGACAGCAAATGCCTTTTTATAGACCCGCGACAGCTTGACAAATGACTCATCCGTGTTATCAACAGTTTAAACTAAACTTGACTTGCTCTAAGCATTTTTTTTTTTTTTTTGGTCCAGGATCCATAACAGGACTCATTTGTCAGCACTGCCCCAAAGAACAGACAGGAGTAATTAAGACTGGTTGTTTGGTGCCTGCCCAGAATTGACCGACATGTTATCAGCATCAGTAACCAAGACTCAGTGGGTCACCGCTCCAGAGGCTAAGTCAACAATTTTGGCCCGAGAAAGGTATAAAAACAGGGGTCGTCATTTAAAATAAGATTTAATCCCTGTGTTTTGAGTTTGTGTTATAAATATAGATGCCTTAAATCATATGCAGTCATGTACAGGCACATTCTTATCCAATTTACCATAGTTAAGAGGAAGTCCATTAGCTTAACAGAGTTTGCTGGTAATGTCGTTTCCCAATTTGCACCTCCTTTGGAAGAAGTCACTCATAATCAAGTCAAATCCGAGAGCGTGAGTAATTTATTATTACACAGCACCAGAATGATTCTGATGGCAATGTTTTTCTCTCGAGTGGGCACAGGAAAAACATTTTCTTTTGTGAAATGATTACACCTGTTTTGAGCGTTCCCAGAAAAAATACCGAGTCTCAGAAGGGTGAGTCACTGCTCGAGATGGCTTGGAAAATGCAATAATCCGTGATTATGACTTTGATTGCCTCGCACGGTAAATAATGTCATCTGAGGCGGTTGTAATTGTGAGCGGAGCGAGACACAGAAAGAGGCGCGCGGTTGTGTACGGACGACGTTAAGGATCATATTGATTAGAAAGTGACAGCAAAAAGCGCTCCAAGCGGCCACATCTCGCTCATAGTTGGCAAAATGTCAGGGTTCAAACCGTTTCTCGTAGCTCGAGTGATTCAAAGGGACGTTATTTCTCACATTTGGCCTTCTGCAGTGAGTGGGTCACTATCAGCTGCTGGTGAATCATCGGCGCACTGGGGTTTTGCATAACCTGACGTGCCTTCTCAAGAGTTTACTGTCAGCCCAGATCACGACCTGACATTTAAAGCATCACATCCACTCGCAGATTGGACGCGTCTGCCGCTCTTAGCTCCGGCCCTTCTTGTTCGCCAGCATCTGTGTTCGTTTTGATCGACGCGGTCTTATTGCCCTTCCGCTTTGGGTCTGACGAAGAACTCGTCCTGCCATCGAGTTGACTCGACCATAAGAGAGCCATGAGACGGACAGCGACGGTAATGGTCTCAACATGCGTAGGAACACGGGGCAAGCTGCACACAGTGGCCTTTTCATATGGTAGCACTGCTGACTTGTTCTTGCACTGTCAGTCCTGATAACTTCATTGTCATTGTCATGCAGAACTGCTCATCTTTGTTTGCCACCTATTTAGTCTGACATTGGGGGGGGGGTGGAGATTTTTTTTTTGCAGTCGCATAAGGTCAAACTAAAATGCTGACTTTTTGTGTTTCTGCACTCTCTATAATGGAAAAATCCGAAATAACTCAAACGTACTCAAACTTATCATTGGACTAAGAATGATTTAAGTCTCCGAGTGGCGTCTAGAGTAAATAAGAAATGCAAGGTGGTGGAAAACACATTGGGACAGCTGAGGCCTTATGCAAAAATCAACACTATGAGTTATTTGTGCTATAAACTGCAAAAATAAAACGTATTAGGTGGAAAATGTTCTATATTCCAGAAAGGAAACCTCTCAGTTAGCTTAGAGTACAGAATTAGCCATTAGCTCCAGTGACCAGAAGGAATTTATATGGAGATTACATGGAATAGGTGGAAAAGGCACTGTGATTGATCATATTTGTGGTGTTCAGGTGTTAAAGGACCCCAGAGGGGACACGACTCACTGAAGCGGCAGAAGAAGAGGCCCGATCACCATTAACACTGGGGACTCAGGGCAGAGTCGGCGGCGAAACACTTAGGAGAACCACATGTGCTGAAACTATCTGGCAGTGGTGTGGAAGAAAGGCCGGGCTTTTGTGGTGGAGCTGATGATCAAATGGAGACGGGTGTGCTTCGTTGCTGCCCCGGGGAAAAAGCTATCCACGCCCCCCCTGTAGGAGGGGAAGGAGAGGAGATCAGAGACCACCAAAAACAGAATCAACACAGTATCTCAAGTTACGGCGGTCGCAGCTGAGTGCACCTCGATGGCTTGGCCTGGGAATGTGCGTGTCTATCCGTTTTCAGTAAGATGCTGTATTTTTAAATAATGAAAATGTCCATTATTAAGCTAATCACGACATAGTGTCCTCAAGCTGTGCAGACTAAGGTTGTTATTCAATTGAAAACCTGTCTAAAGACATAAGGAATAGTCGTCCCATGAGGAAATTCACTAAATTACAACTGCACAACAGGCACTTCCGCAGCTCTGGAGGCGCCATTTGGCTCTCTGGCCAGGCCTAATCTGATTTAGCTCCGCCTGCTCCTTACGTTTAGTGTGTCTGCCACCGGTGCCTGTCGAGAACATGTATCACACTGGGCTAGAAACAAGTGGAGTCACTGACACGACGCCATCTGTACATGCAGGTAGCAATCTGTGCTGTCCCTTTCCTGTCCTGGCCTGCAATCAGTGTCTCCAACATACTGCTTATTGATTCAAATCTGCTGCGGTTTCTAAAGGAGGCCGCTCGCAGTTAAACGGCTGCAGAATCACTATCTTGTTTCCTTCTATAAATCGCAGAGGCCCATGCCAGCAAATAAGGCGAAAACAATTATTTTAGACGTGTATGTTTATGGGATATTGATATATACAATGCACTGTTCAGGTTGGAAATCAATTACTTTTGTGAGGGATTGATCTAAAAAATGTTGTTTATTTTTTAGTCTATATAATGTTAAAAGTACTGAAACACAGTAACAAATTATTTTCAAGTCCAAGTGGACACTGAAATGAAAGATATTCAAGGTAAAATCAGAGAAGCTGAAGCACAAAAGCAAATGTCACATGTAAAAAGTACATTTCTAGTGTTTTAGACAACAATTATTAAGTAATTGATTTATCTTTTAAGCTCTACAGAGTGATTTTACTCTGTGGTAAAATGAAATATGAATTAAAACAATTGCACAGATTATGTTCAGTATATATTTATAGCAAAGATTCGATCTTCCAAAAAATACTATTAATGGCTCTCAAAGTAGGGAAAATGTACAAAACAACAATTAAATAACACGACCAATGTTTAAAACAATGATCTGTGTTGCTGGAAATGTTCTGCAGCAGCCTTTATTTTGAAAGTTTACCTGGATGTTGTAAACCTAACTTGAGAGCGACGGTCAATGCGTCATGAAAGAAATGTCCAATTTGTGTCCATGTGCACGAATCCCACAGATTAAATCTAATTGGTTTATGACTATGATGGAAAATAGGCTGAACGTACTACTGTGAAAACACATGAGGAAGTCAAATGCAGCGCAACAACATGTAACAGTTCAAACTCCACTTGACGCCGGCTATGTAAAACAAATAAGGACACAGTATTTCAGCCGGTATCAAACACGACACCTGAAGCCCGAGGAGGAGACCATCTGAGAGGCTACACATCTGACTGGCATGCATTACACGGATCCCAGAAGCTTCCCCAGGAGATGCGGTTCAAATGGCCTCAGTGAGCAAGTTCTGCACGACTGCCCAGCAGAACACAGCCAGAGTGCATGAAAGTGGTGTGAGACGGGGGAACTTAATATCTTTCGCTCTGGCGAGCTGCTTTAATAGAAGCTGTCCATCCCGGAGAGAATAACAGACAGAAAACAACAAAACACGCTCTGTGGTCTAATTTAGCCGTTGTCACGTTTTTTGTTATTTCTGTTTATATTTACAAAAAGATGTAAACTGAACTCACTTGCATGCTTTTCCAGGGGCAAGTAAAGGTCACAGAGCCAAGACATGGCATCACGCAAGAGTAAATTGACTGTGTTGTCTCTGTAGAATCAAATTTCCGTATGAGCAGGAATTGCCGCGGTAATGGATGGGGTTGTACTATAAACGTCCAATGAAATCCCCTGTTGGGTTTGCTCTAAAATATGAATGACTTTTCTAATGTGTAATACAATTTCATGTTATAGGGAGCACCAGGTGAAATAAATGATTATTGTTTTAGACTGAGGCAGTCCGTCTGACCTTCATGGCAATAAATTAAACATCATAGCCGGGCAGGAGATAAACAGAGGTGACATCACGACACACCATCCAGGCCGGCTCCATCACTGCATCTCTGGCACTTTCACTGGTGGAGATCAAAGGCGTGGCGCGCGTTCAGCTTTCGTCTTGGCAGCCGCCAGTCTGTGGCAAAGGCAGGGCATTATTGCAGTTTGTACCACCATGTTTTATTTACGCGCTGACGAAAAGTCGGCGCGCTTCTGTGAAACACGAGCTTCAGTACGCGGCGGTATTAATGTGCTGTGTGGCGCCTACACAAGTAGGTAAGTAAGTATTAATATTTGAAATTCTCCAGGCAAAGCTCAGATTATATTGCTTTGAGTTTAGGAAGAACATGACGCAGCCGCTTGGTAAGAAGTGAACAAGACCTCTCTGAACATCTATCACTCTCTCCATGCATACACATAACATACATGCATACATGTATATCTGTATATCTCAGCTGCCACAGGCACAGATGTGAAACGGCAATTACACAAAAAGGTAAATAAGAGTGTTCAATGAGCAAATCCCAGAACCACAGGCGTGTATAGCAATCAGGTGCGATGATGTGAAGAAAACGCTTTAGTTAAGTGTTGTAGTTAAGCGTTGTGTCTGTTGAGTATAGTACTGTGGACAGTAGAGGCCAGGCCCATGTGTTTTCAATACGTTTTGTTGGTTTCATATAATTCATTTAACAATAAAACAGCTTTATGTGGGATTGCGTCCACTGGCAGAGGTCACGTTCTCTATTGGTACGTAACGGCATCACGCTTATTCTCATTTGGCAAAAACAACAACACACTCATACACACAAATCTATCTTGTGTTGTGCTACAGATAGGGTATTTGATAAGGTGAGGCAAAAACAAACAAGGGCTTATTGTATTCACTGCGGAACGGCGTACTTTTGTTATTGACAATAATCTGTCCTGGTCAAAGAGGCTAATACAATCAAAACAGTGTTTGAGTTCAAGAAGCACTCGTCGGCTGCAGGATGGGACGCCGTCGCTTCGGTTCGCGCGCACCTTTTAGATTGATGCCGCGCCACAGTTCCAGCGGTCCATTATTCAAAAACCCTTACGTTCTGAAAAATGTCCCATTGAACCAAAAACCTGTTTGTCTAATAGTGAATCGAAGGCACATAGCTTGCCATGAATGACTTACCCGATGTAACGGATGGACTTATTTGAGCCTAAAACCAAGCCTTTTTTTAAACTAACGCAAACAGTTCAGGTGTCTAAACTTAATCAAACTGTGGCTTTTTCAAAACATTACCTACATATTCATTCACCGTGACCGCAAAGGTCACTTAACTATAATGATAAAGGTCACCTGATGAAGGTAACCTGGCTCTGTCCTTTTCTGCATATCCAATAAGAAAAAACTTCAGGGACACTGTGTATTTTCGGAAAAACGAGAATTCGGAGCAGTGGGCTTGTTTTCGGGACAACAGGCTGTTGGCTGTGGCATTTTATAAGATAACTAGCATTTTGGACGAATGGGCGGTCGGCGTCGTCATGGTTTTGGATTTTGTTGGCGCTTTTGTTTTCTTTGGGTTTGACTTTTCTGTGCTTTTGTTGATTTCCTGTTTTATTTTGAAAAGGTTTTTCACTTCGTGTACTTGTTTCCTTTCCCTGATTAGTTCATTGCTTTCACCTGTGTCTCGTTTGCCTTCACTCCCCCAAGTCTATTTAAGTCGTGTCACTTCCTTTGTCCTTCGTTGGTCCGTTGTTCGATGTGCCTTTGCTGACTCCTTGTGTTCCCTCAAATTCTTTGTTTTTCGGGGGGTTTCTGGTTTTGGACTGCTACCTGTTCTTGGATTCTGCTCCTGCCTGCCCCTTTTTGGATTTGTTCGCCTTTTAATGGACCGATTACCTGATTTCTGACCCTGCCGGCTGCTCGACCACCCGTAAGCCTCAGCCCAAGAATAAACTCATTGTGTTTCTGCATTTGGGTCGACCTCCTCGAGCTCCTCCGTGTGGCACAATCTCCGTCATAGGTGTTAGATGTTAACAGGCGATTAATGAGTCTTCGCATTGTTGCATACAGTAGACTCGGTCATTTATAGAAGACTTGCGAGTTTAGATACAAACTATAAAGAGGAAAATCTTTTGTTTATGCTGCCTGCCAGTGCGTAATACAACCGTACCATGCTGAGACTTGATTAATTTAGGGGTAATCATGCAGCAGTCAGCGGCGGGTCAGAGATCTCAAAGGGTCATTTTGGAACACACACTGACAAATGACCTTTTTGTTGTGCAGGTTAATGCCTCGTTGGTCATGTTGTGATGGACCAAGAATTTTCTAATCCTCTCAGTGAGGGGATTTAAACTTGCTTTTCCATTGTCTTGCTCTGGGGGTAAGAGCCACTGTGATTTACCTCCATATTGATCCGGTGTTCTTACGGACCGTCGCGCTGACCTTTTTTTTTTTTTTTTTTATGAAACTGCCTCTTCAGGACAGTTAAGGTGAGGCTAATGCATTGTGGAGTCTGTGCCATTTAAGATTGTATCTGTGTCTAAGTCTTTAAGCGTACTATCCTGTTTCCTCTCTGCTGCAGAACAAAAAAAATAAAGCAAAGTCATGAAGGCCGCAGTCAGGGAGAGACGAGGAGAGAGACAGGCATGCAGTACAAACGCTGAGGGGTTGTTGCCATGACTCACTCTGAGTATTTCGAAGTGACAGATGCCTGTGTCCATCAGATGCAGACGGACCAGTGTTCAGACTGACCGGACACAGAGAGACAGGTTGCAGTGTCAAACGGACTTCAGACAAAGATAGCCAGACATGACCTGAGTGGTTTTGTGACTGCACTTTAAAATGGCATGACGAAAGCCCTTACAACAAAAGACTAAGACTTTGCTATATGTCATCGCTGTTTGCATTGCAATTCACAAAGTCAAAAGGAGTTCATAGTGATATTTCTCTTTGGTGGGCCATTTTATATTTTACAGAGTGCACACATAGAAGTTCAGGTTAAGTCAACCTCAAACACTCGCTTCCTTCCCTCTTTTATTACCTCTGACATTCAGATATTCTTCCTTAGCTCTTAAAATTGCTATGTGTCAAAGAGTGAAATTACTTATTGAACAGGTAAGATTCAGGGGACTGAATTAAATAATATTGACTGGGTGTACTTTTTGTTCTGACTGCGAGTCCTCCGAATGGACTTGTGGTTGTAAGAACCTTCCTGCTTGTGAGGCTGAGGCTTTGAATCCAAATAAGGACAGGCAAATGGAAATAAAATGCAAATCCTGTGATTTTGCATGCATGATATACTTGCAATAACGGTTAGTGACCATATAAACTGCACAGTACTGGAAACATGAGTTTGTCATTTGTGACCTGGTTCAGTTTAATATAAGTAAAGTAAACACATGGTGTCTCGTTCCTGCTGTCTTTAGACCTTCAATATGTAACCCTGACCTTTCCTTAGTGTGTTTACACCCTGAACACAAGTGTTTAACAGTGGCTACAAGCAGGTATTGTATTGCAGTGGTGGAAACATATGAAATTCATATTCATTTTGCAGAGACGTTTATTATTAGCATAAATAAGTTAATCTGCAAAGTTCACATCATGTTGAAAGCTAACTTAATTCATGAAGCATGACATTGCCTCAAACTTGTTTGCAGTCCACGTTTCAGCTCTTTGCCGTGTTTTGTATTGATAGTTTTGAGTTTCATCTCAGTTTGGTCGAAATGACCTCCATACAGAACCTGAACTCTGAAAGCGAACTAAAAAAAAAAGGCGTCACGCCATAGCGCCACATTACTGTAATGACTTTTCCGTGAACCTGCTAGTTTTTCCTGTTATTTGAATTCCCCCTTCTGTAAGACAGATCGTCTCCCCCCAGTAAGGGTACACAGTTGGAGAGCCCTGAGAAAATACATTAACACCAAGCCACTGTATGGCGCAAAACAGAATGATGGATGGGCTGTGAGATAGCAGTCTGTAAATGAGCAGATAGGCCTCTGGTAAATGGAAAGAGAAAGAGCATGAGACCAAAGTGAATAAAGATGGCAACGCAGAATATGTGGGTCATCCAGCCTGCAGTGAGCTGTCCCTCCGGCATGCACCCTGATAGAAGACTTTGAAGAACTTTAAAGATGGATGTCGCAATGAAGACAGCAGACTTGGCTCACACAGAATATTGAGGGATCTATTTCAGATAGTTCAGAGGGAATTAAGATGGAAGCAGGGAGGTCCTGGCCAGACTTATCATCTCTTGAAAGAGTGCTGATCCAAGATTATTGGCCTGGTCCCCCCACCCCAACACCCCATTAAAGGGATCCAAAAGGCAAAAGCTCATTTTGAATGGAATCACTTGTTCAACAGTCACTTCTTACATTCAGAGGAAACCACATTTTTGGTAGATGCATGTATGCAAACAGGAAAGGCTAAGTGGCCGATCAATCACAATGTCAGGTGACTGATAAATGCTGTGATTAGACCTAATGACATTTAATTTGTAATAATGATCTCTCGTTTCTTTGAACTATGTGGGTGCAGTGAAGCATTCACTAAATTGGTCAATGCAGCGTCGGCGGAGAGTAACATTTTGCAATCAACTCCTGCGATTGCAAAAGTTTCAAGACAAGTTTCTGATGTTATGATGTATAATACATTACTCTAAAAAAACATTAAAGCATAATTGCATTTTGGATCGTAGGTTCACAGTTTTTATATCACCCCTATCTTCTATGATAGCAACCAGAGAAATGCAATGTTTAATTTGCATACAATGTACTTAGTACTGTACCTAACCCATTTAATCTTATGGGACCTGTTTGGGTTTGAAATTGGGGAATGACTCGGTTTGTGGAAACAAAAACAAACATTCACCTGTCAGTTAAAGTCAAGATGAGAGGAAAAACGCGCTTTTAACAATTTCAGATTCACTTTTTTATGATCAAATCAATCGTTTCCTGTTTTATTTTTGTAATTACACTTGCGTCTCGTCAGGTCTCTTTATCCCCTGGTTGCGTTCACTGTCCCCCGTGTCTCACTTGTTCATTAGCTTCACCTGCGTCTTGTTTGCCTTCCTTCTCAAGAGCATATATTTACTCTCCCCTTTGTTTTTGCCAGTTCATCTTTGTACTTTTGTGCCAGGCATGCCCATCCCTTCCCTTGTGTCTCTTTGTCTTCTTTGGATTTATGATATTGTTTCCTTGGACTTTTGATTCTCGCCTGCTCCCTGATGGATTTGTTTGCCTGTGTTTGGACGGCTTCTCTGCTTTTGACCGCTGCCTCCCCGAGCATCTTTGTTGTAAATCTGTTGCATTGCCTTTAGTGAACTTTAATCATTGAACTGCACCTGTTCTTGTTGTCATGTGGAAATATGTTGAATGTTACATAATCTTAAAATGCGGTTTCATCTGGACCTTAAACAGCCGTCACATGTGCCAACACGACGTTTGGCTTATCAGTCCACCCATCCTAAACATCCCCTCTCCTACTGCGGCTCTACATCACCACCACCTTCGTTCCACCTTCACTCTTGGCCGAAAAGCATCACAGCTGTTACAAGTTCAAGCGCTTTTTGTCACAATATTCATTTTTGCAGATACTTTAGATTTAGTCCTTGCCTAAATTGTTGTGCTTCATGATTTTAGTTCAGTTTTAGTCCATAACTGACGTTTCAGTGTACAAAAACACATTGTATTTAAGCCAACTTGAAGTTTTGTACTTGTTTTGTCTCTTTAAACGTATTAATTTAAGCTGATGGATTCTCTAAGCAACATTTAAGTAAGTTAGCTAACTAGCTGGTTGTAGTCTGACCTAATTTGTAACCACAGCTAGCTCTGTGCATATGTAGATCGATCCATTCTTTGTTGTTTTTCACATTGGTGCCATTACCTCACTGTTACCTCACATCATGGGAATCTGCTCTTATCCATTAATTCATTCTTTATATCTTGGATGTGAGAATCGAAAAACAATTCGGGGGTATTGTCATTCATTCTTCTCCTGTCTGATAGCTGACCACTAATATTTCAATCCTATATCATCTCTTTAAATAAAACAAAACAGATATTCCATCACAGTTTTCATCATCAAAGGTCTTATTTTAGTTTTTAACACTTTGTCTCAGTTCTGGAAACAAAAAAAAGTAGCTGCAAACATGTTTTATTAAAGACCTCATTGACCAAATTAATACTTTACATCCGTTATCATGATGTATTGTGATCGTCTAATTAACAAAATCACGTTACAATGCCACACCAAACAAAGCAACCGTGTCAGATCAGAGCCAATTTGGAGAACACATAATATGACACGAGGGAAGTTTGGAGATAGGAGAAATCCCCACGCAAACTGCTGAGACTGTGATAAAATAAAAGCAGCTTCTGTGGTGATCGCCGCTTTTGGATTCAGGAAGTGTCAACATCTCCCGAGATGCGGCAGCTCGTGAAAGGTACAGCTTGTCACACAGCTGAACAAAAAAGCCAGATTCAGAATTCAGGGCTTGTTCAGTGAAACTGATAAGGTTTTTTGCTCCATGACAAAATCCTAATGGAAAGTCATGCCTGTCAACTTGCAGATGGTGAATGTGTTACACCTGTCCCTTTTCCATATTAACTACTGTTGTTAACAGCGCTGGCCTCGGCGCAGAGCCGGGGAGTTGCTTCTCGAGCTACGACCGGGGTCAGATCACTCCCTAATGTGTTAAAAACAATGCAATTTATGACACAGTTCACGTTCCGATCGCTAGAAACTAAACTTTCTCTGTTTCTCTGGCACATAAAATAAAAATATGCCAAGAAAAAGACCAGCAATTAGCCGCATTTCACCCGCATTTGGCAGTAACAAACATTCCTGCCCACACCGTGATGGGCCTGAGGTGCTAAGGTATAAGAACACCAAATCAACATGTAAAGTTCTCGCTTATATTAATCTCAAGGTAATCACAGAACATTAGCTAGCCGTCTAATTACAGATCCCCTGAAGGACTTTTTAAATGACCCCCCCCTCTCTAGGGGTTGAGCTAACCTGCAGTAAAGCATCCCCATCACGATCTCAATACATTACACGGGCGTCCCATGACAATACAACCATTAATAGCTGGAGATTCATTAATCAAGGTGTTTGTACTCCTAGGGGAACCTGGAGGGCTTTTCATAATTATGACTCCGTATCAGAAAAGCATAGAATCCAGGCCAAACGTTTTGTACTTGAAAGTTTGTGAGAATGACATCCAGAGTTATAGCACACCATGCTACAGCCATCACATACATTGAACTGTCTTCAAGTTTGGTTTGATTTTACAGAAAGAGACAAATTTATATATTTTATACATATTCCCTCAAGGGACCTCACATTCACGGGCCTGAAACACATTTTTTAATTTTCATTTAACGACATCTGAGGAGGAATTTTATAGTTTGGAGCAAATTAAACCTAAATATGCAAGAAATGTCTTCAATGAGAAATGCACAGATTTAGAAAGTTCTTTTTATATAACGGTCATTGCTTGAGTAGCAGCAAACTCTAGCTTTCAATTATCCCCGCGAGGCAAGCCTGCATTTAGTTCAACACAATATAATTAAAGCTGTCTTCGGGTCACTGGACACTAAGTGGTGCCTGTAGTTCAGATATGAAGGACAGCAATAAAACTGTGACCGTGGTTAACGCAGCCTCTCTGACACGGCATCGCGCGGTACAAGCAAACATGGGGGACAGAGATCAGAGGCGGCTGACCACGTAGCTTTCTATCTGGTCCCTGCAGAACTTTTGAACCCTTTTTCAAATGAGGGTCCACTTCTTACAGCTCTTCCCCGTCCTGTCGTCTTTGTTTATTCGCTCCTTCCCTGGAGGCCAGTTTAAATGTCACGGACGGGACTGCGAGATGAGGTCTGTGTCGGGGTCACTGTCACCGCCTCGAGAAAAGCGCTGTGATAACTTTGGCTCGAGAAATGAGAGTTGATAGCGAGCGAGCCCAAAGACTGCAGCCAGAGATGGTCAACTTTCAGCACATGAGGAGTTCGGGGGCTGCAAAAGTGTCAAAACATTACAAACGGGCCCGGGCTTATTAGGGGTGACAAGATAATGTGAAAAATAGAGACATCTGTGAGCCCCCTGTGCTTGAAATCTGGAGGATTTCACATCTAAACACATAAATAAACGAATAACTTAAAAAGCCTTTTATATTACTTTTAGAAAAGAAATATATAAATGTGAGACACTTTATTGTGTGAATCACTTGCTTGGTTCAAGTAAAATACACTCAGCGTGGTATGTAGGGCTATGATTTTATCCAACTGTCATGTTTTAAAGGGGACATATTATGAAAAACATTTTTTCTTGCCTGTACATATGTAAACTAGTCCCCCTCAGCTGAACCAACTCAGAGAATGAGGAAGGCAAACAAGTGCATCGTCTCTGCAGCCCACCCTCTGGTAACATTCAATTCAATTCAGTTCAATTTTATTTATACAGTTCCACCATGAGCAAGCACTTGGCGACAGCGGCAAGGAAAAACTTCCTTTTAACAGGCAGAAACCTCGGGCAGACCCTGGCTCTAGGTGGACGGCCATCTGCCTTGACCGGTTGGGGGGAAAGAGAGAGAGAGAGAGAGAGAGAAGTACAATATAGAATAATGACAGCAAATGACAGCAATAGGCAGCAGCGGTGTATCGTCCGCGTGGCAGTGGAAATTTATGTTGTGCTTCCTAATAATGTTGCCTAGGGGAAACATGTATAGGGAGAACAACAATGGTCCAAGCACAGAACCCTGTGGAACTCCATGATTAACCTTTGTGTGCACGGACGAGTCGTTATTAACATGGACAAACTGGAATCTGTCGGACAGATAAGATTTAAACCAGATTTAGTGCTGTTCCTTTAATTCCAATGACATGTTCTAGTCTCTGTAGTAGGATACTGTGATCGATGGTGTCAAATGCAGCACTGAGGTCTAGCAGGACAAGTAAAGAGACGAGGCCATTGTCAGATGCTATTAGGAGGTCGTTGCTAACCTTCACCAATGCTGTTTCTGTGCTGTGATTTATTCTAAATCCTGACTGAAATGCTTCAAATAAACTGCTCCTCTGCAGGTGATCACATAACTGATCAGCCACGGCCTTTTCAAGGATTTTAGAAATAAAGGGGAGGTTGGATATTGGTCTGTGGTGCGCTAAAACACCATGGTCAAGAGAAGGCTTTTTGAGGGCTCCTACAGGCCGTTCAGATCCAGCTCCTGTCGTTACGTGACCACAGGAGTGATTTACAGAGGCCGTCCTCCTCTGAGTGAAACCGCTGAGAGGGGGCGTTCATCCCGCTAGGTGAAGCTCTCTGTTTCCGGCGGTAAGCTAGCGGTGTGTGGCGATGTCGTCGGTCAGAGCCGGACATGCAGACTGCTCTGTTGTTGGTTGTAAACACCAACACAAATGCCGATATTCTGTCCCAGCCCCAGAAGACCAGAGGAGACCGTAGCTATAGCGTACAGCCGTGGGCTGTTCGTCGGGAGCGGTAGCCATGTTGGATACCGGTCCTGCACCGCTCTGCACCCTCCCCCTCCATACATCATTCAGGCAGCCAATCAGTTCAGCGCCTCATTATCACAGCCTCCCAGCCCACTCAGAACTCCACATAGATAATGAAGGTAGAGAGTGGGAGACTGCAGACCCTCCTCAGAGGCTGGACTTCAGAGGTTTTTGCAAAAAATTTCAAAAGCTTGTTTTTAAGACATCCAGGACCTGTTTAAAACAGCTTTCAGCCATAATATGCCCCCTTTAAGTGCAACGTTGCAGAAGATGACTGACAAATTTCAATAAACTGTGTTGAAGCAAATGAAGAGTTTAGAAATAAAAGAAGTGTGCCAGAGGGGGGAAAAAATCCAGAAAATTATTGTTTTATTGTTAATTAATTAGGCTCCGACATGTTTGTTATTTTGGTGTCAGCCAGCATTTGCCATATTTTATGCTGCCAAAAAGCAGAAAACAACAAAGAAAACTGACTAATGGTCAAACAACTGTGAAAACAAACAACCAGTTTGCTGAGAAATGCCCACAAGTGTGCAGTTTATGTTCATGCCCCCCCACGGATTGCTGGAGGCAGTGCAAAAAACCCAGAATCCTCGCTGTGCCATCCTGCAAACAGATCCAAGGAGGGACGCTAATGATGTCAGCTTTGCCTGTGCGGTGCCAACGTCAAAGCTGATTGTTTAACTGCAATGTCAGTTGCACGTGCGTTAAAGACATGCACCTGCTCCCACAAAGCCACTAATTTAAGCTTTGACAGGGCTAAGAACTCTAAATACTCGTTTATGGTGACCAAAAGTTGCAGTTGTCATTATATCCCACAACACAAAGACACAGCCAATGGAAACTTTAGTTGCTCAGCTGACATTGTCCACACTGAATCCCTTTCCCTTCGGCCATAATCTAGCCATCATGGCTCATGCTTCGCTCACACTTTACCTGGTTTCACGTCACCTGAAGCACAGAAGTTGTAAAGGCAGTTCTTTTTCAATCTCAGCGCACATCAATGCGATTATCTCGTCCATCTTGAAACATTACAGGTCACATAAAGAACAAAAATCAATGCTATTATTATTCTTGTGTTCTGGTGCCCCCAAAATCCATCAGTTTCAGTATTTTAAACACCCTGTTTCCTCACACAGACGTTAAACTACTCAAGATTTGTCATAATTCCTCAAAATTGCAGTTGCTTTTCAAAACTGGAACAAATAAAGACCTGTTTGCATTCCCCAACATCAACGTCAGGACGTTAACGCTGTTTATAATTACCTTACTTGTGTTTTATCTGTGTGTAATGCTGCTGTAGCACCGCACGGCGCTCACCAAACTCAACAAATTAAAACACACACTTCTGTTCATGTTCACTCTGCCAGCCCAGATCCATTTTCTGGCATATCCAGATTGAATCCAGATCCAGAAACGTAATTCCTGCAGATTGGCTCCAAGCTGCATTGAGAGCTGGTTTTAAGTGCAGTTCCAATCACATTCCCACAGATCAATCAGGATGGTTAAACCTGGTTTCACTGAGTTCTTTGAGTCACTTTCACAAATGACAAATCCAAAGTGATGGAAGCGCGTCCAGATTGTGGTTCTTGACTTAGAGAACACGGCCTGTGGACAAAATGCTGAAAATAAACTGTCTGCTGGCACGCTGTGGGGAGGCTTCTGTAGGCAAAGCTGGAAAAGCATTTTCTGCGTTGGAAAGCTGCGTCACCGGAGTGATGCGTAGCTATGGACGCCTACGTTGTTACCACAGCAACCCATGCAGACAGGTAGGTGGTGACTGGATTTACAAATCCAAGCCGATCACTTGCAAATAACGTGGTGACTGACTGTCTTAAACGGCTGATGTGAGAAACAAATCAGACTTTCCTGCAGGTTTAGTTATTCATGTCTTTTTCTTTCCTTTTATTTCTTTTAGCTTTTTTAAATCTAGACTTTATAGATGAAGAATAAGCTGAAACGGCTTTTGAATTCGTCTACTGTTGCTCATACATATGCATGTCACTGATACAGACTTCACACACCAAGTCTGCACGGGGACTCACTCCCTTCCTACAACAACAAAATGACCCTGGATGATTTACCTGTGATCAAACTCAAAGCAAAGTCACGACGACGTGTCTTTCTTATGTTTTAATCCACGTAGTGTAATACAGTAAGGTTCTACGCACTTGAACGGGATAACCTCATTCATGGAGATGCACAGAGGAAGCGTTGAGGATTTAAATTGAAAGTCATACAAAGTCAGAGGAGCTGTAGGGTTTGACCTTTAAGATGAGGCGCCATGATTTTCTCCCCCCTCACCGCCGTCTGCTGGAATGCCAGCCAGTGGCTGCGAGGAGACAGATAGCTGCCGGTTTCCACCAGAGATGAGGAGAAAAACGGCAGGAGAGGATAGCTCCATCCAATCTGCCTTGCCCTTAAGACTTCGCCTTGCCCTGCTGATGAATTTAGCTATTATCAAAGGTGAGGGGTCTGCTGAGAGAGGTCTTAAATGAGGGACGGGGAGGAGAGATCGGGGGGTGCTGGGTGGCCAATATTTGGAGCCGAATGGCTGGAGGGAAATAAAACGCTGGCCAAGCAGCCACGCCCAGATAATCTTATTCCAATAATTGGATTTCCTGGAGAGTTCTTAGTGATGTTTGGGGCTGGAAAAACAGAAGAAGGGAACAGACCAAAATCTGTAAGCCTTGATCCTTAATCTGTGCGAGCTAATTATCATCTCAGAGTAAGACATCACTTTTGACATTTCCAGCTCCTCGAACGATGGCACGTTTTCCTCTTTGCCCTCATCGAGCTTTGTTTTTGTCATTTGTACGTTTCATTTAAACAACCACGTTGCACAAAGCCGCAACATGCGATTTGCCGCAGGCTTTTGCGAAAAGCATTTTAAAGTCCGTTCACAAATCAAATACAGTCACCTGGTGTTTTTCTTGATTGGTCTTCTTTGCTTGCGGACTGCAGTAAGACTGCTGGTGTTGAGGTGTTTGGCTGTGTTTTTTGGAAATGTGAAGCTAATCTTGGCCGGCGATAATAAATCGCTGGTTTCTTTAATTTTGAAGGCTGGATTTTGCGAATCCCTCGTTTTTGCTCTCTTTGCTGGTTTGTGCACATTTACTCTACTACACACACGCACTGATTATCTTCTTGAAAAATAAAGACTATTGTCAAACCAAGGACTGTGTCATAAAACTGTTTTGCTCTCTCATTACGTGGGGTTCATTAATTTGTATTTCTTCTTCTTCGCGTGCTTCTTTTGTCTGTGTTCTCATCCCATAGGTCCTCAGGGTTTGGTTATAGGTCGGCAGATGTACGATTTCACGTGTCAGAAGAGAGACTTTGCACCCGTGAACCATTATAAGGGAAGACGAAATGACAAGAACGGTCACAGTTTGTATAATTTGAAAACTTCTGACCAGTGGACGTGTCACAGACACATGGCAGAAGACAGAAGCGCCTCCTGTTCTGCCATCCATGTATTATCCAGGGATCAGTTAGATAAAATAGCTGAAAGCAACGCAGACCGCTCTGATTTTCTACTGGATTGGCTAATTTTCCTCCCTACAAACTTACTTGAAAGGTCCTTTAATCACGTCAACATTTTAAATATTGCAGTTTTATGGATGCTGAATAATTAGCAAGTTTATGTTTACAACTAAAAAAAAAATGATAGTCCATTAACGACGGAGGAGAAAATAAATCTAATTTTCCCCCCACACAGGCACGCACTCATCCATACATGCGCACTCACCCACCCACATCGACACACGGATCTGAGTAAATCAGTCCCACACCTACACAGGTGATGGCACGGCTCTGCTCACTTAATCCCGCTAAAGATATGGGCTGCTAATCAGTGTGTGCGTGTGTGTGTTTCATCGAATCAGCAGTTAATGTCGTCCCTGGTGGGCGGCCGCTCCGCCTGTGCTGTCGTAATTCACACCAGCAGGACGCAGGCGTTGGCTACCCCGCTGATGCAGGTTGGACCATAAAGATCTGTGGAAGGTGGGTGGGTGGGGGGGGGGAGTGGGTGGACTCAGTGTGAGTGTGTGTGTGTGAGGGGGGGGTGATCTACGGTCAAGTCCTCATCACTCCGTTTTAGGAAACTTCGCTAACGTACCTTTCCGCCCCCTCCTCCTCCTGTTGTTGTTGTTGTTGTTGAATAATTCACCTCAGAGAGAGAGAGAGAGGGGGGAGATCGAGCGGGGGCAATAGGGGGAGAGGGAGCGTGATTCACGGGTCATGGCAGGGCCTGTCTTTCCTGTCATATTTCATAGCCTTTGCAGGTGAACAAGACCCTGCGCAACACGCACAGGCTTAGATGAAGAGAGCTAACGGTTCACGCTGGGTTTTTTGTTTTTTCGACCGCCGAGCTCCTCGGGTGGCGCTCATTAATCCTGATTATTTACCCGGCCCTCATCAATAATATAAGAGTGCTGCTGTGCAAGTGGACAAAATTCTGTTTTCAAACGCGTCTGAATGGTTGGTTGGAACTAGTCTCTGCTGTAGATGAGCATCGTGTATCCGTTGGCCCTGTTATTACTTGTGAAAACTGAATATAAAGGCCCAATACAGCAGTCAGTTGAGCACTGCCTGTGAAACCTCATATGTTTTTATTATTATTTACTAAGATTTCCATTTTAGCCAAAAAAGTATTAAGAACACATTACTGAGAAACACCAGTGGACCGAGTACATGGTTGTAGTCTAACGTGAAACCACACATGTCAGCCTGGTCTTACATATATTCACCAGGGCATCGCCAAATGTGTATTAATCCAAATCTTTTGAGAACTTACTGAGGCTTTTTAAAAACTACTTTTTTTTTTATGTTTGTGACCTTTTTAAAGATTTATATGATCAGTAAGAACCAGTGAGCTTGGGGCTGAGCGCCACGGACACAGAGCCGTGGAGCATAATGTGCAAACACAATCTTAGCCCCTGTGTTTTTAAGATACAACAGGAGAATATAAAATAAGCCCGGTGCGGTTTGGAACAAGTATGGTGTTAATTGAAGCCTGTATTTTACAGTGGGGTTCACTGTATGGACGGAGTAAGTGGTCAATAGCGCTGATGCAAGTCGACGTTAGGAAAGACGACAGTGACGGCTGTACGTGCGTCCTTTCATTGCATTCCAAACTGACAATTAGGGTGACATGTTGTATATAACGTATAACAACAGAGGAGTGATGCTGTCTTCTCATGCATTTAAAACCCCTCCTAATAAGCCAAGTTGACTATCAATAGTTATTGTAAGCTTTCAGAATGACCAAAGGCCTTATTTAAAATTCATGTCTCCTAATCAGATTTCAATATAACGCGTCAGCATGTCCAAGCTTGACATTACAGTAAAAGCGTCGGACAAACCCATTATGTTCTTAAACCGGTCGTTACTTTGTATACATGTTGACTTGATGCACGTGGACCGGGGGTCGGGTGTGAAGACGCACTGAGATAATTTATTCAGCACAAGGCGCGGCTAACTAATCCTGCAGCTGACATTTATGGCGTGCCGTTATCCAAACACAGGCGTCCCAAAGGATGTGCTAAACTGCCACCCGACGCTTGCACATGAAAGCAAATGCCTGAGCAATAGTGCTTATAACAGACACGCCAGGCCCCTGACTTATCATGAGGCATGAAGTAGGGGAGGGTGTTGCTTGCCTCTAATTATTGCATGTTGACTTAATTAAAGTGCTGTCATGCTGTGTTGAAAAGTGGATTGAACACGTCACACAAATGGAACTTTAAATGGTACGCTTAGACTCCTACGTTGGAATAATTGTGTTTGACAACGAAATGTACCTTCTCCTTGAAAAAAGGTGCGATCGTGACTTTTTTCCGCAACGTTTAACAAAAAAGTTTTATTCTTTTTTTTTTTGGCGTAAAGAAGCCGATGAGATCGTCTCAGAGGAGCTAACCCTGCCACTCTCACTCTCGAGCAAAACACTCCAACCATTTGCAAAGAGGTCAATTAGTAACTGACCCGGCTCTAAAAACTGGGCTGGGAAAACACAACCGGCGCTTCTTATTTCCGCCGCTCCTGAACCCTCCGTGGTGTGACTCTACAGGTTATGACCACTCGAGTTTCACCTGTAGAGTCACTAATAGCTTTATAATGTGTCCATCATTTTCCCTTGAATGGAAGATGCCAGCTCGACGCTGTCCTTGTGATTCACGTGCGGTAACAGCACGGGAGGCTTTGAAAACCGTGCCGGGGAGCGAGATGGTGGCAGAATCTAGAGCCCCTCGCTTGGCATTCCTCACAATCACCTCCATCACTCTGCCCCTCCTCTCCAATTCTACTCTCAGTTGATGGAGGGCTCCTCTCTACCTCCTCAGCAACCTCGATGGCTGCCCGCCTGCCTGTTTCTGATTCTGCTCAGGCTAGTCCAAAGCCATGGTTCAGTATTTTAGTGTGCTCTTTCTCAGACAGATGTCGGCTTCGTGCGCAGGTATTCCCAGAGGTGCAATTCAAAACCGCATTCCTAAAATGCGGAGTAACCACACAGCTGCGCCACCCGCAACTTCTCACATGCACCAGCGTTTATTCCCAATGAAACCCCGTCAGTCCCACAGCTCTATCAGGGCAAATTGATGGTGGGCTGGGTTGCACGCTTGGTTGCGTAAGGTGTTATTCTGGGGCACAGGCAGACAAATACCAGCGAGAGCAGTTGCTGGAACAAGCGTCGGGAATGCCTCGTGAATGTATTGATCTTTCAGTACCGGAGGCATCCCTTTATGTGTTGGACACGAGGACCTTGCTTTGACTCTGCGGCACACTATCACGAGCCCGATGTCTTCCCCATTTAAGGGTCACGGTCCTTGAGAAATTCTAGGTTCATGGGCTTAAAGAGCACCGAGCATTTGAGCAGTTAAAGCTTCTGCTGCTGAAATGTGCTTTTGACATGATTTTCAATCAACGCAGCTCTGTATTATAAGTTTGATGGTGTAGCCAGTTTGACCTGATGGTGGACGAAGGGCTGCGCCGTAATCCGTACAGTTATCCCTATATTGTTTATGACTAAGCGGGAATTCATTCGGAGTCGGGGCGAGCTGCACACGGACACTAACTCTAAACTCCGTTACAGCATCACTGTCCTCAGAAGCAGCTGTCTCTTAGCAGCGCAGTCTCTTAAATGACTTAAGGGAACACCGGAGATACAGTGCACTCACTTTAAAGCTCAAAGTGGGCCCTGGGGAAGGTCTTAAAGGCCATCAAAATAATTTGGACTTGTCCTGTTGGGATCCAGATTACACATTGTTTTTTTGGGGTTTTTTTTTGTTGTTGTTTACTTACTTTTTGGGCAAATCCTGCCGAAATTTGTTGGTAAAAGACAAACACACGAACGGCGTCGATCACACAACCTTTGTTCTGCTTAAACGTGCAGAAGATGTCATTTCATCCGTGCATTTGCAAATTTAAATTATTAAATATTGCAATGCAGAAACAGTCATGCAGCATTTTGTTTGCGCCTCGTACGAAGTCAAAGTTTGCTGCGTTTTGAAACCATGGGTCTGTTTCGGTGCACATTTTCTAGAGTTTGGTGCCTCCCTCGTTCATAACACCGTGCTCTGATCGTGGTTTAGAAACACTTGTGGTTAGCTGTAGATGGACATTATTATTTCACTCTCCGAACATTAAAAGAGATTCATCATAGAATTCCCTTATCTGCCACAAGGATTTCGGGACTTTAATAATGGGAAATTATTTCTAGCGCCACGATGGCAAAGGTTATGAATGTGCTTCCCCCACCCCCTCGCTGTTCCAATTTCGGTGTTTGAGATTTATAAATCAACAAACGCGTTCCCCCGTGTCCTCACTACTGCCTAAGAGCAGTACGAGGACTTTATTGGCTTTTATTCTGCGCACACTTCTCCTTTCTTGAGTCTATTATCCTTGACGCATCCAAATCTGTTTTTGTTTCTGGTAAAATAAACAGCTTCACCTAACCTGAGGTTCACTCACCTCAAGTCCCCACTATAGGCTGCACAGTTGCTCACCCAAGGTCTCTGCCTCTATCCTCCTCCACTGCCTTTTTCAACGTATGATGAGAACTTGACAGCATAACTTAGCAGTAAACACTGCTGGCTGGTGCATTTACTGAGCAGTGAGGTCTATGCTCCTCTCTAACTGTCAGAAGTAGTTGGTGGAAACAAACTTTATGAAATGTGCGCTTTGTTTTGTCTTTGCAGGTTCCAGCAAATTGCCGGATTGCTTTAAAGGAGACGTGTAGAGGCCTAAGCAAGACAAAAGTAAGTGGAGTACATTTAAACACACCTTAAGCTCACCACAGTGTTGCACAAAAGAAAGTGAAATGCAAAAAACAAAATCACGTCTCATAACACGTGGCAACCGGTTTCACAGTCACGGAGCAGCAGCTGCAAAGGGCCCGTCACCTTTAAGTTCGAGTTGATCACCCGGGAGACCTAGGAGCTGAATAAGATCTGCGATACCAGCAACTGCAAACACTTGTGTGGGCGGACCATCACCGCGCAAAGGTGCCACTCTGGGCCAGACCGGTCACAGATGAGCTCCACGGTAAGCCGACGTATGCACATGGTCTGCTGGGAGTAATCCACCGGTGCCTCAAACAGTTGCTCATAGCTTGTTTTCTGTTTTTTAAGCACGTCAGCATATTTTGATGGCGACGGCTGGAGAAGAGAAAGGGCAGGGGAGAGTGAGACAGGTGAGGGATGACATGCAAAGGGCGGATCGAGGCAGCTTAGGTGGAAACACGGTGCACAGTATGCATGGCACGACCAGGTGAACTACGGCCGTGCCCCGTAATTTGTTCTCATGTATTATTTGTCAATTCATGCAAAATCAAAGTAGACACGAACAGTCACTTAACGCTGCGGCACAACAATTTAGGCATGGTAATCTGTGTGCTATGATCACTAACTGGTGTTTCTTTATTTACCTATGCAAACACAATAGCTGTGTTCAGCAGTTAGCGCACCCCTGTGCTCAATTAATGAAACGATTTGCATTTTAATGGGCGATTGAAATGTTCTTAGTTAAGCAAAGAGCTGAAGGAAAACACCCATTATACATTCAACCCCTGCCTCTGAATCAAGAAATTATAACAAAAAGAAAGATCCATTCAGCTGTGGGTGTATCTGACAGGTGCGTAACCATCTGGCCCTATTGGCTTCACCTCTCTTTGATTTTGGGAGTCTGTTAATTATACACAGGATTGCAAGAAATGCAATACACCCTTTCTTATTCATCACGTTAACTCGGCTGAAACTGGTTTTTCTTGATAGTTCAAATTCAGGCACAATATGTCCAGATTTGTAAAAGCAGATGTCTGGAGAACAGAGAGTACTATTGAGGGAGGCAGCGTGCAGGACCAACAATCAGCCAACTTCACTGGACGTAATTAATTTATTGACTGCGGTCTAGAGGAGACTGAGACAGTTGGACAAAATGACAGACAAAATCAAGGTAAAGCCTTTTGACAACCTGTTTATGAGGTGTCAGTTTGGATCTGGATCAAGGCTTGTAGGGCTCCACAAGGGCAAGTGCCAGACTGATTTTTAGTGGCTCACGCATGCAGGCCTGCTGGAGAGGCTCGGGGTTCTGCTGCTTTTCATGCAGAGCCATCCGGGGTGCTCAGGCAACCGAGCAAGCTGAACAGAAAGCACAGTGGAGTTAGAGCTGTGGATACCGGGAGTGTAGGTTCGGCGTATGTAAATTACGGGCTTAATGCTTAACACCCCTGCAAACTTCAGGACTGTGAGCGACGAGAGAGAGAGAGAGAGAGAGCCGGGACTGTGCTGACATAAACACAATCTCAAAGGAGTTTGTAAGATTTGCCAATAATGCTTGAACATCACTGACTTTCAGACTCATAACTCCAGCCTCCTTTATGAAAGTCCACCTCGGTCCTATGCACCGGTTATAAAACTGCAGTTCTGAGAGGCCGCGGTCGTTTCGGCGTGCTCCTGTCAGGTCGGGCTGGCATGCATTTCCCCATTTTACTCTGTGATGTGACGCGCGACGTGCAGAGCGGCAAACATGGTGACATAGACTTTGCATATATGACTGTTTCCCATTGCTCTAGATGTGCATTACCTAAAGTTAAAATAGTGTAAGTTGATGTGAAGCACGCCTGTATATCAATCTTTACAACACACGAACTAATAACCACTATTTCCAGGGGAACGTGGGAAGTTAACTGTAGTGGTAGCTACTAACAAAGGAAGTACTTTACATCTTAGGTGTTTGTGAACTGTACTTAAGCCGCAAGTCACGGCCGGTGAGTTTATATGTCAGGACAGCTAATTACCAATAAGACACGAGCTTGAACTCATAATTCTTCGCGAGAGCAAATTCCTCTTATCGTCTTTTGGGTCAAGTCCTAAACTCGAAGTCGTGGCGTTTGTGTGACTCAGAGGCTTCGCACGGGGGGACAATGACTGCGCTCATTAATATTCGAGCATTCTGCCCGTGTCATTCTTGTTTTTGTGTTTGCCTCCGCGCCTCCCTCTCCCCCCCCCCCTTCCTCTCTCTCCCTCATCTCTCATTCCCCCTTTTTTAGTTACAAACGCTAACTCAGCTGGATTATTTGCGCAGCCCGTTTTAAACGAAAGCCTGCTTCATTCCTTGTGACACGTCATTTGTTTTATTTTTTTTTTTTTTTTGTGGACTCGCACAAACGCTGATGCTCCACTTCTGCGCCCAGCCCCGCGACACTGTAGTTTTCCTCAGCAGCCTGCTCATAATGCCCGGTGTGTAGACTTAATTAAGGTTTTAATTAATTTTCCATTTAGGTCATGTGTGAGTTAGAGCGACACTCAGATTGAGCTGTGCCTGCTGGCCAACATTTGTACCACTCTGGCTGGTGGAATAAGATGCTGTGGCCTAATCTAATGGCTCAGTTCTAATACTTGTTTTCTACAGTGTATTTCACATATGCAGATTCACATTGCACGTTCTGATTAATGTCTGTCTTGTGTGTATAATGCGCGCTGGGATTCGGTCGTGATGAGAGGAGAGAGAATGCTCTGATTTGCCATAAGCACAGAGAGCACCTGTACCGAGCAGCTGGCCTTGTGTAAGTGAAGTCAATTGAGTTTCACCTGTCCCATCTCATCCGCGGCTCCCAGACAGATAGCTACAACTCCGGCAGATTGCAAAGGCTATTCAGGCTACTTCCTCACGCTTTGTCTGGGATATTTGGTATTCCGGTGGTTCAGAGCATTCCCCCAGGCTGTCTTTGGTGCTTGACTGAACCCAAAAAAAAAAAAATAAATAAAATCTTCTCTGCTACTTCCTTCCACTGGGAGGTCAGAGGTCGGGCTCGGCTGCAGAACCAGCCTCCCCGGAGCTTGTTGGGATTCTGAAATCTTGCTCAAGGACACTTCAGCAGGGCAGCTGCCTGTTGACACAGAAACTTGAACTTGAAGTCAGAGCCGTAGTTTCACTTCTCACAACATCCGGGTGCGTGTCTGTTTGGAAAACACCACTCGTGGCGTGATTAGAATGAAAACATTTAGCATTCGGTGATAAAGGTGTCATCAGCATGATGAGCAGGAAGTCCAGCCTGAGTGGCGATGCAGATTTGTCTATATCACGCGGTCATTTCATGAAGTTATTTTTCATAATTCACCTTATTACCTTTAAAAAGCCATGCATCAATGAGAACCTCTTCATTCACATTTATCTACTGATGCAAGCAGCCGTACTGACATGAATGAAAGCCCGGCTCACACGAACAGCGACCAATAACCTGAAACCGAAGTGTCTCCACCACGCAGTCAAAACAGAAATCTAGATTTGACCTAATTTCAGAAGCCCGTGTGAGAAATTTAAAGCCCCACGCTGCGCTTAGCAACGAGCCGTTTAAACCTCGAAAGGGAAAGACACCACAAACGGTTTAAATTAGACGGCAGAGAATGAAAGCGACACCGCATATTGATTGTCTTTTACTTTGTAAATTCGATTAGCCGCGTTTCTCTTTTAACAAAATCAAAGACGCTTTGCGCTGCGTTTTCATTACCAGCGAGAGGCCACAAAGGTTACTATACCCTGCTTGTTGCAGAACATCAGTCGGTGGGTATGTTTCTCGGAGTAATTCCGTCAACACTTATCTCCGGTATGATTCATTGTGTGTCATTTGGAGGCATTTTATCACGGTTTGCTTTGATATCGCCAAGGTTGGCTCTGGGGCAAAATAACATTGGATGGCTCCACGGCTGTAAATCTATCCTTAATTCTCTTCCTCCCTCTCTCCAGTTGTCTGTCTGTGCAGCAGAGATGATAGTTGACAATTTAATTGAAGAACTGCTAAGGGAAGAGAATAGGAATTAGATCCGCCTGCTTCTGTGCCTTGTTTTTCAACTAAATGTCTTGTGCACACCCCAGACAACCTTTGTATTTCGCGGACCTCTGATTGGGTAACTATCAGATTGTCCTTTAGGGTCCCTCCTACACGCAAGTGGGGAATTGCTTGTGACAAGTTATCAGGCCTCAAATGATGTCTATAATGGTGGATTAGCCGTTGACACGGCCTTTCATGGACAGCAGCGAGGGGACTGGCATTGTATTTAATGAAAGATTGTATCTGCGGCTACTGCTGTGCCTCGCTGTGACGTAACTCTGACTTTAAGAAGCGGCCGTCAAATTTGTCATAAATATCTTATTACGGCCTGTGATTTAGCATTTTGATGGGGGGGGGTTTGCAGTTTTTTATCGCCGCCTGCATGTTTCACAGGCTTCATCGAAACGGCCACATTTGACACTGATCTCAAAGCTGCAGATCTTTGCGGCATTGTCAGCGGTTGAAATGGTCGCCCTCTGTGAGACAGTTAAATGGTGATTATAATGCTTCCGTAATAGATTAGCATGTTGTCAAAAGAACTTAGTTGCTGTTGCTACGTTGGACAACCTTCTGTCAGCAATAGCTGGCGGCCGTTTTGCACAGCAACAGCCAACAGCAAGGGCTTCGGTGCACCGTTAAAGGATTTATTTAAGATGGAAGAGTCCCATCTGCAAAACTGAGACAAAAGATGACTAAAGGCAAAGTCACCCCGCTCTCACCAAAAACACGAGGAAAGACTTGTGAAGATATTAGAAGTTAATATTGCGTCTGGACCGCTGTGTAGCATTAAGCTTTAATGCCACACTTGAAGGCACAGTTTGACATTTTTGGAAATACGCTTATTTGCCGCGGTCTCTGTTTGATTGCTGGTCGACAAGGCTCCGCGATCTCAACGCTTCCAGCCAAGAAATAGCCTGAGACGTAACCCTTCATTACACAGCGCACCCTTCGTTGTACAATGGACTAACATTAAAATGGAATCAGTCCTCTCTGACTCTCGCAAGAAAACACTTTACCAAAATTGCCAGAATGGGGCTCAGGGTTTAAGTGCACATACGGTATTGATGTAATACCATCTAACGTCTGTTGAGTCTTACGTTGTCATTTAACCCTTTAACTCTGAATGTGTCGCCGGCGACACGTTTGCGCAAGTGCACTTACAGTAATTATGTCACGGTTTCTGAAAGCTGAGACGTTGCGCTTTGCAGCCAAAATGTAGTTATTACAGTAATTTCACTTGCAAATGTCCCGGAAGCCCGCGAGGCAGCCGTTTTGTTCCCACTACACACACAGCGGTGGAGAAAGTTTCCATTTGATGGTCTGCGTACTCACATTATGAGACACAGACACTTGAACTTTATCAGAAATAGTTTTACGCTTTTCAAATTTCAAACATAACACGCAAAGTCTGCTGTTCATGTATAACTGCAGTGTTGTTTGCTCACTAAAATCTAAAATCCAATTCTGTTTTTGTGTATTTCAGTTGTCATCACACTCTTCTAACATGCAGTAAAGAGGAAATAACTGCCAGGTATTGAAAGGTGCAGGTATTCTGGAAAAATGGGCAAAAGCACTTACAGGACAGGCTCAGGTGTTAAAGGGTTAAGTAAAAGTACATTTTGACCAGTGTAGTGTTTTCAGCTAGTATCTAGTTCATTATTATTTATGATTTTCTTTACTAACTACATGGCTCTTGTTATAAGTTGGTTCATAAGGATCATGAGGGCATTGGGTTTAGACGTTTTGACGCCCAGCATAAAGTTAGCAAGCACTTCTGCACAACCAGGTGTGATATTATATTATTGAACGAGTGTGTTTACCTGTGCATTAGCCTCCTGGTTTTGAGTTCACATTAGGTAGCTAAACTGTAGCCTAAGGCAAAAGAGTCCCTCTACCGTTCTAATGATGACGGAGGAAACCACAGGCAGCATGACTGCACTCTTGCACGATGTAGATCAGCATATGGAGAGCAGGCATGACAAAATTATATGCAGACTGTAAACCCGTGAAAAATATAACTGGAAATTCTCTAAATAAGTATTTTTTTTAATTTTAAAGACCATTTTGTTGAAACGAGGCAAACACACTGGGAGAGTTGCCCAAGGCTGAACTCTCTCTCACTTGACACTGAAACAGTTTAAAAAGGAAACTGATGTCAACGTTCATACTGTGGCTGATTTGTGGGCGAAGCTATCTGAGTGTGTTATTATGTAGAGGGTTTTGTTAAAAGACTCAGTTTTTAGTTTAGAATTATATAGTGCCATAATACCTTTAATGCAACATCTATCCCACACATGGTGCATTACAAAGCACTATAATTGCTATGAATAAGTGCAGTTAAAGTAGAGAAGTGCTTGTAGTGCCCAATAATGCTGAATTGACTTGAGTATTGAAGTTCTATTTTGGTTGGTGAATCACGCAGGGCCACAGCAAAGTGTTTCCAACCCAACTTTTAATGAGTCTTTTATATTCTATTAGTTGTGCCTTGAAGACCACATGCATATTTGCTTAGCTCCGTGTCAAGATCCACTGCGGCTCTGAGGGACAGTTTACAGATTGCATGTTCATTGTTGGCCAGGGAACCAGACGCTGTACTGGGGTTGCAAATGGGACCGAGCTTGACATTTTATCTGCCGTGTGCAATCTCAGGAAATACCCCCTGCCAGAAGGACCACCGCCTGGAAAACTGTCTCAGCAGGTGTCTGTGTCCTTCGTCAAGATATCTCTTTCCATTTCTGACCCTCCCTTCCTCTCTCGCTCTCCCTCCTTCCTCTTTCTCCCTTTTTTTATGTTCAGAAGGACGTGGGTACTTTTCAATGATGACTGGCACAGAGCTTCAATTACCTGTAGAGTCTGACTTCTAAAGTCCGTGCGGGGATTTCTTAATGTCTGAGCAGTACTTCTGTGAGGAGCAGATCCTCTCCCTGACACAAAGCAGGTACAAAATCAGCGGGTGGCTACTCTGAACGCACGGCAGGTCTGAGTCTACTTTCGGTTTTTCCCAGCTATGCAGTAATTATCGAAAGGTATTAAACTTTAAAGCATATCCGCTGTTGTGTTTCTGACCATGAATGTGAAATTGCACACTCAAGTGCATCGGCGGATAGATCGGCAAAGCACAGCGGGTGCGGATGTAGGTGGACACCTTTACCCAGCACCCAGAGAAGGCATCTGCGGTCGGTTGGGCATTTAAGCTTAAAAACACAACCGGTGGGCTGGATGCATTAAAAACTCAAACACTAAAATATGACACAAATATGCATGTATCTCCTGTACCACTAAGTCATCACACGTGCATGCAAACCATCTCTGCATTTATAGGATAATTAATGATTGATCTGTAGAGTTTATATAGAAATTCAGGATCAAATGGAAAGATTATTGACAATTAGGATGACTATGAGCAAGTTTTTAATGTATTCAGGTGTTTTATAATTAAAACTGATGCTACTGTCCATACCTGATAAAGATCACTGTGACACGTTTTGCAAAAAAGCTGAATCATTTTCTGCATATGAGGAAGGAGCAGCTGTGATTGCATGCCTAATTACTGCACTATTTCTTACAAAACAGGCACTCACTGTGTCCCGAGTTAGTTACTACTCGTCTGCATCACGTTTTTAGTTTGGCTAATCCCATCTGCACCAGAGCCCGGGAGGCTACACTGAGGATGCAGGTGCAAAAGCAGTCAAACGCGCTGCACTGCTTCAGATTTATGTTTGTGTCGGCGTTTTATGAGGTTGCCGGTGTTACCTGCTTTACATGCAACTACCTTCTTCTATGCAGTGCATTTAGGTGTATTTTCATTAAATTTAGTGAAGTGAGCCAACACTCCAGAGCGCTTTGCTCTGTCAGCCATGACCGGAGAGTACAGGATGTAAACACACACGCCTGACGATGGCAGATTCGTCATCATTAGGGGACAGTGGGGAATTTGTGAAAACGCCAGCTATGTCGAAAGAGTTGAATGCTACATAAAAAGTGATAGCAGCACCGTTTATCAGGGAGCGTATGAATATTTGGGGATTGACCTGTCAGAAACTGACTAATTAACTAGTTAGCAGGGAAGTAATGGCTCCAGTGTGAATGAGAAGAATGATAAAATTCATCACACAGGAATATTTTACAATTCATTTTATAAATGGGCTTTGAAGGACGTTTCACAGAACACTGTGCAAACCGAAAAATAAAGAACCCAGTCAGAGAAACTGCCGAAGAACATAAATAAACAATGTTTTCTCACAAGGTTACATCTCTCACCTTATACTTCACATCCACTTCATCATGTTTACCAGCAGCTATCATATTAGAACTGTGTGTAAGCTGGTCTGAAGTATGTCTGAGGTGCACACATTTGTGCTCAGACAGTGTTAAGACCCGGGGCCGTGCAGACCTTCAACTTTACATTCATCAGGCGTTGTCGGCTCACGGTAGATCGTCAGAATTAATCAGAAGTAATCTGCCGAAAACACCCCACCAAATGACCCCCACCAGCCCCCCAAACTGCTCTTCTCCATGTTCTTCCTGGCTCGCCGCTCTTTTTATGACACACTCATGAGCCCATTTTTCAGCATGTGATAGAAATGTGCCAGCATTAGACAGCATCACTTTCTCTGGGACCTAATCCCTGCCTCGCTGAAAGCTGTTTATATAATTACCCATTCTCTCTAAAAGATGGGACGAGGGACCCTGTGTCTATGTGTGAAATAGGAGTGGGGGGGGGGCTCTGTGTGTGAGTGAATGAGAGCGAGAGAGAGAAAGGGAGGACGGGGGGGGGCGACTTGGCTTGAACAGAAGAGTTAAATATATGGTATCACACAGACAGACTGCCGGCAGCAAGGGACCAAAGTTAATGGTATTTTATGCCACTGGGTATCTCAGATTGCAATGAGAGTCAAAAAAAAAAAAAAAAAAGGGGAAAAAGAAAACAAAGCTGTAACTGCTGCGCATAATTTAATAATGCAGCATAATAAATATTTGAGGGGAGTTACTCTGTCACCATTTAAATTGTGGATGGAACATTATTACGCTTTAGCGAGTAGATGGGGAAAGTGATGATTGAAATTCATGTTATATTGCAAAATGCAATTTCAGAAGCTATTTTGCAGAGAATTAACGGCACGATATATATAAATCAATACTTATATCAAGAATGAGTTCTTAACATGATTTATGACTTTGGATACGTTTCATCCTACTGTGGCTCAAAACGGCGCTATTTTCATTTTGGGGAATATACATATTGATATTCTGAACATCTGATGGTTTGACTTTTACTTCTTTTTGTCCAAAACTACATTAGAACTACACGGAAATACAGTTTGTTGCACTTTGTTTTACAGCATCTGTCTCATTAACCAAGTGCCTTCCATACTTCCCTAACGTTAAACACACTGCAGTTGCAATATGCTTTTGAAAGTTACAATCAAAGGAATAACAAAAACGCTGCCATTGGATGCAGGAATCAGCTTTTCCTTACAATCTGGGGTTTTCCAGCGTTGTCTGATATCCACCTTTGTTGTCTGTTGTTATATTATTATTATTTTTAAGTACATCCATACGAATGTGATGTGATTTTTTTGTATTTTTAATTAAAGCCAGTGTATTATCTGCAGTGGATGGCGGCCAGGGGTAATGGTGTAGCAGAGCAATGTACAGCTGTGGAACGGGGTTCAGCAGTAGTCATTAAATGTGCTTCAGCCACTGCGGAGGGCATGGTTGACAGTCGGCTGAAGGGGAGAGAGACAAAGAGATGAGAGTAGGAGCAGGTGAGTTAATTGTGACAGCTGAAGCCGGAGAACTAATCACTCTGTCTGTCTTCGTACGCAGCGGCAAGCTGGAGCTCTGCTGACGGCGGCGCACCAGAGACAGACGTTCACATCAGCGCGTCAGGTTTTGCGTTAGACTGTGTTTACGTTAGCGTGCGCGTGTGTGTGTGTGTGAGCAGCAGATAGAAACGGCTTCGTTCCCGATCAGGTAGATTGTTGCGGTTGTGTCGTGTTGCTTTAAGTGAACATTATATTTGGTATATTTTCACCACCGTGCCTTGCCGCCAGACAGCCCTCACCAATTGGAAAATGACTGTGACGGACAAGTACCTCATCTAACCCCACTTCAAAAAAACCCAAACTATCCCTCCAACAGATGAGAGATGGAGAATGAAATGCAATAAAGGTCTCCGGACGGACTTAAAATGGGAATGCTGCAGTCTTTTCTCCATGCCTTTAAGCCTCTCCACCGCCAGCGTGGTCAGGCTGAAGATTATTTGAAAAACATTAACCATGTATCATCGCATCTAATCGCCGTGGACGCTCACTCACCTTATTTAGTTGACAGTTTCTGTGTGAGGATAACATTTGTGTCAAAAATTGGTCAAATAAAGAGTAAAGTAGAGCAAAATATATCAAAATTTCAGGTGAATTTGCAAAAACATTTGTGGTTCCCATGTGACGAACGCCTTGATGGCCGCGGTGACTTTATCCAACGATGCGTCGGCCACATCGCAGTCTAATTTACACTTGTTCAGCTTGTTAAAGCATACCAGAGAGAGCTGGCAGCGACGGTTGAGCATTTCCGCAATGGTGTTTGCACGCAGCTCAAAGCGCGGCTGAGCCTTAACACAACTGCGGCTGACCATTTGCACCTATGTGGGTGACAGAGGAATAAACATCTTACAATGCAGAGCTTGGGGTATGAGAAGCTGAGTGTGTACAGATGACAGACTCCTCTGTTTTGGTAACAGTGAGGCGTTTCTTCTGCTGCTACCCTCGGGCCACTTTTACTTTGTGGTAATTGAGCATTAGAGCTCATTACCGGGGCTTAGAATCACTTTTGTTCCACTTCAGGATACCCTGTTGCTCCCCAGTGCTTCCATGGAACCTGATTTTCTGGTCGCATGGAGATTTCTTTTTTTTTTTTTTTTTAAAGTGGCCACTTAAGCATGGTCTATAATTTCATAGCATGGCAGCGAAGAACATTAATATTAGGAAACTGTGCGATACGCAGTCACAGTGAGCCTGCTGCTCAGCTCGTATAAAACGATGACCAGTGACAGTCAACAGGTCAAGTTATGACACCAAAATATTTCCTCACAGCAGAGTGGATCAGTACGAACCAGGATTGTGCCCACCAGACCTTTCCCACTGGAAACAATTTCTTTTCCGCGAGGCAAAGAAATGTCAGGATCACACGAATTAAAACACAGATCGCGTGAGGGGTTGATGTGGACCTAATCAAAGTGACTGCGAGTGGCTGAGCAAACAAACACGGCCCTTTGATGTAAGGCTGGCTTTCTTTTTGCCCCTGCCATTGAGATTAAGGAAAATGAGATTGCTTTCATGCCTTTGCAAATATCTTCATGTTAGGAATTAATTTTCCCTTGGCCCGAGATGCAATGAATAATAAATTGGCAGAAAAGTTCCCCCATCTGTGAAGATGGGTAAGAAGCATGAATCTCTTGAGGGAAAACTTTAAGACCATAAAGTCTTACTGACTGGATACCCGCAAACTCCGTATTTCAGAATATTACGTATTAGATATGCCTTTTTTCAATGCAGGATAATACTACGGTGTAAGTGCTGCTATTACCTGTTGATTAGGCCAGAAAGTGTACCAAGCAGCATCAAATGACTCCATTTCAGGAAATGTAGTCATCAGTTGGCAGTTATCCCTCAATAGCGCCTGATGCTAGCTGAGCTGAACATCGCAATGGAAAGTGCAACTGTCCGTCTAATTGTGGTATTTCTCAGGATGATTCAAATTATCCCGTGAATCATGTCAGCCCTATATGCAAGCTGGATTACGCCGGCCCCCTCGTAGGCTTGCTAAGTAGGCCTGGTGGTCAGAATGGATTTCACAATTTAATGGGCTTATGAATGGGCAGTTTGTTTTCCCTGGGTGTGTAATTATTGTTAATTTGCCCCCCCCCCCGCCCCTCAAAAAAAGAGTGATCTCCTGTGTCGGTTGTACCCGGGTCCTATTAGTGCCCATTATACAGCGATGGGGAAAAAAGGCCAACTATGGTGTGAGATGGGGGCGGGCAAGAGGGTGCCATTATATATCATAGAAACCAAGAAACAACCCTTTAACAAGCCGTATTCATTCTGCACCGTCAGACACGGTGAATTGAATATTACTGAGACTAAGGGAACACTTTTGTTATATAGTTGCTTGCTGAGCAGTAAAAGAAAGGCCATTGATTTTCTGTTGTGCACAGATGGAGATGACAGTAGGCTGAGTAAACAAATGGACTGCCCTGCCAGCAAATATGGGGAAAACCAGATTTTTTTTATTTTTTAAACAAACAATTCGAAATATTGGACATAATTCACCTCATTTGACCTCTGATATTTTTGGTTTCTCTGACGCAGAACCTTCTTTTTATTCTCTCTCCTCACTGTGGGATTTGGAAGAAGAAAGCAACGTTCGGCTCTAGTGAGATATGGGGTCACGTCTTTTCAAACGTGAGAGGCTTTGCAGCGTCAGCACAGTGAGCCCAGCCTGGGGAATGCGTTTCGTAGCTCGGAGACGAGTCTTCCTCTCTGTCGCATCGATAGTGTATCTGCACCCTCCAGAAAGCATGTGTGAGCCCGCGGCCGTGTGCGTTTCCCATGTCGTATTGTGGAGACAGTGACACTGCTTTAAGCCTCTGTTTACACGGCGCGCAAACAAAGCAGATGTCTGATGCATCTGCTCGATAATTTCACACTTTAGGTAGATGTGAAAAATGAATGAATCATAAAGTTTACATTATGTATTTCCTATAAAAAACATACTATACTTTATAAATGAATTAAACATACACAAGTAAAAGAATGCTGGATATGGAGGTTGTAGTAATGTTATAGACGCATTTATGTGAATTAACGAAAATGATTCACTGCTTCATTGATTTGTCACGTGTCACAGGTAATCCAGCTGTGTGGTAAACACTGCAGGCTGTGGGTGTTTGAATAACGATGACTTGCGCTTTCGGACGATCAGTAACCGGGGTAATGTATATCTCCGTGGCAGAGTTTCTATGAATTTGATGTGCGGCGAGCGTTTCCTCAGTTTCTGTGTCACGGCACCGCTGGGTGTGACTTGAGAGAGCGAAACATCTGTGGCACCCATCAGCGCTCCTGACACGACTTTGTGTCTGAGTGCAGTTTAATCATTGCAATCCCCTACTCCCCCTCACCCCCCCTCCACCCCCCACCCGCGGTGACTCATCCTATTTGACTGAGACCTTCTCTCCACCCAAATTATAGCGCTACACTAGCATGTAATTCCCTCTTGCAAAAGGCGGATCAAAATGTTTTCTGCTGTGAGATATTTTTATCCACCAACCAGCCTGAGTGTTAATTATAGCAAATATTCATACGTTAAAATAAAGCCCTCTGTGAATTGCCGGAGTGCAGCAGGCAGCGCTCTTTGACACAGCAGTGATGGTTAAACCATCGCAGTTGCATTACCTCCACACGTGTGTTCCCACTGAACTTATTATCCTCAGCTGAGCTCAGGAAAATTGGAATAATCATGAATTCAGAGGGTGATAAGCGCGGTGGAGCTTCGTGCTCAACGCCGGGTGTACAACCAAATGTTAATGACGGCACAGAGCGAATATCAGTGCGTCAGACACAAACACATCAGCAGCTGCTAAGTAGTGAGGTGTGGTTCTGATAATTGATGGATTGATTAATTGCAGATGTTGTCGCTAGGGGCTGTTTACACAAGTAGGGCAGCTCTTCAAGATCCCAGGGGGGGAATCTTTATTGCATCCGTAGCTTGTTGCAATACGCTGACTAATATTTAATATACATGCATGCATAAACACCCTTGTTAAGGACCAGCGTGTAGAAGGAACGACCTGACTTTACGGAGCCCACCAAGTTGCACCGCCATGTTTTTACAGTAGCCAAAAACGGGCGTCCACTCTTTTTCACGTTTCTGGCAGCAACCATAAGTTCTGCTACACCACTGAAATGAGTGGTGAGTAAATGGGTATTCGGTTGTTTGGGGTCTGCAACCTCACTGGTAGAAGCCACTAAATTCTACAGCCTATGTAGATTCAACCTTGCTTTGGCAACAACACACTTTATGTTTGTTGTTATAGCCACAAAAGAAAATGGTCCTGCAGTGTCGGGTGAAGTTTGAACTCGCAAAAAGTGCCGGGTCTTTATTAAGTTTCTAGTTTCAGTTTGCCAAAACACACTGGTTACCTATGAGGATGTGTTATCCCCATTTGCCAGCATCTTCTCCTCACGCTCGGCTTAAACTCATTGAAAATCAGAAGACTGGAGTTAAGTGTGGGCTACATAAAACTTGAGTGCTACGCATCAACGATTTTACAGCAGTGATGAAACGGGGGACAGATGGGTCACACCTCAAGAGAATTGTTGCTGGGGGAAAAAAGTGTAGTTTTGCTACCACGGACGACCGTTTCACAAGACGGCGTTGAAAGGATAAGTTAGGATGGAAGAAACTATGGAAAAGGGAGTTTTTAAACCAACACCTGGTTCAAGGTTATAACTCCATTAGAAAGACGCTCACTCAAACACACAGGAACAAAAGTATACAGTCATGCTAGCAGCTCTGTGGAGCTACTCTTCAGCTTTGCTTTGAGGGTAGCGCTAACGTCAATATGCTACAATGCTCACGCACAAATTTGTGCTAAAAAAGCTCAAAATTACATTGCCAGTCATGTTCATTTGGTGTGTTGTCGGCAGCATTTGCTAATTAATCAGTGCGTAAAAAACAAACAAACAAAAAAAGGAATAAACAACAAACAAACCAAAATTTGGGATCAATGAGCGGTGCATGGAGCAGCAGCATCAAGGTCCCGCCATTCAAGCAGTCCAAATTGATTGCTAGCACACATGAGCTGTCCATTGTGACGCCACAATGCATCCAATATAAAACAATTAGTGTCATAAGAACTGTGTGAAATGATAGTTTTATCATCTTTTGGAGGAACATTTGTTTGATATGTACTTTGATTTTCTTTTGGTTTGGTTCACGTCGCATCTGCTAACACGGACGGGGCGGGGTTTATCACCTGTTGTGCTGCAGACAGCCAACAGGGGGCGAACGAGATAGTTCCAGTTGCGTCGTTCATGTTTATATTCGGTCACCGGTCTCGTCCAACATGGTGGATTGACCTACTGTCATTGCTATTCCTGAAGTCTTGCTGCTAGCTTGGCTGAAAAAGTGGGTGGGAATCATGGAGAAGTCCATAAGCAGCGTTTTACAAGAGAGTGTTGGGGGGGGGTGGGCTAGGGGAGGTTAAGATGGGTGATGGTGATGTGGGAAAGTGAATCTGGAGTCAGCACAGACAGGTTAAAAGGTCTATTAGCAAAACAGTAAATCATAAATGGCTGTTTGACACTCCGCCACGTGGGCTTTATACCCAAACAAACTCAAACACTATGAATAACAATGTCAAGAAGCAGGCCCTTAGAACTTGAACAACAAATACGCTAATATCTTATAACTGCCGAGCGGAATCATGGCGAAACGTAGCAAGTGAGAGGAAAAGATAAGGACTGTAATTACTGTACAGTGAAGAGTCCTGACGTCTGCTCTACAAAAGCAATTTATCCACATCTGTCAATCCACCGCTAACAAAGTCTAATTGCTGTTGAAAATGACCCCGGCGCTGGCAGATTGTTTATTGAGCAGCTAATCTGCGCTCCTCCTCCTCGCCTAAGGCCTCAGAAACGAAGGGGGACTTGATCAATGTCACACCCACCCTCGAGTCTTTTAACCACACATACAGTATGCAATTGACTCCACCCAGCGCATGTTTAACATGTGTTAAAAAGGGTCTTCATTAATCAATCCCATTAACATGTGGGCCGGTTGGGGGGGTTTGGTGACATTGAAACAACCCAGGATATGCTGCACACAGTATGAGGTACTTAAAGCAATTCTCTTTGAAGTTCTATTCTGGGTGTAAGTTTCTGTCTTATCTGTGAATGAAATATTAACCTCCAGACCGTTGGCTAAGTGTTTCATAAATATTGCATGGTGTGGAAGAAGTAATTGGTTCCCCCATCTATAATGGCTGTCACCCTGGCCTACAGAAAAGAGAATGGCTGCGCAGAAGATGGTAGTAAGGCTCATAATAGAATTTCACATATCTCTCCTGCATGGTGCATCACATCCTCAGAAAGGCACTTACTGGCTGCTAGTTTGTAATTGTAGAGTTATTTTCCGAAGTGCATCATATCCATTTCAGGGAAAAATCATTACCTGTGATCCAACAGCTGAGGTTTCAAAATATCACAGAGGGTAATTTGATTTTTTTGGTTTTTAGTCATATTGTGGAGGGTGGATCAACTTTTTGCTTAGCCCAATGCTCCAGAGCTGGCGAATGTGTCCTTGTCGCTGGCCCAGTTACTCTGACCGACTGGTCTATTAAATAGTGAAAATCAATATTTCTAATGGAAGTGGTGTCTCAATTATACAGAAGCCTGAAAATCGTTCTCCGACAGGTTTCTCTCTTCATCTACATCCTCACCTTCGCTGTACTGAGTTTAAAGGATGAGGTCGCAGAGGGTTTGTATGAAAAGATCAGTTCTTGTTACTGTTTACCGGGAAAATCTTTTTCCTGTGTTTCCTTGGAGAGAAACAGAGGAAAGCAGAGTGTCAATAAAACTTTTCGATCAACAGAAGCGTAGCGGTGTTGTCTGTGCAGCGTGCTGTGTGGAGAATGACCACGAGAATATAAACCAAACCGATAAAACTCTAAATAAATAATCATGTCCGGTCACTGACTTAAAGAAGCATTATTAAAATTGATAGTGAAATTAATTGATTTATACAAACTTGATGTTTTGGGAAGCAGTCAGGTTTGATTATTAAATTATTAAAACTAAAAAAGCTGCACAGTCCCTGTTTTTAGTATTTATAAATTCTAAAAAAGTAATTTGAAGACGTACAGGTAGAAATGTGTTTTTTTCCAGCTGATTGATTCTCGGTGTTCTCACGGGATCGGACCCCGAGATCTGTCACATTCTGGCTCTAATGATCACTGGAGGTGGAGGGTTGTAGGTGGGTGGTGTCAATCAGGCGTTGGAAGTCCAGCCAACAGCAGCCCAGGAAGGAACCGTTTTAGATCCCCAAAGCTAAAGCTAATTGGTTTACTGCGGAGACTTTGAAATCAGATTAGTCAAATTAATTTTGGAAAATGTCTACAAATGTCAAATGTTCTTTTTTTTAATTGGTTGGGCTGAAAAAGCCCAGATAAGAAAGCCATCACCTTGATTGAATTCTGAAGCTTGATCTGTCAGGTACAAAGACGACACTTATAGAAAACTGGATTTGGTCATGAAAACACCAGAGATATAGAAATACATTAGCTAGGATAAAAGAGGAGGAGGGGAGTCTGAACTCGTTCCACTTGTAAGTCGCCCATTTGTCAAGTACGGCTCCAAATGTATTTGAAGTTCAAATATATCTGAAGCTGTATTCGACAAATGTCGCTGTTAAAAGTCGTCTCATTGACAAAGAGCGTCGCAGACGGGAAAGAGCGCATGGCTATGGTATCATGGTCTGCTCTGTGCTTTCTGTAGTTTATCAAAATGGCATCAGCGTGGCATTGCTGGTACGGCGCGTTCAAACTCTGCACGACTCCGCAGTTTTGCAACCGGCAGACGAAGGCCTGAACTTTCGGATGGAGGGGGATTATAGAGCTGGGCACAAATTTCTGTCGGAAGAAAGGCTCATCGGTGTCAAGCCGTCCGCCGTCGAGAGCCGGCGCAACAGCTCATCCTTCTGTGGAGAATTTTGGATCCGCGTCCAGTTCTGTCTTTTATCTTCCCGCCTGCAGATGCCTCAGTCAACGTGAGGATGGCTATCTGGGACTTGGTTCCAATGCAACGCGTCGTCTCACTTCCAGGCTTTGCGTATACTGTGCATAATGTGTGAGTGTGTGCACATCGAGTTAACCTATCAGAACACACAAGCCAGTCTGACAAAGGTAAATATTAATGCACAGACAATGAAAAGGAAAAATTATTCTTAAATGACAATAACAGATTAATAATTATGGGATTTTCTTTTTTTTTTAGGGGCTTATGGAGGCTTTTTGAAATCGGGTTACAGACTAAACCATCAAGGTTTTTCTCTTCTGTCTAGGGAGTGAATTAGATTTGATGTGACTGACAGACTGTAATATAGGGACAAGGCGGTATCAATCAATCTATTGCCAAACGCTATGGAAAATCCTATCTGTGAGGATGACCCGCAGGGCTCATATCTAATAAACAACTCGGCGCCCTATTCGCCACAGGGTGCCGTGGCGTCCCATCTCAGCCACGCCATTTTTTTTGTTCTGGTTACATCTTTCATACGTGCACCGCGGCGTCAGCTCAGGCTGACCTCCGGAGCTGCGGAATCAGCGGGTGCAATTGCCTCCCCGCGTCTCTGACAGCATGCGAATACGTTCGCAGCGAGAGATTCATTACGTCTGAAAGCTCATATCACATGATTTGATCGCAGCGCTTTGAGAGAATCAGGTGGGTTTGATGGGTATTACTGTGTGCTTAAGTGGAATTCGTTATTTGTTTTGGCTTGAAAGTGTAGCTCGAACCAACTAATCCCTTCCCTCACAACTTGAGTCCTATAGGGTATGAATGAGGAGTGGCGGTGAAAGCAGCTTCCCGCTCGCTGTTCCAGTACGCTCCGGGGCAAACCCTGGCTTTCTCACATGACAGAAAACATCTTGACTGATATTTATCACTGAAGTCAGACTTCCCCACATCAGATCTCCAGGAAACCTCTCCAGCTTCCTGAAGTGCAGACAGGAGAAACTGAATGGGGACCCTTTTCCTTTCAATACTCCTTTCAATATTCATGTTTCATCACGCGGCTCCTCTTGTTGTATTTTGAACGAGGGGTGGGTTCAAATGATGGAGGATGAAAAAAGATAAAAATGGTGACGTCGAGTTCATCTTAAAACTGTATCTGTGAATAGTGCCGTCTGTTTACACGGTTTACCAGTAGTGATTGAACCAAACTGGCACATAAATCATAATTTCGACATTGTGAAGATTGTGTTGGCATTATCAAATGACAACAGTAGAGGATCCCACATGATATGCCATAAATCCGGCTGCTGGTTCCAGAGACCAGGAAAGGACAAAAAAAGAACTATGGCATGAAGGGCACATTAATTATCATTATGCTAGTGTCTTTTATTAAGTTTACAATAGATCCCCCTTTGAAAAGATGGAGCTATTCATGGCTTAAATGAGGATAGAGTTATTAGGGAGGAAATTAAGTTACAGTATCTGAATTGAATTAGAAGTGGCCTCAGCTCCACCGGCTAATATTCCTAAATGTTCCAGGGTTTTTGATCGTTTGCAGCAGAAGTACCTTTAACATGTTTCCTTTCATTAAAAAGAGAATTTAATGCTATTGGAAGAGTCAGCTTTTCCATCGTGGATGCGTGTTATGTAGTCAGTTTGTTGATTTGTTGTTTTCAAACAAGGAGAATGTCATTTCTTTTATTAAAATTAAGTGAATTGCACCTCGACACTGTCATAATCCAATACAAAAACAAGTATGATCAATTGTGTGCGTTACAGAAGCACAAAAAACTATTTCAGAAAGTTTTAAACCGTCTCTCGTTCAGGCACAGGCGTCAATATAACTGGCTCCACTGGGGAGCCTTTTCAGGAGATTGCAGAAACTGGCTGCAGGGATTTTGTTCCCATTCAGCCTCAAGAGCATTAGTGAGGGTTGGGCTGTTTGGTGATAAGGCTTTGTTCTCAATCAGTGCTCCAGTTCATGCTAAAGGTGTGCAGTGGGGTTAAGATCAAGGTTCTCTGTGCAGGCCAGTCAAGCTCTCCCACCGAAGTCAGGGAACAATTCCCCTGCGCTTCGTGCACTAGCCCGAACCCTGAAAAACAACCCTGGAGCAAAAGTATGTGGACACCATCGACCAAAAAATTCCTAAATCACCATCAATGGCGGCAGATTTCTTTGTTATAGCTGCACAATTACTTGAAAATGAGGCACGCTGGATGTGGACGAAGCATTACAGTTGCAGGGTGTGAATGTTTTTTGTTATTCTGTAAGCTGAGAGAGAGGCATGAGCCCCGCGGTGTGCTGTCTGCAGGCTTTCCCACGTCAGATCCGATACTCACCGTGCCAGCACATTTCTATCAGCACCATCAGGGTCTAACCATCACACCAACGCTGTAAGAGCGCTGATTGAAACAGACTTCAGCCTCATGCTTATCTGATGAGCAAGTGGTGCATGTTGATCTGATTAATAACCTGCCACGCGTAGCCGCTGGGGAAAATAATTGATTCATTTCCCCTGACCGTCGTATACCGCGCAACTTTCCCGTGCAGCTAACGCCGTCCCGACCACCGGCAGCCTCCCCCCCCCCAATGTCACCAAGGAGACGGACCATGAGTGTGTGATCACGGACCAAATCCCCGCTTGTCACGGGACGCACGTTTCCAATTTCATAGATGTTACCACATACACAAAATAAAGCTGATATGTTATCTTGCCTCTCATCTGTGGACGATGCTTCAGGCGTTATTGGATGTTATCCATGCTGCTCACTGTCAGAATGAATGAATACAGTATAATGTACATTAAATTTAGCGTCTCTCCAGCATCTGGCATGTGTTTTGCACACTAGCCTTTTACATAGCACTCCACAGCGTGTATATGCATCTATATTCACATATCCTGAGGACAAAATATGCATATACATGGCAAAATACAGATTGATGACAAATCAAAGCAGCTCCCGCACAGCTTCAGTCTGTTTGACGCAGATTCTACAAATTTCTGAAACTCCACACAAACGATGTAACACCATTCTTTCAGAAAGCATCATCTGAATTTGGGTTTATTGCTGTCTCACTGACTCACTCCGCAGCTGCACTGCATTCCAGCTACAGCGTGGACCCTGCCAATCTAGACAATAGTCGTAATTCCACCAGACGTTCCCACTGCGCGTTTCAGAAGTGTCCCCAAAAAAAACAGCCCTCCGCTGCAAATCGCTCATCTGCACCCCTAAAATACACACTTAGTCTATTCTTAAAGCAAGTGGCTGCAAACTGCGCAGAGCAGGTCAGTAGGTGGTTAGGTTTCGCGATTATGTTCGCCACGTTTCCCTCAAATTCGCCTGCTGCACCCTTTTTATACAGACGCATTTGCTGCACGTATCGCTCAGCAAGTGCCTCTAGTGCCCCTTTGTGAAGTAAAAAGGCCTTCACATGCAACAGGAGTGGCAAGTTGGATGGAGTTAAGTTGAGACTATGGATTCTGCAATGGATTGAAATCCTCCAGATGTTCCCTTTAAAACTAACTTAGAGTCTAACTGAAATTAGACTGCATCGTTTTATCTTTAAGAAAAGAGCGGGATGTCGTTATTTCATATTTCTTGGTTTCACTGCCGCAAACATCAATTTGCAGGTTAGCTGGTCAGCACATCCGGCACATCCGGCAGCATGTAAACGTCACTTTAGTCCTTCAAGATGCAGCTCAGATGCATGAGGCGCGGTCCTTATTTGTCAGTACCGCTGCCAAAGAAAACACTGGCTTTTAACCTACACTTTCCAGGCTCTCCAAGTTTGAAGTACTTTGCCTCTTCATGCCCCCGCTTGGCCTCGATATGCTGGCTACTGCCAATCAAGCACATCCATCAACACCTCCCCTCAGAGGCTGAGAGGAAAAAAGGGACCTTTGTGATTTTTCCCAGAGCCCTCTTTTTCTCTTTTTGCCGCTACTGCAAATGCTAGTAAACACTATGGAAAAGACATTTTAAGGTCGCATTGGTGTTGTTATCGTTAAGGAGTGACTAATTTTCATATCACAAACCGACCAGCGATTGGTTTTAAATATCTAAAAGGTTTGTCTCAGTGTTTTCTGGATGGACGGACGATTATTAACCCTGTCGAAATGATACCGAGCCAGGCGGGGCTACACCTTTTTATAACCCTGAAAACTTTGTGGCTCCGTCTCACGCCATGAAACACAAACGCCGCCGTCTTTAACCATAAAACGGGAAATCTGTCGGTAAATGGACTGGGACGTCATCGCAAATGAAGTGATCCATAAGCGATCTGGATAATCTGGAAACAGAGGGAGGCCCGATAAATACAAAGAGCAGCGCGGCTCGAAGCCTCTGAAGGTCGCGGCGAATATTATGATTCACTCGCGCTCCGTGCTGCATCGCCTTCGCAAGACGCTGTGAAATACTGGCCCCTGACACTCAGAAGGATTAGCAGTGGTGCCGTCTTGCTTGATGTAGTGTAAATTAATATATGTGGGTGGCTGGTTTTTAGTAGCTAATGAAGTAGTTAGCTTGGTAGCTTCTGGTGCTAGCTCTGCTGGTTTCTGCTCTGACAGGAACCTGGGTAGAGTCGGTAGACTTTAAAGATCTTTAAACACAAATTCTTACATTGTTTAATATTTAACAAGAAGACGCAATAAGCTCAAACAGAATCACAAACTGGGGCTACATCGAAACTCCACACAACTGAAGTGCCTGCCGCCCGAAACGCGTCCTCTGCGTCAGTTTGGTTGGCGGAGATAAAGTTGGACCTATGGGAATTGATACACTGATTGTGTATCAGACTTCCTGTAAAAACCAACAAACACTAAGTTTACTGATAGGCAAATGGACACCCACTCACAGCCTGGTTTCTTCCTGTTAAAATAGAAGTTTTCCTTCTTGCTGGTGTCACCAAATGCCTTTTCTCTGTTGGGATCTGTTGGGTCTCTGTAACGAATATAAGAAGTACAGTCTGGACTTGCATTATATACAAACTGCTGTGAGATTCTTTTATGAATTGATGTTATTTAAGTAAAACCGAATTAAATGTGCATCCACCTACTGTGAGTTAGTTAAAGTACAATGCAGCAGTGTCATTCATCACGGTACAACAGGCCTGGCAGCCACTTGAATCTCCACATTGTGGCTTCGGTCTCTCACCTTGTTGCAGTGACACAGCGTACCCGAGGTGAGCTCGGTACACGCTGACATCAGTGTCGAGTGTGACTGTTAAGATGAGTTCGGAGGGAACGAGGAGCAAATTTTCACCTTGCATCACGTCAGCGACTTTGACTGTGCAGTCTGTTTGTTTGTCCCAAACAGCCAATGCGGCGTCTGCACAGGCGTTAGCACTGAGCTGCATTTGCACTACAGTGTGCGTGTGTGTGTGTGTGCGTGACTGCGAGGAGAGTGTATGCGTGTCTGAGCGCGACAGCTCATACTGTGACTGATCTAAGAACTCACCAGGAACCCCAGCTCTCTCTCCTCTTTTCCTCTAGTCTCTCGTCTTTTTCCTCTTGTCTCTGAACAGCGCTCGTGTTGTCACAAAGCCCGGGGACGAACGCTCTGACTGACACTTTTTGGTCAAATTAAAAGAATAATTTGCCTCTTTTGTGCACCCACTTGTGGCTTGTGCAGCGGCACCCTAACTGTAACGCCGGGCGATGTCAGAAGTTCAAATAAGTTTAAAGCAGTCAGCCGCTTTGACGTTAATCCTCACCTCCTCTTGTCGCAGCATTCAGCTTTCATCCACACATTCCTGCTATAGGTCAGCAGCAGGCATCAATAACCATTCACTTCACCCGTGTTTGGCTCTGAAAGGCTGAATAAAATGTCTATTTCCTTTGCTGCAGATGTGCAGTTTGACATTCAGCATTACCACACTGTGTAGCTGGTTAGTTACCAGGTGAATGACAGCAGATGTTTATGTAGGCTTATTCAAATGACCAAGAATCCACGGTTCCAAAATAACAAAAATAAAAAAGAAACCTATTAAAAAAGACCAATTTTAATATTTTACAAAGCTTATTTACTGATTTTTAAATATTCCCTTTATAGGACCATGCACTGTAGAATTTCAGGTTAGCGGACACCGAGACCACTCACACACGAGTATCCCGTCCTTGCACTTTGAACTGTGCCGCGTGACTGCTGCTCCAAACATGAGGTATTTTCTTTTTATTTACACTACTCACAATAACTTAGGGATATAGTGAGAGACTCAGTGGATGTCATACATACGGTGTTTGTTTCACTTCAGAGATTTTTGGGATAGGGAGGCAATTGTATTGGGGTGATAGACACACCTCATTTTGTGTTTTCCACGTAATGGTCTCACTGTGTACAGTGTGCCTTACATACTGGGGCCAATACCAAAAAAAGGACAACCCTTTTCAATGTGGCATCAATTTCAACATTCTGTGGGTATAAAAAGCTGGTATTGTCAGTAAGTCATTCCAAGTTCATCGTTCAAACAGCCATGAACACACGACGTCACTGGCTTGAATGCCAGACGACCGTTGCAGGTGACTCCACTGACACCAAGACACCGCCGTGAACGTTTGCAGTGGGCACAAGACCATGTGACCTGGACAATGCAGCAGTGGTCTACCGTCCTAATCACTGATGAGTGTCAGGTCACCTTGCACAGAAATGATGGTCGTCAGCGTTGCTGGAGAAGGCGAGGTGAGCGATACGCCGGGGTCAACGTGGTCCCCAGGGTTCGCTTTGGTGGAGGAGGTGCAACAGTCTGGGCAGGCATCACCAGTCAGCGCAAAACAGATTTGGTTATTGTAGACGGCTCAGTCACTGCACGTTCTTACCTCAGAGACATCATAGAACCCATCATCATCCCCCAATTCCACCAGCACACCCCCAACTTTCTGTTCATGGATGATAATGCTCCACCACATCATGCCAGAATTGTCACAGCTTGACTTCAGGAAGTCGGAGCGCCTCATATGGTATGGCCAGCAATGTCCCCTGACCTGAACCCCATAGAGCACGTCTGGGACCAGCTGAAGCAGAGACTGGATGATCGTACCCCACCCCCACGTGACCTGGCAGAACTGCATGTAGCACTTGTGGAAGAGTGGAACGCATTGCCTCAGAACAACATCATGAGGCTAGTGAGGAGCATGAGACGTCGCTGTCAAGCTGTCATTGCGGCAAATGGTGGAAACACCCGCTACTGACATTGTCAGTTTTTGTTATTTGGGGCTATCCTTGTTATTGTCTAAATTTTTGGGGTAATAAATATTAAACTAATGAAAATGGTGTTTCTTCTCATTCATTATTAGTAACATCAAAGGGAACTTTTACTTATTTCATTAAAATTCAGACCAAATAGGAAAAGCACTCAAGTAAATAACAATATCCCTAACTTATTGTGAGTAGTGTACTTATTATTTTGAAGAGATAACCCCACTGGGATCTGAGGAGAATATAGCAAAGACTCCTTTATTCAGGGTTCCCCTCATTATAATCTGCCTTGGAGGATTGAAAGTCACACTGTGTTTGAGTTTCTCTGATGAGCATTTGGGGAATACACCTTTTACCTTTTTTTTTTGGCGGAGGGGGGGCTGGAGCACATACTGTTGAAAAATGTCAGATGAATAATCATCCAAGATGAATGAACTGCCGGGCGCAGTTAAAAGGGAACTGTACCTGGAGGAGATATGAGGAGAGCTAAATCAAATTTTCATGTACTTGTCATAGTTTTGACAGTGACTTTCTTTACATTTCAAGACGAGCTCCAGGCTTCACGGGCCCACGTACGGGTCGAGACACAGAGGTTACGATGCGATTGTGATTGTGTACCATGAGAGGACTAATCAGCATCTCGAGAGACGGAGAGAGGGAGCGGCGTGTGCAATGAATCATCTTGCAGCAGAAAATAAAATATATAAAATTACTGCTGCGAACAATAAATCAAAGAATGCACTTTAATGTAGACAATAAGAATATGTGCCTTCATCATATCCTACACATAATTTAACTCTTATGGCGGTGAGCTTCACACCATTTCACAATTATTGCGCTAAAGGGCATTTGTACATTACACCACTCCTCACATACTGTATAGATTCCTCCTAATGTATAGCAGCACACTTGCGATGGGAAAACGTGTCCAAAGGCAACGTATTTAAATTTAGCGCTAAAAGAGTTTGATATCATCTTGTGTATTTCTGTGGATACATTCGGCTCTTACTTATTATTGAAAAGAATAACTGGATGGTTGCGTTCAGGCCTTTAGGGAATCCCCCTCGCTGCTGCTACATGTGTGAGCAGCAACAGCTCAGTATGGATTAAAGGCATTTAGACAAATGGCGATAATACTTGAATTGCTAAAACTTTTCTGTTCACACTCGATGCATCTGCACGTTCAGTTCTCCCAGCAGGACTCAGCAGGGGTTGTTACGCACCTTGGGCATTTGAAAATCACTGTAATGTCAGAAAATGCACCACCCCCCTCGCCCCAAAGTCAAGGTTAGAATTTGCCTATCTCTGTATTTTGTCGGGCGCGTCTTAATAAGCAGAAATCTCCATCCCAGGAGCGCATCCAGCAGGAGAGTGCTTACCGTAGCACTCACGCTGGTGTGCGAGGAGAGGGATAAAAACGCATGAGAGAAAAGTTAACGTGAGGTTTAAATGAGGGTTAGAGTCATACTTGATGCAGACGTACGAACATCGCATGGCTTTTATCGCAGCATAAAAAAACATTGTGCTGTACATCGGATCCAATGTTCTCCTAAAGACCTTGAGCAAACGGCGCATGAGCACGGTGGCTTGGGTGGTGCGTCTTTGATGCATCTGTCAAATTGCAGCCGTTTTTAGTCCGCTATGTTCATGTACATACAGAAAAGACCTTGTATAACCGGAGTGCTTCTTAGAAACGCTCTATCCAGCTACTCCCCCTTAACCTTTCGCAGTCAACGTGGTTGTTTACAGGAAAGTGCTTTGGGTCTGTGCTGCGGCCACATGGGCGTTGGGCTGGTGAAACACATGGGATGTTTGTTTCTTAACTGAGTTAATAGTTTTTTTTTGTTTTTTGCTCCATTGCCTCTTAAAAACTCTACAGATTGCGGCCTTTAATATTTTGCAGTGAGTGGGAATTAACTGCCAGTGTTGATATTACACAGTTTAACTGCTGTTTTCCTTTCTGGAAGTGCTTCAAGAGCTTAGTTAGACATTAAATGGATTGTTTTATAGATTATTTACTTTGATAATTAAGTTTGAAGACGTTAATCTGCTTCCTGTGCGTCTGAAAGCCATTTTCGAGTGTCTCATGAGCATTGCTTTGATATATTTAATAAACTGTTGTCAGTTTTCTTTGCTGTACTTGGAACCAGAACTTTAACTGCCTCCATATTTTCTTACTTCTGCACCTATAATAACTATTATAACACAGGTAGCGTCCCTTTAACATGCACCTTGATGCTTCTAAATGTAGCTTCTTGTCTTAATGATGAAATGAATGCACGTTTTATTCCTCTTCAAATAACTGCAGTTGTAACAACCACTGTAAATCCTCCCGATCCCTTTCTTTGCCGCCCCTCCTAATCCTGAATGTCGTGTTCATTGTGTAGAGCAGAATTGTCCATTTTCCTGACCGCAAGCACTCAAACACGCGGCGCTACTCGAGCCCAAGAGCCACCGAGTTGCTGCGTGCCCCCTCCGTGATGTAAAAAAAAAAAATAAATAAAATTGAGAATTTAATTAGGTGCTTAAATATTCAATCACCACTCTCATTACTTAAACCAAGAGGCTCTCTGTATGGATTTGACAAGCAGCCAGGACACACTGTGCATGCCTGGTAGCTGAAGATAGTAGTGAGTCTCCACCATTCAACCAAGACACTGGATTTCCTGAGGACATGGGGGATACACCGGAGGGACAGGCAGTTCCTGCTAACGAACCATGAATTCAGCATTAAACAAGGTCCTCCTCGTTAATTCTACAGAAAAAAAGCGATGGCAGAGATGTTGCACCTACATTATGAAGTTCTTTCATCACCTTCGCTCGTCAGTTCAGGTGGGAAAATTGTGTGCTCCATCATTAATCATAATTTTTGGTGCTTCAAAAGGGGAAAAAAAAAAAAAAAAAAAGTCTGGACGTCTGATAATGAAGAACATCCGAGCTGAGAGAAAATGTCATAATTCATAAACAAGTCTTTGAGGGTTTGTATTCAGTAACCACACAGGCGTGCGTCTCGTTCTGCGCAGGAACACACATGTACAGGTGATAAAGACACGCACGTCCGACTCCTGCAGAGAGGAGTATCTCAGATGTGCAGCCCATGCGCGCGAAATAAAGAGTGCTATGTGATGACCGCTGTTTTTTTTCTGGCACGCAGCACCACTCCGGCAAAAGAAAGGGATGCAAAACACTGATGACGAGCCACTGATGTAAATAACGCAGGTTTTCCATAATATGTGTTTGTGCATGGTGCGATGAGAAAGAAGAGTTTTTCTAGGTGGTATTGGATACGCAGGGTGTTCTTTTGTGAGAAATACTGACTTGAAAAGCGACGTGTTAGTTTAAAACGCTGCAGGGTACATTTGAATGGAAGACATATGCAGCACCGGATGAAAGGAAACCGTCTGACAAAGTCTGACGTGTGACTCAAATTAGACTTTCCCTTCAGATCTGACTCAGCACATATAAACACCCCCCGCCGCCGCCACCACCAGATAGTTCTGACATGGCCTGACGCAGAAGATACAAACTGTTATCTCTGTGATCTCTCTACATTAAGTTCGCGCTTGGTATCAGTTTCATTTTCAATTCTCAGTGTCAGCTGGTAGCTGTCTCACCGCGTCCTAAACACCTGCCACTGTGAGGAACATAAAGCGACAAACAAGAACACACACAGAGCACACTGCTGTACTGGCCGCTGACCACTGACCTCCATCTATAATAGATTAAATCGGCGAGAGGCTCCCACCTCGACGCTGCATGGCAGCGTTGCGAGTCTTTATTTTGCTGAGGCGCGGATTGTCTATCGTCAGTCCGAGGGGAGATTAACCTGGTAGGAAACTGGAGCACGTGGCGTTTTCTTTAATTAACTTTAATCAGGTGCAAGGAATTAAGAGTTCAAGACAACGTGTACCGTTCGGACGGGCCGAGAGAGTCTGACTGTACGCTGACTTGAAAAAATATGGCTCTGAGGCTGAATTGAAAGCTAAATCCCACAAGAAGTCACTGTTTTACCTTGGGTCCGATCTATCTCGCAAACAAGGACTCTGCATGCCTGTAGAGTACAGGCTAGTGCACCCGACCTGCGGAGCCATTTTAAAAGAGCAGCATCCTTCAACAAAAAGCCCCTCAGAGTCCACGAAGAATATAAATACAACCTTATATGTCTGTGTCTGTCAATATGCAGATGAAATGTTGTTTTCCTTTTTCAGAATTTCACCCCTGCTTATATGCGTCAAATCTCTGAAATGGTAAGACCTTTTCTGGGGCTGTTAGCATTTTGAAGAAAGTGCCTATTATGCAATGTGTTTACGCTCAGGGGGGCTTCTCCCCCTGTATCCTCTGAGTTTTCATTAGCTCGGAGGCAGCCAGAAGAATATGAGAATGGTCTGAGCGGTGAATAGTTCTCGCTGAGCTTTGTGGCTCCTCCATGGCCAGGAGCTTATACTTTCCTCGAGAAGCCGAGCTGATATTTCCATTTTGTTTCAGATTTATGGTCGCTGCACTGTGGAGGAAGAAAAAAAAAATAATCAAGTCACCAGGTTGGAAACGGTGGAGAATCGCAGGCCCAAAACTAATCTCGACATTGTCGCAGGCTTAATTAAATGTTATTAATAAATATTTGTTTATCATACGCATCCTCAGTTGTTCTCCCTCCCCGAAGAATTTGGCAGATAATACATGTTTATTCAGCGGAAGAGAGACTCGTCAAAGTTTCTGAAGTTGTGCTGCGGGTTCCCTCAAGACTTGAACATGGTTTTCAGCCTCTCAGTCATGCAAACAGGGAAACAATGCTGGATTTTATGCCCCATTCCAACTGGCACACGATCTGTATTCAGTATGTCCTCTATAGTAGTTTGTCACTTAGTATTCTGTTTTCAGCTGGTGTATAGGAAATGAGTGTTCTTTGCTGGTTTTATACTGAAAGCAACTGATGCAATGTGTTTGCTGACGGACATCAGGCAGGTTTTGACTTTAAGAAAACCAATGCCAATTAAATGTCTGGGGGGAAACGTTCTGCTTTCTCCTTGTGAAATTGAATTCGTGTTCAGTTTCATTCACACCATCAATTTATTTTTCCTGCATTTGGGGACAATGACGTACTCAGTGTGTGAATTCAACATGATAAAGAGGATGCAAAATGTTTTGCAAAAGATTTAATGCTTATTTTTCCCTTTCCTATTTTTTAAACCATCCATCAGCTCCACCATTTGCTGTTTTAGTACTTTACGACCTTTCTGAGTGCTCCTAATTCCGTCGCTTTTCATTTTACCGCTGCGAAACCTGCAAGGAGCAGTACTTTAGGGCCCAACCAAAACAGGAAAAAAAAAAAATCAAATCAAATCAAATCAAATTGTGACATTTCATGCTGAAATTCATTCATTTCAGTGAAATTGCAGCAATCAGTGGATTCACTTGAAGGGGAAAAGTAAATCTGTACACAATTTTTTAGTTTGAGTTTAAACTTTTTTGAGTGAGAGGACGGCTGCAGGGTCCAAAACAGGGGAAAGCTAGCATAGCTCCGTGATTTGTTGATCACGACGACAACGCATGTTCAAGAAGACGCTCAACACATGCTTTGACAGTCACAGCAAAAGCAGGACTCTTAGGGAGACAATGCAACAAAATGAAGAAATCCTGATAATAAAGAATAATAAAGAAACAGACACACTAAGAGTATACACTGCTCAACAATACAGATCTGCTGTTTTGCAGATGTTTCAACGGATCAAATACGTCTGTTGCACATTAGCAGTTAGCTAACCGCCATGCAAGCAGCTGCTCCATCACCACGACGATGCACCAATTAATCTTTCCACATCACCTTTTTGATGCAGTCAGCCTCCGATGATGGTTACGACGTTTATATTCTGAAGAAATGAACTTCGTTCACGCCAACACGGACAGACTGCCTTCAAATGCATGCGAGCGAGCACAATTTTCAGCCAATGGCGTGTATATGCAAAGCTACTCCGGATTGCATCTTTGAAACAAGCGCGCATGTGTTTGTGTGCATGTGTCTGTGTAGGTGGCCATGACTAACCGAGGAAAAACACATACCTCAAGTCCCCCGGTCTACTCGCGGCCCAAACCAGTGAGGGATTTGTTGCTGCTCCCAAAGCCCATTTTGCGGTTAGAGAGCTGTCACCGCTTCTTGATGGCGGCGCAGTATTAATTAGGCCACCTTTTACCCTCGTATTTACTTCACCTTTCATGTTTTTAAATGGTGAAAAGATTTTTATTGTTGGCTTATCATGAGCTGTTGTCAAATGGATGAATGCTTTCACAGACCATTAATCGTGAAACATGTGGGTAGGAGATGGTTTTGTACCAGTTCTCCGGCAAAAATGCATTTGAGCAATTCACTTTAAATATGCAAACAATTTAAATATTATTCACAATTTATTCTTTAAAGATCTGTTTTCTGTATTTTTCTCAGCTTAAGGCTAAAAAATAACAGAGTCAGGGGAGGCTGCAAGGAAGTTTAAAGGGTTTTAACAGCTCAATCGCGATTCACCACCATTTTATTACGATGGACACAAAAGGACTTAAAGGCAGTACAATCTTTATTTCATCCGGAAAGACACAGGGGCGCAAACCTCATTTCTGCCGTCTCTAAGCTCTCTGACCCTTTCAGTGGGAAGGTCATTTCAGCTGTTCGTCCCTTCCCTGTGATCCAGAGCCCCTACCCCATCCCAACACTGTCCCTGGAACCTCTCCCTTAACTTGTTTAATATGTTTTGTGATTGTATTTAACCATCTCTAGCAGGTAATAATAAAATTTGTTGTGTTCAAATGCCACAATAAATAGAATATATATCTAAAATTACTCTAGTTTGTCTCATTCAGGGCTCCCTTGAAATTGGCTGGCCACAAGGTTTAATTTGGTCCATCAGATGTTTCTAGCAAATACTAATAATTAAAACAAAAACAAATTAAAAATCAAAACAAAACATAAACTGGTTTGTTTATGACGTTTCATTTATGTGGGGTAACAGCAGGAAAAGTGCAGCTGTAAATGATAACAACAAATGATGGCTGAATTCCATTTAGCTGCTTCAGCTCCAGAGTTGTGCTAATGTGCATGCTAGTATGCTAACTTGTCATTCACGATTAGTTACACCTGTGCTTTTCCTGCTATGTCAAGTCAAAATGTGTGCCTAGAAAACAGCACAAAACCCTGTGACATCATCATCTCAATTACTGCAACTGACCAATCAGGAACAGCGGATATGTGTGTTTAGCACCTTCAGCAAACTAAAGATGCTAAAACTGAAAACTAACAAACTAATTATTTCAAATTAATAACGTTCACTCTGTTGCTGGACAATTGTGTGTATTTTTATTTATTGGGCAACCTTGGATGAATAATTAGTATGCCTTCATGCTGGAGTCAAGGTATGCTTAGCTTAGCTTAGCATAAAAATGGGGCTAACAGCCATTCAAGCTTGGTTTTAAGTATGTATGGCAACTTGTGACCTAACTCTGTATTGAAACTAATATTGAACTTTTCATCCAGTTATCAGAACAAACATAAACTAATGTTGTTGTGCGTTGTATATTTAGTAACTCCTTCAGCTTCTGCATACATGCAACTCAGCTTTTAGTAGAACAAAAGACACGACTTCACATCTTTCTGTTATTTAGAGATTGAAGAGTCTGCCACAATCGTTGGTGCACCATCGTCTGTTTTAAGGGTTAAGTTTCAGATCACACACCACTTTGATGACATTATAGCAGTTAAGCTGTGCACCGGGTTTGAGCACTGGTGCAGAAATAGGAATATTAATGTTCACCAAGCACTGTGATCTTCTAAGGCCTGCGCAGCATATAGAGCAGATATAACCCTGCTCTTTTCCTCTGCACACAAGAGGATTTTATTGTGTAATTCTACATCAAGGATCCTTGTCTTGTCCTCAGTGGTTGGAAATACTGACATGTGTTAATGCATGTAAAGCCCGTATTAACATTTCCATAAACTTATACTGATGTGCAGTGAAAACATGTAGATAGCGTTCATTCACAAATCCATCTAAGCTCCATTTCTCCATTTTCAGCATGGACTCTGATGATACACAGTCTTGCACCTTGTCATTGGCCTTGTTATGTTGGAAATAATTTCAACATTGAGTGGATTTAATAATTTAATGGGGCAGATTGCAAAGAATACGCCGGCTGATTAAAGTGAGTAGCATTGAGTGTTTGATTTTGAATAACATTAAAAAAAAACCTGAGTCTATGAATTGAGAACTTTATACAGTCAATACTGTTCGAGAGCCATGAGTCATTGTCAACAAAGCATTAAAATTACCCATAAATTTGAATATTGTTTAAAATGATGATAGTGGTAAAGAGACTAAAAAGCGTTTTGTTTGGCCCGTAGCTTCATCCAGTTTTATGTGTGGATTCTGCAAACATTTACTATTACTGATGAGTAAACATGACTTAAATTAAATTTTCTAATTATGTTGGATGTACAATTAATTGTTATTATTATTTTTATTATTTATCTATTTTTTTTTTTTTTTTTAATCTGGTCGGGTGATTTTTTTTTTTTGCCCAGCACTATTTAATTACCTTTGCTGCAAGAGTAGTGCTTTATACATTGTTTTTAAAAATACTTATTTTTAACAGGAATGTATTTTTGAATGCATGAATGTATTTGTATGTAATATTCGGCTTCAGCGATGTGATAAAGTGTGAATTAAGTTTTAACAGGGATGGATGTTGCAGAATGCTGTGCTATGCTCGTGTAAATGGATTCACTTGAAATCTCAGCACAGACATCCTTATATATATTTAGTTACAACCTGTTAAATTCGCAAAATGTTTGGATAATGCAATATTAGGATATTGTATTGTAAGTACCTTTATATCTCAATTGGAAAACACGGACCAATAGATTTTTATAGACAATAGACTTCAACTTGCTTCTAAAACAACCAATATTAACATGTTCTTATCTCTGGAACTTCAAACACTGGTTGAAGATTAGGGAAAATACTGTGGTCCTGGTTTAAAACAAAAAAAACTGGCCGACTGTTACGAGAAACTCGGTGGCCTGTGTCTAACACTTTGTCGACCTCTTCTCAACAAGGTTTTGCTTCTGTGAGAAAACGGCATGAGGTCGTGGTCCTGGAAATCATCAACAACCGTTGAAAAGGTTGTTTTAAGTGTCGGTTAAGTCCTGGTTTTTCTCATTAGAGTTCACAGTTTCTGATTTTACTTATATTCAGGAGGGTCCTTCATCCTCTTTCTGTCCACATTCGGTCCAAGGCTCCATCTTTCATTGAGCAGCTGAAGCTTCTTTTGCTCAACAATTCCTCCACAAAACAATTATCTTTCAGGTTTTCTTTTTTTTTGGTTGTGATGTTACCACGGCAGCTTTGTTATGCGTGACATTTCTGTGCTGTGTTGTACTTTCCACTATCCTTTAGTAAAACAGACAATACTATTTCTGTACTCCACAGTCCTCAGCATTTGTCAGTGTCCACTGAAGCAGCAGTCACGCATAGCAGGCAGAAACTCAAAGTGACCTCATTGTCGTTCTCCAAATACCACCGGGGCGGCCCCCCTGTCTTGGCCCGGTAAAAAGTCCGCAGGGTGTTGCCCCGGTGAGTCTTTCAGTGACAGAATCTAATTCTCAGCACATCAGTCAAGAGGGGCACAGGAGGGAACCCGCTGTGCGAGTGGGCACCGGTGAAGGTAGCACAATTAGCTGAAGAAGTCTGATTTTCCCTCTGTCTTTGTCCCAGCGTCCTTTCCTCACCCTGGCAGTAGACTTCCCTGCGGGTCAGGGTTCAGCTCTGTGAAATGTGTGCCAATGGGCTTCGAGCGTCTCCGGGGGAGCACGTGACGTTCCTGTGATATATCCACAGTTAGCCTTTGCTGCATGCTGCAGTGGATGGTTCTTTAATACGTTTCCCATTGCAGCGCGGGCTAATTTTAGTTTTAAAAACCAGGTTAAAGCGACGGTTGCTGCTGGTGCTCCCCGTCTAGAGCAGAATCCCGTAATGTCTCAGAGAGGTCAAATCAGAGAGCGTCTCTAAAAAGCATCTCGACACCCACTTTGTTCGCAGCTGTCTTTGTTTTAAATGTTGGTTCTTTTCTCTTTTATTTACTCTTCCTCATTTTCTTTGACCCATGAAGCTCTTTGTGACTAAGTACCAACAAATATTTAGTCTTTAGCTGCCACCACTGAGAGTGAGCAACCCCTCGCCGGCCTTTCTGTACAGCTGCATTTCAGACCAAACCAAAGCAACGACATAGCCTGTGCATTTAGGTATTAGAAAGCATAGCATAAATATAAGGAAAACTAATGCGGGCAGAGCACATCGCAGCGATCGGAGCAGCTTGCATTATGATCGGATTTCAGTGAAAACGGAATCTGTAGAGTTCGGCCACAGACTTGAAACAAAAAGCACGAGATGGCAGAAAGGTAAACTTTAGCTATCCGTCGAGAACAGATGGACCATAAGAGCCCAGACAGCAACATTTCCTGGAGTCTCGAGAGATCGCTACAGGATCACGTGGCCGGCAGTGGCTGGAAAACCTTACAGAATAAGTAATGTTAGTAGCTTATAAATGCCTTCAGCTGTTTTGTCACTGTCACCTTTTATTCCACGTTTGTTGACAGGTCCTCCAGCTCCGACTGCCTTATTAGTCTGATTATAACATGAAACATGAAACCAGAGTTTATTAATACCAGGTGTGAAACCAAAGGACCTCTGTATCTGCATATGTTGTCTGGACAAAAACAGTTGGAAATGTCATTCATAAGGAGCTGGGAAGAGCTCAGCTCGGGGATGAGAAGCAAGCGTCTGCACTTCTTTTGCATCACAAATGGGCTTCGACAAGTTCTGCGGCAACCAGAGAGACAGCTTTCACGTTTGTTTACGTCATTGTTACTATTCAGCAATGACTTTTATAAAAGTCCCCGGGCAGATTTGAATGCTTTCTTTTGTTTTTCATTATTGTTAACCTTTGGAAAGTGACTATGGTATAAACAAGGTAATAACCTCTCAAGTCTTCTGTTGTCAAATAAATAATGTTTTCCTTGGAGGCAAGGAACTCCCTCCAGTGCTTCTGTGTCAAGAAGACACCTTGGAGGGGGTTATTCTCTGCCACACGAGGGGTGGGAAAGGCAGGTATCATAACTCGATCTGAATGCAGACGCCTCAGAGTGGATGTAAGCTGAAAAAAAAAACTCCCCGCTGATAAGATTTTGAATTCAATAAAAAAAAAAAAAAAAATAGAAAACACTGGTCTCAAATTAATTTCACAGCAAACTGTAGCCTCAGCTTCCAGGAGGAAATCACTTGTTTTCTCCCATTAGCATGGCGTAAACAAAACTCTTATCCCTGCTGCCTCCTTTTGTTTTCAGACCTGTAAAAAATGTTAAAATACAGGGGAGAAGATGGTTTCATAACAATGATAAATGTGCATCCTCACTTGCAATGAGATGCAGCGGGTGCAGCACAAACAAGCTTCTTGAGATCTGTCTCAGCTGGTATTAAGGCCTTCAAATGAATACAGATCAGAGGTTGAAACAGATCTGACAGGTGTCTAAAGAAGCAGCTGGTGCCAGCTCTTGCCTGTTGCAGCCTGTACATCCATAAGCAGTGATTACTGCGGGATTAGGGTGACTCAAAGTGTTGAAATTTTGCAAGTATTACACGAGGTTGTGGAGGAAAACATAACAAGCAAACTGCTGTTTTTGACTGACCGTGAGAACATCAGACGTGATCGCTGGTGATTAAAAACATAAAAAACAAATTAAATCACTTCCAGTGTTAATAGAAGCACCGCGAGATGCAAGTCTGGTGATGGGGCCCTCAAAGTGAAAATAAAAAGAAGCTCTTCAGTCACCGGGCACATTGGGGAAGAATCAATAGCTGAGGAAATAACAAATCCCCAAAGAGTATATTTAGCCACATGCAACCTGACATCTGTTGTGCTAACAGCCAGAGAGAGACTTGCTACCCACATTCCCCCGTGTTCAACTTCAAATGGAACCAATTACTTGACTGTTTGCTTTCTGGTGTACAAAGTGGTATAAGACAACAGACCTTACCACATTGTTTCCCTCTGCACCCCTAAAGCTGCAGTAGATAACTTTAGAGCAAGAATGTGCCCCTCCTCTCCCTCTCTTTCATAAACTCCGTCTCTAAACCAGGTTCAAGTGTGTGCGTGGGCTAAACTTATATAAATGTAATTAATTCTGAATCTTTTTATGCACAATGCAGCTCTGCTCACTCAATCTAACTGTAACTAAAACATTCATCAGCAAAATTAATTTTGTTTTGTTTTTCGGCACAAATTACCCGACGCAGCAGCAAACACATTGTGATATGTACAGTGAGCAATCAAGCTTCACTCGATACTGGAGAGTCAGCGGCGCTCCATTAGCATCGGGCTAAACAAGAGGAAACTTTTTGATATATTCACCAAAAAAAAACAACTTTTTTTGTTTTTTTTGTTTTTGTTGCTCATGCATTTGTTAAAGCTTTATCTACCCGACGCTTGTTAGCTTCCCGACTTACTGGCAGCAAATTGTTTGTTTGTGAATATACGTTAAAGTTTGTCCAAGTCCACTGCCGTCCTAATGTACCGTGCCATTCTCCTGTGCAGTGGAGCATATTGTTTGATACTGTCTCACAAGGTGATCTTGGGCAAGTGTGGTGTGTGCCATGTTTACCCTCTGTGGTTAGCACGTTAGCATCATAACACTTGCTAACAGGCGCTAAACACGAAGAGCAGCTGAAGTTTACGAACGTCAGTTCTGCAGGTATTTGATCGCAAACCAAAGTAAGTTAGAGTAACTTAAGGTCACCTCAAGGAAGTTTGAGCAGACGCTGGCGGTAAAGTCAGCAGACGTTCAACCACGAATGTCTGCATCAGAAATGAAAGGAAAACAACCGAAGTGGTGGATGACAGACTGACAACACTTCTCGTGAGTTAGCGGTCAAATAGGCTGCTTTTTATTTATCTTACTTTTTTATTCAGTACAGATCTGTACAAGGTTTCCTGTCAGCACATTGTTTTCCATTGTTTCTTTCTGCTAAAGTGTGAGCGGGAACATGGCCATGGCCAGCTACCTAAACCGCAGAGCTGTGCTGGTTTCCTCTTTTGGCAGTCCTGGTGATCGGACATGTCAGCCTAAGTGGCAACTGCATTAACGGCTTCACGATCAATCTCATTTGAGCACATGTCCAATTGCACTCTCGTAATGATTTTAGGGTCTGCAGAACCACGGCAGCCCTCTGGCGCCTCTGGCGTCGCACACCTTGCCAGATGTTCGGTATTAATCCCACAAGGCAAAGCTCCCCGGCCAAGACAGTCGTATGAAACCATTAAACACTGTATCTGTTTTGTCTCGACAGTTTTCAAGAAGCGGGTAACAGATTCAACTGAGTTGTGTAACTGACAGGCAGTTGGCACGCCTCAAGGCACAGAGCTTGTTTTGAATACAGAAAGATGAAAACAATCTCAGGCCAAGTCCCTGGTTGTAGAATGCAGAATATGAAGGTATGTTTACACTCTCAGAGTCTGCACTCTACAGGATGTAGTCCTAGATCGCTCTTTTTCCTTCTTGTTTCAAGCATCCCCCGGATACGCTTCCAAAAAGAAAATTACAAAACTGAGCTTTCACTTCTTTCTATATTTTGTAAAAAGACATTACAGACATTTAATTAAACCTAAAAACGTCTCCCTGAAGGCTGTGACTGAAAATGAAAAGGTCTTCTCTTTTGTGGTGACATGTCATGTCACCATTAGTCAAATCTAGAGTGCTGGGGTAAATGCCCTGCGATGGTCTTGAAGTAGGTCAAACTGCATTATGAGACTCAAATGTACAGTATATGTGAGTGCTGGCATCTCCCTCTGAGAAACTGCGTCCAAGTCTGAGACCTTCAGGACGAGTTTGGTCGCGTTGTGGCTTCTATCATTGGCAAATTGATGACACACGTCTTGTAATGTCTTGTACTTTTGAAACAGCACACGTACAAATACCCCAGTTTTAAGCCAAACCCAGGAAACAGATAAGCTGCTGTTTGATCCACCACCCTTTTAGCTACACACCTGTTAAATATGTCCTTTTCTTGTTGTCAAAGCCTTATTTATTCAGGAAGTCTCATCGAGATCGAGATCTCTTTTACAAGACCTGAGAACAAATTGCAACATCATAACGCGATTCTGTCTTCACACACACACACGTGCACTAATTAAAGCAGTCATGAATATTATTAAAAACATCAGCAAGTGGGCTTCAGGTTCCTCTGAGACATGATGGTCTCCAACTTCAGTTTATTGCAGTTATAATACTGTATTGTATCTTTTAGATTTCCATTATGAATATGAATCACAGTGGGGACATCAAAGCTCTGCGGTCCTGTGATAAGCGTATGTTTTGTATTTTATGAATTAAGAACAAACGTTAAAGTTCCTGCGTGTATCTTTTAGAAAACCCTTGTTATTTAATGACACGGGCGGCTGTAGGTCAGCTTCCTGTCGCTCGCGGCAACACTCGTGTGCGCATCACACCAAGATACTGACGTGGCATACACGAGAATGAATGAATACTAAATACCAGAAAATGAATTTAGGAAAACATTGCTATCAGTAAGCGACCGACCTCAGATTCATTAGGAGCAGCCGTTCAGTCCGGTCACACAGTGGCATTACTAAGCGATTAATATGGAAATTGCTTCACGTGTTTACATATGGCATCCTTAAAGTGATAAAAAAGCCAATAGAGAGCCAAATGCATACAAAGACATTAAAGTAGGGTCTGAAGATAGAGGACGTGGTACGCTGTGCAGATTGTAAACCACTTCCTCCCTTACCTTTTTGGGCTATAGAAATAACAAACTCTGCTAATTACTCTATACATGTAATGTTACTAATATTAATACTGGGGACTGTACAAGCCACAGTAAACTAGAAATTCCTTATTCAATGATTCAAAGGTTAGCATTCGGGCAAAATGAGCTAATAAAACTGGAAAAAACATCTTAATTTAAGTTCCACTTTAATTTTATGCTTCATACCCAACATGATTTATTTTTAACCGCTATGACTGAAAATACACCCGGTCAAAGACAAGGGTAAATTAGACGCAGCATAACGAGGAAACCGCAGTGTGTAGATGTTATTCCCATCCGGGTCGTATTTCCCCTGCAACTGGCGCAGCGCATATAATTTAATGTATTATAACAATAATAACACATCTTGAAAATGATTTTCGATGCTGCTTTCATGCTTTCAACAAAAATAAACTTAATAACAGGACATGGATGAATTTGCAGCATATATTTATGCCTCGGATTTCAGTTTCTCTGTGTACCGGCTGATTGACAGCGAGCGGTTCACGCGGTGATATGGCACTTACACTCAAACGCTCAACCGAGGCACAATTAAATAATCAGGGAAACTTCAACCAAAAACCATTGAAGGCTCCGTATTTACTTTGATAGACTGGTGAGTTTGGTCAATTTTCAAGTCGCTGGAAACTGATTTCGTATTGCACCGAAATGAATGGCAGGAAATGGTTTCCTCCAGTGGAGATATGAAAAAAAAAAAAAAAAAATGTTGATGGCACTCGTGATCACAGCTTTAAGCATCTGGCATCCATGAAAGCTCAGCATCAGCCCGCCTTTACCATTAATCTTGTATCATCACTGTGCTTCGGTGGATAATTTCCCTCTCCTTCCATTGAGAAAGACCTGCCTCGTGGCGTCAACATGTTTTGACTTTGCATAAACAACGCTGGCATGAATGACAGAACCACCAAAACAGATGAAATTGCACGGACGGCACGATTTCATTTTGAATTTGATACTGTATGCCGCCATTGTCACAACGTGCCCTTGTCTCTCCCACCGCACACACTCCCCATCCAAGTCCTCTCACTCACATGCAGCCACTCCTTCATGTCCTGCTGTTACGACCCCAGGGTCGACCATTCTGTGAAAGCATGTGTGTTTTAATCACGTGCAACTGACAGAGTGGAGGCTCAACGGTGCAGATGGTTCCTGGGAGCTGATTGGTTCCAGCCTTCCAAGCTTCCCACCTAAAGGCCGGCTTCCACCGGTTCCTCTGGGCTCTCCTCTCTCCACTTCCACCCAGACTGCCAGCATGGTTCTGTCTTTGAAAGATGTTTTTAACTTCTATTCCTGTTGGTTCTTGGGAGTTTGGAAGAGGGGAGTCTCAATCACATGTTGCGTCAAGGTTTCCCCTAGGCCCGGACGTAACACCTGCAAGAACCACTTTTCATTCAGTCCCAGTCGCCTGACTTTTCTTACCTGTTTCCAGCCTCCCTCATCGGCCCTGCACATATTACTTAACCCATTCCCACTCATACTCTGTCATTATCTATTATTTTGCATTTTGAGTGCTGTCTGCCTACTGTCTGCGTTTGAGTCTTCTCCCTGTTGCCTTGCGTAACCAGCTGTGAAAGCCTCATTTTATTGAGTTGCATTGGCTTTCATATGTATATGTATATGTATATATTGTTGGAAATTAACATTACTTCCAAATTAAATAAACATTCCCTTGTCTTGCATAATGTCTTGGTAAAAAAACAGTGCAGCATCAGAAATGATCATGTGCACTGATGTCTTACTTTCAGCTCGATAATTAGATGCTAATCTAGTTCTGTTTGGGGTGCTCTTGTCCAATTACGAGGCCTTATTGACTCCTGTCTGTCTGCATGTTTTCCATCCAACAATGTTTGTTTATGCTCATCCATATTAAAAGGAATCATATGCATGTCACAGGCCCGATCCTCCCCAAGATCAATATTTTATGTAGAATCATAAATTAGATTTTCGATCTGCCCGCAAGCCCGATACGTTCCTGCTGCCTAAAAAGCTGAATGGAGCGTTATTGTATTATTCAGTTTTCACCAGATTATGATAATTTTGTTCTCATTACGTTTTGTGCAACTTTATGTTGAAATCCATAAATTGTGATTCACTTTGCACTTGTTTACAGTCAATGTTGCATTTCTTGTTTTCTCACTTATTCAAGTCAAAAAGCAACGTATGGAACGTTTTTACCAAAGCAAACTTAGGAGGAACCTCCTCACATCTGGGTCCAGACTATAAAACCCATATGGTCTGCTGTGTGTTGAGGAAAGTGATGTGTATTAAAAAGGCAGGCCAGATCTGCAGGTCTGTGATTGTGCGTGAACTCTGGTGTCCTGCATTTTAAAGTATTGCATGCCGGATAACATCCACATACCTCCCCCAGACCTTCTGTTCTATTACTCTCCACCCCGCGACGTAAGGGGCATACGTGTTCCTGGATGGGCACTGAACATTGACATTGGACATAAATGACAAGGTGAGGATGTAATTCCAATGAATATTGGCCTGTCATGCAGATTTAATACACAAGGTTGCACATACAGTAAAAACACTCGTCTGGCTGATCAAATTGGCCTGTGCCTGACTAGCACTTGATAGATCTTGACTTGATAGATTTGCATTATATCTCCAATTTACAGCGAAATATTCAAACCCATTTGTTGCCGATTGTCATGAACGTAAAGTTGGTGAAAGGGTCTCTATGGAGGTAACTAAGGACAGATATTTCCCTCAAAATAAGTTTATTAGTTTCTATTTTTTGGCGTAATTCGAATGTGAGTGTTTGAGCATTTATTTGCCACGGAGGTCGGATGTCAGCCAGCTTTTTGTCAGATCGTCTGTGTTGGATAGCTATACTGTTTGAGCCACCCCTGCCAGTTTCCTACCTGCACCCTGTTACCTTTTCTCCTGTCACCTTATCTGTTTACCTACTCTGGCTGCGTGACTGTCACCGGCTATAGTCCTGTTAATGTGACCTCTTTAACTTTGTTAAAGCCGCCTTCCCTGCTGCCACCTGAATAGCTGAATTTGTATTCCTATATCAATAGAAACCTGCACCTTTTAATCACTTAAAACATTTTATTTTAACTTACAGCGTATTTTATTATTCATTTATAATTTTGAAGTTAGCGTGCTGTGAAACTGCCTAACTTATTGCAATAGAAAACATTGTGTCAAGGAGCACTGACAACTGACCGGTCGTCAACTCGGAGTCAGAGTTAAATCTCATGAAGTGGCATAAAATCAACATAACATCAGGCAAGATGTTGAATGTGAATGATCACAGGCGACAGATTTGGCTTATGTGTACACAGTGACCTGGCAGATGCTTTTAAACATACATTTGCTTGTTTAAACACACATAAGCTAACTGCTTGTAGATACAAAGAGGTGATCAAGGTATATTATTGGGCTTAGATTGAAACCACTTTGTTAATATAAGGGAGAGATGGTGCTTGAATCCCCTGATACACAGTGTACGGTGGCTTCTAATACTCTTCAGTATAATTAATTACTATGTTGCAGTAGCCAATAGAGAGGTGACAGCGTTACAGCACGGGCAGATTACTGCAATTACAGACTGGGCCTTTAAGTAATTTGCACTTTGCAGCTGAATGGTCACATGGGTCCTCACTTAACTGCTGACTGAACAGTATTTCGGTATGCACTTACAGTTTGACCCCTTAGGAAAAATAGAATCATCCTCCTCTGCCGAGAAGTTTCATCAAAGTTCAGTGGCAGGCGTGTCCCTTGTTTTAAATCCATTTCCTCGCTTTGTAAGATGCTCTCTATTGCTCAGGAACAGAATCGGTAGCCTGAACCGTCTGGGTGCAGCATAAGGACATTTTAATGAATATTTATAGTATATTAAAAAGTTGATATGCATACAGTTACAGTTGATACAGTTTTACTATTCATGGTCCGGGATGAAATTTGGGTCATATTTTTGCGACGCTCCAAACTTTAGAAATTGTCAAGCTCATTAACTGCTAATCTTAGAAAGTGCGCAGTAATAATTTTAGTGCACTGGGAGACTGACAGTTTAAGATTCATGAGGTTGCATAATTGCTGGGTTATTAAACAGTTTTGGGACATTCAAAAAGAGCTATGTGATATAAACAAGATGGAGACAGACCGGAGACGTTTTTCACTTCTTAAATTGATTAACATAGTGATGAACAGTTAGGGACAGTTAAGCAAGGTTTTTTTTTTTTTTTTTTTGCTTATGAGCTCACCCATAATCTAATTGTCACTTGGTTTATTTGCAAATGCTCCACCGTGAACGTTGTAGAGAAACCTCATTTTCAACAGCCTGATATGAAATTTTGCGTGATGGACGTTTCTTCAAATGCAAATCTAGAGAGCTCATTGCGGGAAAAGTGAAATGCGACGTGCAGTTCCTTATTTAATAGCTAATATGCCTTGAGTAACATCCGAGTGATGCATTGGAACAAAGGGAATGACGGTTGGAGAAGCTGAGGGTCCATTTATTCTGCAAAAATACTCCTGTTGTAGTTGCTTTTTGCTCTTTACATAACCAAATCATATCTCTAATAGGTCTAATCAGACGTTTTCTTAATTTGGCACTAACACTTAAACCATGATGTGTGCTGGCCAGCTTCTGTCATCTGTTTTTATAACTAACAATATGTTTTTCTAATCACATTTCTCACACAAATCCTCGATTCCTCTGCAATCCCACATGCAGGATGCTACTTCCCTTACATTTCAGTGCAGCCACACATCTGACCGCAGCTTTTACACAACGGGACAGCATCTCATTCTCATTCTCGTCCGAGCCCAAGCTTTACTTTCGGTGTCGTTAACCCTTCTCTCCCACTTTGAATTTCAAGCAGCTGGAGCCCCGGCGCCGCAGAAAGGGACAGTGGATTACAAACAAAAACACATCAAAGTGATGCATAAATCCACATCATTGCTTTGACTAATGTATGCAAACGGGATGTGCTACTTGCGCGGCCAGAGGGAGAACAGAAGGGAGCTCTCATACGCATTCTAGTCACATGTGCTCGATGAGTGAAGGGGGCTTTTGATTTTACAATAAATTTGAACAATCTCTTGATGTGCTACTTTCAAATGAAATTACATTTTTTTTTTCTCCCCACAAAGACTCGCACAAAGAGAAAGTCTGTTTTCTGTGATGGTCAACAGAAGTATAGAAACTGATTAAACTATGAATCAAAAGAACAGTTTCTCGTGCAGTGGTGTGAGGTCCAGAGCTTGGATGTTGAAAATAACAACATGCCGTGAAATTCATCACATTCGACATCAACGACTTATTTTTGAGACTTTATATTAATTATTAATTACTATTATCTTAAACAAAGCCTAGTAACAGGACAACCTGTAACAAGCCATGATGTGCCTAATGGTGATACTGATTACAGAGGTTATATCCAGTGTGTTTAAAGGCCGACAAGATGTGCTCTAGTAGTCTTTACACAGTGCTGTGTATATATTAGAATGATTTTCATTTGTACTGAAGCAGTCAGAAAACATTTCGATCGCACCTTGTACATAGATTTGCATGGTTTCAGATAGACAGCTCTTTGTCTGCCTAATGCTACAACACAAAATTTGTATTTTTCACACGATACGATGCTCCTTCACCTTTGCGTTTCATCCAAACGATGCAAGTTTACACAAAACCGGGTCCTTAAAGACATAATATTCCCAGTTTGATGCGAAAGAGCTTGATGTGAAGAGAGTACTGCGACTTGTGCCTTATTCGCTAACATCAGTGGCGACCTCAGTGATGCTCTTTCGGGGCTGAGTGGTAACAAAGCGTTACTGCCGGGCGTCAGGTTCTTGTGGAAAATCCATAACTCGAGGGCTTTTATTGCAACGTGATATTATTTTAATAGAATGCTATATCGTTACGTTGGTGATAGAGAAACAGAAAAATAGGCATACATATAAGTCACTGTCATTTCTCACTGTCAGTTTTATGTATATATAATACTCTCCAGTGCACAAATAGAGTCAGTTAAGTGTAAACATACATAATTTGTGCAAGATTCCACCTATTTTCAGCCATAAACCTGAGATGCTTCTTATAGTAGCCCTCCACGTTTCCTTCAGTCATCCAGAGGCGGTGTAGCCCGAGGGCAGCCGTTCCCCAACTGCCTCTGTGGAGCACGGAGGTCAAGAACCACACAGGTTTTCTGTGAAAAAAAAGGGGGGGGGGGGACCGCTTCTCCAAGTGTTTGAGCAGGCCGTCAGGAATATTCTACCGGGGAACTGGGATATATCCAATTATATGCCGTACCCACTGTGGCACAAGTGGGAATCTGTTGTCTCGTTGTCACCGGGAGAAATCTGTGTTTCTCTGCCTCCCCAGTCACTCGCAGGTTTGAGGCTGTGGCTAATGAGGCTTAACTGTTATATAGGCCAAGTCAGTCTCAGTCTCAGCTCGGCACTGGTGATTGCAGGGGCCTGCTCAGCCAGAATCAGACGATAATTAACGGCTTATTGTGGAAATCAAAACTCGCCCGATTATGCGTGGAATTTTTGTTTTTCATTTTGGTAAATAATACTTCTTGCCTGTTTATTTACAGTCTTATGTCTCTGGTGCGATGCTTGGAACCAGTGCGGATGTCCCTTGTCTCAGGACAGGGACACGAGAGGTCCCAGTGAAATCTCATTAGTTATTCGCAGGGAAAGATATTCAGCATGTGATGCACGAGGACTTTTGCCATAACAATTCATTTTTTACACCAAAAGACGTCTATATCGAACTGCACATAAGCAGGTTTGTGATTCCTAGCTGTAACTCGTGTGTCCCAGATAGTTTTTCTTGTGGAAAAAGGAGCGCTCTTTTGACATAATCCAGAGCACATTCATGAATAAGCAATCGGTATTCAGAACAGCTTCATTTCACAATAGCAAAACACAAGTTTTAAACTAAAATGTTCAACTATGAAGATCCCTCAAAGTGTTTAAGCTCGTAGCTGCTTGTGTTTTTAGGCCAGAAGTCAAATCCCCGCTCTCTACATTGTGCCACTTATATGCAAGAGGGAATTGAATTAAAACAGGTGGTGCATGGGTAAATTGATCCCGTATGTGGCACACGTGGTCACTGAGTCATTCAACTCTTAACAGCTTAACAACCACTGATTAAAACCAGTTATTCATTTAAAGCAGCAGTTGAACAAATTAAATGACACTCGTGTTTTGAAACTCAGGCCAGGAGGTGGCTTTGTAAATAATTAATGAGGTAAGCTTATTACATGCTTCCTGCATATACCACAACCTTCAAAGTTACTTGAAATATCTCTTTGGGAAGAGTTCAGAAAGAAAATCATATGAAGAAATGGTGGTTTAATTAAAAAAAAAGGGTTTGTAATATATTTATGTTAAAGGAAGAACAAGCATGGATAAACCTCAAAATCCAAATCTAGTCGCTCAGATCACTGGTACTACAGTTGTAGTAGTTTACAGTAGCTTAAGGTTGACGAGCACAACAAGACCATGGTAAATGTGTGAAGTGGAAATAACTGGTATTAACCACACTTCACTGTTGTTAGAGTGTGCAGTAGTTTTGGAGCAGTTTCAGTGACAGGCCCAACGCAACGGCTCAGACCGTCCTCGTCACTGGAAGCTGCAGTTCATCCCGCATCGCTCTGTGTTCTTGACACTGTTGTTTTGGTTCGGCTTTCCCCCCCGTTTCTTTTGTGTGTCCTTTGGTAGGTCGGTGTGAAAAGCGCATCTTAATACATAATGCATGTCTAATTCAGCTCACAGCAGCAGATCCACCAGTCCCCGAGTTGTTATCCTCTTATGTGACAAATATTGCATCATTTTGCCGTGAATGTGGAAAAAGCATTCGTGAGGAATTTTTTGCAGAACTGTCCCTGCAAAAAGACGCCGGAGCGCCGCTTGGTTCTGGTGTTAACAGCTGAATAATTTGTTCCCCACATTTTTGTGTCGAACAATAGTGAAATCAGGCAAAATGACCTTCGGTGTCTTAATGCACTGATCAAATAAAGGAGGAATCATGCACACGTTTCAAATTTCAAAAAACTGATTGAATGACTCGCCGATTTTAAGTGAGACACATTATCTTTGCAGTAAACGTTATCAAGAATGACAATAGGTTGGAGCGATACTGCATAAATTCAAATAGACAATGACTGTATGAGAGGAGACAGAGGCAGACGACAGGAAACAAGTTAGACACTTTGATTGATTTGCATAAATAAATGGGGTGTTTCTTGGAAACACATGACACAGCATGCTCTTAGATCAGAACAGACCTGCTGCTTCGCGGGGTGTGATAGATACTCGCTATTAGTCAGACATCAGCAAGCACTTTAATGTACAAGGCTAATTGCAGGTAGTAAAAAGAAGAAAAGCATTACTTAGCATGGAGGGTGCCTAAAGCGAGAAAACCACCTCACAAAAAACTAATGAACCATGAGTAAACAATGTTCCTCTCACCCTCCATCCCCCAAACACTACATCTGATGCTGCAGAGTAATCCTCCATCTCAAACTCTGCCAGCGAGTTTGCTATTTACACGTCCAACAGATACAGTTTAACATTAGCATTTGCTCTGGGAATTCAATTGGCAATGAATTCAAGCTTCATATTTACTCCCTTTTTAGCTTTTTTCGTGGTATTATGGGGCTATTTCTTGATTTTTTGGGGGTGAAAATTAGGCGAAAACAGCCGCTTGCTGTGTCAGAAAAGACTGCACAAGTCATAGAAAGTTGTAGAAAAGCACAGTTGTGGTCGAATCAATGAGATGAAAGTTTTATTTTATGTTTTAATGTTTGAAAAATTGAAGTAACTATTGAAAAAAACAATAGATGGTTAAAAAAAGGACATCAGGTCATATTTGGAGGTAAAAAATGACAATTAGCTACCATTAGACGGCAGCTAACGTTAGCATTCAACCACTTTACACGACATGATGGGAAACAAATGACATTAACTAAAGAAACAGCACATATTTGGGACATATTTATTGAAGCACTGGATACACTCAAGCTTGCAACATAGTACACAACACAATTTAAAGGAGAAGGCATGTCTTGCTAGCTCAAAACGCTAATTTTGAGCACTCGTGTCGCATGTTATCTGCATGAATATTGCACAGAGCTGTGTTCCAGGGAGCATAATGTCACATTACTGTCTTGACTGGAGCATTGCTGAGGTTAAATGACAGCAAAACATTTAACAATGCAGCGCAGAGTGAGCCCGGAAATGTTGTTGGTGACAACTCTAATAGACAGAGCGCTTATAAGTAGCGAGCGCTTTAGAGAGGCAATAACACAATGTTTCACACAGTTATAAGAATCACAATGCTGTCAATTAATTTTACACAACTGAATTAAAAAATCTTTGAAATTGGGACCTGGTTTTAACTTGTAAACATTCAGCATCTGACAAATTACTACGTTTATTACACAAAGTAATGTGAAATGACAGCTCCCGGTAAGCGAAGATGTGCGGGGGAGTATGTTTTGCAGAAATAGTCGGTCAATCTATTTTTTATCTCTTACATGAACTTGAATAACCTCACCCCGCAACACTAACCTGGTCTGAACATTGGAGGGGAGGGAAGTTCAGATAAACATGTCATCTTAAAGCCTCAGCTCTGCTCTCTCTATCAGCATCGTACAGTTTGTTTCTCCCACCGATTTCCTCTGCTGAATGTGACAACCTTGAACACTCATAACATTCCCTCCTGTGTAGGGCGAAACACGATGTCAGGGAAAAATAAATAATTTCGACATCAACAGAATAGGCGCTGCTCCTGCGACGCTGCAGTCTTCACAACAGCACTTCACAGCAATTATCAGCAAACATACTCAGACTGTAATGACAAAAACAAGAGAGAATAAATACGACGTTTTTAATCCGGTTTTTGCCTAAAACTGAGAGCTGTCATGAAGGTCCAAGCCCTACCCCTGGAGTAACTGTGGTCTGTCAGTTTGGAGGTAGTTCAAAGGAGGGGAACCAGGTGTACTGCTACCAGGGGGTGATGCCTGCTACGCCTGTGAGAGTCACCGGCAACCTAAGGCCAGGTGCCTCCATGCTGTGACCCCAAGCACCGAGGCAGTGCATTGCAAAAAAAGAAATAAAAACTCAGTGATGCTCAACTGCAATTTGCACGCCACATTAACAGAGGCTAACTTGTGAATGCCAACATAAAAACGCACCTGCAACATGCACATTGATCATTAGCCTGACTCACACTGGTGTGTCCGAACACATCCAAGTGCTGCTTCTAGTCGAAAGCATCAGTAGCTTGGGTTTCCAAACCAAATGTAATGCAAATTTTAACTGAACTACGATTTTAACCGACGATGACACTAGTTTCCCTTTGCTATCATAATATGATCATTAGCAGTTTGTGTTAGCAGTTTATTAGCAGAAGCGGGAGCAGCCAGACTGGGTGATTTAGAGCGAGTCAGACCTCAAACGATGCAGAAAACGCGATGGAACCAACACGAATCAGATGTTTTGGTTCAACTCTTCAACATGCCTCATAATCTACGTGCTAAGTCTGTTTCCGTTGCACTTGTTGCATTCGCTTGTAACGATACGCCCACATTTCACCCAGTGTTTGCAACACGATTTGTGTTTCGTCTTGTCTGATGTTAGCTTAGTGCGCCGCCATTTTTTCCCAATTACTCCCTGCGGTCTCCCCTTTCTTTTCTGTATGTTCCACCAACAAACAGTTTATGCACATGAAACAGTAAAAACACCAGACTGATGTTTTCATGTAGACATGTGAACACGTTAATAAGTGAGGTTTTGCTGTTTTTGGACAGAGGAAGGTTAGCTGTTTCGGTTAGTTTACAGTCTTTATGCAAAGTAAATCAGCTGCTCACTGTAACCTCATATTGAACAGACAGAGGGAGTGATATCATTCCTCTTATCTAACTCTCTAACAGAAAATTGAATAAGTGCATTTCCCGAATTGTCAAATTGCTTTAATCAAGGAAAGAAGACTGAGAGATTAACACTTGTTCACACTTTCTATTTAATCATCTGTTACAATAACGCGCACGGATTTACTCAAACTTTTCTTTTTATCTGCTCTTGTTTAGCAAAAGATAAACCTGCTCGCCAGCTTGTTTCTTTGTATCTCTCGTGGATTAAGGTGTTATCTTTATCAGCACATTTTCAAGCCCAGCTAGTGTAATGTTCTTAAAAGTCATCTTCCAAAGCTTTCTTATCTCCAAACGTACTGTAAGTTTAAAGAACGTTACATCAAACGGTACATATTCAATGCCCTATGTACGTTCTCGCTTTGTTATAATCTTTGCCCTCTTTGACTGTGTGCGGGCTTCCCACAGACGTTTCCTCTTGCCCGTGAACCTTAAGTAAATGACTTCTAGTTACATTTGACACTCAGAACTCTTTAGTTTTTAGACATAGACAACCAAGCATAAAAGAGCAGACATGAGACTTGACAGAACATCTTCTTTGACTTGAGTGTAGTAATAATGCGCTACAGATACAGTAGTCAGAAGAGGTCTTCTGAAATGGCGTGACATTTGAAAATCCTCATCATGGCTGAAATGAAGGAACAGAGGAGGTGGATTAAAAACATGAATATTTCGGTCAGGAGAAGAACTCTCACAGTCAGTGTGACTAATTTATCAACATCCCACACCACTCAAAGTCTCATCTTTTACTTTAAGCAAATGTGCCCGCTGTACACATTGGGGAGCGCTGCTTTCACATCGATTCAAGCATGAAACATACTATGATATTCAAAAACACTGACATATATTGAGAAGAAACACCTCGGCGCAATCGATCCCGCGCAGTCATGAAGTCCCTGGAATCAGGCCTAAGTAATTAGGAAATAATCATTACTGTGACTATCCAGATGTAGACATCTGAATGTGGAGCAACGCGCCTTGTGATAACCACCCACAAAGTCGTGGCCAGCCTCTAATTGCATTTTCGAGTCAAAGGCGTCAGATCAATGACTGTCTGTAGCCTTTTACCGTGTCCTTCACCCAGAAATACACCAAGGAGGCTGATAACAGTGAGATAGAATCAGTCGGGGTCGGGGATGTCCCCACCCAGCCATTTGTATCAGTCGTGTGGCGCCATAATGAAACCCGCAGATGGAAATTTCATTAGCATGCTGGGACGCGCACATCTCAGTATGCACACTGACCAGTTTGTGTCATATTGTGACTGCAGCTCATTATTCACGTTTCTTCTGTAACGTTATGTTATCAGCAACATGTTCGCCGGCCGTGTGTACTTTTAACTGAGGGATTTATTCAGATGTTAGTCATTATTATGGATGTTTTCTAAGGAAATGTGTTCTCATTTATTCTCCTGCAAAAAAAAAAAAGCGCTGAAATGTCAAATGTGGCACAAATTAAGATGTTCCTTTTGCTCTGCAAGACTGTACAACAAATACTATACTAATTTAGCAAAATGAATTAGGAATTCTAAAAAATAATTTAAAGCAGTTAAAATGTGATTTCTAAAGGGAAAAACTAATTTGGTCTAGTAAGAGTTGTCGTTGTTGCGCCAAGCTTTATTTAAGGAACAGCAATACCCATGTTTGTAGTGGGTTTATTAAAAATGTATGGGGGAACATCAAGTCACAAGATGTTAATTGCAAAATGCCGAACCCGCTGCCGCCATGTATGCGATGCCCCTGGAGTGCGGTGTAAAACTAATTGCCTGAGCGACACACTTCTTTAAAATCACTCACATCTTCAGCCCCGATGTTTCAGACGCTGTCAGATGATTCAAGCTTGTCAAATCATGAGGAAACAGCGAGAAATGGCAGAGGTTCATTACCACTGAAGCACAGACTAATTAGATACTGTGAAAAAAAATAAATAAATAACAGACTGCAGTCTATATATGTTGTCTGTGAAATATAGACAGTGAATTTCCCATTTAACAAAGCATCTGTGACAGCTGAAGCAGCCTAAAGTGAATGTAACAATAAGCAGTGCATGGGTCACAGCACCGACAACGCATTTAAATGTACCCAGCAAAGCGTAAAAACACTGTAATGTGACTCGAAAAATTACGAGGAAAGAATAAAAAGTTCATGTATCAGTTTAAAACTGTCCATAACGTAAAGTCCAAAAATGTGCTGCCTACTCCATTTGTTGTTTGGCTTGTTTGTATTTAGACAAACAGCAGAAAAGCTGAGGCAGCACAGTCGAGATGCATGAGAGAAAGCTTAGGCGCACTATCACCGACCACAGGGAGAGAGATGTTTGACTCAGACACAAAAAAAAAAGAGCTGCGGTCATCGAAACCGGAAGACATAAGATCAGAGAGGACCCTCCGCATGCTTTCAGGACATATCACTGTCTTTTTAAATTCAAGTTTGGATGTATGTCAGCGCAAGAGAAACGTTATGAAAGAACTCTTTTTTGAATTGTTCTGCGATACAGTTGCTTCACAGTGCTGGCAAAATGTTTTCTGCACAGCATTGCAAAACGAGGGATGTACTGCCACTACGCTGATTGACCGTTTTAAGGCATCAGTTAATTTATCTGAAGCCTAAAAAATATTCTAGATCTTTTATTTTCTAAGTGAAAGGCAGTGAGAGTAGGCAGGACAGCAAGACTTTTCCAGGTGATGGTGATTAATTGCCTCGTGTAACAAAGAAAGCAATGATGCAGAACCTCCACCGTTCAATTACTACGCTCAATGACATCATCAAAACGTCCGGAGCCTTCAGCTGAGCTGGGCAGAAACAGCTCAACTAAAACTTAGGAGGAGATAAAAAATACGGAGAAATGAGCCGAAGTGAAAAGCGCCAAAAAAAATAAATAAATTTAATGTTTCCCCTTCTGCAAAGTGCATCTCACAAAATCAACTCATGTTAAATGTTTTAAGTTGAACCTTGCGTGTGCATTTGTGTGCACCTGAGTGACCGTTTGTGTGTATTTGCGTCCGCGTGCGATTGCTATGTGCGTTTGGAGAGTGGGAAAACAACAAACTCCTTTTCCTCCTTCTCGCTTGTTTACTTCCACTGCTTTCTGCTCCAGAGGTCAGAAGTGTTAATGAGGGTGCACCAGCCCTTGCCACCCGATAACAAATACCAGTCCACAAAACCCATCAATACCGTGATAGCGGGTGCGCACAGATTTGCTGGTAATTATGCCCTCTGGATGTTCCTGAATCCGTCCCCCCAATGCCCCAGTCACACAGCCCCCCACTCTGCAATGTGCTGCCCATCCTCTGGTTCCCCAATAGGAGAAGTAAAGCCACTGAGAGCTTGAGTACGGGGGCTGGACCAATTAGAGGAAGAAATACACAGTACAAAGGCTGCTCTTAGATCAGCCAAGCAGGGTAGTGCCAGGCATTGTTTTTCAGCTCTCATACAGAAGGTTACCGGTGTGTCAGCTTGAAAAGAAAAGACCACTACTTGCAGCTTGTTGAGAAGACTGTTGTTTCTTGTTGTATCGAACCTGGATAACAAGGAGCCATAATGACGGAGGTTGCTTTTTTCTTGTTGTGTTCGCATCAATTCAGCACCGCTGATTTTTTCAGGGGCTCGGAAGATGACTGCAAATGGAACGAAGTTTCTGAACAGGCCATTAACGGTGTCAAGAGTTACACAAAAGTTCCATAAACAGAGCACGGAGATCACACCTCGCGACTCAACATCTCTTGTTTGTTGCCGCCAGCGTCAGGCAAATTTAGCAAGATGATCTCCAACAAACCATTAGTGTGCTCTACTGGGACAATTTCCCTTGGATAGCAAGGTGAGAAAAGACCTTGATGGTGGCGAGAAAGGCGTTGCCTCCTCCTCTCCCACAGGGCATGCACAGGTGGCGAAGTGGCAGCGCCGTTGTCATGGTAACCTCCCTCATTTCAACCATCCCCGGCAGGTTCTGACAGTTATGTCAAGCCTCCTGGGCAACAGCAATGGAGAGGACTGACCTGTTCCCATTTGTTTTCTGTTGGGTCTTGTTAAAAGAGAGAGGGAGTCAGAGAGAAAGGCAGGAAAAGGAGTGGCTGTAGTGGCTGCATCTACCGATCACAGGTTTGGAGGTTCAGTAGTCACCTCCTCTTCTCAAACGTCCTCGGGAAGGCAGTGAACTTCAGCCACTGGGGATGAACAAACCAGTGCATTTTATCTGCTGGTCTCAAGCCAAGACAAATAGGGTTGACTCAAAAACCCAAATCAAATGCAGATAATCAGAATCAGATTTCCTCTGGATCAGGCGGGGGCCCGATTAACTAAACCAGTTGGAAACAGATGATCCGCTGTGGTGACCCTTCAACGGTGGGATAGAAGATGAAGGGAAAGAGAGACAGAAAGTAAAAGAGAGAGCCAACGTGATCAGTAACCTCCTTTCTGCTCTCCCTGCTGTGTAATCAACGTGACATTGCAGGTGGAAAGCTCTGGGAACTTTCTTTGCCAACAGGCCCTAGGGCGAGCTGTGGGGATCGCTGGCTGACAGAGAAACCCCAGCTCAGGGACTTGTGATGTTCCCTCTCAGTCCATATCAGTCTCGCACAGTCCGCAGCATGAACCCAGTTTCTCCACCATCCCTCGGATTACTTCCAATAAACAGCATTTCTTGTCAGCACTGTCAGAGCCTGGAAGAGAATATCACTTCTGTCATAGAAAATGCACACAAATGCAGTTTGGGTGTTTCTCCTTCGCTCAGTTGAATTTTAGAGTTGACATGGTTGTTTACGTGTTGAGTCCGCCGACCCTTTGAGCGGAAGATGTTTGTTAAGGGCCCAGTTTACAGCTTGGAGGGTGAAAATGAAAGCCATTCAGATTTTGAATATCTGTATTATATTACAGCACATGATCTCCTGAATGCACCTCGGCTGTATAAACTGCAGCAGTAATTGAAATTCCACCATTGAATTGTGATGGAGAGCAGTCAGCCAAAAAAGATGTTAAGGGCTGCTGGACAGCGTGTCACAGTCACTGGCATAAATTGCTTTGTTTCTCAGCTTTTAGATTAAAGTAAACTGAATACCGTTGGGTCTTGGGCTGTTGTTCACACACACAAAAAAAGCAATTTAAATTTGGGCTCTGAGGGAAAAAAAAACATTAAAAAACTGATCAAAAATAAATGAATAACAATAATCTATCGCTGAAGTGTTAGCCCGAGCTAATGTAGCCCTGTTTTCAGTGTTTGTTTATCACTTTGGACATAAGTGATGCATCAAGAGTTTCAAGTTATCTTCTCTTCTTGAGTCATGACTCAGTAGCGGATCATACACACATTGCTAGACTCAACAGCTTAGCTTCTTTCTGGTAGCGGCATCACTGTCCATCAGAGCAACGCTCAACCTCTCAGAGTAGTATCATCAAAGGACAGGTGGTAGACTCTGGACTACAAGTACCTAGTGATTTTAATTGATACAAATCTGACTTTTAATTGTGACTCTGAGATGCTGTGCAATGAGGGCCAGCGAAATCTGTTTTGCCTCCGGAAGTTTTTGCAGTTTCGTGTTGATAAGACCCTCATGATCCTATTTTATACATCCTAGAAGTCCATTTTAACCTTTTTCTTCATGTACTAGTCCGGGAACCTCATGAAAGTTCAGCAGGAAATGCTAAACGTCTTGTTTCACGTACACTTGGGAAGTAGGGCCAAAGCCAATATATTCAGGAGTACCCCTCCCCTATACTCTGAATTTCAGATTTGCTCTCATGACATTCCCCCTGTTAAGAGTAACAGGTCGGCCTCACCTGTAGGTCTTCAAATAACAACCTTAGCCTTCTTGAAATGCAGAAACACACAGTGCTGTCATGTAACTCCAACCCACCTGTGGAAATATGAGGCACTTGGTGCAAATCAGGTGAAAGGGTATGAAAGTCTACATATGGAGTGAAAGGATGGATCAAACACTCACAGGTCTTTAACCCAGGAGAGGGTTTGTTTGTTTCTCGTTACGTTAACTTGGGTTACATGTGTTATGTAGATAATGTACTTGTTTTTACCAAGACTATAATCCTCTCCTAAACCCTCCCTTGTAGTTTTGGCGTATACCAAACTAAACAATACAACAACTGTCCCACAATCTGTTGTAAAGGCTGTCTGGCAGAAAGACTCTGAATGAGACGCCCAATGGGTCTGACAATATGTCGGCATTTGATGACCCGAGAATTGGAAAGAGTTGGTGGTTGTGATGATGACAAATGGTGGCAGGCATGTAATCAACATGCTTTGTCATTTCCATGCACTTCACTTTGTCGGCCTTGTGAATTAGTATGTTATTATTATTCTTTAGATGTCACTACTGCTTTGCCTTAGTACCCCATGGTAAAAGTTGAACACCTGCAACTACTGTTGTTAGACTTCTAGCCAACTTTGCTCAAGGCAACTTCAATCCCCTTCCCTGTACTATATGTATTTGTTCTTTTTATGTATAGTGCTATGCCTTGCAGGAAAAACCAATTGCTCTCTGGGGACAAAATAAAGTTGAGAGTTTCAAAGAAAGTTGAAGCCTAAGGTGTGATAAATCTGATTTGAAATTATATTACAAAAGATGCCTCAAAACTTCAGATATTGCCTCGTCATCATTACGACTGACATTTTCTTCTGTATCAAAAGTATAGTTTAGCTCTGACTGCAGGTATATTAACTTAAAATATTGCAAGAAGACACAGTGTCTCCGCATTTTCCAGTCGCTCTGTGCCTTGCAGCAAAAATGTGGTTAGGCTGAATATAATCTCCAACACAAACACTAGAGCATCAGCTGGAAGCCAGACTGTTTTGCAGACACAACATGCTACATATTTTGATTTGTTGAGCATGTCACTAACACATTCGAGGTTAATGGTTCAAACCCACTGGGGCCACATGTACAGAGAATGAAAGCACTCGTGATATTTTAAGGCACTTCAGATAAAAGCCTACCAAATGGCATATGTTCCCTTACAAGTACAAACTCAGAGGGAGTGTAGAGCGTAAAGTGGCAGCGATTATGTTTTGAACTACATAATACAGAACATAATTGTTTCCAAATAGAATTTTCCACCAAAATGCTAAACGCACCTTGATATCCTGACAGGCAAGATATGAAAACAAATTGATGTCTCTGGTGTGGAAAGAGGGGGAAGCACACACTGAATACACGCTGTTACACATGGTGACTTACAAATTATGCTTAGTGCGGGTTTGGACAGTGTTTACCCTGCATCCTAAAGAAGTATTAATCTCAAAAGAAGCCATTTGTTCAACCATCCTGATGCCTTACTCCTCCACCATTATTTCATTTCTTCCATTTTGCATCTCTTATTGTTTGACTGATTGAGTTTGGCAATGCAATGTGCTGACTTAGGGCGACATTACAATGCACAGCCTGCAGTGCCTGCTGCAGTACTAATGCAGATTAGATGCAGAATACAGAAGGTGCTTTCTGTGGAGATATTGGCTACAGGAATCGCCCATTAGGTTCCGCTAGCCTTATTAGCATTCGCTGGCGTTGCCTTAAAATATGTCTGCCAGTATGTTGCACTTGATTAGAAGCCAAGTAATGTGATGGTAGACGTGCTCAATGTTGTTCCTTTGACAGTCTGAATTACTGAACTTATTTGCAAATGGGGAGTTCTGTTTGCATGATGGTACCAATAAAAAGTATAGTCCACAAGAAATATTCCAGACTGATTCCCTCCCTTACTACCACAGCCTCATTAGCCCAGCTGAATGTAACATTGAGTGAATGTCAATGTTTCATTGCATATTGAACTGATTGCAGTGAAACTGCTCCAGACTGCAGCCAGACAGACGATGTCTGCGCTACAGTTGTCAACATCCTGCTCTCCCAGTTTTTTTGCCACTGCTTTTAGATCTTGACTTGCACGATGTCAGATGCCAGGCGGATGTCCATCCGTTGGTGCATGTCAGCTAGCTCTTAATATGACACAACATGTCACTTCCACAGATTTCAACACCATGTCCTGCTTTTTTGTTTGTTTTTTCTGTTTTCTTTTTTCTGCCAAAGGTCACAAAGAATATACGAGCCAAACCCCCTGCCAGAGCCTGTATCTGTGCCGACATATCCTCATTGATGCCTCTGCACCGGAAACAAAGCAGCACTAACTGAGCAAATCTAGTCCTTCCCTTATCTCAGGGGACCACTGCTGTGGTTGTTGATGTGTATCTCGCTGCATAGGTGCCTAATTATAGTGTAAAGTGGAGAAGCATCTGAGACAGGGCTTCTCTGTGTCCTCCACATTTGGGGAGTTTGAAGCATTATTGATTTCCACTTTTGCAATGGGTGCAAATGAGACCGGTAACCATGACGTTAACTTTCATTAAACTTTATGATTGTTTATGACTGTCGTTGCATCTTATTACGTCTTTATGAAGCTTCAAGACTCAACCACTTTACATGGGGTAGCGGTAATTAATTATGGATGACACTGTTTTAAAAGCATTTGAGAGTAATAACAGTTTATTACTGTATTTAAGGTCTGACATGACGTGTTTATGACAGCTGATATTCCAGGGTCCAACACACCACACCCATAAATGATGCCACAACATGTAACCAAGGAGTATGACGATTATCGAATATCAAAACCAGTTCATAGTGCACAGTGTAGTTCTACCCTCCACAGCTCATCTGGCCAAAAGTATTTTCGCTTAAACTCGAGGCACAAAGCCCGAACTTTATGAAAGTTAGTTCCCACAGGTTATAAAAGATCTAAAATATTTACTGCATGCATTAAAATGCTGTCAAAACACCTTGTCGACAACCTTTTCGTCATTTCACTCTTGGACATAAAATGATAAATATTGTAGACTTTTTGTTTTATAGATCATCTGGTGTAAACAAATGGGGTGGGAAGCATTACACGCTCAGAAATGGATGAGTATGTGTGGATCAGATTGTCCGAGCTCCTGTTTTTCCAATAAATGGCCTCATGAGACGAAAGTGAATGATGCCCTGGATCTGTACATATTAGAAATTACACGTTAGTGTCCATTATATAGTCTATTCAGGTTTTATAACATACATGCATACAGTAAATGTATAATACTGTATTAACCTGAAGCAGGAATAAATATTCATTATCTGTCGCTGGGTTTCAAAATAAAAATAACTTCACAACTATGAGACACGCTGCTGCATCACTTTGAATTTATTGATCGGTTGGCAAGGAATATCAAGTTTTGCTGCGCCAGCAAGGTTGCAAGGATCACCTGAAGCAGCAAGTTTTCCCAGGGTCTGAGGAATAAAAGCTGTTGTATGTTAAACGTGTTGTAAAGCCTTCTGGGACAAATTTGTGAATTCAGGCTAAATACAATAAATGTAATTGACTCGAGCTTGACGTAGCAAAGAGTTATCGCAGACAGGCTGTGTATAAATAGGGAAAGTTTTTTAAAAATGCAGTCTAGTAATCGTGTTCTTCGCTGGCTAACAAATGCAATACAGTTGGGCCCGTGGCGGTATCAGGAATTCATCACGTCTCATGAGCCCATCCTCCTTATTCTGCTGTGTTAACTTTGATATATTCTGTCTTTCTGAGTCTACAGCATGGCGCTAATAAGCAGAATGTCTGACATTGAAAAATTTTGGTCTCTTCAAAAATGTTTTTTGGCTTATAGCCTTGATTTTTCGTTATGCACATGCTTGATGAAAGAGGAAGCCAAGATCAGATGAAAGTAGGAAAGACATCCTTTTCTCTACGAGCCTATATTGAAAAATTATGCATATCTGCTGGTTTGGATATTCCTTTTGTCAGCCTATGTTAAATGCTTGAACTGCCGTCTAAGGTCATTATTGAAATAGTGATGATTTTTTATGAGTATTCACCCAAAAGCGCGGTTTCAGTTTTGTGGTTCAGAAAATATGTGGCACTATCGCACAATCTGAATCAGTGCACGGGTTAAAAGCCAAACTCTTTGACGGTGCATGTACTGAGAACACGGTGCAAAGCCACAAATTCACTCAAAAATTAGTGCTGGAGGAGTTGCCTTTCCTCGTGCTCAATTATTCAGGCGATTCAGATTCAGCGGTTGGGAAAGTGAGAGTTCTAGCTTTGGATCAGATAAATCTTCAGTGTGCTAAAAACAAGGACTTCTGAGGTAAAACTTAAGAGCAGCATGGTAGCATAAAGCCCCCTGAAAAAGAAATTAATAGCAAGTCTTTTCTCATTTTCTGTCTCTCTTACTTCCTTCTCCATTCTCTTTTGTTTTCCTCAAATTTAGCTCCCTATGCATATCACTTGCTCTTGAACTGAGGAAATATGTTTTGAAAAGTTTTGAAAAGGCAAACTTACCCGTTAAATGATGAGTAAATAGAAACTAAAATCATTCATGTGCCCACTGCAGCCCACAGTAGATCTTCATTTTGCTGCCTTTTAAGTTGACCTGTAACCTCCCTTTCACCGGCCTCACCAGGCTGAGCCCCAACAGACATCAGTGCTTCTCTAAGCAAGAACTGCCTTTTTAACTAGCGCTTAAATTTGAGTAATATAATAAATCTAATTTTGCGTTCAGCCTGACTGTGAACATGCTGTATGAGAGCTTTATTGTGATAATTAATTCCAAAAAAACTTAAGATTGCCTCGACACATATGAGAATATACACTCAAGTGTCATGGCAAACTTCAAAAAGCTCCAAGAAAATTGTATGTTAAAGACGCACTGCACAGTTTATCATTTCAACCAGGGGATGCAGGGGACTGACCATAAATTACATCCAGCAGACAGCAGAAGAGAAACAGCCTCACTGCTCCATCAACCACTCTGCTTTCTTAGAAGGTCATGGGCAACTTCATCATCTGCAAATGTTACACTTGTGATGTATGCCGATGTTTCCATCGCTGTCAGGTTGATAAACTGCACATCAAGAAAAATGGGAATTAAACCGGAGCTTGTAAAATGTATTAATTGTTATTTCTGCTGAGCCCCTTTGCAAGAACATTTAAATTGCGATCATCTTGTCTGGGAACCATCATTTTCCTCTATGCAGGAGCTGAATCAGAAGGTCTTAATTGAAACAAATGCTTTAAGTGCATCAGTCATTCAAAAACATTTTCCCATGCTCAAACAGCCACGGCTGGAACCTGAGGTGTCGAGTGGATTTGCTGATGGGAGAAAATAGTTCCAGAAGAGCTCAGTATCACTCGGAAGCACTCCAATGACAACAAAGTGGAAATGAGATGTGACTTGCATGAAAGCATAATCACAATACACCCAGGCAAGTGGATGTGTCTAAATCCCCGTGCACCACCTTGTTTTCTGACATCTTTTTTATTTTTTATTTTTTTGGCCTGGCAAAAGGCAGACTACGATATTCCACGCCGCAAGGCCAAGCGGAGCAATGCTGGGCAGCGGGGAGGCTGAGTGCGACTGCTGTGAATACTGCTGTGCCAGTGTTTGTCAATGATGTATCGTGTGTAGAATGAGGCAGCGGCTTGGGGGTAGATTACTTTCCTAAACAAGGCAACGGACTTAAAGGGTGAGTTACTGCCCTGGCTATTGGTTTCTCTTCCAGGGCCCCTTGACAGCAGTAGCATCTTAATACTGGCTACTGACCAAGGCAGCAGATTCCCTGCCAAGTGGCAGCCGCCGCCTGGCTAGCCTGTCCTACTACAACAGAGAGGCTCCACATCGAATACTGACTGACATCATACAGTGGGAGAGTAATCCCAAGCTAAAGTAAATTCCACAACAGACCTGTATGAGATTTGTTCTATATTTGAGGCTTCGGGATATCACCACGAGAACATGGGATATTCGGCCAACCTACTGATCTCAACAAACGTCCAGAAGTATTCTGCCCCCTTGGAAAACAGCTTCTGGAAACTACAACTCCTCACTAGCTAGCTAGAAAACAAAGCCAAAGCTATCTCCACTGAAACATCCACAAACTAGACAAACCCCATCTGACAGATAATCCATTTTGTGGTAAAAGAACTGGTCAGCTGATGGGAATTCAACAATCCTGATTTTCCTTGAAAGAAAACACTCTGAGAAACATTCTTCTTCTTTTAGGACAAAATAATGGTATTTCACTTTAAGTATTCCCATCTGAATTCATCCCAAGAGGGGCTTTGTACGGTTTTACATCATGGCCAGGAGCCAGTAGGTAACACTACCGCTCCGAAACAAGCAGATATACATACACTGATATATCATCTTCTTATTAAGTTGGCAGGGCTAGAAAACAGTTGCACTTCTAGTATCAACCCTGTTACCAACAAATGATGTCTACTAAATGGGTTTGCATAATGAATTTTTGAATATTACACCGGCGCTTGTTTTAGTTGTCCATGGAGTGCCACGGTTTTATGCCACAATTACCTTGATTTAACGTCTCCTCATTAGCTTATTGCTAACTTGGTCTGGTGTTTGGCGCTGGGAAATGAGCGTACAGGTTTGTGCGATGTAACAAAGCTCAAATGTGTGCTACATGAAATCAAAACAATCTTACTTTACTGGTTTATTAGTACTACAAAATGATCCTGTTGCAAGGAATTGAGACACTACACAGAAAAACCAAGATTTGATCAAAATCAGAAAGAAATATGTAAGAATCTGCTTTTACTCCCTTGATAAATGCAGAAAACAAATCAGCTGTAATTTGATCAAGGAGTGCATGATATTGTACAGCATTACACCTTTTTATAACTAGTGTATGATTGGAGCTACTTTCGTGTGGCACATGTTTATCACATAAACTTGACGGTGACATTCAGCAGTATTCAATTTCTTGCTCTCAGCTTTTCTCATATCCCTAAATTCCTTGCTTGGCAGACTCACCTCATCCTAATATAAATTTCTTGTATTTATTTGTTTATTTTGGCTTGAAATAATTGGTTCCCATTGCCAAACCTACTCTCCTCGCTTAGACCAGGCATCCATGTGACAGTCTATTCTCCCATAGGCTTGCACGTGGCCATGATAAATTAGCTTAATGCCGTGCAAATATTAATCACATTGTCACCACAGCTGAGCAGGGAAGCAGTTTAGTACTGCAGCCGCCACGCAGCCTCATTTATCAAACCCCGGAGCTCTCCTCCTATGCTAACCCTCCTGCTTGCTGTCTCCAAAACACAAGCTGTTCCCACCCAGTTTTCTACTGCCAGAACTGCCTTCAACTGTTTCTTGAGTGGCACAGTTCACTAAGGTGTAGGACTGCTGCCTGAAAAACTCATCCAAATCTACAAACGCTGTGAGTTGGAATTCAGTCTGTAGTGAATAAAAAAAAAGTTGCAAAGTAAGATTTTATCATTTGTACATTTGTAGCGTCTGGGATTTATCACAACTGATGGATGATTTCTATTGCTATTCTTGCCAATACTGTAAATAAAATGCATTTAAAAGTAAGCGTAGGGAGAGTAAATGCAAGATAGAAATAGCTTGTTTGAACATTAGCACCCAGCTCTCCTACATGAATCCTGCGGTTCTAACAATTTTGTCTCATCGCTCTTGTATTTGACTTCTCTAAATGAAGACTGGGAAACAGATTGAGATTTTTGTCACAGTGGTTGTCAAAAAGACGCCGATTAAGTATTCCTCACCTGTCCTCGGTGCCAGTGGGTCATACAACTATGCAGTAGTTATCTTTTTGTTATGTATGCCCCCAGCTCAGCCCACTGTGTCTGTGAAAGGTAATGCCAACTTGTAAAATATGCTCAAAGATATTCACAAAGTCACCACTCACAAATGATGAATGCAGGAGTGTGAGTGTGGCAAGAATGACTATCACCCTGCACCGCCGGTCGAAGATGTGCAAATGGGGTGTTTACGCTTGCATGTAGTGCAGACATTTAAATGTAGACCGTGGCGATTTACACCACGCCTCAAGTCTTAGCCTCGATAAGTGCTTTTTGAGTTGGATGTATGGAGGGCGAGCTATAGAAACATCCCATCTCCTCGCTTGGGAACATCCTGGAGGGCAGGAAAGTGGTGGCTCAGCGTGGTGCCATTGCTCACTTGAGAGATTTTTAAACTTCCAGGTCAAAATCATTAAATAAATGTAAAGGACAGTCTTCTCTGATGTTTCCTTGAGCTGCTTTCACTGAATACTAAATACTACATGTTGGAAAAGCAGCTGAATAATAATATATCTTGGAGCTTGTTACTCCATTGCAGAGACAGCTGTCACAGTAGTGTGATCACTTTTTTTCTGTAATGAGTCATTCATACTAATCCCAGCAACACCATGACTTTGAATTGGGGTTGACTTGTTTGCCGTCTTGGTATTGCAGTGGAGGGTTCATATCAACATGTGCACGTGAAGCTTCGAATGGATAATCATTTATTTTTGCTGCTGTGTGATTAGTGAACTGATGTAATTAGTTTTTTAATGAGCAACGTGTAATAAAATGTAAATAATTACATTTTCAAGTAACTTGCCCAACGCTTGCGGCAACGTAATCAGGTTTAAAACCATACCGGTGGATGTGGCTTAAATAAATAGACTCTGTTACCATTGCAGTCTCTAAAATGACAGTGAAGCTGAATTAACACTTCTCTGGTTTCAACAAAAACAGACTTTTCTACTGTGGCCTTTGTGTATTTATTGCAATGTATCAGACTCCAATAAACTGGCACCTGAACAGTGTGATCCACCGAGCAAATGCAGCTAATGTACAGGGTTGCTCACTCCATTTTGAACAGGAAAGACTCCCCTCCATCTCTCGCTCTTTGTCTGCCCGTCCAGGCCTTTTTTGTAATTATTTTGGCTAGATTTTGGACACAATGTTTTGGCAGTGCGTGCAACATGCCTTTGGCTGTTTACTTCCCTGGCAAATTATTTTGGATTCACCACCCACAATGTGCAGTGGATTAAAACCGCTGTTTTCCATTTAGGTTTTGACCCCCTTTGACCTTGGAGGGGGGTCATTGTAATCACTGGCAACACTTTTTCACCTGCCATTGCACAGTTTTGTTGTTGTTGGACAATACCACAGCAGGAGATTTAAAATGTTCCAAATTGAGGCTAAAACAGCAGCACATGCACTGTTCGGGCTGCAGCTCTTACCAGTATGCAATGGTGCCAGTGACCTTGTACTAAGGCATATTCGACGGTAATGTTCACAATTCATTGTAGGCCAAGAATTCAACCTATAGCTTCTTTCCCCCTGGGCCGCCACTGGATTTCTCCTAATTTTGCTTCATTGTAGGAAATCACTGTTCTAGAACAGGGACTTATTCAGTGGGACCTTGGGGAATGCTTTACCCATTAGTGGGCAGCGTAGTGACCTTCAGACAGTCCATCCATTACCCTTTTGTTTCTTGGACTCTTTCCTTAGGAATGGGACTGGGTGCCAAAATGAATGAAGCTTGCCAGTTCAAGTACATGCTCTGGATGGGCTAAAAATGCAGCCTAATAATAATACACGCATGATACAGCAGGCCAATAAATATGGGAGAGGGACATAGAGCCATGTGTGTGAATGTTAATTAAACATAAACTCATGACCGATTTGTAATGACTCAGAGGGGAAGTCAAGGCAAAATGCATGTTTCATTCACACATCAAGCTAGCAGCAATGTTAGAGCTGCGTAGCACACCATGCTACGTGCAACATATCTAATCAACACAATAGGTTGATGCTCATTTACTCCTAAAACAACATATAAGACGCAGCAATAGGCGTGCTGAACACATAAGACATAGTTTTCTTGGGTATGTAACTGAAAATAAGTCGCAGTGACTTTCGGTTTCACACTCGACATGAACAACTGTCTGTCTTTAATTGCCTCATCCATCCACCCTGACCTCCTCACATGACTGCTACTACATACATTAATCCCTGCTTTGCTCCAGTCTTCGTAACTACGTCCTCTAGAGTTTGCCACCTAAATAGAAAGGTAAATATGGCTGTAACAAGCTGCTTGCACAGGCGACCTGTGTTTTTGATGAGGACAGTCTGGACAGAATCTTATATGTAATGTACTTTCACCAGCTTGTATTTGCACTTGATATGACCTTTAGTCCATGTATCACTTGTGTCAGCACGCACTGTGCAACACCGCGCTATGAGCCGAACACATTTTTTATTTCTGTTAATCTGTCATCTCTTGTACATGTTCTTTTCAGAGAGTTCTGGAAACAGACTTTCATGTCGGTGTTTTTTAATGAAGTAAAGTCACAGTGAGCTGAAGGAGTTACATGACAGCGGCACCTCTTTGGCATTTTAGCCCTGTGCTATGTTTTCCTGGCTTAGGCTGACACAAACAGGGAAATAAGGGTAAAATGTAGAAATTTGCTTAAAACCCGAGGAACAAGGCTGCTACAGCAAATGAAAAAAGCAGGAAGTAGATTATTAAAAACTGACTTTTTGGATTTGATTTCCAACTTTTAAAGTCACCACATCAACATGATTAAAAAGCAAGCTTATTAAAAAAACATAAATTATATTTTCAAGACAGACTTTTATATACAAAAATTAACATATTACTATTAAAATGATTACAACTTACCGTGTGGACAGATATCCAGGATATTCACAAACACAGTTTGTATTTCAGAGTTTTGCTAGTCAAGCTTTGCCAGCTAGGTGGTTTAGCTAACGATAGCTAGCTTGCTAACATTAGCTCAAACGCAACTTCTGTGCTTCTGAATGATGTGTAAATGACTTGTGCAGGTTTGATATTGACAACATTTTTGATTATTGTAACCAGCATTTGTTTCTGTGATATAAGGATCTTAAAAAAAGACAGATTAGGTACTTGAATGCTGCTGTGTTACACAACCAGTCCTTATGAATGAGCCCTTATGAATCTGGATATAAAGACTTCTTCTGTATACAGCCATGTGCTTTGTTCTCTTTTTTCACTGAAGATCACATAGATGTATTGATTTTGACAGACTTGACATAAAACATCAATATATATGCTGCCATAATGGAAGCAAGTGAAAGGTTATAGGATCTTTTCTTCCAAGCAAACAAACTAACCTGGTCAATTCAGTGAAAGCTATGATTCTGTATTGATTTCACTTCTTAAACCTGCCTCACTCCTGCAGTGGAGATGCAGATGAAAAGAGTTCAGACCGTTCTGCCATGGACTGATGGTGCTGTAAATTAATATCTGATTGATTTTTACTTTTCACAGGTCATTCTCACAAGGTACCAAATGTTCCCTGTGAGTTCAGATATCTTGCTTTTTACAAAACACAAAGCTAGCGGCACGCTACACATTCGTGTGTCTTTAATTGATGTGAACCTTTACATAGCTAATGCAGGGTCTTATATTGAGATGATATATAACCAGTGTATGTATGGGTTTGTTTAGAAATCTTATTAAGAAAGTTCCACCATGTTTTCTTTATAGAGTGTTTCTTCATTCCCTGCTGTTATATTATATAAGGACAGATATTCAAATCAGTTCAGACCAAACGTGGGAAACAGCCTACCAAAATATAACCCCTTGGCCTTTTGCATCAGATAACCCCTTAAATCTGCTTCTGTACAGCTATGCATAATTCAAGTACCTTTAAAAGTTAAGATATTGACAGCTAGTGAATTTACATTTTGCTTCTACCTTGACATTTCATGTGGACATAAAGAAAAACAAAGGGAAGAAAAAGAGATACTGCTAAATCCTTCTGGTGATTTGTAATGGATCTTAAAACACTGATGTAATACAATAATTGTCCTAAAATGAAAATATTACTACTAATTACTACTAATTAATTAATCTATGCCTTTTTTTTTCTTTTTTTGTTTTTTATTTCACTTGACAGTTGAGAGATGGACTTTTCTGCACAGCATTTTGCTTCTTAGACAAATCACTTTCACACTACGTGTACAAAATTAGCATGAGCCAATTGGATACCGTGATCCAATCTGCAATATCCGAATATCACCTGGAATATAAATTAATAATGCATGCTGATAGAAATGGTTGGGGGGCAGCATGTAGTCTCAAAGAAGACCGCCTTACCTCGGAGTGAGGGGGATGATTTGCGACAATGTTCTGCAGGGTTCGTCAGGCTTCTTGGCTACATGTGCTCATACAATAATGCAAGCAATTAGCTGCGAGTAGCAGGCAAAATATTCAAGACTTCAGATAAAAACAAATATCTACTATAATTTTTACCTGAAAATCCACAGTCTAGCAAAGCAAGGATATGTAATGTAATTCTGTCTATAAGGTCCCTGGTCAATGATGGTATAATAGAAATAGGAGATAAAAAAAAAAGACAAATGCGATCCACCCCAAACTGTGTCTGAAGACGATTACAGGTATTAAATCAAATTAGTCTGAAGATAAATGACTTAATCTCCATACATTTGCTTTGTCAGTATGTTTTGTTTTTGCACCACTCACAGAGAAGGGAATTGCTTACGCGTATAGTCCAACTTGTGCTGATTAATCGCTGCTCTCAACGCAGCATGGCGAACCTCGATAGGTTTCAGTTCGCAGCAGGCGGGAACATACACAAAGACGTACACAATAAACAAACATGACAGGTTGCGGCTTCCCGCGTCTGCCCGTCCTTTGCATGTCTCTGTGGCGTGATTTGATAATTGGTTTGGAGATGGAGAGATAGATTGCTTAGATTAGGCTCCGTCTCACCATTTCACCTCTCCCTTGTGTTTCATCCACGCTCTACCCACCTCCATTACTGAACTTTCCACGAGCAAATTGAGTCAGGCCCTCTTAATTAGATTGTTTCTCACTGCATTTCTAATATGTGACTAATTAGAGGAAGACAAAAAGAAGGGGGGATTGCTCACTCTTGCACCAGAGGTGAATCTGAGGATTTATTAAAGAGACAGTCAGTGGGTTGGTCAGCAGTCACTGAATTCAGATTTACAGCTGAGGGGAGGACCATGCACCAGCCTCAGCTTATCCACACAAGGGTGTTTCAGCTTTATAAGAAAACAATATTCAACAGGGCATTACCATTTAGACAGACCGGGAAAAAAAGAAGCCTGAACTCTCCCATAAATCTTCATTCCACTTTGAATTGATTGATTTAAAGAGCACAAGTATTTAATAAAATCCATATTTTGTGCAGCTCAACAGACATCTCACGACTGTCAGTGACAGCTCCAAACCTGGATGACTAAAGAACAGAGGAAACCTGAACAGTCTCCCAGGAAAAAAGCATTTATTTGTTAAAATGGCACTTAAATCAAAGGAGATTTAGTGGTTTACACTGTCAAAGAATATAAAAAGTAATTATTTAAAAGCGCATTTTAATCAGCTTTTAGCACTAGACTTAGCACTTAGCACAATAGTTTTGAGTTTCTTTTCAGTTAATTCCTGTTTTATTTTGTAAGGGCCTCTTGTTTCCTGTCTTTGTTTGCTTATTTCCTGTCTTCTTCCTGCTTCTTTACATTATCACCTGTGTCTCATTTGTTCATTTGTTTCACTTGTGTCTCATTCACTTTCCTTCCCTGGTGTGTATATATTGTGTGTCAATCCCCCTGTTCTGTGTGCATTGCAGCTATTTCCCCCAGTGTTTCCATCCTGTTTTGGATTTAATGGCTTTACCTGTTTTGTGGACTTTTGACTTTGCCTGCGACCCTTTGGATTTGTTTGCTTGTGGCCTACCTCTTCAGGTTTTGACCTTTCCTGGCTCTACTACCAGTGAGTCTTTGTGTTTGAGTTCTTTAGAATCAACATCACCAGCTCAGCCTCGGCCTATGTAGTCTGCATTTAGCTCCAACCAATCAATTAAAAATATGCATCATGTTCTTACAAAAAGTTTTTAATGGAAAGTTCGTAGTAAATTATCAAATTATCTTAAAATTAATATAAAAATCAGCTCTTGCCATCAATAGTTAATGCATCACTAATTAAAAAAAGGAAAACAAATGCATTTTTGTCTTTTCTTGTACACAGATCTGAAATGTTATGGTTTGAAAATAACTGTTGCAGCTCACATGCCCAATTTTAACCCAAAACAGGTGAAAATAAAGCGTGCTTGAGCTATAATAAATTCAATATTTCAGGACCAGTAAATATTTAGAATAACCAAGGGCAAAGAGTCGCCACAGAGGCACTTCTCTCACAGTATTTAGGCTGAATCATTTAAAATGTTATGTGTCATCCCCATGTTAAAACATGAAGTCAAAGAGATCCCTAACCGTCCAATTAGCATCCATCTCTGCGCTCATCAAGGCCAATTAATTATGGAGGCTGGAACGAAAACAACGATACACAGTGGGCCTGCTGGAATACCATGTAGTGCAACCCTGATGCTCTTAGCGCCCTAAAAAAAGCTATCTGTGATGGGATGAAGGCAGGGTCTTTCAAGGTGAAGGCTCGTTAAGCCTGGGGTTCTGGGTAGAACGACAACCCGCTGATTCAGAGGCTCCCGCAAGATAATCAGCAACATCAGAGCTCTATAAGGGCTTCAGGAGGACGAGGAATTAAAATCAATACATCCTGACCATGAGCGGCACAGACCACACATGCTAATGATTTTCACAACCGTTCCTGTACCTGTGTCAAAACTACTATAAACCCGTTCATGCGTATCTGCACGGCTCCCTACGGATGCAAAATATAAAGCAGGCAGACTTACCTCCAGTTAATTTTCCACACCAAAAGCCCCGTACGCACCAGAAGTGCTAATTAGATTGATTTCAAAGATTCACGTCATGGATCATTGGCTGGAGCTGTATAGCACTGTAAAAGTGTCATACGATACATATATAATGCAATTATCTACTGCAGAGGCCCTACAAGATGGCGTGGTAACTATTCTTTATTATATGACCAAATATTTTCCCACTAAAATGAGTCAAGGATGATGACATTTCATGCTAAGACACTCCATTCATCAGCCAGTTTTACAATACACCAGTTTGTTCTTTTAGTAGATACTGGAAATATACTGATAGAGCATTTCCCTCCGACTTCAGCGTATGTTTAAAAACATTCTGAGTGAGATGAACGAGCAACGAGATGAACGATCCAGATTCTGGTCAGTTTCAGTCCCAGTGTACTTGACATGGTGCTTCAGGTTCATATTAGTTCACTGCATGGACGTAAACAGCAGTAACTGCAGTTGATATCGCATAGTGCGTGTGATGACCATCTAAGAAGAACAGGCAAATGGTAACAACTGAATGACTGACACAAGACCCTGGTTGGGTTTGGACATGACGACAAAACAGAATGGCCGGAGCTGCTGACTACACAGCATCGGTCAGTTGCCATGTTGGGGTTTTGAGTATTCCTGTTTTATTTTGTAGGGTGCCACGTGTCTTTGGTTGCCTACTTTCTGTGTTTTTACCTCCATTGTAATTGTCTGCCTGAAGCTGACTAAGTGCGCCTGTGGCTTGTTTACCCTCCTTCCCCAGTGTATCTAACCTGTGCGTCTGCCCCCCTTTTCTTCTTTTTTAATTTGGATTATGCTTTGCCTGCCTCATCTGTGGCATACATTTTTGTTGCACGAACTTGCATACAAAGCACAAGGTCTGCATTTTGGTCCTTGTTTTTGGCGTTACTGTTACAGCTTGTTCAAACAACCTGTGTTTCTGATCTCTTGCGTTTGTGCAAAGCAACAGCAAGAAGCGATATGCCCCAAAAACCTGTTACAGAGGAAATTAGGGTGATTAGTGTAACCTAATTTTGATACCGCTGACTGGTCTGCATCCTTCTCCTTTGCTACAATCCTGTCTCTTAAAAACAAAGTGAATGGCTTGAGGTACTGGCAAGCTCGGCCTCATATTGATTAATTAATTGGATTGGAATCAGATGCAGGCTTTGCATTAATTCAGCATATTGTAAAGATATTCATTTAGCTTGAAATAAAGCATTTTCTCCCAAACGTTTAGACCACGTTTGACGTAGCGTTGCGCGTCTCTTGTCACGTCATTTGCCTTTGTGTCGGGTGTGAACTGAATCTTCTTTGTTACGCCGCGCAACATCACTAATCGTCCTCTTTTGCTCCTACACGACCGAATCTTCAGCTGCTCCAGATCGGAGCACCGTGTTTACAGAGATATCAAGTGTTGTTTCCCTCGCTGAACATAATTTAGCAGACTTGAAAGCTCTTACTCGCGCACATTAAAGTGTTATCTTTGGGAAATTTCAGCATGTTGTAGCATATGGCCGGCGTGTTTTGATGACACGACGTTCTCGTTCTCTTGCTCTCCCTCTCATCTATTTATCTGGCCGTAATCTATCCTTCATATTGCTGTTTTATTAAAATAAATGTGAGGGAAGGCATTTTGTGTGGCAGCAGAGGACAGATGTTGCCCAGTGTGAGACTGACAGTTTGCAGTATCCAGAGGCAGCACAATTTAGTCTGTGCTGAGTCAGATGGCTGTGAGCTGTGAGTTTTTCTCAGGGTTAGAGACTTATTAAAGATGCCGAGGCATCATTTTATTGTTTAGGCTTTTGGGAATGGGAGACACGTTGTTGACAAGAACTGGGGGTGTTTGTTTGTTAGCGAGAGGCAGAGACAGTCTCTCCAGATCCGCGAATGAGCCTGATCTGGAATACAGTTATGCACCACAGTGAAACTGATGGCGATGTCTGGACTTTCAGTATGTCCAAAACATGGAGTGGCTATAATCAGCGCTGGCACTCGCTGGTGGGATTCTAGTTCAAAGTTCAGGAGATGCTCGTGAGTTAACCTTGATTTGAGATTAACACATGCTGGTCGCAATGTCCAAAGGGTTTTATACATGTGTATAATACTCCTACTGGCTCCCAGTGTTCCTGCGCTAAAAATACACACACTGCACTCTGGCCACGGTTGATTCTCATGGATACTTCAGGAACCTCCTTCACAACTGAAATTATTCAGTTAGCCGCAGCTCCGTGCGCTCCCTAAAAGGTCGCTGGCTCTTCCCGCCAAAGTTTAACTACTGAAATCGGACTGTTTCAGGTTTTGCTAACAGCAGCATTTTGAACAAACCTCGGCAGGAAATAAAACTTAAGTACAGCTCTCCTATACTCGCATTCTACATTCTGCGTAGCTTATCAATTCTCCATCAGGAGAGCTGTGCAAGTTTGCCAACAAGCAGCATGACAGGGGAGGCAAATCCTCAGTTTCTAGTGCAATAATCACTAGAAGAGCACTGTAATTATTGGTGTGACACTGTTGTAATAAGTACAAATCATAACCAAATGTACAATTACCCACTCAACAAATGATACAAACCACGCTGTGCTGTGTAATCCTAAACATTGAGAGGTTTATTTTACACAGTAGCTTGTGATAATAACGTATAATTAATCGGTCTAAATATTCCTGACGTGGATGATGTGATCAGACAGAAAAATTACAAAAAGAAAGGTGAACGAGGCATCCTTTACCAAAACCGTCTGGAGGGTGAGAACTTGAGCGGTTGAGCTGACCGATCGGCAGGGTCAGTCGTTTGATTAGAGGCAGACTGCGGATCGGACAGCGCCACTGCAGTGGCAGGTTGGCAAGTTGATTTTTAATCACAGTAAAAGAGAATTGCAAGTAAAACATTAAAATAATATATTAAAAAATTCTAATTATGAGAATTTTACATTAAAATTGAAGTTTTTTTTGTAGACCAACATAGATTTTGCGTAACTTTGTAGCTGACAGTCAATCCACTAACATCGGTGGCTCCCGCTGCCCCACTGCAGGGCCACGATCCATACTTTGGAAAAGATGCACCAGACTACGCATAGTAATGTATGTATATCTCTGCGCTTGTACACTCAATATCTATGGAAAACTCACCTGCACCTCTATTGTCAACAGGTCTCTGGAAAATGCATTATGCATCTTATGTGTACAGCAAAAAGCACAGGGTCTACACTGCGAAGTAAACTGTGTTAATCTCATTGCTTATTTACTGACAGACTCTATCCTTGGCCTGGGCTTTTGAACTATTTTTTTTTTGTGTGTGTGTGTGGATACAGACTTCAAATGGGAAATATTACAGAAGCCAGTAATGGGGACTTCTTGATCATTCGCTGAGTCCAGCCGCTCACTGAGTGATAAGACGGACTTTAATTACCCAGGATATAATTAAGTTCATGGACAACACATATTAGTAAATGTCAAATTTCCTGCTTTATTATGACTGACCCTCATATATTATTATTAATAATATTTAAATATCTTTAAAATGTTAACTATGAAAGAATTTAATATAATTTGGATTACTGATGAAATACAAGAAAGTGACACCTGTTTGTTATTGAGCGATCAATTTCTAACCACTGAGACATGCATTCTGTAAATATGCTTTATGGACAGATTCAGTTTTTCCTGCTCTTGAAATGCTTTACATTTGCATTTGGTGTCATAAATATAATAAATCCATGTAGGTTCCATACAAATACAGGTTAGCTGCTTTAAACATTGTGACATTTAGCATAGTTATGTTAATCAGAGCCACTGCATGGAGTCTAAAAAGCTTTCACACCAGTACGTTGCAGTAAATCTGACACGCTGTTAGGCACAGATACCTTTCCTAACGTCCTCCTTCAGACCAGATGAAAGTTTGCCACACATCACAAAAAACCATTTGTACTATTTTGGCCGTCCAACTTGTACACACTATAGATTATGTCTTTTTTTGTTGTTGTTTTGCTGCCTGCTGTTTGCTTTAGTCAGGATAATTTTGTTCTGATTAATGGCATCCAGACACTCAGTACTTGCGAGACTCAAAGCACAACACACTCGGCTGAAGACGCTCTTTCATCCAATTAGACTCAGAAATATTGTTTGGCATTTTCCTGGCTTTAGATGACAGACTCTTGGTGCTCATGCTTGATTTATTGCAGACAGTAATACACTGCATTGTGGCTTACACGGCCTCTGTACATTTTCTATGAGGCTGGACATGGAATATATGCGTTAACGTGACAACCTTTGCGGCCCAGTGAAGCAGTACTCGATATCTCAAGACGTAAAATCCCCACAGAGCACGTCGGCTGCTCTGGAGATACACTTTAATGGGCTGCAATCTGAATTCTGGGTCACTTATTTTTTTCTTTGTCTCCAGGCCAAGGTTGATCCAAAACACAGAAGGCACCAGTCATCGAAGCGCCAGGTACAACTGCCTAAATAATACAATCCTGGGCGCCCCAGTTCAAAATGCATTCGATAGATTTCAAGGTAAACAAACCACGTGGGATTTAATTTGTGTAATTTATGTACATGTTGCAAGATGCCGCAGTTCGCCCAAACATAGGCTGTACTTTGACAGCCTATTCAACTATAGGACTGCCCAATATGTTGTGACCCATTTTAGAGTCGTGGAGACAATTTGACCTGACTTACTTTGCCATGAATTCTCAGACCTGCCCCAGCGTAAATGTGTCAACACCTGCTCTTGTTGTTTCAAATAGAACCTATAAATTTATGTCTTGATAGTATGAATAGTACGGATTGAATGTGGACAGAATGAAATGGTAAGATTGTTTGATTAAAGAGACAACGATCTGCAACGATGGTCGCAGCCAAAGACGCTATAACTTTCTTAGAAAGCTGGCCACGCAACGTTCCTGAATCCAGCATGGTTAACTTGATTTTTCAAACTACAGGAGTGGATATAGTAGAGCACAGATCTTGCCAGGTGTGTCCGATGGGACGCTAACTTGCTGAAACTGAATCCAAACCGAAGCACTCATTGATCAATCGTGGCCCCTACCGGCTATCTAAGAGGAGCGAGGAGTCGGCAGTCAATGCTGTTACTAAAAAAAGCAGTCAGTAGCATTGGTTATTCATACACAGTGAATCACAGATAGCACAACAGGTCCTTTTAAAAACACAGGCATGAGTGTGCACCATAGAAAACATCAGGCTGATGGCCCATGTAGTAGTATGCGAAATTAGCTGTAGACAGATGCACTTACAGACAGACGACTCAACACAATTGCCTACAGGCTAAAACCTAGCAGAGATTTAAAAAAAACCAAAGACCTGATCTGAACAAGATCCGAGGACAGTCGGTACCAATTTAAATAAGCATGAGAATAATTAGACCCATTCAGCGTGTAGTCATCCGAACAGACGCAAACGGAGACACCAACACCGGCTGCAACGTGAAATTTGCCCCTGCACTCCAGTTCATACCTTCTGTCCTGAGTCAAACAGGCGCGATCGGAGATGGTCGAGAGGCTGCTTTGATCCACATTTTGACACACAAGCCTGAGACCTGCTGCTAACCAGTGGAGCTCTCACCCGACCCCAAAAAAGCCGGACCTGACCAGACTTGGCTCAGGGGCGAGACTCACCCATCAGGAACCCAGCAGACCCATGAAGACCTGCAGATTGCAAGACTCACCTCAATTTAACAGTCATTTGACAATAAAACAAATGAGTTCATTGCAGATTAAATCCTTTTAGAACACTGAACATTTGCTTTCCTATCTAACAATGCTGCAATGTCCTCTCAGCGTCACCCCACCCCCTGAGATTTGATCTGTAGTAAACGCCGAGATTTGCTGGGATCAGTTTTGTTGATTTGCAACCCACACTGCTCATTTTTGTGATATTCACAATAAGACAGTTCCAACCGTGAACTATTTAAATTCATCCATTTTGAAGTTTGAGTTTAGATGATGTGCTGTGTGACTCCACCCGTCCACCCACGGTCCCCCAAAATGTACCGTCTGCTAGCGTGATACTGCACACGGTATCAATGTCTGCACAATGCCAGCAAGATAAGACTACTGACATATTTGTTTATGCGTGCACATGAATATCTGTGTATCACACAGTTTTCAAGGCCTGGTTGTGGATGTACTTATTCAACAACAAAACGGGAATTCACAAAGGAAAGAGAACAAATCGAGCTCTGTGATGTCCCAGAAGGACAGGCACCATACACATGAAGGTCCAACCAAAGAGACCATCTAACACAACGTGTGTTAGAGAAATATTCATGATCAGGGAGTGTTTTGAGTAGCTGGATTCGTTCAGAGCGCGTAACAAAACATTTCTGTCTGTACAGTAAGTGCTAATCTCCCACTCTGAGAACCTGTCTGGATATTTTTAAGTTTGAGTGGGTGTGCTTGTGTATCTCGAACCGAAGACCTTTCAGTCCTGAGATGCCGACAGCGTGTGGGGCACGGCTTATGACTCAGGCGGCACAGTATCCAACGACCCCGGGTGCTCCTCCGCTGTCAGGTCTGCAGCTCTGCCTCCAGGCTGTCTGGAGAGCCTTAATGTACTCTGAAGCTCAACTGTCCCCACTGTCTCTGAACAAGGTGCACAGGTCACTAATTTGTGCTCTTTGCCACTTTTTTTTTCCCTTAACCCTGCAATCCTGTCCATTTGCGGGGATTCACCCGGGGCCAAATGTATATCAACTCGCACTCGTACATTCTCTATTTTAGCAATGAACACAGCATCTTTGTTTTCTATTTTATCTGCAGTGCTATTCATAGATGAAAGGGATCAGACGTTCCCAGCACTGGCTTGCATTGTTAAGGGGCATATAGTAATTGGCTGCTTCTTTCAACAATAAGCATCCGCAGGTAAGGTCAATCTCTCTATCACCTTACAACAATCCATAATAATGCAAAACATAAAGTCAATTTTCACAACAGACAGAAAAGCTTGTTAATGATGAAGCACTAAGACAGTTCATCACAATGCAAAACACTAGAATAATGTTAATACCTCGGCTAGGGAACAAGACTCCGCAGCCCTTGTAATTGAAATCTCTTGTGACAGCACTTACTGGGTCACTGCATTGTCTCTCATCACTGGTTAAATGAAAATGCGAGTGGGCAGGGGGGAACTTTGTCACCAAATAGATAGACGGTATTCCCACCAAATCAGAAAGATAAGACCTAAGTAAAATGAATGCAAGTAGCAATTAAAAGCTACTTACTGACCTGAGACGTTGGTGTTGATGATAGACACTCTGGTTTTGGAATACTGATTGATTTTGGCATTACAGACCATTTACTATACACTGACTTAAAACTCAGACAGCCCTTAAAAAAAGGCTCCAACCATGTTTAAAGCTATTTTTACTGTCAAAAGAATGCTGAGCAAAGAGGAGATTATTTTGGATGCTCCCTGGCACCAGCATATATGCACTAGTCCCCTACTAAGTGCGAATGTCCGCAGGCAATCTCTCCATCTGGCAGTACACTGCGAGCCAGACTGTCCCAGTCACTGCCCCGTCCCTCTCTCTCCATGCCGCAACCCCAAAGACATGCACAGGACAACGATTTGCCTCTTATCCAGCAACCCCCACCCTAGTCTGAGCTTCGTCTTCTGGCCTTTGGGTCATCCGGGCTCTTTGATAGTCTCGCAGGCGACATATGTGAGTCTGATTAGCATATGGCTATGGGGTTACTGCATTCCAGAGCCCACAGCAGGACATGGTAGGGGAGGCTGCAGGGAGAAGTGTAATTGATTCAGAGCAGTTTCCCCCTTAAAGCATGGTGGTGACAGAGGACCCTAACATAGTTTGGATATCTTTAATGTAATAGACTTTCTGCTGCTTGAAGCATTATAACAAAAAAGGGTCGCAATATGGCTTTTGTATGCTTTGTCAAACTTTATGATGTATTTATTTAGTGAAGGAGTATGATTGTTTGTTTGTTCATTTATTTCTTATATATATAGCAGTTTTGTATATAGACATGCTAACAGAAAAATACATTTAAAACCTTTCACATGTGAAACATTAGGTATGTAAATGTAAAAAATGAGCAGATTATACATGTAAGAGAGCAAATGTCTGCACAGCTTTGGTGCACTCATGAATTAATAAATGGGTCCATGGCATTTAAAATTACACAATGTTGTTCTGTTTAAATGTTTTTTACATGTGTTAACCTACTGTATGAGAATGCACCGTGTACAAATGGAAAGTAAGTGAGGTTTGTCCATTTTACCCGTCACCACGTTCTTGCACAGTGGATTGTTTGTTTGATTTGCTCATTGATTTGGGCTCAAGTCGTTTTTAATTTTGAGTTTTTACTCTGATGCCGTACCAAAGGCTGCCAGAGAGATTCAAGAGCTCCCACACTTACAAGATAAAATAACTCAGTAGAGACGCAGTGAAGTCACACACAGCTTAGAAAAAAAAAGAAGTCTTTATCCTCGAGTAAAACTTGAGTAGCTCTTAAATGATTGCAATAATCCCCTTTTTAATTTTTCTTGGCTGATTAAAAAAAAAAAAAAGCAGTAATGGGCATCAAATCTAATATTTAACTTCTAAAGGCCACAGATTGCATCTCCAGACAGGTTTTGCCAACACTTATCTTTGTCAAATGCCACCTTAGATTCTAGTTAGCAGCCTTCTCTCTCATGGTCTTAACTTCTTAATCTTGGCAGAAGAAAACTCAAAATCGGTTTTGTCAGATGATGTCCCAATTTTTACTGAGTGCTAGTGAAAGGTCATGGCAAGAGCAGCAATGCCTCTTTCATGCCATATTCTGTCACATCTCTCTATATTCAGTCATAGCATTTGAGTCTATTTATGCAGTAACAATCGCAGGGGCTTATGGCCTGATTCCACCGGGCGTGGCTGCGTCACGGCTGCCGGAGCTGATCGCAGCTATTCTGCACGATTCTCCTGATCCAGGAAGTCTCATCCCAATCACATATATCACATCACTACATTAACATCACACAATTACTGAACAAAAGCCACAGCCACAAGTCTTTGATCCATGTTGACTGAACTTTTATGTGTTACCTTGTGTGTTGGCACTTTTAAATGCAATTGAAACAAACAAAAAAAAACTATGTAGCCTACTTACCATTGATAGAAGAGCACAAATTAAGCAAAAATGACCAAATCGACCAAAGGAGGCAGGTTCAAGCTTCACTTTTGAAACGCTGTTGGGTGTAACTAATAGTAATGAGTGTGGTCTAGACCCGCTCTGTTTGTAAAGTGTCCTGAGATGACTTTGGTTGTGAACTGGCACCATATAAACAAAACTAAATTGAATTGAAATTGAGTCGTAGAGCCACGGCTGGTGCAACAGAAGAGTTACAGTAGGGTTAACTCAACTGAATTCAGATGAAATATGTAAGCGGTCACTGCACTGGCACCTAATTTAGTGCAGACATGTCAGAAAGTAAGTAATCAAGTTATATACGTACAAAAAGATCGACTCTACCTAAACTATAGATGGATGTAAAAATGAAAACAATCACAATCGCTGCTGCCATAGGTCGTTTTAAAGTGTCAGAATGAGACAGTACATTGATTTTGACTGTGTTTCCGGCGTCCTTCTTACATTATATCGATAATAGCAACCTTGCTCATTTACACAGGAACTAGTCATCGGCTTGATTATGCAGATAACGTTTATGTGCTCATTGTCAGACAGAATTGCGCCAATGTGTCACTCCTCATTGAATATGTTGCATGAGGTCTTTTACTGCAAAGCTGACATCGTCAAAGCAATGTGCCTTTATCTCTTGGGAGGCTTACAGGGCCAGAACGTGATTGTCTCTTTGAATTAATGGCCCTCTGTTCGAGTGAAAACTAGAACAGCAGCATAATTAAAATCCACTCTATATTCTGTAATAGTTCCCCTGCTTTACCAGGTGAGCAATGCTTTGCCGCCCATCGCCCTGGGTGTCTTTGCACTGCTTGGGTGGGTTTCGGTTCAGTTCAAATGGAATCACATTGTATGTATAAAACAGAATACATTTGTATAATGTGATGAAAGGTCAGTAAGAGGGCAGATTAAATGACGTATAAATGTATTTAATTTAAAGTCAGTAGTGTACTATTGAAAGTAAAAGTCATCGAAACATAACAGCCGCCCATCATCTGCACTTTAAATGATTCGCTGTTTATCAAAAGCTTCGGCCGCTTGGTTTGAAGTGGTCTGCCCGTTAGTCCATCAACGGCTTTTTAGGAAATGCATGTTGTGTACTCTGCCTCTGCTTTTGCCCCGTCCCTGTAGCCCATGTGTGCGATGCCAGTTTAATTATTCATTAAAACTTCGGTCAATCATTCGGGGTTGTTGTCAGACATCTCATAAAAAGCCCGGCAACTGACATTCAGCGGAGCACAACAAAGACCGAAATCAATATTTCAATACTGTCAAAGGACATTGCAGCAATGTTTGCCTATCATTTTGTAGACACTGAAAGCAGTATGGTTTCCATAAGTTTAATCTGTGTATCCAGAGATTTTCTACATCTGATTTGCCTTCAAACTTGTGGGTGTGCAGTACTATCCAAACTGGACTTCACCTTATATCTCATGTTCTCACTGCTACCAGTTGGCTGGCACTAGCCCCTTTGCATTTCTTTGTTACTGCTTTAGTACGTTTGGTCTGATCGCAGCCTTTACATTTGTAAGGACACATCAGCAGTATAGGTAACATTGAGCAGAGTTTCTGGGAGCTCAACTCCTCAAAGACCAATGAGCTCTGTCGTTGGGGGAGGCGAGCATGTAATTCCTCCACCCACATTTGAAACCCCTGAGCCTCAACGGCCAGGTGATGGAACAGGTCAAAGCCTTTAATTACCAGGGAATAGAGATAGGCTACCCTCTGTCTTTCGCCCAAAAATGCTGACACAGTGTGAAAGCAGCCCCAGCACGGCCTGTTAGCACAGAGATTTAAAGCACCAATTCATGATTGGTGGACAAAACCCCTTCTCACCTGGACCGTCAGAGTGCGTATGGTTCAGATTTCAATTGCAGCGTATGCAGTAGTGCCCACATGGCCCAAGCTGAGTTGCAAAAGGAGAGATATTTAAACAGCTGTCTACCAGTCTCTTTTTAATTCAAAACTCCTTTTTACTTCGTGCTCATTGAAAGCAAAGCAAAACTCCTCCAGGTCATCGGTAAAACAATATAAGAAGAACAAGGCGGCGTTGCCTCCAACAGCTATTTACAGGGCTCCCACTGGGTCACAGCTGTAAAACCCTAAAACAAACAGCTTTCTTAATCCTCAATTCAGACCACTGTCAGTATCGTCAGCAGATCAAAGATACAGCAGCGATCTCATTCATTTCAGATGATGTCTGCCACTCCTAAATGCAGCATGACCTGGAAACAGCTATTAGGAAGTAGCCGCAACCACTGTTAGTCGGTATACCGAGTCATTTGATGTGATATTGTGACTAATTATATTATTTTTTTAATCTAAACCTTTTAATTTGCTCAAAGAACGACATGTAATGCACTTAAAAAAGTTGTACTGTATGTATTTGTTCTGCCCAGATTGAGTCAGCAAACCTCGTGTTTCCAGGTTGGACCTATTGCTTGGCAGTTCTTCTGAGCTGGAGACGTTTTTTGAGCAAAATGTCCTGATGAACTTGTTTTGAGCTCAAACATGTGCTTAAAATGATTAATTTTGGTTGCTTTGTCAATAGTGTATGACCCGAAAACATACCGTATGTGGGTGACATTAATAATTTTGTGTCACCGATTAATCTGATTCAAACCGATTTGAGTCCACTGTTGCAACAACCATCATATATTTTATCTTTTAAAAAAAATTTTTTTTTTTTTTTTTTTTGACCAAAGCACGCATCATTTAGCCCAATTTATTTACTTTTTTTTGTGCCGGTACCTGTGGTCACCTCGCTCTGTTTACTTCACGTGTCAGTAATTCTCCAGGTGGATGCCTTTGCTCCCATGGCTTCTGCACACGTTCCGCCCCTTCTGGCACAGCGCTCGGTCATTAGAACTAGATGGCAGCGTTGCAGAAAAGGCAGCCCCCAAACTGCCACTCTCCCCAGATAACAGGCCGTCTCCTCTTCCCTCGCTCTCGTCCTTTCTGTCTGTATCGCTCTCTCCCAGACCATCCACTCCCTCCCCTCTACCCTGTCTCTCCTATCTACCTCTCTTACGCTTCATTTCCTCCTCCCACCTCTGTATATGACTCTCTTTGTGTCTCTCTGTCTCTTTTACTTCTTCTCTTGCTCCCTGTCATCACCTGTATGTTTCATTGCTGGATCATGTCCAATACCCACCTAGACGCCCCTGTGGACCAAAGGCTCTCTTCCTTTCCACTAATGACCTTGCTCAGCGTGGTTGGTCAGTGGTGGGTTGTGGTACTGCTGATAGCATAGAAGAGGGCCCAATGGCTCCTAAGGAATAAATGATTCATTTCCTCCTTTTTCTACTGTGAGTGATGTCCCCACGGAAAACCCTGTAGATAATGGTATGGAATAGACTTAATGTGTTTCGTGTTACTCAGATTGATGATAGATTGATTCACTGCATAAGAGAATGCAGCTTTAAACATTAATATGTCACACGGAGCGTTGAAAGAGAGATGGTCATCTATGGCCCCCATAACAATTAAAGAGAGACATGAGATTAGAAGTTCACCCCACGACTGGAGATTTAATCTGTTAACGTTTACATGTGAATGATTTATTCAGTTGTGAATAAACGTATTGATTTTTACATTTTGTAAGAACAAGAACATGTTCATGTCAGAGGCATTCAGCCATCCATCAATTTGCTAAACCGCTTATCATGTTCAGGGTCACAGGGGGGCTCCAGCCCATCAGCGCGTGTGCATTGGGTGAGAGGTTCACACATACACTCAGAGCACCTCTAGGACTACTCATCCATGCTGACTATAAAGTGGAGGGTCAAAGATCAGTCTTGACCTTGAAGGCAGCAGCTGAAAAGTGTCACCACAAAGCTTATTTTAGCAGCTGATCTAGGACGTCTGAATGATCAAACAGCCTTTATTGTCCTACTTTTCCTCGTAAAGTCCATGCCAAGTTGACAAACTCAAGGTCAAGAACTTTCAATACCCACCTACAATGAGTAATCCGAAAAAGCGCTGGCTAATCACCATCAAGGCATATTCATTTCTAGAATTTAGTTTAAAAGATGCACTAAAATCACTAACATGGGTTTTCTTGCCACTGTTTAGCCTGTGATTGCACTAACACATGCAGGATTTAGAAAAGAGCCTCCCCGTGAGACACAAATACATGAAAACGACACCGAATGCATGTAATGTCCTTTAAGTCTGGCAATGGCGCATTCCCACCTTGTTTTCAGCTGTTGCCCACATCAATTACATGCAAACCACATTAACCTGTAGAACGAGGAAATGCTTCTTAACTAGATTAATTACGGATATTTCCTCTTCGCATCATAAAGACCATGCCTCTGATAAATTGCCCATACATTAGAGTTGTGTAAAGACCGATAATCGTGTCCCGATGTTGCTGATGAATCATTGCTCCTTGACTAAACAGGTTCTGTGAGGTTTAGATGAAAGTGATTCCTTGGCTGAATGAAAAGAAATGCACGTGGCAGCGCCACCAACAACATCCCATCCTGCCTAATCCCTGTAGTAAAGGAGATTAGAAAACTGGCACTGCACTGTCTTGATGGTTACACTCAAAATTGACTGTATGGGCGAAAAGAGCAGAGCTTGTTGATTTTGTAGAGTTATTTCACCCAGAGAAACAACTGCATGGTCAAGTGCTGTCAAAACATTATGATACGCCGCGATGTTGATGCAACAGTATCAAAGGTCTTCTAAATGATGACTGCACCCCTGCACTGATCCATTACCATAATGCTAATCAGGCTTGTCCCCATGGCAAGAGGCAGCTCCAAGCCACATCACTTGAAAAGCCTCATTTGTGCCAGCAAGCCATTTAGGCTCAATTCCCCATGAATTATGGCTTGATTCGGGAATTGTCAGTTCTTCAGGCTTTTAGATGATTTAAAAATACACGAGGAATGTAACACACTTACACAAACGCTGGGCAGACGTTTGTCCTGTTGATAAATTGTTGACCATGGTCTGAGGGGGAGACATTGCTAGTAATATCCAGCTAATATCACTAACGTGCACGGGGAGCCAGTGTTCCATACCAGCAGCATGCAAACCATTTATCTCTCTTACGCCGTGCATGGCATCTCTTTGGGTAAGCGGTAATTTATACCACAGGCAACGACAGGCAGAAAAATACCTCACATGTTTTCAAAGGCGATACGAGAGGGGCTTGTCTAAACGTCCCTGTCCTCCATCTGTCTCCATTGGCCTTTCGATATGCACACTTGAATCTCTTCATCCGAGGCTCTCTGGCACCAGCATCCTGTGGATGGCCCTATAGGCAGACAGGCAGAGAGCACTTCACTTCCTCCCACACTCATCCGCAGATTTGAGTGGTGGGATGTGGCCAGGGGGATGCGCAGTGGGACAGATCATTTAGAAGTAATGTATCACTGGAATATAATCAGCCAGACTCACAGGAAAGCAATTCCACTCAGCTAAGGTAACACTGTTTCTTTGTAACGTATGATGATACTGGTTGTAAATGATAGAAGAAAACAGTTGGAAAAACTAAATACAGATATTTAAAAACATAATTATTATAATGATCGATAATATTGCAAAACTATATGCTCAGCTTGTGCCAAGTCTAAAAGAAAAGTGTGGGTTGTTTCCGTAAAGTACATGAAGGGTGATTAAAGAGTTTGAGCATGAAAATGATGTCAGTCGTAGGCGATGGCCTTCAAAGTCATCAGATCATAACTAGAAACATCTATGCAATGTCAGACAGTGCTCTGTGCCGCCATCATTAAAACATGAAACGTGTTTTATAAGAATGGCGTTTGAGTATTTGTCCGACTGAGGTGTGTGCTAAGTTAGAATCTACGGCTGCGACCAGGACTCTGAAACACCAGCAGCCCAACTGCTGTGTATTGATAAGTTCACAGAGCGGTCTGTGATGCTAAAGTGGCAGGCGGATGTGCAAATGTGCCTTTTTCGCCTATTGCTTGTACTTTAAAGACCACAGTAGAGGCACAGTCAACATGTAGTCACAAAGGGGTGAAAGGACCATGGAGTCACACTGCTGCCTGTATTATTCCCATAATTCTCCTATTATATTTATATAAGAGCCTGTGCTTTTGAAAACACACCTCCAGACCCATTGGGGGGTTGTGGTTCACTAAGCCAAACAAACAGAAAAAATAGTCAAGGTACTGTAGCAAATTTGTCGCTCAGCCAAGGAAATTTGATATATTTTTCTCTTCAGTGGCTTTGACACGTCTTAACACTGGAAAATACAACGCTAGGTATCCTCAAATTGCCGGTTGGTGAATTTTAAAAGAAAACACTAGATGCAAAGAAGTGTTTTAAACCTGCATACAGGTGAAAATCATTTATCATCTCAAAACTGATGCAGCAGTGGCTCAATCCCACATCTCCCATTACACAACTCAGAAGTGTTTCTTCTTTAATTTTGTTGTTGTTCTTCCTTAATGTTTCTTTTTCATACCTCCTGTTTGTAACACTGTCTCTCTGAAAGCTTGATGATATTCTCTCCCAGCTTGAAAACGCCCCTCACAGAGCCACAGGAGATGCTATACGGCTGTTTTTCACCATTAACTTACCAGCGTCCGTTAGATTTCAGTTCGCGCGGCTCTACAGGAGCAATGGCGACAAAACAGCACAGAAAAAAAAAAAAAAAATTAGACAACCGCAAACTGGTAAAATCCAAAAAAACTAACAAACTATGACAACAGAGTGTTAATCCAGAGCCTCAGGCATGTCTGATGTAGGCCTGCCTTCCTGTAGAAATGGGCTTTGGCTGTGTGGGAGAAAAACTGGCTCAATTGTCAGAGAGGCTAAGTGCTAAGGCAACACTGTTAGTCATCGATTGCAAGCGATAAGGTGGAGGGGCACATGCTATTTCCCGTGGGAGCCAGTGCATTCTCATGTATTTGCGTGTGTGTAAGTGGAAATATACTCAGAGGTCTTATACAAAGTAAGAAAGGGGGCAATCATCCTTTCTTGTACAGAGCGCCATCACAGCTGAAGTGCTGCAGAGCTGTTTGATTTAAACATGCTTTTATACTGTGGCTTGTTGTTCATCTTGATTTGGTTGCTATGGTTGGTTGATTCCCACTGGGGCCAACCACCCTCAAAATGTATTCACTGTTAGCATTGTGAGGTGTTTTGGATGAAAGCATCCAACAAATGGGATCCGCTGTCATTAAACAGCTCCTAGCGCTGGAGATTTCGAAGATGTGCAGTTTTCTTAATATCTGAACCATGCTGTTTCGAACAAAGATGTGGCGCCTACAGCGTCTACATTAAATCTAACCAAATATATTTTGTGATTATGTTGGAAAAGGCACAGGTTGAAACAAATTACAATCCTATTTTCTGTATTTTCATGTGAATGGAGGGGAAAAAACAAGACAATTCTGTTTTTGCACAGTGTGGATTTTGAGCCGCAGCTTCAGCTACAGTAGTCCTTTAAATTTATATTTGCTGCTTGGAGTGAGCACCCAGGGTATCTACCAGTGTGATTCTCTGCCATGTTTTTTTTTATTTAAACCAAAAAAACCTCAATTTAAAAGGTTTTATTGTTTCCATGCCCCTCTGGTTCTTTGGCCTTGAATAAAACACACAGAAACATGAAAACTTGGAGTATAATGGCAGTTTAACTGTCAGGGCAGGTGTCTTGCACACAACTGTTCTGAAACGCACGCATCAACAGTGCAAGTGCAACAAGACCACAACTGGACAAGGCATCACCTCCTATTGCGGTTAGCAGGGAAACAGGAACACGGCGATACGACAGGTATCTTTGTTCATCTCTGGGCTGACAATGGAGCTGCCTGCAAATGTGACAGTCTAGTCAGTTAACATTCAAATTCAGGTCTGCATGTACTTGCCAGTATGGAACAAAGGGAACATAAAATTGTGTTACAGTTAATCTGATGGACAGCAGATAAATGAGTCAGCGTACAGTATTCCTAGAGAATAATAATCTGTGCCACATAACATTTTACATACACATGGAAAGTAGCGAAGACTCCTCCTGCACAATGCCAATTATATAACCACATGCCACTGCATAAGCAGCGAGATATAATGGCCATGAACATGCAATTTGAATGAGGTAGGTCTTTGCCTTATATTTCTCCATTAGTGATTAATTGTATTAAAGCCTAATTAGAATGAGGTGTAGCTGTTGTGTTGCTCTCTGGAGCCTGGGTGCTTAGCTTTTCTTGTATTCCCAGTTTTAATGTCCACTCCTTAACTGGCTTTCTTTTAAGCAGCACATACATGGTTGGACCCCCAAGGGCAAAAAACCCTGCAGTCATGCCTGAATCACTATCTCTTTGCATAGTCGCTGTGGAGGAAATCCCACTCCTATATACTGTACAGGAAATGCATATTTATGGGCTCAAGCAATAGGTACTTTTCACATTCAGTGTCTCAGTAACTATGGCAACAAGACATTTGCTGCTTGCCTTCATGAAAGACCAAGGCTTAATAAAATTGTATTTTTTAGATTACTCCGACATCACATCAAATCTGACTATCAGCGCTTGGAGGTGTAGATCAGTTTGGGGATTTGATGTACTGCTGTCTTGGCTGCTGCTGAATACTGTGCATACTTTACGCACACGACCACAACACAGGGCCATAACAGACACACGATCAGTGATCTGCAGATTGAGTACATATAATGTCATGTCGTTAATATACATTAATGCAAGTTTTGCACGTATGATTCAGCCCGACACGAGGCCCAGCTACTGAACATCACCGAGGGAAACACACTGATTGCTGAGGAGCAGCACTTGCCCACCACAGCAGTGCAATCCCTGGCAGGGCAGCTTCTGGCTTGGCCTGAGTGAATGCAATTGACAGCGTTTATGGGTGGGAAGCCGGTCAGTGATTTTTTACTTTTATTTTTTTTTCTAACCAGTAGCGACTCCGTCTTGTTAGTGTCCTTGTTGTGTCACCGTCCGTCTGCACTCTCACCAGGCCAAGACAAGTAGGAACACAGACCGTAGTCCTATGATGATAATATACAGGAAATGCTTAATCGAAATCGCTTCTCTTTATGTCCACTCGGCCGTGGTTTGCAGCCTACTCAAGCACTGGCGGAGCTGTGATCAAATCCGCAGGCAAAAGATGTTCATCACAAAAGAATAAATTAATCATTTTCCATAGAAAATGCTGGGTTCGTCCTCATAAAGCTGCATTTTTTTCCAAGTTAGATAATTAATGAGACCTTATAGCCACAGGGGGCTGTTTTAATATCCTTTATTACCACTTCTCTTATGTATTATGTTTCTGAATACGAACCACTGCAGAGAAAGTCAAAAGCCCCAAATGACATTATGGGTATCGGATGTTTATTTTTTAGTTAAATAGAGATTTTTTTAGTTCCTATTTACATGTTTCATGTTTTTGTGAGTGGAGGCATTAATACCAATGAATTTTCTTCTTACATTTATATGTATTTAGGTACTTTAAAGCTACAGCTATCTTGTGTCGCACGTCTATTTTTAAAGCCTCAACTGAAACCAGGGAAACTCCAAAGGATGATTACAGCCTACATAGGCAAGTATAAACAGATGACGCCCAATCTAGAATGATTACAGTGTCTTGTAAGTAGCCACATACTGTCTATTTCAGGGGGGCGGGAGGGAAATGCAGGAGAGTGCACCTTCCTGACGACGCCTCATCAATCACGGTCATGAGCTGACAGTGCGCGCCCCGTCTCCTCTGTTTCACAAATCTGGCAGAATTTACTCAGCGACAGGTTTACACATGTCCTCAGACACTATACAACAATGTTGCTGATTTCAGTTTCTGATTAACCAACATGATATTATTTGTCGTGCAGATAAACGGGGAGCTGCCGCACTCAATTTTGTAAGCCTGCGGAACAGTGATAGCTATAATAGGTACCATCATGAAAACGTATTAAACTCCAGTTCATCTACAAGGAGTGCACTAAAGGTGATTGATTATGAGTGGTGATTGTGTAATTTAAGTCGCACAGAGGCTTTATTACTGTGGGTTTTGCATTGTACCTAGTCATAGTGCTATTTTGCAAATGAGTAAATGTAATTGTTCCTGTATTGTAACACTGCAGCAGAAAGTCTCGGAGTAGAAAATGCATGAGAGACAACGGGTGAAAACATGGATCAAGGCATGGTGGCGAGTTAAATTAGGATTTTAAGCCAAAAGGTCTGTCCGAATTAGGAATACTACATTTAGCGTGGTCTGCTAACGCACGGTGTTTATCTCGTCCTCCATGAGAAAGTTTGACAAATCGGCTGGACTTTGGCTGCCAACAGTGCTAAGATCAGCCAATTCTGTCAGCAGCCGGAAATGATGACAAAACAAAAACGCGATTGAACAATCTGTTCCTCCAGCTGATTATGAAGCTACCCACTGAGAGCAACTAGGTACCACACCGTGTCTTAAAATATGCATGGTGGAACACTTATATATCATTAATAAAGTAAGGATCATACCGTAATGGTTTAAGGACATGAAATGATTCTTTTCGTCCTTCATGCCACGTGTTTATTTACAGTTGTCTAAAGTTACAGCAGTGAAATCACAGGTCACGTGGTGAGTCTTGGCAAGTTCAAATTTAAAGGTCATCATCTGAATAACATGGGGTTACCTGGACGTGAGGCAGGTGTTACTGTCCGTGTCAGCAACACGATGACGACGCGATCCCTCACTGGCTTCCCACTAGCAGTTGTATTTCAGTGGCAAACCCGACAGAGCTGGATACACAGTGTGTATTTCTGATGCTAATTTCCTGCTCAGACCTTGATTCAAACTGAACAGGGCTTATTAAGTTACTTATAACTAAGGTCTGTAGTTGGTACTTGGAACTATATGTGGTGTGTGTGGTATTATACTATACAGGCGCAAACTGACTAAACCCATCTGGTACCGACACAATCTGAGACTGAGGCTGTATTTGTGTTATTTTATCTGCAAAGACAAAATACTGCATACACAACGACCAGCATTTAACACTGCATTGCAAAAAAATACATTTCTGGGTAGTAGATCGACTTCACCTTTTCCTAACATTGGCTCAATGAACATGGCTCCAATCCAATAAATGACTGAGGTGTTAGTAGGATTACATGTTTAAATGCTTTTGTCAAACATGCACAACTGGAGTGTCCGCAGTGCTCTCCTGACCGCCTGACTACGAGCCAAACTGTTCTCAGGCCCTGACACAGCGTGGCCTCATATTTCTGAGGATGACAGGGACTGTTCCCCCCGACTGGAAGGTCGCAGGTTTGTTTCCCTCACCAGCCAACCTTGGACAAGAAATGACCGTCAGAGAGTCAGTGATATGCATACAGTCCATGCTTTTATGGCTCCAGACAGATATGCTCTTACCATATGCAGTGTGGTTGAAGATTTTGAAAGTGTAGTTGAGGATAAGGATTTTTCATTAATACACTCCACGCTATCTTTGTTAATCTCTAGTGGATGAATGATAGACATTTAAAGATTAGTGTCTCATTCTGGCATTTGGATGATTTGCTAACAGATGATTGATATGTTGGACTTTTGCAAATGCTGCCTTGAAAAGTGTCAGTTTAGTCATTTCATCCATATCACTGAGAAAAAGTTGAACATCTCAGAGACTGATACAACCAACACTATCTTTGTCTGATTTGCATTTGGACTGACTCTTTCAGACCCATATGTTTTAAACTAGAAATACTTTATACTGTTTCTTTCCTCTGTTGAGGTTTATCCAAGGGTCTCAAATGTGTTATTGACCAGTTGTGTTTCAAAGTCATCCCCATTTAGAAAGCCTGGTTGTCCTCCAAGTAAGACACGTGGCAAATGGCCCTTGTACCTCGTGTAATCAGCGCAAAGCAGGTAACATTTTTCTTGTTTTTTTTTTTTAAAAAAAACAAATTAGGGTGAAAGAAACAGCTCCCGGTCTAATCTTCATCATGCTGTGAAACCAATCCAGCTACTGAACACTTTTAAAAGCCGACGTCTCTCGGCAGATAAAAAGACTTTTCATGTGTTTTCTGATAAATAATCCATTCCAGATAGCATGAATAGGGCTGATTTTTCTATTGAACCGGTAGGCTACTATGGAACTACAAAGGGTGGCTCGTGTCACTGTTCAGTCGTTGATCAGATTATTTTTAAGATCAGTCAAATAAATAAATAAAGGAAAGTGCTCCAGTGAGTGCAACAAGATGCTTGCTGTGCTTACGATTTATTCTGTTCCTTCCCTTGTGACAGTTATGACATTGGTGTAAAAATACAATTTTATGTATCAGTATTCATAACATCATGCAAACACAACATGCATGTCTCTTGTCTGCCTATTCACCGCTGCGAATCTGCATTGAGATTAGGAAATTATCATTTCAAGATGTAACAGTGGCAGCGAAACCGTATTTCGCACCATGACCGCTACATTTTTCAATTAATCTGCAGGTCGCGTGAGTGCTGAACTGCGGATCGGGGTCCACGGATCGCAGATCAACTACGTTCCATTACACCACTCGAAACTACTGCAGTGAACTATTTCCGTAAAAGGCAGCACAGTTTCAACACAACGCTGAGCAAAAGTATCATCCTGTGCAATGAAATTTAATGCAATTACACACAGGCTCTCGGAGAGCTTTGCTTCTTTTGTTTCGTGATTCGATTAAGTTTGCATGTGGAACAAGCCAGCAGAGATGGATTGCTGGGCCTGTGGCAAAGAACAAACAAACAAACAAAAAAAGGAAAATATGAAGTGATGATGATGTTGTATTTTCTTCTGTATCGTCATGATCTACTGTTCCCAGGAGTTCTGGTTTTTCGGTTCTGGTGAAAATGTAAAGCTTTCTTCACGTAACACAGAAATTTGAGGTATAGATAGTTTTTAAGTATTAAGTGCCTAGGTGATTAACTGCTGCAGCCCGGAGGTGGTATCATTAGTGACAATAAAGCTGATCACACGGCTGTTGTCATCAAAACAACAATGCACGACTCTTGTCTCCCCCTTCTGGTAGTGAGAGTAGTTAAATGAATGCTGCTGACGTTGCTCCTCCCTTTCGCTCTTGCAAACCAATCATTACTGGTTGACGTAAGACGCATCAAGCGCCAATGCACCAGCTCGGGAATTTCACACCAAGTCCAGATTTAAAACCTCTGTTCATTGCGAAGTACAGAGACTACCAAGCAGTAACAGGCTTGATCATCGTTGTCTGATGTAGCCTAAATCAAAAGGGTTCGCCTGAGGCGCCGTGCATGTGGCCATAGTAAAAACTCGGGTGTGTTCGTCTGGACGCCACTTCCTGTTAAGGCTGTACTGATGTAAGGGCAACACTAATATACATTCAGTTGATATACTTCCAGTTTGAGCTACAAAAAAGCCTGTTGCATGAAAAAAGCATGTCTCCTGATTGAAGACTGAGACATCCATCATCTCCATTTGATGATCATTATCAAGTTTAATGACAACAGGTGCATGTGATACACCGCGCAGAGGAATTAACAGAGAATATATCAGTCCAGTGAATAAACATGACGCTCACTGAGAGCTGAGTGAGTCAGATCTCCTTTGTGAAAACACAACAGGTGTAAGTAAAGTCATTCTTCAAACCATCCTACATCCTCAACTACAGGGAGGCTACAGGTGTGAATGCGCCTTTCCTTCTCCGTTGACACACATGCTTTGTTTCTCTATAATTAGGCCATGTCAGACATTTCCCCGACTTTTGCACAATACATCGGGACGTCGAATATAGCCCACGTTTAGGGCATTTCAACCGACCTGATTTGGTCTATGCATTGAACAAAGCTCTCAGTCAAAGTGTTGGGCGAGCACGCACTAATGCTAGCAATCCAACAGCAAGCAGAGTAATGACTGCACAATCAAATAATTCATGCAATCACAGCAACGGGGTGGCGCTTTACTATGTGGATGTAGCCCATGCATTTTAGCAGGTTGTGCAGTTCTCCCTGTTGATTGTTCTACAGCACCGATCAAACTCTGAGCAACTGCAGGGCGGAGAGGCAGCCGTCTCTCCGCCTCCTTCCCTTGCAGCACACGATATTTTTCATAGACTGGTGATGCAAAATCATATAAACACATTAAACCACAATCAGGGAGCTTTTCCTCTGCAGTATTTCACGAAGTGGGCTACAAACACGCGTTTTGTATTTTTCCCCGATAACTCTGTGAATATGTGCATTTCTGGAATGTTTCTGAATGACAATGAGGTAGAACTGAAAGTATTTTATTGTAGATGGCGCAACACAGTAAATACGGTTTTGGTAAAGCAGCACACTGTAGAGCTGAACATTTAAAATCTGCAGTGGAGCGTATTGTATCATTTCAGTGCAGCTCCTTTCTTTAATGCCAGTTGTCTTCCTGAATGGAGCACGGGGCACATCGGGCTGCATCTGGCTTATCTGGCGACTCCTATAAAGGATCTCCGGGGGTGCCACTGCATCGCACCCCAAGCCGCGGCTCCGTAGTGGCCTTACCTCTGTACAGGCAGTGTGTGGATGCTGCTCTGTGGACTGCTGCTGCAGAGCAGTTGCACTGTGGCCACGAGAACCATGCAGTTAGTTTTCCAACAAGCCTTTTTATTGTTCCTGTGGAGTTAAAATTTGGTTAACATTAGTAAAATTACTTGATTTGGGCTAAGGAAAGAAGATGGCCATTGTTTAAGAAACCAGTGTTTACTGTTGGTAGTGGGCAGGGTGCTAATTGTGTTTACTGGTGTCATAGTCAGACACTTTGTACACTCGGGCAGGCATGAAGCCCTGTTTTAACTCCCCGAACAAAGAGCCTTTTGCTGTTTTGTTTTGTTTTTCTGCTGAGGATAGTTTCAGTTTTTCCAACAAAAGAACAGTTTTGTGGTCATGAAGCCCTTTCAACTGGAAATAACAGAGATGCGCAGTTTATTTCAAAACAGTCTGAGAGGCTGAACTTTCAAAAGCTGCTCTGTCTTCATTTCAAGCACATTTTTTATTGACCTTATTTAGGAGACGTTCAGCCATTTGACTTAATTTTTCAATCCCTTTCACATTTGTGAGAAAATGTCCCGTGAATGCTGCGTAATTTCTCAGGCTGATACATTTTCCCGCTCTGATTTGTTATGGACGAATTAAAAGGATAAAGTTTGCACTCGTATCACTTTTAGACAAAGTGGTTGCATTTTCCTAATTAATTTGCAGTTTAAAAAAAAAAAGAATCTGCTCCTTCGTGCAGAACCATACTCTAATAGCTATTCATTTTTGCTTTTATAATCCATTTTAGAAAGATCTTTGTTTTACCACCATAAAACATGAGGGTAATTACTAATTTGGAACAAGTGATAGGTGGAAAACCAACAAAACCCTGATGGTCTGAAACCATTATTTCCCCGCATCACGCATGCACTTGTAATTCCTTTCAGCAATATGCATGGGAGGGCTGATACCTGCTCAGGACCTTTTTCGAATTGATGTTTTGCAAACACAAGTTATTAAGCACTCACTTGTCTATTTAGCTGTGTACTTTCTCTGCAGAGGCGCCCACCAGTCCCCAGGGGAGACTCGCGCGGTGCATCCTTTAGCTAGCAAATTATGATCTGCGCCTTTAAGTTCATGTTTGCATTTGGAGATGGAGCAGTTCTGTTCACATAGTATCCTTCAGCAGGATTCATAAAACAGTTATCTGGAAGGGAGGGGGAGGGGGGCTCGCGATTCATTTGAGGCAAACCTTTTACTGACACACTTGGTATTTCTCATCTCATTATTGGGGCTGATTATAATTCATAGGCTATATTAAATGTCAGAGAAAGGCCAGGGATTGTTATGCAAATGTTAAGCATAGAATGTGTTCTTTCATTCAGATTTAGTTTTTTTCCCCCCCCTCCACTTGGTCGGAGAAAAAAAAGAAGAAAGAAAGCAAATGCCAGTAACAATTTAATAGTTTGTTGAAAACACAAAGACCCACCTCATTTGGATTAATCCATGTCAACATGACAGTTTGTCATTGTTCAGCCTAATTATCTTTTTAAATAATCAGCTGTAAGAATGTAATAGATAAGAGAAATCAAGTCATGAAATGTGTTTGCGCTTCCCGCCGCCAACCCTCAATGCAAACACAGAAAACACTCATCACTCTGTAGCAACTGGCTGATTCCTTTTCTTGCATCCTGCTCCTGCTGAATCAAAACACGGGACATTTATGTTTTCTGGCAGCTGCAGCTGTTTTAAAATCCTCAGTTACAGACTGTGCAAAGACGGCTGATCAGTAAAGCAACTGTCAAAGCAGGAAAACAGAATAACGCTGATGTTCAGGAGTGACACTCTGATGAAGAGGGAGAGATATCAATCACCTGATTCCGTCTAGTTACAACATACAGCTGACAGTTTGCTAAAATAGTGACTATCCAATGCAGATAGCTTCAGCAAAAGCAACACTCTGCATTTAAAGTAATTACAAGGTGTGTTTGTCTGTTATGTTGTGAGATGCAGCTCAGCATGTAAGTGACAAACTCATGTTTACCTAATCCAGTGTTGCTTGTATTTCATTTCATGTGTGAGCGTAAACATGAATTATGAGCTGAAGGTTGCTATTATTTTTTTTTTTTTTTGACCAGCAGCTTTAGTGTCACTCTTCTAGCGTAGTATCCTGTGTTTAGCCATCAAGTGCATATAGAGGTGTACCCAATAAATACTCCGCACCAACAGCATTCAAAGTAGAAGAAAATAATGTTGTTATCTCACTACAGCTGCAAAATTAGTGACAGTTTTGAATTAAGATAAAAAAATACCAGAATGAGCCTCCCTACATCTGAAACCAGGGACCTAAACTGCACTAAAAGCTGTGCAAGAACAGTATTTGCAACAGTAGGTAAGAGGGAACGGGGCTTCTTGAAACGTCTACACTCACTTCTAAACCGGATTTTAATTCACTCTGCATTTCAGTAGAGGTCATTTTAATGTAAGCCCCTCCAGACGGTTATAGATAAGTCTGTTAAATAACGGGAATCCCTGAGGAAGCAAGTTTTGTGTGATACTGCGACAATTGTAAACTCTTTGTAAATGTGGGTAGGCCGTTATCTGTCTCTCATTTGTCACGGTGCAGAGTTCATTGGATGAACAAAGTTCTTAATAATTGAGCCTGTAGAAATTGGAGAGGTAGTGATGAGCAATCTGCTGCTGATCTGACGCTTGATTAAAAGCAAGGCCGAGAGCTAATTCATTGGCCTTTAATTCCAGTGGCAGGCTCATTACCCTTAAGGAGGCGGAGAGAAGTCACAGAGGTTTACAAGCATTGTTTGGCCTCCTAAGGGAGGCGGTGAAGAATAATAATGCTCTTTCGGTAGGTTTCCTTGGTACTTTCTCTGCATCATTATGCAAGCCTAATAGAGCCCCAATGAACAATGAGGGCTTTGGTGGATTTCCATTCAGTACAGCCACTGTAAAGGTCTTATTTTTGCTGTTACACAACCAGCTGCCTCATGTAATGGCTGAGGTGGGGACAAATGGCAAAATAAAGCTCATGGACAAATTTTACGATTTAATCAAAGTGTGATTTAGCTTTGACCATGGCTGTAAAGGCCTGTTAAACAAATGGGAAGCCTGCACGTAGCATCTGGCACATTAAAACTGACCCCCACATAAGTCTGCTCTGGTCTAGAGCTCAGACAGGTACAGGGATATTGAGTAGACTGAACTTAACTGTAATTTAAGACGCTTTAATGAACCTCGGTGCGTATTTTGGGAACCGCAGATGAGCTGAAATGCTTCACTTTTCTTTGAATTTATTTCTGTCTCAGGCACAGCGATTAAAGTGCAAAGTTGTGCATATTCTTTTTAATTTACTGCAGTAACTACGCAGAACATCGTAGGAAAAAACATTAAAAAAAACCTCAAATACTTACATGTTTGGTGTTCTGATTTGTTTATACACAGAAAACTAACTGATCAGACATCCCATACTTGTGAGTTAATTTATCTTTAACACGCCAACCATTATCTTCTTGTAATTTCTATTCTTTATAACGATGACGCCACATAACACTAATTTTACAGCTGCCTTAGCTTTAAATTACTCTTGGATTTGTGATGATGACAGCAATTAGCAAACAGCGCAGATGCTGAAATGTGTATGCAATGCCCACATTTAAAAGCTTTGTCAAACTCATTCTCGACCAGATGTTGGCTCCTCCTAGCTGATATGTTCAGAGAAGAGCTTAATCACCACATGTTGACCAAAGATTACATACATCTACTCAAAAAGCTTAATGGGGCCAGTAAGCAATGAGCTGGGTCTTTTTAAGGCAACCTGCCATGCACTAATGGCATTTCCCATCAATAAATTGTCTGAAAAACAGCTTGTAAGCACAATCTAGCTGTCAAAACGACCTTCTTTCACCTTATTTCCTCACGGTGTGTCTTTCTTTTAGCAGTACATACGTGTTGCGGTTAGCTAGCTCTTTGATCAACTTAATAGTGTGTGTGACATCAATATTAGTAACCCTTTCATACGGGTTTGTCAGGCATTCAGCTTTGTGCTTGTGCTTAGCATCGCATGAGCCCACTTTGTGTGTTTCGCATACACAACATGAAAGTTAAAGAGCGCAGCAGCCTGCTGAATAAAAAAAAAAAAAAAAAAAAAAAGTTTGGAAACTTTTTTAAAATCTTTTGTCAAACACACAACCTACAGGACTGAAAGGAGGCTAGTGAAAATGCATGCCTAGCTAGGTGCAACTAGCTGTTTGTAAGATGCTTCCTTTGAATTCTCAGAGCACAGGAGCAACTAATTAAAGCATCTGAATTTATAAAACGTGGGTAAAAATATACAGCACTATACTACTAAGCTCAAAATAAGTTTAAAACTACAGGTAGGACTTTCCATATTCATTGAAATCCTACTAATGGTATTAAAATTGTTATTTGTGTTGAAAACAGTGCAGAACAGACTCATTGGTTGGTCCGTCGTGATGTTACAATGGCAGATGACCTGGTGATTGATGATTTTACACCCGATGAATGAATTTTTACTGCTAACATATCATTTCCATTGATACGAATACACGCTGAAGCTAACCAGCTAGCTGGCTCCAGCTATTACTATAACAAGGGTGTTTCAAAGGATAGCTTGACAAAGGCTGGTCAACTCTTACCAGAGACGTTATGAGACAGGAGAACAACCACCAAATTTCAGTCTCAAGCTGAATAATTTTAACCTTTGTTTCGGGGCACAGATGCCAAGATGGCTGCCGAGTGATGAGACTTACCTACAAGATCTTTGCCCCAAAATCTCTGTCTGTATGGTTCGTTGCGTAACACAGTCAGCAACTGTCACACATACTATGCAATGTTTTTCTTTGTTATGTTTCTTGAGAACCGCTCATCCATATCGCTTCACGCCCAACTCTGTACCTCCTTGGGTCCTCAGAAATACCCCTGTCAAGCGGGAGGTCAATTGGGCGAATGGTTGTCGAGAAAATCGAAGGACAGACGTGCAGACAAAGAGAGACTCTTTGCTTTATAGCTGAACAAACGAGGCGGGCCAATTCCATGTTCTCCAGCAATTTGGAGGTGGTGCAAAGCCAAGGTCAGGTTGCTACAGCTTACTGTACCTGTCCATCAGAACCCAGTGGGTTATTTCTGTTGCTGTGTTTGGAGAATGTAATTCACAAATATGACATGGGTGCGTTTTTCTTGCAATTGCATAATCATTGCATGCATTAATGGGTGTCCCTAAGGCCATTGAGGACAGTACTGTATGACTGACTGGATCTTGATCCTGCAGTAATGATCTCATATACAGGTACTGGTGGACCCAGTACCTGTGGAGCCATGTATAAGTGAAGAATGAGAAAATAATACACACTGGAAAGTTAATAATTAAAAAATCTGTTTAATTTAGGGAGTGTTTTGTTTTGAAACATATCTGTTAATAAGTCAGTATGGGTATGATTGTCCATATTCTGGATGCAACACAAATAAAAAGGACAAAAAATTAACTAAATACAATTCAGTGGAGATTGACATGACATGGAAAGATAACACATTATCCAATTTCGGTGCTTGAATTTCATTTTATTACCCATCAGAAGATGAAAAGAGGACTAACAGGCACACTGGGTCCTGGCTTGCATTGGGATTGTTGTCATCATAACCTGAAACCAACAGATTTTAGCAAGTACTCACTGTATTTTGTACACAGTGGTGGTAATCAGCAGAGCTTACTGGACACGCTGTGCTTTTGACAGGCTGTCGTAAATGTGCTGTAGGGAAACGTATCACAGCTGGTCAGGGGCTCACAGCACAATGCAGTCTGCGAACAGGTGGGTAGAGGAGGGCCAGAGGGTGACCTGGGCAGAGGGTGACCCGGAGGATGTTTCGGGGTGCAAGCAAAGCGAATCTTAATTGATGGGGCGATGGTAAAGAGGGTGTTGGTGTCCCTCGACTCTGATGTCCTTCATCCTTCAAATTCTGCCATTCTGTCCTTTGTTTGGACTTCCTGGCCTCTTCTCAAAGAATTACCTCCTCACTTGCACTTCAGTTGTACTCATGGTGTATCTGTTGAGGGCACTCCAGATTAAGAGGGAGAGTGTTAAACTGCTTTACTACTTCACGCCATAAACGTCACTATGGATATATGCAGTGCACACTTGTTACAGTAGTTATAGTGCCCTTCCCTGTAAATTAAAAACAAATTGAAGACATGATATGAAAATATGGTATGTGAACAAACAAATTAAGATTTTGATAAGGAAACAAGAAGAAAAAACTTTTTTCACAGATTCTCACAGTTGCACTGGACTCTTCAACTTTTCGAGAATCGTGGTAATAGTTTACCACATTTCATGGTTAACAGGATAACATGCAATGATTGGATATACACCCTCAGCCCTTTGGCTTACAGCCTGCCAGCCATAAGTGGAAATTATATATGGGATTTGTGTGAAATCATCCCATACTACTATATTTGATTTCCAAGTCTAGCTCACCATTATGTTGTCACAAAAGGGTTTCAAATAAATCATCTATTTAATGCTATTGACACGTAACTGGGTGAACCACCACTGAACACTTAACCTCCATCAGTCACTTTGTGCATGGTTTATAATGGCAGAGCCATTACTAATTGATTGGGACATGAAGGATTGGTGGCACTGTCATTTTCTTTCTCCTTTAGCAGCAGGCACACACCCTGTGGGAGGGTTCTCCCATCACGACCAAATTAGCATTCTGTCTGCATGTATGCCATGTTTCTCAGAGGCCTTGTTCTTTATTTACCCGCAAGCCATGTCGCTTGCATGCAAGAGTCAATATAACATGGGGAAGCAATTTGATAGCTGTTAAAACCCAGCCAATTGAAAGGTCTACTTCCTGCTTAAACCTGTCAACAGCTTTCAGATCTCCACATGTTCATAGCCCCTTTTGGGAGCGTGAACGTTTCTCACGCTGCAATGCAGAACAATATCTGAGCGTCACACTGTTAATCTCGCTGCATCAAAAACAGCTGGAAATTCTTCTAGATGGAGGCAAAAAGAGGTTGAAGGTGCTATAAACAACAACAAGGCCCATGAAACACCAACACGATATTATAATGATATCATTCCTTTCGATATTGTATTTACAAAATGTGAGAAACAGTACTTATGTTATTTGTGAAAGCGTAGTTATGCTTTCCAATGTATGGGCCGTATCACCAGTGTAAATGTAATTGCAATATCTCTTTCTAAATTCAAATTTGTGGGTCCCAGGGTTGCAAATGTTGCTCATGCTATCTAACATAGCATTTGTTTGCACCATGAAAAGGTTGTGGTCGTCAGTTTTTGTTTTAATGCAATGGGAAAAGGGGGGCTTAAGTGCAAGAGCCAGAAGAATAATAAGCAAAAGGAAAGAACTGAAAAATGCTCAATTAAGACTTTCCCTCCTTTTTTTCATGTGCAGCATTTCCATTTCATGTGACCGAGGTGGAACAAATCCTTGGCATAGTCAACTCGGAGCTAAACTAAAGTAAAGCCACGCTCCTCCTGAGAGACCAAGGTAAGGGTGCATTCACTGCCAACTCTCCCCCCAGTGTCATTGCTAGCATAATGAGGTCTGACATTCAACACTTCTCTCTCAGCTGACGTGATTGCTGTGTCACTGTGATTAGCCCTGACCTTCCATCTCCAGGACCACAGTGGTTGTGACCCCTTGTTGCAACTGGTAATGAGTACCAGGACCTCAACTGTGACAGGCTTGTGTAAGGGTCAGATTGGAGACAAACCCAACAGAGCAACAACGGTGGCAGTCAGGCACACAAGTTGAGGATAAATGATGGCGCTCCCAAGCGGGTCTTCACCTGGACACACAAGTAAACAGATTTCCTTTTTTTAATGGATAAAAGACGATAAATGCAAATAGATAATTGCAATCTCAGGAAAGAGCTGCGTTGTATGCAGTGTATTGTAAATAACATATTGGTCTGGCGCAAGTGGAGTAAAAACTGATGTCATTTGTCAGACAAGTCAGATCTTGTCCTTGGACTGGACCGGGTAGAGCCCTGCTACAGGCATGCTGCGCTCTGTTGTTGTTGTTGCCTCCTCCTCCTCATGTTGTGTGTATATACATTTATTCTGTTTTCAGTAAAGGACTGATTCTCCCTTTAACATTTAAATACACTTCTTTTGAAACGTGTTAGCAACTTAATCGTTATCTCAACGCAGCTGAAATGAAAACAATTTGGCCCCTGCTGTGCTACAATGTGCTGGTAAATTATCATAAGTATAGAGACATTATGTATAATGGATTGCAGTGATGCCTCACTAGAATATGTATATGTAGCACAAACCATGTACATATGGGCAGGGATTGGGGTTTTGCACATTAACTACTATAAATCTGGTGATGCTGGCTGAAATTGTCAGTTATAATTGTCTGCTCCATTACTGTGTGCCAGCACTGACTAGAGGTTTTAGTAGCTGACTACTTGATAAATTTGAGTGGTCTGTGAAACCCCAACCAGTTGCAGAGACTCGTGGACAGGAAAGGGTTCACCACCACTTCTGTCTGTGTGCACACTACGCTTTCTTGGTCTACTCTGACTGTGACAATCTTGCAGTTCAGTCGAGGGGTTATGTAATGCACACTTTTGGTTGGTGCTGGGGATTTGCTCGTGGAAGCAGAAACAGTGGGCCCTAAATAGAATACACTAAACACATAATGTGCATCCTGTGGCAAAGCCACCAATGCACTGCGAGAAAGGACAAGGACTTAATGATGACATCTCACAGTAGGCAGTTGCTGGAAGATTCGTAATATGTGAAAATTTCATTTATTTCCGCTTTAAGGACACGCATCAGCACAGCAATGAGGGCTGTCATAATGTCCGTCACAACCTACCTGAAAGTGTGTTCTAAAGCTGGCGCTGCCAATGACCAGCCATTAGTACTTGGCAGCCATGCCTCCAGCATTTCAATGTAAAACTGACATTTAGAGGAGAGCAGATGATGCTATTGACACTTGGATAGGCAGTAATTAGTTCCCCCTTTAGCATTCATTGTGTGAGGCATTTCATCACTAAATGTCAATTATCATGGCAGCTCTATTCAGCGAGTAACCTTCAGTTATCACTGTAAGCATTAAAGGGAAGCGTGCCTTTAAGAATAAGCTGACTTTATCCCTATTCTGACAGGTCTCTTTGACTGTACTAAGTGATATGGAATAACGTAACATTCAGACGTCCATGGGGGTTCACCTGCTTCGAGTTACACCTGTGAAATGTTTTCTTCATGCTTCCCCGGGAAATGAAAGCTTTCTGATAGCTTCTAATACACCAACAAAGGGTGCACATCTACTACTGGCTCTCAGTTGAAATACGATTTGCACTGTGGACCTATGCAATTTTTCCTGTGCATCGTTAAGAAAAGTTTGAGTTTTAATCACGCGACAACAAAGACATTTATATTTTTAAATATGTTTCAATATTTCATTCCCAAATCCACTTTTTCTAAACCCGTTTTCTTGACTGGTGAAGGTCACTGCGCCAAAGACGTACGGGTATTATACAGCGCGAAGAAGCGTATTGTACAAAAATTTCATTTGACCCGACAGATTTCACAACAGACAATGAGACGGCTTATGAACCCGGAAGAGGATCACTTAAAACCATTCAGCCATTCAGTTGGATCCGTTCATGTTGGGTGCTGCTGGATGTACTGTACACACAACACAAACACACACACACACACAGGGGTATTGAGGGATAATCTGGAATGGCTCCAGGTTGAGGCTCAGTGCATCCCTTTTCAAACACACACACACACACACACAGACTCTTCCCCACACACAGTCCCCAGAGGCAGACATCCTCTGGCTCTGGTGCAGCAGAATGAACACTGGCGCCACATTAACCAGCCCTCTTCAAAAAGCTCTCTGAATAACCCTGCTACTCCAGTAAAAATATCTAATCCAGGTCTCTCTGACTTTCTCCTGTGTTCAGTGTGATATGTGTTTTCTACTGCAGCCAACGACTGAGTCAAGTCTGATCCCAACACCATGTTACAGGAGAGACTGTAGAAGAGTTGGGCCTCCAAAATGTGATGTAGAACTTAATTAAATAAAAGGCTTGTTCACCCAAAGTACACTAAGCATATTTCCATTCTGCTTCTGGGTTGTCAAACATAGCCTGAGATTCATTTCCCCGCATGTTGAGATCTCAATCTGTCAGGTTTCTTCCTCCGCGCCAGTATACTGGAGGCGAATGGGGTTTTATTTTCGGTTGCTTACCTCACTGAAAAGTGACATTTAAAAGCGTAACAGCACATCAATTTTCAGAATCAATTTCCCCATTACTCTAGATAATCCACACAACCAAACACTTTTCACTGGAGCCATTTTCCACCTAAAAATAGCTCTTCTTGTCCCAAAGATTGACAGTGAGGCCTGTGAAGGCAGTGAGTCACCAGGAGGACAGTATGTACCTTTATCTGAGAGTTAACTTGTCTTTATCTGCACCAAAGGGTTTTTTTTAAGAATACAGGAAAGAGAAAAGGAACACAGATGAGTTTTTCACCAGCAGAAGAGTCTCAGAGATTTCATTTTAATTAGTAAAACAAGCATCTCCACATAGAAGTCAATGTTTGTAGTCCAGACGTGGAGCCAAAGCTGCCGAATCAAACTATGCCATCAATTAGTAGCTAGACAACAAACACAAATGTATGTTGATGTGTCCTATATACATGTTATCATATCTTATTTGCAGCAAAACAAGCAACCGCGGTGCCAAGGAAAGACAGTAATGCCTAGTTGCGTGATTGAATCTAGAAGTCTCATTACTGAAATGTTATTACTTCCCTCCCTTGAGAACTGACAGCATGCAGGAGACGACTGAAAGTGGGGGAAGAACAATCAGGTCGCTGCCATCATGCCTACAGTACAGTCAGTATTATGGAAATACCATCGATACTTGCCTAACTGATAGCATAGACGACCCACAATGAACAAGGGTCATGCCTCACCCAAAATATAAAATAAAATGTTTTTTAATCATTATAATTTTAAATAATAAAGACAAAGGTTAAAATGTAGAATATAGAAAACATAGAATATTTAACCCTGGTTTCCTGAACCCCTTCATCCAGGTCTACACTCCATCCCGCTCTTTACGCTCAGCCAATGGAAGGCGCCCAGTCCCAACATCACAACGAGTTAGACTCTCCTCCTCCGTTGTTCCTCAGTGGTGGAACGAGTTACCAAACTCAATTCGATCCGCCACAACCTTCAAGAAACTGCTTAAGACCTTATTGTTTTGTAGACTACCTCCTCATGTAGTCATGCATATAATTATAAAAAAACAAACAAACAAACAAAAACTATACACTTGACATCAGCACTACCTGTCGACGCCTTGGTCCTGCTGGACTCACGTCACTCTAGATAAAAGCGTCTGCCAAATGACATTGTACAATCGCAGAATTGTAGAAAAGTGTACATATAAAGCGTCTCTGCTGAGGAAACATGGTCACCAAGATACTTAACAAACACCTGTCATGTCCTGAATTCAAATCAAGCCTTGGATTTGTGTTTACTCTCACCCATCGTCCCTGTTTACTCTCTACTGTGACTTACCAAATGAAGCGTACGCAGCCTGCATGCTCACATCAGATCAGTCATGGGTCAAGCATGTATGCATTTATTTTGTCAAACGCAATTAAGCATTACATGTGAACGCTCAGGGCGAGCGTCTGATTTCATATGGATTACGGGCCACTCATTTAGGTCACAGTGCACGGAATTAATAAGACAGAATGCAAACAAACCACGCATCTTTAATAATGCAAAGGTTGTTCTTTATGCAGACACACAGTTAAACTTTTGAGTGGCTAAACAGTGGGATGGGGTCTTAACTTTTTCATAATCTTTTCAACATTTATGCTTTTTGGCTTAAAATATTCATGGGAGGGCATGAAAGGTCACATATTGCAACATTCTTGGCAGCAAAAATTGAACAGTTGGAGGAAGTTTCCACTGCAGGTAGCCCAGAGTTATGAGCATCACACCCCCAAACAAATTGCTGGACAATGATAGCTGGCTGACAGGGCGAAAATGACTTCGCTAGCTGTATGACACCTTAATATCCTCTTTTTTTTCCTCTGCAGAACAGTCTGCTGTGTAACAGACACAAACAGTTCCCTTTTGTCTTTTTGCTGGAGTGGTATAAGTGTTACAGGATTTTTGACAGTCTCATTATGCACAAAAAACCAAAGCTAAAGTTTTAGCCCCAGTGCCGTGCATGTAGTATATGTAGGGATACACAGGTATAGATTAACAAAACCTAAAAACGTGTGTTTTAATAAACTTTAAAGGGGACATATTCTACATATTTAAACTAGTCCCCCCTCAGCCGAACCAGCTCAGAGAGTGAGGAAGGCAGACAGGTCCTGCATCGTCTCTGCAGCCCACCCTCTGGTAACATGGGGCTCCTACAGGCCGTTCAGATCCAGCTCCTGTCATTACGTAACCACAGGAGTGATTTACAGAGGCCGTCCTCCTCTGAGTGAAACCTCTGAGAGGGGGCGTTCATCCCGCTAGGTGAAGCTCTCTGTTTCCGGCGGTAAGCTAGCGGTGTGTGGCGATGTCGTCGGTCAGAGCCGGACATGCAGACTGCTCTGTTGTTGGTTGTAAACACCAACACAAATGCCGATACTCTGTCCCAGCCCCCAGAAGACCAGAGGAGACCGTTTCCTCCGCTGCTCGCCGTCAGATTCTGGGTCGTAGCTATAGCGTACAGCCGCGGGCTGTTCGTCGGGAGCGGCAGCCATGTTGGATACCGGTCCCCTCCATACGTCATTCAGGCAGCCAATCAGTGCAGCGCCTCATTATCATAGCCTCCCCGCCCACTCAGAGCTCCACTCAGAGGCTGGACTTCAGAGGTTTTTGTTTTTAAGACATCCAGGACCTGTTTAAAACAGCTTTCAGCCATAATATGTCCCCTTTAAAAGTCATCTGTGGACTGCAAATTCTTGAGGGACCTGTTTAAATGTTTCAGTACAATGCAGTGTCTAAAATCTGGCAGCAAAGATGCATCTAATAATCTGTCTGGTGTGTGGCTAGATAACGAGCCCAAAAATAAAAACAAAACAAACAACAACAACAAAAAAACATAATCATGCCAAACTAGTCCAGATGTTTTTTGGGTTTTTTTTTTTGGACCACTATTCATTGAAAGTGAATTAAAATGCAGCTATACCATCCGGGCTTTGTCCCACTCCACTGCAGTACAACCTTGGTTCTACGGACTGAAGGTTATATCTCCAAAATAGCCATAATACCTCTGCTGTGTCACTGAATGCACAATGTACCATTGTGTGTGACGCTGCCACTTTTCATTTAATCAGCCTCTCTATTGTGAAGCAGGTAATACCCTCAAGAGCTTTCCTGACAAAACCTTCATATTTCTGAGTAAATTAATGAAAAATTGAATCCCTACTCTGAAGGCACTTGTTTTGGGATATCAACCAACCTTTGCAGAGTATTGCAGCTGGCAACTGTGAGGTAGTTTGTTTTTCTTTTCCTTCATTTTCATCTTTTTAGGACAAGTATGTGTAAGTCGAGCTGTTATGAGAAGGGGATTTGCAAAGTAAAGTCAACTACACCTTACGTTTTAACGTAGATAATCCCGTTCTATCCTCTTTTGGCAAAAAGTGTACCCAGCTGTACTTATATGTAATCAATTTGTACATAAAAAACACACTGCAGGGACGCCGAGAAGGCTGCGTCAGCTCGGTTCAGGCATTTGCTGGCACATTTGGTGCATTTAATCAAATAATTTCCCAAAGCCTCTGTGTGCACAATATTTAACTAAATGTCAGACTTATAATATGAATTAATTGCTGTTAAGATGAGAAGATCTCAATGAGGAACTTGTTTTTTTGTTCTGTCTGGAGAAATGTGCAGGATTTTTATGAAGGTAAACAAGAAGAACCTTAAAACAAAAAGAGGAAAATCTCATTTTAAAACGGTTATTTATTATCCAACAAGCTAAATTTAGTTTGTCCGATGTTCAATGTTGTTTCAGTAGCGTGGCTCGGTTATCTTTCAGTATCATTGGACCCATTTATCCAGATCAGACCTGGTCGCTGGTGAGCCCCACCCATCGGAAAGACGCACAAACTCTGCTCGAGGTACCTGGAGTGGCGCTGTGTTTGCCGGGCGAAGGCGGAAATCTGAGTTCGAGAACCGCTGCACATCAGTCAAGTTGGTTCAAGTCAGGAGCAATCAGCAAGAGTCTCGTGTTGCGAAACGAAGGGTGTGCAGCGACGGGAGCACTCAACAGAGAGCGAGCAAAAAAGGAATATAAGCAAAGAACAACAACGCAGCAAAAGGACGAGAGGAGGCTGAGTCAGTAACAGCAGGCCAACGGTAGCACAGCTGCAAGCAGCACAGCAGAGCAGACTCAAACAAGGGGCATAATCAGACGACGCACACTGATACAAATACAAACAATATGAGCACCGGGATAGATCTGGGGAACAACAATAGGCATCGTATCTTTGACTTACAGACAACGGTAGGAACAGGAGCAATCAATACACAGCTAAAAGCAAATAAAACAAACATAAAAGCAGCGCAGGGGAGAGCGGATTGTTAGTGCAGTTATTGAGCTGGAAAGCGAGCACAGGTACGCGAAAGGCAGTCTCGGATAGAGTCCTTGAAGGCACGGAGAGATGAAATTGTCCAGGTTCATAGCAAAGCCTCTCTTTTCTGTTTTGAGTCATTCCAGCGAGCTACATGCTCTTATCCCCTTTGCTCTTCCGGCCAGATAATTTTAGTATAATGTTGCTTGTTTATGTAGAGCAATACATGCGTCTGTCACTCTTCAGCGCCACCTGTGATCCCCGTGATCCCCCCGAGGTGTAGAAGTCTGCCAAGCTCGCACGTTTGTGCTGTGTCGATTGAAAAACAGTCCCGCGGTACATAGTGCCAAAAACCTGCTATAATGGGCCTCAGGATAATGATTACTTTGAGTGATGGCATAATGAGGGCTTTATAAATATGCATGGGTCACTAGGGGTAGTAATATTGTGGATTATTAAAACTGCAGGGTAAGAGGTCAAGCTAATGAGTGGGAGCTGAGGGGTGGTGGCACAGGCACTGACACAGGAATTAGCCAGGGCAGATGTCTGAAACATAGGTTTTCATACTATAGAACAATAAACTTAACCGAAAGCGCGCGGGTTGAGGCCGAAACAAAGCGTTTGTTTCCGTTCATTCCAAAATTCAAAACACAAATGCCGCCAGGGAGCGACAGCCGAGCGGGTTGTTGGAACCGAGGTGGGGATTCAACAGGAGCGTTTGCTCGCCGTGCACGTACAAACAGCCAATAAAAGATGAGCAGGACTCAAATAGGAGCTGCAGTGGCTTACATTTTAAACAGGATAGGACTTGAAATGCTGTTGAAAACGCCTGTCACCTCTGTATTTGCTGTTTCAACAAGTGTTTCAAAGAGCTGTTGGCTGCCCTAATGTAAAACGTATTTAGACTTTGTACAAACAGCGGGATAGACGAGGTTCTTCCGCTAAGCACTGCGCGTCAGCCGTTGCTGGAAGTGCACGTTCGAAGTCTTAAAGCGCTTTCAGACACCACGCAGAGCTGATGTGCTGTGTCTTTTACCGGGCGACAGGAGGCAGCAACTCTGTCGTCATGGCTACGGCAGGTTTATTGACGACCTGTACTGTACACTGTAGGTCGCTGCTGTCCCTTTCCTTTGATCTCATCACGTTGCTGAAAGGAGAGGGCTGAGGCTTCAAAGAGAGACAAATACGGTAGGTGGCAACACAATTAAAGTTCAGTAAACAGCTCCACAAATCATTATTTATTGTCTTCGAACAGATGCTGCTCTGTGATCAGTTTGGCATAAAATTTAAGGATACTCACATCGCAGTAAAATTAGTAAAAGGTGCTGATTCTTTTTTTTTTTTTTTTTTTTTGGCATGGTTTCTTTGGTTGCCATGGTCACAAGGCCAACTGTGGCAACAAGTTCAACCACTGTGGAAGGGCTTCCACCTCACTTACGCTGAAGAACAGTTGATATTACTGCTATTGCACAACAAAATACAAAACTTCAGAATAAATGATGCAAAACAAATAAATAAATAAAAAAAAAGGTATTTGGTTTTTGGGACGTGCATTTGACCGTCGTCTCAGGTGATCCGTCTTTGCTCCTCTCTGCAGTGATAATAAATCCGCACGCATGGTGACCTTAATATCTTTTACACAATGGCTCATTTGTGGCTCCAAAAAAAAAAAAAAACCCTGCTGCTCCATTAGTGTTCACTGCATGTTCATTAACACCAGTCTTAGTGGCTTATTACTGTCTGCCTAATTCCATACTGCTAAATTTAGGTGACGCCTGAATGACCCATGGTATAATTTTACCATTGCAACCCTAGTGGAAACACAGTCACCTTTTTAATTTCTTGTTTTTTCCTATTCGGTGACTGACTGCACGTACACTAAAACATTAGTTTAATGTGTTTCTTAAGATGAGAGCTGATCTGTTAATGTTCATAACTGTAAGTAAAGATGTAAAACAGACATATACTCTGAGTGAAAGACAAACGTGACTGTAATAATGTCAAATGTAGGATAAACGAGTACTATACTGATGAGTGTATATGTATATTTATTGAGTGTGGGAGGGCTAGAGGTTTTAATTAATTAATATAAAACAACAACAGCAACAACAACAACTGTAATAAGGGCTCACCTCTCTTTAAAAGGATTGCAGTAAGGTGCGTACAGTCACATTGTCCCTGAACTCTAAATATGTTGCTGCTTAACAGACCTGTTATGAAAATCATATCCCAGGTCAAGGCTTATTTTTATGAAAACAGTGACAATAATAATAACAATAATTCTGATCATGTATACAAATATGAAATGTCTTTTTTTTTCTATGTCATGTCTTTCCTAGTTAGTTAGTGGTTACACAAAGTAAACAGACAAAGCATCTAATAACTTTGACTTGCATTTGTAGACAGTGCAACAGCTATGTTGGCCAGACTGATTGCGTCGGTCAAACGCCGACTTCCACGTATAATTAACTGGTTCACGGCTTTGCTCTGTGCTGGATTAGAGACTGTACGTTCCTATTGTCTCTGGATCCTCATTACGGGACAGGAAGGGCTGTGCCTGGCACTTTCTCTCCCCCTGTCTTACCTAAGAAACAACGACATCGCTGGCACAACCACTAACAAAGGAAGTAAGGCCAAAAGGTATGTGCTGGATAATTATTTTTCCTGGCCAAAGTGCTGAGTAAGCACAAAGGAATATGACTAATGCAAGTGCATCAGGGAATTTAAAGTATAGTACTTTTTATTCTGCATGGGAGCCTAAAAACTATTTAGTCTGCTGAACCTTTTTGATGTGACTATACTTTATAATATAATGAAAACAAAACTCACTTTTACTTTCATTATTTTGTATATTAGCTATTTCATACACTTTCTATATACTGTTACTTCTATACCATTTTAAAATATCCTGCAGCGCTATCTGCAAAGACAGTGTTCTTTGCAGTTCTACATGTTGATGTGTGCATGAGATGACCTACAGTAACAACTCACAAGATCACACGGACGTGACGTTGATGGAAATTCAAAGACGTGAGCCTCCCTTTTCACGTCTGCAGAGGATGCACAACAGATTGCCTGAGCGCAAGCAATTTGTAATGGTGTTGAAGCAGTCAGCAGGTGCACGCACACACGCGCGCACACGCAAACACAAACACAAACGCACATCAATTCCACCGTTTTCCGTGATGCAGACGCGCATATGCTGCACTGACTGGGTGATCCATGGGGAAATTCAGGGACTGAATACTTCTTGGGGGTCACAATGGTGTTGGAAAGGGAGAAATGCTGTCATGCACAGAGCTACGATTTTGTGCCTGCATTACCCCAGGGACCGCACCGCGAATGCTAAACAAGGACAAGAGCAAACGCCTGGATTGCAATGAAAGCTGGGACTGTCTTCTCTGTGCATGGACAAAAAGTCCAGGCTTTGCTGGAGGTACTTTTTAATAATTCATGGCTGTGTATGATTGGCTGCAAGCACCAAGCCTGCAGAAGCATCTGTTTGTGTCACGCAGAGAAACTGCAGGTGCAACATTTCTTCATTGTGGATATTTACTGTAACTTTGGGAGGAAAAGGAGGAAAAAAACTACCATCACTCACTTCCCCATGCAAAGGTCTCTGGGTGGCAGTATGCATGCAGACATTGCCCTGAAACAACACCAACAACTAACCATCAATCCAACACCCAAGCTTAGGACTATCAGTAAATATTGACTTCACACACAGATAGACAATCACTGTTTGCTCTGTTGTTTATTGGCCATTACTGTACACACAATGCGCTGCCTCTGTCCGGCATTTTGTCCTAGTAAAGTAAGAGGCGAGTCGTTCCCATCAACAAGTCTTTGCTATTGGAACTGATTCCAGCATCTCCAACAGCAGCCTTTGACGAGGAGAATGAAAGCACTGCTGTAGCAGACGTGCATGTAAAATGCAACGTGATTCTCCACCACACACGCACCCAACGTGCATTCCTCACCTGGTGACGGCCATACTTATGCTATGCTATAAGTTCCTCTTTGAATCTATATCATATGTTCACTTCCAGGTCTCTGCTTTCCGTTCACATCATCACATGTCACACCTCACGTGTCCTTCAGTTGCAACAGTAAGTGGAAAGACAGAGAAGCAATTAAAAAGGAGTGTAAACAGGGTTAACCGTTTCCCACCATGCAGGCTGCACCGCTGTCATTTCAGTCGTGGATTAGCACAGGAACAAAAGGGAACGTTTGCATCAATATGGATAATTATAGAGAACCAGAAGTCCCAAAAGACTTTATCAACTCTCGTGCACACAAGGAGTTGACTTGGTCACACAAGAAATGCTCTTGTCTCTCTCCATAGACATTGTATTGTGCCTCCAATTTTATTCTTGTGCATACAAGATAAAAATTATTGGGGGGGGGGGGATTATTTAAATGGCAGTATTTCTTACACCTTCCTTGTTTGAATGAATACAATGAGCAGCTGGCACGCCAATGTCCAGAGGACCTCAAAACGGAAACTTCAAATCCCACAAATTTAATGCAGTGTATTTCTGTAGCGAGTCTCCCTGCTACTGTGATTTCCCCAGCTCGAATCACAGTCGGGATAATCTGCTCTCAGGCTTTATTTTCAGAGCTTACACGCTCTTAACATAAACAATGTTTACAACGGCTCTTGACAAAACTCTGACGGGCCAACATAGCTGTCTGTCCTTGGTGTGTTCAGCAGCCCTCTGAGGTCCAGCACCCTTCTGCATCGACAAAGGGAGTGATTAAGCAACAAGCACCAGCTGTGTCACTCAACTCGCCTGGCGCCGCTCTCAAGAGTCCTCCACACGGCTCCCCTTCTCTGCTGCAGCTGACTGTCAGCCATGCCCACCTCCACAATGTCGGCGTTTAATCTGTGCACAAACTTAAGTTGCAAAAACAAAAATAGCAAGAGGTAGAGACTCCTGAAATGGCAGTTACTGCCCAAGAAAAAGTCTGGTCCGTCATCCCCTGAAACAGTGAGGAATTGTTTTTACATGGTCTGCTGCCTCTAATGCAACAGTCCTGCAATAAACTCTAACTTCATAAATACAACAATGTGAATTAATCTGTGTTAAACTGAGAGATGTTGTTAATATTTAGAGCACCCTATTTATATAAATGATAGGCTAACTCCTATGTATAATATAGTGTGGCAAAATTAGTTTGCATCTAGTTTTCAACATGGAGCGCATAAACCGTTTGCTTCAACTTCAAGCACTGTAAAGTTAATGTGCACCAAGTAGCAGATTCGTTTTCATTTCAGACACTAACATCAGGAGATGCTGTAATACTGAATATGAATTATCTACAGTATGTGCATTAACTCCTAAAAAGGTCTAACAAGGCTAAGACTAAAGTCGGAGAGTTGTCAATCGGAATCATTATAATCACCTGTGTGGGTTTAGGATAGGTTTGCAAGGCTTTCATCTTGGATTCAGTTATGAGATTTATAATTTTTTTTAATTTTAGCATGTTGTAAATTCACATAATGGGCAAAAAAACCCTCCCAGAAGTCAGTCTTTAAGCAGCAACAGAGCAGCAGAAAGTCACAAGGGTGGGAGCAGGCCCTGGTGCATTTTGCAGAAAACCCTGGGTTTACGATGACCTTTGAACATAATCATGACAGAAACGTCCACTGAAGCATTTTCTCTGCATCTATCTGTCGGGCGCAACCATCAGCCAGTCCACCTGGTAACACAGACAACAGTTTCACAACAAGGTCACTGCCTGTTCAACTCTTACAATAAGGATTTAGTAATATTTCAGTCTCTTCTATAACAACGCGGTTTCCTGTTAACCTCACACAGAAGCCCTTGATTCAGTTCGGCGTGAGTGGCATGTGCCGACTTGTGTGCTTCCAACCTGGCACAAACTCGTGCCATTGTGTCCAACGTGTTTCGGAGTGAGCCTCTATTCACCGAGCAAAGTTAATTGAAAAATGAGTAGCAGGTTTGGTTAGGCAGGCGAAGACGGGAACATTCAGCAAAGGCTGAGTTTTGGGAAGCCTCTCTGCTACGGAGGACCCGGGAAAGACTGCCGCTATTTCTAATTAATATTTTCACTAACTATGACAGTTTCGGTCTCCTGTGAAATGTAGAAACAACTAATAGATATAATGAAATGAAATTTGAAATAGAAATCCATAAACTGTCTCTTTTCCTGAGATTTCACAGCTTCAGAAGGACCATTTCTTCAGCAGGAAATACTCCCACGAAAATCGTAGACCGTTAATTCAGTGGATTATCTATCCACCCCCGTCGTATTTGACACTGATTATGGAAAAAAAATGTTGAATTAAAACGTGTTTTTATGCTGTCAGCATCTCAAATTGATTCCAAAAAAGACAAAGATGAAAAAGATGGCCAGCGTAGTGTTAAGTCCTACAAATAGTGCTACAAATAATTCATATTAATCTCTCCAGATATACTGTTTGCATTACAGACAAAATGTTATTAGTTGAATTTATAATTTCCTGAGCACTGTAAATCATGTCCGTGCACAGTGTTCTCATGGTTTTATGTGTTTTCATTATCACATCCTGTAGCCATATTTTGTTATTTATGGGATTTTATGGGAACGCAACCATGTGCATCGCGCTGCCGTGACAGAAAACACATATATTCGACTCTCCAGAGTAAACGGATCACGGTTTCACTTGGGGTAAAATAAAAATGGACCAACAGCTCTGCAGAGGGCTCAACCTGAGGATGGCTGCTGTGATGAAAATGATGTGACTGTAGCCCATAAATAAGGACTCTGTGCGTAACAGCTCACCAATTATTTTTAATTTTCAAGGAAAGGGAAAAATGAAAAATTCAATATGTGATCTTGTAAAGGTGTTTTTATGCACAGCTCTGTTTTAAAGAGTATTTTGTGCTTTTTGTTATGTGTCTGAACTTTCTGATGTTATGTGAAGCTTTATTTTGCTCACTTCATGCAATTATAGGCTGCCCTTTATTACTGAGTGTGCTCCCTGGCAGCCAAGTGCCTGAATCCTGTTGACAGGACTTTAAGGAAAATACACCAGTCCGCCCACAGTGTGGCGCTGTCTGTATTTTCGTCCATGCATTCCACCACAAATAAATCAACAGAAGAAGCGACTGACAGTTTTGCTAAAACATGAGGCAATTACGAGGCTTGTTTAGCCGTTTTGTTGCTGTGGAACCAAATGAAGGGCGGTACAAGACAATGCAGAATGTATTTTGAGCCTTTTGTCATTTGTGCAGGCGAGGCTCAGATATTTTTCAAGGAGTCATTTCATAGCTTCCTTTCAATTGCACAAGGTAACTATTTTCAATTGGAGGAGGCTAAATTTGATTCAGGAACGGCTTTAAATGGAAAGAACATTTTACTTTGTAAACATCCTCATGAACCTCTGCTGCTGTAATTAGTGCTTATCAGCAAATATTAAATGGCTAGTGTAGCAAATGCTATACCTTCTACTCTTACCAGTTCTTTACCATTGTACAGCAAGTGCAGATAAGAGCTTTTATTGATGGTAATGGTGGGCCTAACCTCAACGACACTACGTCAGTCTATTTCAAAGTGTTGCATCTTGTCTTAAAAGGAAAAATAAGTCTTTTCTAAAGAAAAACGCACGCCGTCTTAATCATTTTCTGTCAGCTTGCACGCTTGAACTGATAACATTCAAGCCAGCTGTGTAGAGGACAGTCATCTTCATCCTCTAAGGCCAACCAAACGCCTCAATCACTGAGGGGCTTGCTGCTGACAACCATGGCTCCACTGAGGAGAGAGATATCCTCAGAGCTCTACCCACCAGCCTCCCATCCATCCACCACTGATTCTTAATCCTGTCTGTAAGCTTGAGCGCAGTGGGGTGTCCTGACCGCTTATGCCACCCATACTCTTAACCCTTGCCTCGAAGTGTACGCTGATTTAGAGCATGAATCATCAGTGTAGGATTATATGGAGTGAGTCATGTCAGCCAAGGGATGCCCGCTATGCTTTTCAAAGGATGTGTTGGTGGAAATATTTTGCAATGTGCGTGGTTGGTAGGACAAAACTGGAGGATAGCTTGTTGTTAGGGCAAAGACCCTGATATATTTATCTGGTCCGGTTTAACTTTCACCAGAGTTGCTTCAGGAAGTTTAAGGAAACCAGACTGTTGGGTTTTTTTTGTTCAATGTTAAAGACAAAGATACAGTTGCCTTTGAATTAGCACTTTGACTTTATCTGCATGTTCGGATTTTGGTATTAGCCCTGTGGTAAAACACATTTCTGACCCAGTCGTATGCAAAGAGGGTGCGTGGTATTAGAGAAAATCCCTTGTTGCTTTTGCTGTGATCTTCAAAGATTTACATTATACTGTATTTCAGCATATATCATATTAGCATATATCAGATTACAGTCATGACAAGACAGTTTGCATCCATGTAAATGTGATAAAATGGTAAGCCTGCTACCACAGTTACACATGAGGCGTTGCGATACTTTGCAAAGTTAGTTGATATGCACTCCATTGATATACTATCCTACACAGGGCGTGTTTAGATCTTGGCTATCTGCCCGGTGCATCGCCATCCTCCCTTTCTCATCTTTCTCAGCCATCTTCCAGGCTTGTTTATCTGTTTCGGTTTGTGCATTACTCAGCGTTCAGATGCACGACCAGCTCCGATTGTAACGGCTTCTGTGGCGCTCGCTTTCATCCCTGTGTTTAGCTGTTCAGCATCACCTGCAGTCTTTTGGAGATATGGTAAAATAATTTCATTAGCTCCCACTGTTACGTTACGCGCAGATCACACTGCAGCTCGGATTGTGGGAGAAATGAGGAGGGATGGAGAGAGTCTCTCCTCCCCTCTTCCTCCTCCCTCCCCTCTCTCAATCTCTCATCACATACTGCGGCTCCTCCCTCCACCTTGCCCTTCTCCAGATCCCCTCCCTTGCGCTGTGTCTCTCTTTCTCTCTGTCTCCATCCCTCCTTCATTCCCCCTCAATCTTTCAGCCTAGCTGAGACTAACAGAGGATACACCCTCCCCGTGTGTGTCTGTGTGTGTATGTGTGTGGCTCGCCGTGTGAACCACATGTGTCAGTGTGTATACACATGTGGCTTCGCAGCTGACGGGAAGGACTCATGAAGTGCTCTGGACTTGGATATCAGATCCTTCTCCTTATGCATATTTACCACATTTTTTAACAACACTCCAAAATCCTCCCATTAAAGAATCTCATTTTCCTCCTCTCGGGGCAGCATCTCGATGGAATCTTCAATCCTTTCTTCAGTATCTTGGATTTAATGAGCAGCCACCGTGGAATGAAGCAAGCAATTTCTGGATTCCCTTCGTTACAGCTCTGGTAAGGATATCTCTCTCCTGTCTCCTTCTCGCTCCCGCCCCCCCCCCACTCTCTTTCTGTATATCCGTCTCCTTTTCTCGCACTTCCTACCTGATTTACTTCTCATAACATATTGACAGGTGCAAGCAGTACACATTATGGGATAGGGGAGCAGTTAAATGAAGCAGAGCAAGCTATTTAGGACATGGAGAGAGGGAGAAAATGAGGATGGGCTGGCTGGGGAGTGTGAGAGAGTGTAGGGAAAGAAGCAGGGAACAGAAATGTGTGCCGACACCAGCAGTGTTGCTCATGCTGTCAGAGGCTGGAGGGAAAAATGCTCCACTTGGTACTTGCTATTGATCTGCTGTTATTTTCGGCTCCCGTCCCCTTAGAGACAACTTTGCATGGTCTACCTGACAGTGATATTGGTCGTGGCCATCTGTTAATGCTGACAAGAAGGCGCTTTGTCATAATAACAAGGTAAATTCTGATGGTTCGGTGGTGGAAGCACTGCTGAATTTAACATGCGCTGGTGTGTTTACATGTGCCTTCTGTTCACAGCATGGGAGGAGAGCATGAGAACGCGTGAATCTGTGTTTGTACAGAACGTGTCCTCGATGTGCTTATGTAGGTGTGATGCGACAGGGTGGGAATTAGATTCCTTCTTTGGAGGCTAGTCTGCATACCTGCACAGATTCTGGTAGAGACTTCCTCAGCTGAACTGGGGCTCGGGGTGGATTGCAGCTCCCCACCATGTTGATCTCTCTGATTACTTGATGGGGCCTTTTGACACCAGCTCTGACTCGTCATCAGCCACCGATTTGAGAACTTGCAGATCGCAGGAACGTGAATAAGGGGACACATGATGTTATTTGAATATTTTGTTTTATATTTTGTCTTAATATGTTTGCAATCATTCTTATATTTTTGGAAAATATAATACTAGTTAGGCATTGATGAAGTTGCCATGACTATTTCGCTTTTTTTTCCCCACTTTGTCAGTTGGAAGTACGCGGCAAAGTTGACGTTGCTATTTCGGTCCCCTTTGCATGCTGGATGAGCTCCTCTCCTTTTATCTTTACTGCCGTCTTGTTATTAATTCTCTGTTCATCTCTCCCCCTTGCCTCTATGAACTCTACAGGGAGAGGAGTAAAGAGAAATTGTTAGAAGGGAGAGCGGGTGAGAGATTGGAATACAAGGAAGAGTGGGAGAGAGAGGGGGGAGGCTGGGACTGGTACTGAAAGCAATGAAGAGAATAGGAGACAGATGCTATTGGAAGGTGAAGTAGGGAGAGAATATATTGACAGGAAGCCTGAGACAAGAGGACGAAAGGGACAGAGAAGGAGAGAGTATGCGCTAACAAGCCTCAGAAAGAGCTTTTAGGCAGGCAATCCGGGTTTTCGGTAGGGGGGGTCAGTTTACACGGGCATCCACGAAACATGTGACAGATAGGCCGGGGCCTGCATCTCACACATGCCTGGCTGCATTTCCTGTAAAGGACATCAATATTTATCACATTTCCCATTTCAGAGGAGAAACTATGATAACACCGGAGGATGGAAAAATAATAAAAGATAAATCAAATTACCCCACCTTGGGTAGACCGTTCTGCTTCTGTTTCATTTATAATTCCTTTCCAGCACTTAGGCAAGGTCGGCTGATAGTGTTGCATATTGAAATACGGGTGCAGCCTCGGCGGTTGTTTTGCAGAGCTTTAGTGATATTGGCAATTGTGAAATATATATCGAAGAAGATTGTGTTAAATGCAGCACGTTGAACGCTTTTGTCTCATTAATGCATCGCATACAGTCGCTCGCCTTCTCGTTTTAATTCTTTATCAGTGTTTGCAGCCAGGCTGAGGCTTATAAATGCAACATCAGTATAGATTTAAGGGGTTTGGCTCTCACTTTACTTGGTAAAGCTTTTATGAGAGGTTAACGCATATGAAAAAGTCAACAGGGTATCCAAGGATCCATCTCTATTCAATTAGCAGATCTATTGTACAAGGAGAAAGCCAAAAGGTCCCATTCAAGGACCACAATACAGTCAAATTTAGTACAGTTAGGAGCTGGTTTCCAGTGATAAAGCATGACACCTGTAAAAAAGTCTGTTGTTAAAGGTGCTGGACAAGGTTACTCCTATAAAACAATACGACTGCAACAGAGATTTGAACCACGGACGAATAGTGATATTGCAGACCCTATTACCAAGAGAAACGAAGCCGTTTTAGTTCGTAGGAAGTCCAAAGATCAGGCGGACTTGTTATAAACACAACAAACTGAGAAACATGGTGCATGAGATGATCAGAGGGCATTTTTGTGAGAAAATAACGCAACCCAGAGAAACTTTAGCCGCCTGAAACAAATTGGTTGCAGCAAAAGACTTAAAGTCTGTATCAACAACAATGGTGAACTTTCCTCTGACTGATCCAGGGTTGCAGATAAGGTTAATGCTTAAACTAATGCTGCTTAATGCTAACACAACCAGCAGATTGGTAATATATGCAACATTAATATGGCTTTCTATGGCTTCACAGAGCAAGTTGATAAAGCTACTAGATGGCTTTAATATTTTAAAACAACTGTAACTATTTAAGATAAAACACAGGTCAGATTCATGAAAGACTTTCCCGAGGAAGTCCCAAGCATTTTAAACTTGCCAACATCGTTCCTTTGTCTAATAAAGACACCATATTGGGAGTCATATCAAATGTCTTAAAGAATATAATATGTGATCATATTAAAAAGTAAATTTGTCAAATAGTTGATACTGACAGTTGATACTGTTATCTAAGGCTAAAATCAGGTGTGGTGTGCCACAGGGTATTGTCCTGGGTTCCTTTGTTTTTCTTTTTTATACAATTATTGCATTAAATATGTTAAAATTTAGTATTTTGCTCTACACTTCCCTGGCAGTGATGGGCTTAATACGCATTGTGTGAGTTTGTTTGGCTTAAGTGCAGTGGGCATTCATTTGTATATACAAGTAATCCAACATTAATTGATAAATTGAAAAAAAACATTTGGCAATTGGTTTTGGCTTTGCTCGGCATTACAGTCACAGACACACTGATTGCTGCCAAAGTGTGTTAAATAACTTTGACGATGAGTTAGACAGATCCCTGAGTGGAACGCTGATGGGTCAAAGAGTTATTACCAAGGTGAACTAGAAAATCAAATTTCTGGCACGTAAGGCCTAATTTTTGGATAAGGAGAGCCAAAAGTGATTAGCATCAGATTTAATTCAGCCTCGCTTTGACAACGCCTGCACTACACAGTGGAGTAGCACCCCCAAGGGGATTAAAACTAAATTTCAAACAGAAATGGAAACAAAATAATCTTGACAGGGCGGTATTGGACCTTAGCCCCATGTCTAACACTGGCCATTTCTCATTTAAGGAATTAAAATGGTTGATGTAGTAAAATAACGTGTGGAAATACAACGAAATGAACCATGTTATTTGAAGATTTCTGCCTGGTTGGGACTCAGATGTCTGTTCAACAAGAGTGAAGGCCACATACATGGAGCCATGTAAATTCAATACATGTTCTGGCCATAATACCTTTCCGTACGTGGCACCAGGACACTCCCGGTAGAGATCAAATCAAGATAGAAAGCTTGGTGGCCTTAGTTAAATGTGGGAGTGGCCACCTTGTTGGCTGCTGTGTGGTGGCCATTAGGACATTTTCAAATTGTCAAAATAAGTCAAATTAAAATCTGATCTCCTATATTTTTAACCAGTATGTATTCGGCTAATTGATTGGTTCATAACTATGACGTGATGTCTCCCTCTGTCCCTCTCATTCTCCCTCAGGCGTACACGCACACACGCACACTGACACACAGGATGTGCCTTTGCTTTGTGTGGCTAGCAGGAGTCATTTTTACTCTTCTCTGCTGCAGTAAAAGCTTGTCGTGCAGTGGGTGACTTGCATCCGAGAGTGACTCACGGTGCCCATGAATGCCCCTCCGCCCACAGCCGGGGTGCATTGATACTGGCCACTGCCAAATGAGAAGTTAGAAGTTAACAACTCATTTTTCCACAACCTCCAAGGCAATTATTCTCAAGGCCGTTATAGCGAATAATGGTTATTACCGATGTGGTTTCATGATTTACCATGATGCATGAAATGAAGTTGGCAAATTTGTCACAGCAATTCGCAGCTAATGTGTCCATAGTGGTGGACTTGCATTGTAACGTTATGTGGATATGAGCTTCTCTTCCCAGTCTGGTCTCATGCTGGACACGGTTTGACATTAAGCCAATAATATTTAGGTTCTTTACCATCAAAACAGTCAGAATAGCCTCAAAAATCAAATTGCAGGATAAGCCAAAAACCCTTTATTATAAAGATGTGTAATTAAAACTCAAGGATTTGCATTATCACAAGCAACAAAAACTAAATATCTTTGATTAAGTCTATCTTTTTTTTTTTTTTTTTTTTTCTTGAATCAGCGTATTGCTCCACAGTCATACATTCGCAAGGCGCTCACATTCGGGATTTGTCAAATACGACTGTGGTCTGTCTAGCAGCTGGGGGTTAAGAACATTACTCAGCAGTTGTTCGTGAAGGATGAGGGAGCAATACTTGTTCACTTCCCCTGCATGCTTTTTTATTTTTTTTTCCAGCCTGCTGAGCGAATCTAAATGGTATAAATTGGAAATTGTATAAATAATTCAGGAACAGCTTTTATCCTCTGTATTTGGAAGCATTACTAGGCCAACACAATAGAGATTCTTATGTACATGTCTATGTTACAGTTTCAGGAAAAGACTCACCCCTCCCTGACCTTTTGTGCATTCGGTTGTTCTACAAAATCACATCAAATGCCTCCGCTGTTGGCCTAGTTTTGTTCTGAAATGCATTGCTTCATAGAAAAATCAAACATTATTCAGACTTTTGGTCTTGTTCCTCATGATGAACTAGGGCAAAAGATTGTGAATAATGTGTTCATCTGTTCATACACTTAAAATAAACCAACGGCCGCGGTCAGATGTTTCTTTTTGGTTCGGTCCGTGTGACGCGTGTAACATCGCTGACCCTTTGGGAAACGAAGGCTTTTGCAACTGCACTGCAGCAGATTCAGAATTACAAAGAGTTGCAGTTAAAGGATGGCACAGTACTGTTGTTGCTGATTGGCCAGTATGGGTCCTACATTATTTATATTTAGAAGCAGGGAGGCGGTCAAGTTCATGTTTCTTTGTATTTTTACATCGTTGAGTGGTCTGGAAACATTTGTGCTTCAATCTCATTTGTCACTTTCCTCAACTACCTCAAAACACCCGCAGCATTGAAATCTAGCGGCATGTTTTTAAGGTTTAGTCCGCAGTGATCGACACCGTGTTGTGTCTCTCCAGTTTGTCTTCATGTCTATGAAATGCACCTAAGTTGTTTTCTGGTGCCGTAACAACGTCCCACTAATTCCACCTTTGCTTCTGACAAGGATGGGTCATAATTCACACATTCACATTCACCATAAAGGTCCTAGTCAAGCAAACACACTGGATTAGAGAAAATCAGATATAGCAGCATGCCGTGCAGTTTTCAAATGCACATGATCGTAACTGTGCGAGGAGCCATGTTTTATTTCATGTTACATGGTGAGCTGCTAAGTTTGATAAAATGTGCCTTACTAAAATGTGCTACAGTAAAAGGGCCATTTAGTTTGTGGGAAGTAGGGAGCAGCAGGTTTCAATTCACAACTGAAAACAGAAGAAAATCACCTGCCGCACACTGATCTGGGTGTTTCTAAGCCAAGTGCAGCAAAGCAATTTACCCTTTAATGGACACTGTAGAGTCTCAAAAGTATCAGACAAACAAACGAGACAACAACAACAAAACCGGGACCTTGTATCTCAGGATGTTGAACAGTACAAGAAGTACAGCGTGGACAAGCCTGTTTCCAATTGTGGCACGATGATTACTTCTAATCTAGTTTGGAATGATCTAATTTAATCAGCCTGTAACGAAGCCTGGCCTTGGTTTTTAAAAAAAAAAAAATGCCCTGCTTACTGTAATTACTGGGACACAACACAGTGCTGCTTCTATTGATCATAACGTGGACGGCGTTTCTTGAAAATGCACTTTGCGGCGCATGAATAATACACTATACTATACCTATATCTCATACTTCCTGTACTGTATGTATACCTCTAGTAGGGAGGCGCATGAGCCGGCGCTGCTTGTGTTCATTACAGTCACACTGGGAAAAGGAAGCACAAGCTTTCCCCCTTCTGTGTCACACTGCAGAATTTTGACACTGAACCACAGCCAAGCGAAACTGCTCCCAACCGAGAGCTTTACTGAGGAAGGAGTTATGCATGTATGCAGTAGGAGTGAGACACACCTGAGGAGAACCCGGAGGAGTAAATGTATATAATTCTGAGAAGACCTACAGGGTGGCAGATAATACCGGCAATCGTAACAGTGGATGGCATTGCTGTTCAAAGAGTTTATGTAAGGATATTTCAGCTTTTTGCTGTCCTCTGAGACAGAGTGGACTTCCAGGTGTTGCACAGGAGAAAACGGGGGGAAGCTGGGGTGAAGCTAAACATTTTAGAGCAACAGCAACTTGAATTATATGATTTGCGCTTAAAATCCAACAGAGTTATTACAAGAAAAGCTGATATGTATGTTGCTAAAGCCACACCTCGCTATGTAAACATACATGCATCCTCTCATGCACAACATATTTTGGAGAGAACTTCGATTGTAGGTGGACTTTAAATGTATGATATGTAATTTTGTGCCTGAAGGTGTCTCTTGATCAAAACGCAAGGGAACATTGTTGGTCTGGTGATGCCATGAAGTAGCATGAACTCATGCCACCTGTTGGGTGATTAAAACTGCTAAAAATGACGTTATAAAGCGGTTTTGCACTCACTCTTTGGCTCACATGGGATGTCCGGGAGGGGCTGCAAGGATAAGCTACCGCTAACATTGCTCAGCTTGTTTTCCAGATAACTTAAGGTCCAGTCGTCCGATGATCAAAACCATTTATCTGGTTAAAGCCTGCAGTTAAACACAACCATAAACTAAAAAAGTGCATTGCAGAAATGAGGCTTAAAGCTGGTGATTCATGCTCAGAGGTGGATATGATACGATGACGCCAATGAAACTGATAACAGACCGTCATCTTGATTAAAATGATAGATTTCTCTGGAATACTGGCAGAAAATGATTGCAATTAATATATTCAATATGACATCACCATGGCAACGTGTCCTTACATCTTTCATGTTCCCTGTCCTGGCACTTTGTCACACTGCTTGTTTTCTCACGTAGTCCTGAAGGTCGTTGTCCATCTGCACCTGTATCCATGCGAACGCAGCATTAAGGCGCTAAATAACAATCTCCCATTACAATCTCCCAACCAGCCGAATAGCAGGAATTGGTTTTTTTGCCGGTTCGTTACTGACAGCTGAAAGGACAAACCGAACTTCTGGGTTGAAGCTCGATAGATTCTCTTTGATTGCTGGCACACGTAGCGAGCCGCCTACCAAAACTGAGGGGGAGGTCAGATTGGAGGAATCCCAAATGTTCATCCAGATGCTCCTGGGTTTTTTCGATGGATGTGAGTAAAGAGATTGTGCGGGGTTCCTAGCTGCCAGTCGTCAATGTGTAACAGAAGTGCTGCTTGATATTTATAGTAAATCTGTATTTTCCTCTTGGGTGTCCAAAAACAGCAAACTGCAACAACAAACATTTTACCATACCCAGGTTGACTTCCTGCTCAGTTGTAAACATTATACTGACAGAACTTTGTTAAGTAGTTGACAGTCAACTCAAAGTTTATTGAATATTTCCACTATGTGGGTGGACTGAGCCCACCACCTATCTGCATCAGTTAAAAAGTGTGAGACAAAGCGTCGGAGGCAGCTTCTCAAACTTGATTTTGCACAGTCTACCTGGTGCAAAGGAGCGCCGGAGATTTTCACACCCTTCAGGCAACGCGTTGTGCCACTTGATCCCGTATCAATATGCGATTCGGGACGCTGTTCCAAAGCCTTCGCAGATTATCTATTTTAGACAATTGTGGGCTTTTATGTGTGAAGAAAACTGAGACCATCTGTATGCAGCATCCATGTGCACGCAGCCTTTGAAAATGGTAAATGTCAGTGAGTCAGCATGGTGATGAGTTACAAACGGTCATCATTAAAATATTGCATTCTTGGCGGGCTGACATCACTTTTTAATCTTGAAATTGGTCCTACCCCCTCCACCCATGCACAAACACACACACACACACACACACACTCACAGTTGGAGGTAAATTAAAAATAATAATACATTTAGTTGAGACCTCTCCCTTGGCCCCCAGCATGTGTGTGTTACTCTGATGCCCTGGAACACACACTCCTTACAAATCCTGCTTTGTGACTAATATTTCAAAAAGCTGTAACACTCACAGCGTGCTTGGAAAAAAAGATATAATTAAACCATGAAAATAGTATTTATTTGTTTTTAGATTAATTTCAGGCTCAAAAGAGCGAGTCTATTACATAAGCACAGCTGGGGGAGAGGTGCCTCTTCCACGAACATCGTTCCTGGATCGTTTCCCAGTCCTGACTGTACCGAAGTCTCCACTATGATCAGCGTCAGTTGAGAGTGAATACACAGGCTAAAAGCAAGCTGCCAATATTTCTAATTATCATGGATGATGCACCCAGGGCTCTATTTTTGGATCGACGCAGCAGGAAAATGCAAGGGTGGGTTTACTTATATCTGATGTATCTTTTTTCAACTAATATTACAGTAAGCGGGAAAGCCAGGGTTTGTCATGCAGCGGACTTGGTGGTAGCACGGTATACGATGAGATGTAGAAAATCAGATTCAGCGCAACTTGCTTGCAGCAATCCAACGGGGGCCTGAGGAATTTACACGGTTAATTGGATGGCTTTTTAAATTACACATAAGAGTGTGATTGTTGCGCGTAACAGGATGGATGGATGGATGTTTTCACTTTCACGGTCAAATGAGCCCGTGCAGTAGCTTGTTAGCAAGCAGCTGAGCCTGCTGTGCGGTGGTCGCTATAAAAAGTAAAAACCCGGGTGATCCTGATGGTTTGAACCTTGCTCGGGAGCGCCGCTAAAGATTAAATGATCTGACCACCCCTGCAGAAGCGTTTTCCATCCTTAACCGAGCTTGTTGACGCTGAACTTGAATACTGCAAAAAAAAAAAAAAGAAAAACATTCAAATGTGCCACTGGGCCGATAGCTGGCCTGAATATTTCTCACAGTATATGTGCATTTTAACAGGTTTGGGCAGCCCAGAGTTTTATGCAGCAGAGTTTTTTTCCCATCTGAAATTGTTTTAAGTCTTTACATACATGCTCTCTTCCAGTGACATAATGTTTAAATGAAATAAACAAAGACACTTGGTCACGTAAATGTGACAAAGTGTCAAGGAAAGGGAAGATCGGCTTTGGGCTTGTGCCTTTCAGTTGGTTCGCTTGCCGAATCCTGCTGATTATTCGGCTAAATTCACCATCCGTTCTCACGTAATTATACCAGAGCAGACCAGTGAACAATGTCACTCTGCAAAATAGGTTAAAATATATATAATTTTCAGGGAAATGACGGGTTCAGAATGCAGTCTTTGTGTGTTGTGGGTTATGCATCACATCCAGTTTCTCACCATTGGATTTGTCACTTGATATGCAGACGGTGTCCTTAGAGATTTGTAAGACTGATGGAGTATTGTTCTTTTGAAGGTACGGGTAATATATCAGCCTTTCTATTATGCTGCTTGGCTTCGCCTGAATGCTCCTGAACATAGAATCCAACAATATGGCTCACGCTGACTTGAAACGCTGACATGGAAAAAGTCTGAGGTCATGACGTCAGATACAAAATGCTGGGGAACTAGTTGTATATCTGGCTTTGTGTGATTTTAGTTCACCTGGTTCGCTGTATACAGAGGCAGTGAGGCCAATTATTGTAGTATTATTCACTGAAAGCACACACCACGACATGCCTTTTACCGGCAGAGCTTTATCTCCATTTAAAATGTGCTTATTTTGCCCTCTGTCCCGATGTTTTATACTTCAGCTGTTTGCAACACACAGCTCTCAAACGCAAACCGCTGACAACAAAGTTTTCCACTGAGTAGTCTATTTAAGAACTTGTTTTTAAGACTCTTGTTCATCCACGGTGCCAAGGTACCTAAAACTGTTTTTGAAAAAGTTTTAGCTGTCTGAAGCCTCTGCACGGCAATGTTCCACCCACGCAGGTGTTTTTTACCCTCTGCGCCTGATTAGATCCCCTTTCAGGACCGCGTGGGTGTGTAAAGATGTGCTCGTTTAACTCACCCTCCTATTAGTTTTGTTGCAGGACAGCTTAGCCCGTCATCAGCGTTATTAGTGCGTGGACCTTGTTGATGACATTATAAATTCAATCACAGCAGCGCTCAGCTTCAGCCCGAGCAGAAGGCTAATTACCCATGGTAAAACAAAAACACCTGTGTCCAATGAGCAGAGCTTTGAACGGGAACCCTGTCTCTGAGTTGGCCGTTCATCGCCCTCTGTACGATGCTCATGCTTTAGTGATGTTTCAAGAGTGTACATCAGATTTACCTTATTCACTTGACAATAATTTATCATACCAGACGTCCTACGGGAGACTGCAAGAGACATTTTATGACAGACAGTCTAGACTAGTCTGTCATATCCTCCTCTCTGGCTGCGATTTCACTACTGAGGTTTTTGCCTTTGGTGGAGGCTCTGGAGAGATTTGCCTGATAGTTTATGCAGTCTGTAGTTGGTACTCACCAACCTAAAATTAGTCTATATGTATGCAGTTTGTAGTCGGTGAGCAACAAGTAAAAGTAGGGTATCTTGTTTACATGCAATGCATATAGGAATATTATTTATTTTCTAATGTTTATATGCAGTTCTTTCCAATAAAAAGTCTGTTTTACAATCAGGTAATGCACAGCTTTGTAATTTGTGTGTCTGCACGCGTGGTCATGCATAATGACTTATGTTGGCAGCGTGTGTTTGCGAATGATGTATCATTACCACCTGGGACAAGTGATCTACATAGCGTTGCATTAATGCTGCTCCGCTACACGCTTCACCTGCTGCAGCAGGGAGGCGAGCGCTGTCAGGAGCTGAGAGAGAAGATTATGATGAAAGAGGTTCAGGAAGGAGAAGGCTCCCTGTAGCTGCAGTCCTCAGCTATAACGACCTTAAGTGGGCCAGGCTCAGGTGAGCTTCCCAAACTTAAGCCAAATTGGAAAATACCCTCGGAGCAGAGAGCTAAGTGGCACTGGTGAACCAGTCTGTGAAGGGGTTTGAGAGAGTCTCAGCTTCTTGTGCTTCAGGAAAGCATTATGGATCTTATAAGACTGTAAAAGATAAACAGCTCTGAAAGGAAAAGGTAATAACTCAGTGGAGTGTTTTGATGACTTTGATGCTGTGTTGTTCACAGAGAGGAGCAAGTTACGCCGGCAGGTTGAGGGATTTAACTCCACCAGCGGCTACATACATTAGATTAAAAATGCGCTCACACGCGGCGCTGTAATACGCTTTGGATAGAAGCATCCACCATCCGCCACGCTGCCGATACGGCACACACCTGAGGTCGAGCCCAGTTAAGGCATCGCTGAAATAACGATCCACTAATGATGATGATTTATTTTTTTAATATGATTGAGACTACGGTCTAATTGAAGCTGATGAGATGGGTTTGTGTAGTCCCACTGTGACAATTCAAGTTGCTCGACGCTTCCAAATTTATCTCTTTATGCGCACACATCAGCGCGCGTGTGATTGAAATGAATATGTTGAAAGACGAACCTCCGTTGAATTTGATTTCATTAAACAACCCTACAGGGTCACAGAGTTGGTGTGGAGGAACGGCCGCAGCATATTGGTATTCTCTGAACCTACCTGCTCAGCTCTCGAAACCAAAGCCGACATTTAATTTGCAACCAAAATGAGGTGAACTTTGTGTGAAGCGGGTCATTTTACTGCTGTAATCGAAGTGCCCCCTCTTTGCTCTTAATTTGCCTCGCACTGTATGGGAGGATACACCAATGGATTGGTGCGCGTGCGTACGTGGGAGAGAGAGTGTGACAGAAAGAGCAAGTATAACCCTTTATAATTTCAACAGTATCATAAAATATGCACAACATATTCCACTTTTTTTTGGTCACTTTTAAGTAGATACTTCAAATAAGTTATCAGTGGGAATCCGGCCCTTTAAAGACAACCTGCAGCCGCGTTCGGAGAGCGTCTCGCGACAGTAAATCGTCTCGTATTTTCAGATCAAAGCGAGTGTTGTGACGGGACATAATGTGTGGAGAAACTGTTAGAACAGGAGCAGACGGTGGACAAAACCCTCAAGGTGTATAGACAGAAGTGGAGGACGAAAGAAAGGTGGAATATATTTGTCCCTTGATGTAGCAGCTTGTGTCACTTTGAAAGCGGCGAAGCTGCAGTGTTTATGAGAATCGGGACTGTGGATGTCACCTGTAAGTGATTGGTGTGAAAGCGGGGGGGAAATGTGGGAAAATGCTCGAGCGTGGATAATGGATATTTCATGTTCCACACAAATTGGCTTAGCTGCTTCTTGACTTTGTTTAAAATGACTTCTGCAGTTATCTACAAGAGTCTATAGAAGTCATTATCTCTAAGTCCTCAAATGGTTATGATTTTATCTTCGAAACCAGTCATGTACTCCAACGGCTTTTTCAGTTTGCAGCCAGAAACTGGTTGGAAATTGATTTCCAGAGATTCCTCTGGGTATTATTCTTCCTTTGTTGCCAGTTCCTGCCAACTCCTGACTTCTTCTAGGCCAGGCTAATAAATTAATCTTTGTCACACATTTCCACTGAGCACACTGGCCTTTTGTTTCGTGGCTCCATTATAAAAGATAGAAAGAAAAGACGGACAAACAGAAAAATACACAGGGCGCGGCCAACGTTCCCAAGTTGCCGCATTCGAAATTCGAGATGCGTTGTAAATTAGGACCTGTTAAAACCAATCAGTGTAAAACAAAAACTGAGAATAACTTTGGTTCTTGTTTCAGCTTTAATGCAGATGCTGATTGTGACACGTAGACGTCGGATAATGCTGCTCAAATTGCAGGCTGGAACGGCCAAACACAAAGTTCCATAGCTGAACGATGTGGTTATCTGTCTCCGCTGTCCTTGTTTCGCGAAATCATTAGTCACAATATTTCTTTTATGCGGAATTCTTTACACCCGTTTTGCATCTGAACTACACAGCGATTGCTTTTGGTCTCTCGTAACCTTTAAGTCAGATCATGCCTTGTAAATCTGGCTGCAGACTAGTATTCCTGCTGACAGCTCTTATGTTGAAGCAGATATGTATCTATAAAATCTATCCGGGGTTGTTGCATCTCTCCTTTTCAAAGGAACATATATATATAGTATAACAGTATATATATATATATATATATATACACTGCGTTCCACATTATTATGCAAGTGTAATTTTTCTCTCTTTTCCCTAAATAATCTATAAAAATGATAGTTCTCATAATTTTCAAGTCATCAAGCATTAGAGTATAACTCGACTGTTTTTGAACGAACCTCCAAATCATAACGTTTTTTAAAAAAAAAATCAAAATCTTAAAATGCACTGTTCCACATTATTGCGCACAATAGAGTTTCAAAACATTTTATTGTTGTAAACAACTGAAAATGGTCATTAGTTAAACTGCAAGCATTTGCAGGTTATATTTGCTGAAATCAAAAAGCTCTTTCAATCAAAAATATCTTAACAGGCCAAATTACATTTTGACATAGGACCCCTTATTGGATAGGAGCTTCACAATTCTTGCATCCATGGAAGTTGTCAGTGTTTGGATGGTTTCTGCTGGAATTTATTTGCAGGATGTCAGAACAGCCTCCCAGAGATGCTGTTTTGATGTGAACTGCCTCCCACCCTCATAGATCGTTTGCTTCATGATGCTCCAAAGGTTCTCAATAGGGTTGAGATCAGGGGAGGATGGGGGCCACACCATGAGGTTTTCTTGTTTTATGCCCATAGCAGTCAATGATGCACAGGTATTCCTTGCAGCATGGGATGGTGCATTGTCATGCATAAAGATGATCTTGCTACGAAAGGCACGGTTCTTTTTTTTTGTACCACGGAAGAAAGTGGTCAGTCAGAAACTCCACATATTTCACAGAGGTCATTTTTACACCTTTAGGGACCTTGAAGGGGCCGACCAGCTCTCTCCCCATGATTCCAGCCCAAAACATGACGCCACCACCTCCTTGCTGACATCGCAGCCTTGTCGGGACATGGTGGCCGTTCACCAATCATCCACGACTCCATCCATCTGGACCATCCAGGGTTGCACGGCACTCATCAGTGAACAACACTGTTTGGAAATTAGTCTTCATGTACGTGCAGGCCCACTGCAGGCGTTTCTGCTTCTGAGCTTTGGTTAAGGGTGGCTGAATGAGGTTTATGCATAACTGCAACCCTCTTGAGGATCCTACACCTTGATGTTCTTGGCACTCCAGAGACACCAGCAGCTTCGAATACCTGTTTGCTGCTTTGCAGTGGCATTTTAGCAGCTGCTCTCTTAACCCGACGCATTTGTCTGGCAAATGTCTTTATTGTACGATGATCACGGTGAAGTTGTTTTGAAATATCTAAAGTTGTCATACCTTCTCCTAGGCATTGAACTATTTCTCGCTTTTCAGCAGCAGAGAGATCCTTCTTCTTCCCCATATTGCTGGAAAATGGTGGTCTGCTTAATAATGTGGAACATCCATTCTTAAGTAGTTTTCCCTTTATTTGGACTCACCTGCAAACTACTTGGCACAGGTGTCTGAGATTGATTGGAGTGACTGGAAGAGCCCTGACACACATTCCCATCCATGTGTTTAAACTGACAGACAAAAAAAAAAAAGACCTTTATGACCTTTAAACACAATTTGCATAATAATGTGGAACGCGGTGTATATATATAATCACTTTAATTTGTTTGTGGAATTGATGCATTCCTCTGCAACCTTATGTGCAATCTCTATGTGCAATAGTTACTCCGGTCTATAAATAGATTTAAGATTCAAGATGTTTATTGTATTGTATTGTTTTATTGTAATGAAATTCTTTCTTTGCTGTCCACCCTGATGCCGATGTATATAAGGTGTAAAATAGAATAAAAACAGACAAATGCAATGAATAAAAAACACAATAGTAAAAATACAGTAGAAAACTATGATATTTGCAAAAGTGTCTGATGTGCAGTGGACGGAATGCAGCACAGCTGTGCAAGAACGCAGGTGTAAACAGTAGTACAAAGTGTCCATGGTTGTGACTCCTGTCGAGTGTTCAGGAGTCTGATAGCAGAGGGGAAGAAAGGTGTACTGAATCTTGTTGTCCTGCATTTCAAACTTCTGTACCTCCGGCCTGAGGGTAGAAGTGTGAACAGTCCGTGTTGTGGGTGGGTGGGGTCTCTGAGCATGGAGGCAGCTCTCCTGTGGACTCTGCGGTGGTAGATGCTCTGCAGAGAGGGCAGTGCTGTCCTGGTGATGCTCTCAGCAGTCTCAACCACTCACTGCAGGCTGCTGCGGTCCGCAGCAGTAGTGTTGCTGTACCCCGCTGTGATGCAGCTGGTTATGGTGCCCTCAACCACGCAGCTGTAGAAGTTGCTGAGGATCCTGGGCGACATGCCAAACCTCCTCAGCCTCCTCAGGAAGTACAGCCGTTGTTGGGCCTTCTTAACCAGCTGTGAGGTGTTCAGTGTCCAGGTGACGTCCTCACTGATGTGGACACCCAGGTATTTGGAGCTGCTCACCCTCTCCACTTCAAGCTCCCGGATAAACAGTGGTTGATGAGGTCTCCTCTCCTTCCTCATGTCCACTATCATCTCCTTTGTCTTGTTTGTGTTGAGGGAGAGGTTGTTGTCCTCACACCATGCCACTGGACCGGCCACCTCCCTCCTGTAGGCTGCTTCGTCACCCCCAGTGATGCAACCAATCACTGCATCGTCGTCCGCGAACTTCAGGATGATGTTGTCCTTGTGGGAGGCGACACAGTCATGGGTGAACAGGGTGTAGAGGATGGGGCTGGGAACACATCCCTGAGGGGTGCCAGTGTTGGTGATGATGCTGGCTGAAGTCCTATTGCCAACCCTGACAGACTGAGGCCTGCCAATCAGAAAGTCTAGGAGCCAGTCACAGAGGGTGGGGTGCAGGCCAAGTGTGAACAGTTTGTAGGTGAGTTTGTGGGGGATGACTGTATTGAAGGCCGAGCTGTAGTCCACAAAGAGTATCCTGATGTAGGATTCTTTGTTTTCGAGGTGGGAGAGGGAATAGTGGAGTGCAGCAGCGATGGCGTCTGAGGTGGAACTTGATTATCACTGCAGCACGGCGTAAAGACAATAACACACATGCGCTTCATACACCTGTCACTTTCCTGGACGTATTTTGCTCCCATCTGGATTTTCTGATAAGATAAAGAGCTTGCAACACAACCACACACACAATTAAATCCACCCCCTTGTATTTACAAAGGCCTATTGATTAAAGTTGCTTTTTATTTTTTTATGTTGTTCTCTTGGTATTTGAATTGTCCTCATTTATTCATACTTGTTGTCCTTAGAATAATATAACAGATGCACGGTTTGTTCACTCAGTTGAGTAAAAGTGCAGAAAAACTAGACACAGGAGGACGAGGAGGGACGCGCATATGCATGCACGTCCAGGCCAGCAACAATAGGAACAACCCAAAAAAAAAGATATTGAATTGATGATGGATTGGTGTTTCATGTTAGATCACGTTCTGAGCAAGCAAGTAAGCTTTGCGTGTGTGTGTGTGTGTGTGTGCACACTCTGCAGGCTCCGTGGACTCTGTAGTCTACAGACATGTTGCTGTGTTGTACTTGTAGAGCAGATGTCGCCATGGAGATCAATGAAGTGCTATCCTACCCCATTGTACATATGTAAGTATAACCCCCTACGTTCTTATCTGCACTGGTGTTCCTTGCTGAATCCAGCTACTGTTTTCAGCTGCAGTGGCCCAATTTCCAGGCACAAATCATAAAAGTTTTATCTCATCTCATTGGTGCTGCAAGCAGATGGACCGTGCTCTACCATGGGGAACCAGTTTAGCACACCACCAGTGTTTCCCCGTCTCAGTGTAGATCTTGTTGCTGAGGCGGACACGCTCTTTTGTAAATGTCTTAAACTGACGTCTAGCTAATCCTTAAGTCATTTTTTTCGCTTTTTTACTTTATGATTTCAACATATCTGTGACAGAAAGAAGGTTTTATTTGTTTTAGTCAGACAGAAAACAGCCTTTCTACAATCAGAAATCTTGCCAAATGCTGTTGTTTGTTGGTGCTGTTTCCATCTTCGCTGAGAGCTGTTTGCATGAACAGATGTTGAAGTATAATTGAAATAGTTCATGATTCGGCCTGAAATTAGTATTCCTGTCACTTATTCACTCTTAATTTAATGAAACACTGCGAAATCCAGTTCCTCTGGAGCTTAATTACATTTGTCACCAAATATAACTTGTTTGTGTAGGACTCATCTATCGAGTTTTTTATTTATATTGACGTTTGCATCTGCTTTTGGGTATAAATCATTATAGTAACTGTTAGGACTTTCAGAGCTGGCTCAATCCTGCCTAAAGCAAGCAAAGCTGCCTAAAACTGTTTTTTTCAGCAACACCAAATCCTAAAATATCACTTGTTATGACATTCTGGCACACTGTTGTGTTGTGTTAGGATTGAAAAGGGAAGGAGTTATATTTGTGATTGATTTGGTGGTGCCCTTATGGCTAAGGAGCCCCTGTGCAGCCCACATATCTCAGTCCACGTTCTACAACAGTCAGAGGCCTTGGGCTTCTCCAAAACATGCAGTACATGTGCTGATTCTGACTTTAAATGAATTCCCAAACTGCTTTCAAAGCATGTAAACAGCATCAGTTTTGTTTTTTCTTTCTTTGTCTGGCTTCCGTCTCATAACTCTGCAGGCCCTGCAGCTGTTTTATATGAGGAACATGACCGTACAGTATGCACATAAAGAAACAGACAGATTCCCTGTAAGCATTGTGTTTTTACAGATGTCACGACACCCGAGACTTTTTTTTTTCCTACTGACTTTCATTAGCCCGTCTGTCATTAATATGTCCAAATACAATTAGAACAATTGGGCGGAAGACTATCGAGTAAACAGCCTGCTGTATTGAAAACTGACTCATTGCACAATTGAGGGACGTGCATAGCTCCTCTAACAAACAGCCCAACTGAACTGTAATATTGTAATAATGATCAACCATGTGGGGATTCTAATGGAACAGAGCGATTAGCCAATCGCAGATCCGAACGCCATCACTGTATCTAAGGCAGCAAGGCTGGCATACGAATAAATGCATAGGTATGATTCAAACACAGCGAATAGGTGTGGATGTGGATGACTAAGATGCTTACTCATGAACAGCCGGTGACTGTGCATCACTTTTGCAAGCTCTGCAGCGACAGGTCATACAGGGTGATGTATGTTCCACCAAAATGCACATTTGCAGGCGGATTTGTACTGCGTTAAGCTCCATACAGTGCCTCGCACGCCAGATATTAAGCACAACCGCATTGCTTCAGTTTTGAGGATGTTTTCAACTTACAGATTCTTCTTAGCTGTTCCTCCACCTGCCAGACAATTGCACATAACGTCAAAAATGAGTCCATTCACATTATGATTTAACAAAAATCTCACCTCTTTAATTCTAAATTAATTGTTTTCATTCGAGCTCCAGTCCCTTTTTTCTTGAATTGACATCAAACTCAGTTGTCTATGGTGCCAATTAACTATACTGATATTACAACATTTCTGAAAATACAATTTGTTCTTCAAACTAATTCTTTTTTCTTATGATTCTTGTACGTTATGTTTGATCAAAAACCTCGAAGCTAACCTTAAATATCCTGGCCGTGCAGTCGTTTTACATGCGAGGTAATGAAAGTGGTTTCTTTGATCTTGGACACAGAAATCGAAGTCATTGCAATGCAGAAAAAACTCAAACACATATTTACACAAGATTGAATATTTTACAGTTTGCTGAAATCAGGTTAATGTCACAATGTTAAACTGTTTCACAGTAGTAGCAGTAGTCTTTGTCATTTGGCTGCACCAACATCACGACACAGTAGCGTCCTCCACTGTTGAATTTCCTTTCAGCAGCGACCTCGCCTCTGAAACTACAAAGTTTTGAGAGCAGCGTATTTGAGAGTCTCAAAGTACTCATTTATTAAAAGTCCTACCAACAAATCATTTTAAACAAACTTAAATTTACATTTGAATTTCTGCTGTTTGTGGAATACAGCATGCTGGAGGCACTTCTGTCTCCCACTGGGATGTATTTTCTTTTTTTTTTTTGTCCTGGTCTCCTCTGATGTTCCTCGCTGCTTCTTGTGAATTCCCACATGCCACGGGGAGTTATGAAGTTTGTCACTGCAGCGACAGTGCTGCAGCTTATTAAATGCAGCCTGGTTGCTTGTGGGAAATTAGCCCGCTGTGTCATTCTTACTCGGTAGCAGGTTTGGTCTTTGCCAGAAAACATGGTATCGCTGCCCGCCTACACAAGATAGTGATATTTATGTTTGTATGTTTCCATGGCGATACATTCCAGGTAACAATATGGCATTACACTTGTGTAATGTGTCATGTCGTTTGCCTGTTTGTTTACTGCCAGTGCTTGGCATTTGCTGATGCTAACTAACGTCAGCTCCTGTTGGTATTTGCTGAAACGCTGGAACGTACATTTGACAAGACCGTTTCATCTACGTTACCTCAGTTTGTCAAAAAAAAGTGCCCGGATACAACTGTTTCTCTTTTTTTTCCCCGCACAAATGATCCGACTCAACATCTTCTCCCAGAGCGATTTCGCTTTTGTATTTATTTGCACTTCTTTCTGATGGAACATAAGACTGAAATGGCAGTTGCGGCTCCTGTATGGATTACTCACGGCTTGAAGTGGCACTAAACAATCTGTTACCTGGAAATACATGATGGCACTAAAATGGCTGTGAGCGCTGGCTAAACTTGAGATGAGTTTGAGATGTTTTTAGGCGTCGGCGGTGCTCTTTCCATGCGTAATTAGGTATGGTTCTGAAGCTCAGCTGGTGTGTCGTAGAATGCGCTCCCTCTGTTAGTGCCTCATGATTTCAAAAATTGAAATGAGTGAAGTCTTTTCTGGCAGGACACTCGAGTTCACCGTGGGTCCTTTGCAGCTGAGCCTCTCCAATTAGATCACACATTTGTGCACTCTCAGTCCAAAAAAATAAAAGGAAATCGTGTTCGTCTGCTCCGTACAACCAAGCAGCAAGAACAAAAAAAGACAAAAATATCCTCACAGCATGTCAAAGGCAGACATCATGTCCAATTCAAGTTTGAGTCATCTCACACTGCTGAGGCTGCATGAACGCGCCCATGATCTTAGTGTTTCGGCTGCATCCCTAAATGTATCCATCTTTGGTGGTACCGTCAGCTCCTCAGTATCCCTTTTCGTCTTTGATCTGGAAATGGTTTACGATATCAATTTACCTGCTGTCCCAGTTTTGCAGGAGTTGTTAACAGCTGCTTAAAACACTCACCAAAGCTGTTTTTTATTGATGGTGGCACAGGTGCACGCTAGTCATTGGGTGGAAGGGAGTCGTTTTACGAGCAATAAAAGAGTTGAAAGAATGGGCACCTCTGACAGTCTGACAAAAGCAGTATTTGTCTCATCAAACACCTGCATCCTGGGCGACCTGACGTGTTTAATGTCGGAGCCGCAAAGCTTTGGAACTCGCTCTCAGTTTATGATAATTCAAAAATAGTTTTGCAAAGAGATTTAAATTGTTGTAACCAGGGCCGTGGCTACCAACGAGGACCGAAAGGTCATCTCCTGGCTCTTTAATATTCCCTGGGATCCGTAAAAACACATGCTTTATTAAGGTTGACTTTGATATTTTTTGCCGGTGCGGCCCGAGGAACAGCAGTGTTGATTTGTCTCATCAGTCAGCCCATAACTTTGGTCCTGAGTGAGGTATCTCAACTACTAAGAAATGGACTGCCATGGAATTAGGTATGAACTTTGGTGATCCCCTGATTTTGCAGGGGATACACGGGTATGAGCTGGAGAACAAGCAGTTGCAGTTGGTTTAATAGACAATATACTGAAAGTGAGATTGGCCCTGGTTTTAATATATTTGTTTTCATTTGAAACGACTGCGTTGTCTGCCTCCTGACCTGTTTGGGTTATTCATACAGTTAGTAATGAGAGGGAAAAGAGTGCAGGACTAATGGGATGCACACTACATTGACTGGAAGAGACCATCACTTACCGTGACTGCCGCACACTCCGGAGCGTGTGATGAGCGATGCTGCTTTTCACCGCCGCTGTGACCAGCAGTCAGCTTCTGCCGACTTTGGTTTCGCTCTCACTCTGCACCCGTGGCAGGTTTCATAGTGCTTGCTGCTTATTTATTTATGTATTCCTACTATGCTCATCTCCGACAGTACAGGCGACCATTTAGGAGCAGAACTACCACTGGCAAAGCGAAATTTTTATGCAATAAATGGTTATCAGTGACCCCTATCTGACTTATTGATTTATTACCAGTGCGACCACCTCCCTCCTGTAATTCCCCTTGATATGGTCACAGGTGAGCGCCAGTGGATGCATGCTAAATTTTTATTAGCTGTGTAAGAGATGATGTCGCTGAGGAGATCTCATTGAAATTCATGGCTGTTCTGTTGGTTTGTTTATAGTGAAGTCCACCCCTCAGGCTGTAGCTACTTTGCTGACGGCGAAGCATAAGTGATCACACAGAGTGCAGATATCAGATACTTTTTGATCTATACCTTGACCAAAGGCCCTTGACCTTAAAAAAGAAAAAAAAAATGTGCTGAATGGATGGTTATTAATCAATCAAAGCGGCGAGTTCAAGAGGTTTTTCTAATTTGTGTTATTGTTTGATATTAATTAAACATGAGAAGAAAAAGGCAGCATGAATTACCTGCAAGCCTGATTGAAGGTCCAGAACACGTAAATGTATGAGGGTAATGCAAGGTGAAAATACAGACATTTGAGGACAAAAGAAGTCTTTGCACACCTTGTTCTTTATCTTTACTGATGTGTGCATGGACAATGGTTGCAACTAACATGGTTATGCTTCTGTAATTGTTGTTTGTGTGTCAAAATCTATAAAAATCATAAATATAATACGTACATACTCTCACGAGGGTTCTTTTAACGCGGATTAATGATTGCACGAGCATTGCAGCAAGCTTATTACAGTCATATCTGTCGTTTACCTCTCAGAAGATTGCAGCAATCATAATTCTGGTTATATGTTGGAAAGTGTCATCAGATATATTGAAGGGATAAATTACAAAATCAGTTTCTGATTTTCAGTAATTAGGTATTTCTTATATAACCCATGTAGGGCTGCAACAGTGCAGTGATTTCACAATAAACCCTGGTGTATCACATGGTTTTGAAACTTACCATCACTGTTTCCTGCGAAGAAGCGATTTATTGTATCGTGAAGATCCCTAATCACAAGGCTTCATTGACTGTCAGTGCATTTTGGGGATGTTGCGTCCTATGAATCTCACGTTAATAGCAGACTGCTGTTCAAATCATGTTGTTGGAGAGGTGGAGGCGCCAAATCAAAAACACGCAAAATCAATGCTAAAAGTTCCACATTCACTTTTAAATGTGTACATCATCAAGTCAGAGCATAGAAAAACCGTCTAAACAACATCTTGTAGTCACTTTCAAAAAGTTACCCTCTCGGTAGTCACTTTCTGTTTGGGCTTGATATTGATTGGTATCCTTCACTAAATAACCGGTCTCACCCCTCCAATCAGCTCGACACGCAGTAATTGCTTTGTCATTTCTCTCCCGAATGTTTACACTCAGCAGGTTTCCTTCGTTTCAATCAGGAGCTGTTGGCGCAGTAATGCCTGCAAATCAGGGTCCACCATTTTCATTGCCTCCCTCATGATATCTGATTCAAAAACACTGTTGAAGAGCAACATGAAATACATTATTCACAATCTGACATTATCTTAAAAAATGGCTCTCATACAAAACATGAGAAAAGAATAAAATAAGACGTTTAGTTGGTCTTACATGTCCTCCCCCAAAGCCTTGGTCCAAGTTTGATCTAACGCCAAATCCTTCGAGCATGACCACATACCCTTTCTTTTGAAACCTTAAATTACACAGACAAAGATGGTAAAAGTCACCAAAGGCCACTGCTCTGCACATGTAACCGTAACTTCATCATAAACTTACTGCTTCAAGTACTCAATGAGGAGTTTTATGACTCTAAAATATGGGGATGTGTTTCTGTGCCTGTGGCATAGCACTGGCCCAGTCGAAAGGTTTGAGCACAAACTGCACAGTTAATTAGTCACACCTCATTCAACTGGCCGACTCAAGGTTATTTCACTAATTATGTGCAGGTAGGGATAGTTATGCTAATACAGCCATGTGAACGGTGTTTTTTTCTCCGAGCTACAGAGAGGTCGTTGTTCCTTGTCCTTGCCTTACGACTTGCCAGCAGAAGACGGTCCGAGGCGAAGGTGAATTATGTCGAGTGCAGTGGCAGGGAGTCGCGTGTGTGACGGCCCTCGTGTCTTGCTTCAAATACAAAGGTCAGTGTCAGTTTGTGCGGGGAAAACGAAAGCTAATGGGCGCTGCAACTATACGAGCGGTGTCCTATCCACAACAATTTCTTTCCCTGATAAATATAAAACTGAAGATGAAGTCCTTTCAATTCCCTAAAGCTTTACAGCGCTGGATATATTTCGTGCCTCAAACCGCATGAAAAACAATAACTATACATTAATTCTCTTGGGCAATAATCCAAATTCAATTAGCTTACAGTGAAAAATGTGAGCAACTCTCTAGCAGTGCAGTGAATGAGGTAACAGTGAGCTGGCATTCTTCTTCTATAAATAATGAGGTATAGCGTAACTATTGCATAAGCATAATGAGTCAGTGTTTTAAAGGTATCACTCCACAGCGGGTTTAGCTCCAGCTGTAAATTTAGGCTTGACATATGGTCGAGAGGGGGATAGATGATTGGTCCTGAAACAACCACAATAGACATCAATAGCAATTTCAATGCATGACTGAATCTATACTTCGCCTAGCAGACATGACATGACTGAGGCTCAGGGTATTTATGAGCAAGGCAACAAAAAAATGTAAGAGAAAGGTCAAACGTACGTCTTCTTTCCCTCATTTTATGAAGGAAGTAAATTTACTTTACTTTTATTTGTAAGAGGAAAATGCCAAAAATTACTTCTGCAATACTTCTTATGTATGTATGAGACAAATAAATCGGTCTCCTGCCAATATCTAAAGACCTTAGGAGGTCAACTTTAGTTTTTTTCCCTCATCCTGTAGAATAATATAGATTCATTCATGCAGATTGCACATGGCGTTCAAACCTTGTGGCCCTTTCATCCACTGCCTAACCTCTGCAAGAAACAAGAGCTTTTTAAATAAAAGGGAATCCACCCACTGAGACATACAATGGGGTTGATTAGTAGTGTTCAAAAACGGCCTGACTGGCAGCTTAAATCACAAAGCTTTCTTGGGGTTTTTCTACATAGAACATACTAACACAGGGTCCTAGCAGGTTGGGACTAATGATTGAGTTTCCATAACGTAGAAACGTCTTTTAAATTCACCAAGCCTCTCCTCCAACACATGTAATGCTGTCAGTAAAAGGGGCAATGGAACAGCTAAACATCTCACACGCTGGGCAAGAACAGCAGGAGAAGAGTTAAAGAGTTAGAGAGAAGCCAACACGAGCTAGAAGTTCTTCAGCACAGTCTCTAAATGTAGAGCTGCAAGTAGCTGCTTTTATAGCCGCTATAATGAAGAATATGGCAACATTAACTGGGTTGAGCTATAGCAGCAAAGATGCTACCAGTAAGACAGAAGTGCTGGAAGCTGGAGATGAGACACTACTGTCCAACTCCAGAGTGGGGTCTTAACGGAAGTTGTAGCACAACAAAGTTCTTAAAGTCACGCAGGTCGGGAAACGTTATGCAGACACCGGCCTTTAAATGTGTTCCTTCAGAGCATCTTCAGTCCCTTTTAATCACACCGCTGCTGGGGAAATCACAACTGCTCCTTTACCGCCAAACTTTGATTGCATCTTGAAACACTTGCGTCGTCCTGGTTGACTTTGGTGTCCCTGACACAGAGCTTCAGGATTAGCAGGTCCGTAGCTTCTTAATTAAAGACAAAAGCACACAGAGGGAAAACTGTGGAACAACAGCAGCTTTTCAATTATTTATTGACTTTTGACTCAGAGAGTGCACCTCACCCTCCCAAACACACTCTCAAACTCTCACACACAGACACACAGAACATAGCATTTCCGCTGTGCACACTGCAGCTCAGTGCTGTGGCTGGGAGCCGTGCATTATTTCTTGTCACGTACGGCTCAGGTTTTCTGTCTTCAAACCTTCTGGTTTGAGGAAATGATTTTCATTGTTTCAGTGACTGACTACCCAGTCGTGGTTTGGTCTCTTAACCTAGCCCTTAACAAACTTTGAACTTTTACCCAGACGACAATAACTGATCTATTAGTTTAGTAACATGCAGGCTTAATTTGTTAGAGACAGGGAGACAGATCCATCCGTTTCATAAATACACTGTGGTGACAATGTAATCACTGCCTGAACTATAATCACATCATTTTCTTTAAATGGAAGAACCTCTATATTTATGTACCGCTCTGGAAGATGGTGGATATACTAAGTGTTAGAAGTTAAAGTCAGGAAAAGATTGCAATTTTGTTTGAATATGAACGAAGAAATGTTTGTATTGAGTCACGGCTGACTCCTCTGTGAACGGTTCACCATCTTTCCCCCTAACTTCGCAAACATAACCATAAATTAAATATAACATTCACTTTGCCAGGTATGCTATACATGCCTTAATGTTCAAAACTGCTAATGTTGTTTTAACAGGGAGATTTCTATGTTGTTTTATTCCTTAAATGGAGCGCTTCCATTTACATAAAGCGTAATATTATAGACATGGCGAGGCCATCATAAGTGTGGCTGCAGTGATTGTTAGACAGCATGTATGCAAATGGTTTTCCAGCATTAAGAAGTGAAATAGGTTAAGCCATCAGGTGGTAGGTCCCTCTGCCTCGGTTCAGTTTGTGTGTTTTTTTGCTATTTTTTAAAACAAGATGGAAGCATATTAAAAAAAAAAAACTCTGTCCCCATCTTGATCGCAACGCAGATTGTGATCAAACAACAGAAATATGTGTGATAAGCCGCGTGCACCGCATCGGCACCCACGAGGAGATGAGCAGATAATCTGAGAATGAATGTGCCAGCTCTCAGGTCCACGTTGTGTTAATATTCATGGCGGGGTGAGCGTCTCGTCATTGTACCTGCACCATAAATCATGGGATGGATTCTATTAGTGACACCATGATTTTTATCATCCGTAATTCAATTTACATCTTTCAGTTCTTCCATAATAATGATAAAAAATGTGTTTTTTAATGGCATTTTCTATGTGTTATTTGTGTTATTTCTTTTTGTGCAGGATTTATGCGTGAGGTATATTTCTGTGTGTTATACAACATATGTTTTGTTTTTTGTTTTTTTTTTTTCCCCAGCCACTTCAGACCGCAGGGTAATTTGACTGTGCGTGTTGATCAGTGTCACAAAGAATTATGCAGGATTTCAAAACATCATTTTTTGGCAAGTGCTTGCATACAACGTTATATTTCTGTTATTTATTCATTTGCTCTTATTACTTCCATTCATTACTCATAGAGGCTATTAGTTTATTTTTAATTTAGAAAAAAAAAAGCAGCGCACTATTAGTCAACCTGAGGACTTGACTAGTCCTTGTACTCTGAGAAAATATAAATGTATTTCCTGTGTTCCCTACTTCTCCTCTTGTTTCCATGGCAACATGACAGGGAGTGAAGGACAGGCTATTGGCTCTAAAGTTTCTCACTGCACTAATGAAAATGCTCCAGGAAGTACACAGCCCTCCATGTTGTAAATTACAAGAGTAGCTACAAGAGTCCTTCGCCAAACACAGCAGTCGTCCAGGTATCTTGAAGAAGAGAGGGAGCTGTACGTTTCACATCTGCATGTTACATTGTCCTTTGCTGGGGACCGGATTATTGTGCCGTCCACACAGCACATCGGTTACCAGTGTGGTTACACAGAGGCTTTTTGTGCATTTCAATGCCAAAAGCACAATCCTCTCTGATGCTATTTGAATATAGCTAATTTATACACGATAAGACACCCATAGCAGGTTAGATTACCCTGTAAATAGTTAGCTCAGCTCTTGAAATCTCTCAAATAATCCTCCTGAGCATAATATTATTTTTATTTGCATGAAGATAGATGAAATATATTAGTAACTATACATAATTCTTACCTGATATTGCATAGATAGTGTAGTCATATTTAATCCCGGTGCAGCAATCGTCACAGAAGCCCTGCCTCATAAAACGACCATTGATTATGTTAACTGTCATCGCCCCTTCCCAGCAAGATAAAAACCACTCCTCCATTTGTTGGCACCGCTGGCCCCGGTGCAGATGTTCGGGCCACCTGTGTCAACGCGAAAACAAATTTTATTGCCCCGTTTTGCCACAGTCAGCACGGGCAGTGGGAGGAAGCAACGGAGGAGGACGTGGACCAGTTTTAACAAATGAGCAACTAAATTGGCAATTAGATTGGGGCCAAAAATTCAAACGAGGCCCTGCAGTTCATTTTTTTCTAACTCAGTAATTAAAGTTGACAGAAATTTCTCTCTCAAGTTGATTTTACGGATTATCTTCCTTTTAAAGTCACAGTCTGTCAGATGAAACTAGCGTAAACACAAACGCCAGCTGGACTGCCTTACTCATAAACATCTACTTTTAAGAACAGGTTTACGGTGTCAGAGGAAATGGAAGACCTGATTTAGACGTCAGCTTTAGAGAAGGATCGCTCGGTACCCTCAGTGGAATGAGATTCTTATAGCCGTGTTGATACAGTTTCAGATACAGATGTTACTGTCCTGCATCTGAAAAACCCAGGCAGGCATTTTACTCAATCTGTTGTACTTTGCAGTGCCTTACATTTTTACGGCTGCATCACTCTTGTGATTCCCTTGCAAATATCTGTACTGTGAGTTGTACCTCTGTGCCTACAAGAATTATGTCTGATAAGACTGACTCCGCTTTCTTAAAGCTGCTTCTTTGGTCTCTTTGGGGCAGCAGAACAAGATGTATGCACTACAGGGATTTCTAATTGATGTATAAAACTGCCCCGGTGAACTTGGTCTGACATCCAGCACAACACTTTGCATTCATTTAAAGTTTTTGTTTCTGTCCAGTTGACATGTAAGTTGTATATATTGACGATTTCATGATCTCCATCTTGGTCTTCACTTCAGTTCTGGGGTGAGAGTCTGGCTCTTGTTCACAAGCTCGTCACTGCCTGCGTCTACACAGTCTGGCGCTCGCACGGAGTGGTTTTATCAGATGCTTTTTGCTGAAAGCAGCAACCTGCTGAGTCCTGACACTTAGGCAAAACATTTAAGACTGAGGCTGTAAAACCACAACGATGAGTTGAAACATGGGGGAAACTGCAGCGTCGAGTGGTAATTCCTCGCTCGTTCGTCACGACAAGTACCTCGTTTCGCATTTGACATAAGAGTTAGATCCATTGTTTATTTAGAGGTATTGCTCAATCGATGTATTTAGGCCTACTTTTAGTGTCATAAGGATTGAGCCTGCAGTCAACGTGACAAATGGCTAAAACTCCATTTTTAAGACGCATACAGACAGAGTGTTGCCCTTGTTGCAGGTTAAAGATCGCTGCAGGCTGATCCACTATCAATAGAACTCATGAAACACTAGGGTGGGGTATGATATTGCTTCCATATGTCCCTACTTCACATCCTCTGTCATTAATCTGACATAACGACAGCTGTAAACTTCAGTTAATGTTACAAACCTGACCCAAGGACGGCATCAAGTCACATCGGGTCGGAGACGAGCGAAAATGTTGATGCAGTGCTCATTACTCCCGTGAATCACGATCACACGCTGACATGCCATGAAATCAATATGAAGCCAAGTAATAAGAGCCAGCAATCAGCAGCCTTATGAGGAGCAGGTTGGGTGCCATCCTTATACATCACTCTGTTGACGCACAGCAACACCCGTAGCTAAAGGCCATGCTAGATTTAGTACAGCCATTTTATGCTGCGAGGAAGACAACTTGGCATAAGACGAGGTTTTGGTGCAGTGTAAAGTTTTTTACAAGAAGCACAGCAGCGTGGAGCAGCGCGTAGCTCTTCTAATGACTTTGTGTAAAGAAACCTGCTGATGTGCATACTACTGGAATGGAAATTGAGTAGTGCGTAAAATGCAGATGGTACCTAAGTTAACGATTGAGTGTAAAGAACTAGTGCAAGTACATAGTAGATAGTCCAGTATATCCAGTAGTGCAAGAATATTGGGTGGGGGGGGCAAAGGGGTCAGCAGGGGGCGGAGTTCAGTAATGAAACCGCTCCGGGGAAAAAGCTGTTCCTTAGTCTGTTGGTCTTGGACCGGAGGCTCCTGAGCCTACATATCCATTTGTAAATTATGTTTATAGTTTCCGTCTGCATTACACGATATACAATTAGTTGCTCACATCCGTCTGTATAGTTCGTCCATAGTACTTCAATTTCTTCTATTTCGTCCACCGCATATATTGTTTATAGCTTCTTCTCAGTAATTTATACACCTGTATATTTTGTATAATAGCCTGTACATATTGTAGATACTGCACATCCTGCACTTGCTGCTTATTGCACTTCTGGTTAGATGCCAAACTGCATTTCGTTGCCCTGTACTTGTGCATGTGTAATGACAATAAAGTTGAATCTAATCTAATCTAATCTAACATTTATAGTAGTTTATGAATACGCAAACAGAGACAATATTTAATTTTATTACTATGAATTATATGTGGGTGGCACACGGGTTAATTTATTGGTCAGGTAAACAGTTTCAAATGTTCTACTGTATTACAAAACTGAAAACCCAGAAAACAGTAATTAAATCCTGTGAGAAATCCTTCAACCTACTGAAGTTAGTAAATTAATCAAGCTATTGGGATAGAGGAAATAAATTAATAACTGGAGTTTAAAGGCCATGTGTGTCTTGTGGAAAAGATCTAAAACCTGATAATTGTTGGTGCTAATGTGGGATTCAGCTAATGGTTGAGAGGTCAATTGGTGGCACCCCACACGCGCACTCACACACACAATAGCTTGTGCTTTGTCTGTGAAAATTAGATATTCATTCTTCTGTGGCGTTTTAAAAGACATCACATCACCGCGCTCTGTTTGGGCGCACAGCATTTCATGGTGTTTCTTAAATTCTTCTTTTCTGTCAGTGAAAGAGGTGAGACATAATCTGGGATTTGAGGCCGACTTTCATTTGAGTTTAACGGCTTCTTTCATTTTCACGTTTATCACCGTAATTGAAAAGCAGTATTAGGAGACACTGGATTGACTTGATTAGGACTAACAGTGGTTAAAAAAACAAAAAAAAACCCCACTTACTTCACACGTATTTTTCACTCAGTAAGTTGTGTAATTATTTATGGATTTACAATTAGTAGTCCTTGTCTGGAACCGCCACATGTGGAAATTGCACCAATTACTCGTGGCCCAGCCTCTTATACGCTTCCAATCACCTTACAAGGAAACAACAATGAAAATTATTTTGAAATAGTTTTAATTCAGCCAATCACTGATGCCATGCTGTTAGGTATGTTGCAGATTTTTTAATTTGCTCAGTATTATCACAAAATATTACACTAAGTGCCAAAGAAAGATGATGAACTTACGAATTCAGGTCAGGAAGTAGAATGCAAGATAGAAGTAAGTTTGCCCTACTTGGGCGGTGAAATACCTTATAAGTTAAGTTAAGTTAAAAGCTAGCATGTACAGTGCTACTTCCATATTTACATATTTAGAAGAATGGGCATGTTTCTGTTCACCAACAGGAATACATGTCAGAACTCTACTCCTTTTAGCTCTGTTTTGGTCTCTACCAACTCCTGAGAAGAACATCTGGCTATTAAGCTGTTTAACAAACCTTCTTCACCAGTCGATAACTTGTGCTAGACAATGTGCACTGCCTTTTTCGCTGGTATAAGTAGAAATGAGGTCGTTTCTGGGCTGGAAAATCAAAACACTGAGCTTACCCTCCCTCCAGAAAAAACCCACCCAAAAAACAAAAAACACAAGTAAAACATACCAGAACCGAGGACCGCTGCAAAATCTGTTAATTCAATATGGGTTTGTCATACTGTCACATCACAGATTTTAATTTGACCCAACATTAATGTGAAAAATCATTATTGTTGCAGCTTTAACCTCACATATGATCAGACGGCCATTTTTGGGGTGATGCAAGAGTGCTAACTGAAAGCATGAAGGACTGATTATTCATTCAAATTCAGACAACATAGTCAGATTTATTGTAACTGGCTTACCTTGAGTCATTTAATGGAAAACACTTTGCTTCAAAGTTGTAAATAACCTTATTTAGCAGTCGATATCATCCAGATGGTATTATCCGAAGACAGTTATTGACATCCCCATTTACTCACACTAATTTCAGGAGATGTGTATTTAATCAGCAAAACCAATTCCTCTGTTCTGATAATGCACCGTTATGTGCACGGTATTGTCTTTTTAATATGCTGGTGTTTGATAAGGTCATTTGAAATTGTGCTTTGAAGGAGCATCAGCTATGATGAGCCAGTGAGCAGATCAATTCTAGACATGCGTCCTCATCCCCATATGCACCCATACACCAGCGCTCCCCTTAATCAGGATGGTGGAGTTTTCCTTGGCTCTCATTTATCTTGTTTACTGTTCAGACCACCTGGATCATTAAGTAAACATTGGATATCCACCAAGTGCTCGCTAGCTTTGTGCTCATTTTCATTGAAGCACTACCTTTTCCACCTTTGCCGAAGAGCTGATTGACAGATGTTTGTTTTCCGCCTGCATGCGGCGAGAGTGAAGATTCCTCTAACTGCGCCTTACATGCACAAATAATCTTGACAACAACAACAGCGACATCCTGTCTTGAGCTTGACACTTTGAGAGAAGCTGGCTAGAACACAGTGATAATGAGAGTGAGTGGGAGGGAAGGAGGGACAGTGAGAATTGCTTCTAGTCTTAGATGTTGTGCCATCTCTTTATCATCCTTCCATTTTTTTCTCCCTCATGCACTTCACAACCAGCTTTTCCCGTCTCTCTCCTCCCTATTCTCTCCCTCTGTTTTTTTTTTTGGAAAACAGAGTATGCCTTCTCTCTCTCTCGCTCACACTTTGTTCTCTCGCACCAGGTCTTTCATCCTGTTCCTACCTTGCATCTCTTCACCAGGCCGATTCTCAGCATTCTGCTTTTTTTTTTTTTTTTCCATTTCCTTTCTTTCTTCAGCTCATATAATTATTAATTTCTATTTTTTTTTTAAAGACGCTGCCACGTCTAGGCACAGTGGAAGTCTGTCGAACTGTGGAGCGTTGTCTTTTTGTTTGAAAATACCCCTGAATCACCCCCCTGTAAAAGACCTGTGTTCTTGGAAGGACCTTTGTTATTGCTACGGAACTCTCTTTGGGGGTTTGGTGTCAGCAGAATTATACCTGCTTTGGCTTTTTAGACATGTTTCGCTAATAGTTTAGAAGCTGTTGGTGAAAACACATCTGAAAGAGGCTTGGATGTGTAAAAAGCACAGCATGTATAAGACTGAACCCTTGAAGTGATACTCCAACCAAAATCTATCTTTTGTATATCAAAAGCTCACCCTCTGAAGGCTTGAAAGGTGGCTGCAAAAAGTTTGTACTTTCTCCTTCAGAGAGAAGCAGCTAACAATACCCAACTCTTTGCTGACAGGCAAAAATAACACGGATGTGTTCATTTTCCAAGGTGGTAAAGAAGTTGTATGATGGGGGTCTTAATATCTATCTTTAAGCATTCTGGCTGATGGTTCCAGTGGTGCTTGTGCTACATGTCTCTCGTGTAGTGGGTGGAAGCAAGTCGGTAAATTGCATTAAAAACTGTTTTTCCTGACCATGTGTATATGTAAGAGTTCTCTCCAGTGACCCTATTAAAAGTAATTTAAGATGCAAGAACATCAAATTTAAAACATTCAGTATGAACAAAGCTTACAAGTTAAACATTTCATGACATATTCTGAAATAAAACTGAAAAATAGCTTCCCTAATTGCCTTTACTATGATATAATCTCACAGAATACCTACTACCTTTACTGAAGAGAGCAAAGCACATTCAAAACAAAGTTAGCACAGCCTATTTCTGCCTTTGATGAACCTTGATAATGTCAGTTGATTTCCAAGGTTAACTTGTACACAACATAGCTGTTAAGTGAATGCAGATTATTATATATCACTGAGCAGTGTTCTTGAGAGTACTTATGAATGCTCACAACAATGAGGTTTAGGCTTAAAGCAGAATAAACAGATTAATTAGACCCTGCAAAACAGCTATTTTCTCTTACATGTAATTCGCTTTTAAAGGTGCGTTAGCTCTTCTTCTATCTTTTTATCTCTAGTTTGCACTCCATCAACTCCTGACAAACACATCTGGTTCTTCAGCTGCTAAATGTTTTATGCTCTTCACCAAGCTACCATTGTCATCTCTAACTCCGTCTTTCAACCCTTTGGTGCAGGTTTTTGGTTTTTTTTTCCTGAAACAAAAGCATAAAAAAATCAGCAGATGTGTTGTAAAAACCAACAGAATTAGCTAAAAAGATGCTATCAGTCTGCATCCAGCTGCAGAGCTGGGTATTATTTTTGCCTGGGTATGTCACTACACAGACACACTCCACACAGCTAATTTAATATTGCACAAAGACATTTTATTCAGCGCTTAAATGATTAATGCAGCTTTAAATATCTCTGACACTCACATTTTTGGGGTGTATGTTAAAAGGATACACAGCTTTCAGGAGCGCAGCAGACAAAGCACAATTGCAAACGTGCACTATTTCACTTAAACATCAGCAATGAGCAATGACATAGACTAAAACCCTATTTAATTCTATTTTGCAAGTTTGATTTGTCTTTTTGATTCATTTCATGCAGTTTTTCTCTATAACAGCCCATACTGATTCTGCCCTGTTTTTGGCTCACCAGTCATCTGTACAGCACTTCGAACTGCACTAACTTGTATAAAAAGTGCTATATAAATAAACTTTAATTGATGTGGCTTTGGGCTTTAAAAGGAATAGTGTTACCTAGTGGCAAATAGCACTAAGGTCTGTTTTGAGTTAAACTCTGTTTTGGAAGGTTATGTGAATCAAAGGCAACTCATTACCGTCAATTAAAACACCAGACTCGACTTTTTCTCTGTTCGGAGGATAAATACACCACATTCATTTCATTTTGACAGTGGTGTTTACAGCAAAAGGTGTGACGTTACGACAAATATAATGCATTCATATAAAAGCAGCTTTTGTGCTCCGTATTTTTTTCCCCAAGAGTCCTTTTGTTTCATTACTCAGACAGCCTAACGTTGAGTTTACGTTGACTGAATTCCAGGTGAAACCGTCGCTGTATATCAAAGGCCGTGACAGACACGCCGTACTTGAGATACATTAAAAGTAAGGAAACACAGTTTTGTGATGACTGACTAAGACTTGGGATTTTGTGTATGCACCGTTAAAAGGCTATTGTTCATGTTGCAATGCATAATACGCTGCTTGTTTTGATTCATCTCTGACTTTTAAAGTCCCCAAGAGGTATGTGTGCTGTGCATCCTCACATTGAGAGCCAGGGACTTCAATAGCTCAATTGAGTGATTAAATTACAGCATTGTAATATGACTGCAATGTATCCTGTATCAGTGTGTACACAAGCACCTCCGTTTGGAGTAAACAATGTAGTGCAATCATTAACCGTGTGTGGTGTGCATCAACGTGCATGAGGGTGGTGACATTAAAAGACTTTATCTTTCCTTAAATAGAGATGTCATTGTAAAGACGTGTTATTGGCTGCTTAGAACTCTGTATGATGCTCATAGACCGGTTTGTAGTAATCAGGACGCCAGCGGACTCGTCATTTGTTGGTTTAGTTAGATGCATGAGAATGAATGTATTGAAAGGGGAAGGGGTCCACAGAGACCGCACATGCCCACGCCTACATGCTGTTATCCTGTTAAGACAAAATGGTCTCATGAACAAATTGCAAATTTACTTGACACGGCGTCCAGTCATGGTCTTTCCTGCAGCTATCAATAGCATCTTATTCATTAAATAGAGTTGGTCAGCAGGTGATGGTATATGGCATGTTATGTCAACTCAATACACTGTTACCATGTGACCGCCAACTGATCGTTGACTGACGAAGAGGCCTGTGGATATTCTCATTCATGACTGATGAAGAGATACGGTAGGAGGCCTTGCAGAGAGCTTGCAAATAGACCTTGCAAATAGACCTTGAGATGAGATGATGACTGCATCCATGTTTGTTTCTCATCAAATTCCCACTGAAAGTTGCTCCAGTTAACTGTTGTGCACTGTTTTCTGAGCCACAAAGGCGTGTTCTCTGTACCACTGTCTTGTCCCAGCAAGCTTTCCATTTGCAAGTCAAAGAAGTCTATCTCCTTTTCTATTCCACCCCTGTGCAACAAGCCTAAAAAGGAAGAATACTGAAGTTTTGTAAAGGACTTTGTGCTGAGAGCGGTATTTGTTAAGGTGGATTTATTGTTCGGCACAAACACAAAGACTCACACCAGTGCTTCAGAGGGTGCTGTCAGCCAGGAGGCATGAGGGCAGCCAATCAGCAGGTTGCATGTTGAGAGCTGTAATGCCTTTTCATGACTCGAGCCCTTTGCTCAAAACGTCCTGGGAGTGGTGCTCACCTGAACATGACATGGTAACGGCAAACAAGGTTTTACGGTTTTATGGATGTGGAAGGACAAAATATCGCACAAGGTCGAAAACACCTGGTGTTAAAAGGAACGCAGCCATATGCGTGTTTCAAAGTAGGCGCTATTAACGCATTGATGCCAATAAGAAAGCCATATGCTCATTTATAATTAAGATTAACCTTCACTTGAAGACTGCAGAATCCCAGTGGCACTCAGAGTGAAATGCTGTTGAATATTTAAAAAAAAAAAAAAAAAAAAGTCATACTTTAAATTCTCTCATCATGTCTGTAGGCTTGTTAAGGCTGATTTTTAGGATACATGGAGTGTTTGGGATTTCGCACTTAAAAATAACTTGTTTTCCAGCAACAGCGCCAGGCAACACAACCCTTATCCCCAAGAAATCCCCAGGCCTCCTTTAAGATCTTTCTCATTGCACTAAAATTTTAATTGATACAAGCGATAAAGTCACATTCTCCCAGCAGAGAGAAGTAAGGTAGCTAATTAAAACCGAGATCTTCAGGAACGTCTACTTCAGAGGGAGCGGGCCTGTAACACGACCCAGTCGCAACAGCTGTTTCCACTCCTCGTTCAGCAGAAGAAGATGAGATGATGAAGATAATGATTAATGAAGAAACGCGGCTAATAAGAGTAATTAAAGCTGCACAAACAATTGTTGGTTGCCCTCTCCCCCTCCCTGATGGACATTAACACCTCTCGCTGCCTCGGTAAGGCACAGAACACCACGAAGGACAAGTCACATCCAAGTTTCCACATGTTCGACCTGTTGCCCTCTGGCAGGCGCATCAAAGCTTGGACAAAAAACTGTTTTTCTTTCCCAAAGCCATCACCACTCTGAATGCTCACTTATATTTTCTTGACACTTATTTATTATGCTGGCATGGTGTCATGTTATGTTGTTGTATGCGTTAATGCACTTCTTAAGGGTTGCTGCTCATGTTGCTAATGACAATAAAGGTTTGATCTCTAATTTAATCCCTCTGAATCCAAGTGCAGCTCTGAAAGTAACTGGTGTTACTTGTATCTGTCTTAGCCCTTTAATCGCCGACTTGCCATACGCTTTGCTTGACTGTGCACCTAAACTGTGTGATTTGAAGTGCTGTAATTTAATCAAACGTCCACATTAACCTTCAGCCTGTAAGCCAAACTTCATCAAAGTGAAATTCGCTCAGGAAATGGAGAATAAACGGGGGCAAAGTGCATATTTTTCTTTCTTTCTTCCTTTATAGTCTTACACTTTGGGAGACTAGCTGTGGGGGTGTGTGTCTGGCACTCGGTTGTGCTATTTTCTATTTTATGCTCCATTTGTTTCAATGCAATTCCAAAAATACACCATTGCAAACAGTCTACCTCCCTCTAGTCTGAAAATTGGCAAAAACAATAACACATAAATTATGAATGGCAGTATGTTGCATATACATTCCCAGCTGTTGTATGTAAATGTTGTCGGCCGGAAGTTTGCTCAAACTTTTTTTTTTTTTTTTCTATATGAGCTGTGTCTAAAATTTAAATAACTCAACGTTTTTTTAAAACACAATGCAGTTTCGTATACGCAATTAACAGCCAAATGTTTCAGAAACTATTTGTAGCTTTTAAATTAATTCCAAGTGTGATGACACTACCATGCTGAGCTATTCCCTGGTTCATTAGCGTGTACGAAAACTGAAAGTGGCGAAAAGAAGTGGTGAGATGTTGCTGATGTACAAGTAGAGTTTGTGTTCACGTCGCCCCTTTTTAATGCAATGCATTTGGCCAAGTGAGTGATTTTTGGACATCACGACGTCCATCGTCCGTCTTTAAACCTAACAAATGCACAGGCGTGCACACTAATTCTAGATCACAATAATCTCCCCAAACAGCGCAGTGTTAATAATCGACCCCTAATTTACCCCCAATTAAGTAAAGCAGTTTTTAAGACGTGAGATTTTGTAATGGTTTGAGTTTAAACCCTGTTTTTTTGGCTATTTGAGTATTTTTCCTCTTGTCCTGCTCCTCCCTCGTCTTTCACTTGCGTCATTAGTTGACTAGTGTGACTTGTGTCTCGTTAGCTTTCCCATTAGCGTTAGCGTTAGCCCTACGTGTGCTTTATGTTCGTCAGTCGCTCCCGGTATATCTCAGATTTGTGACTGGACTGAGTTTCTTCCAATCCCAAGTAAGCTTATTCCTTTTCTCATGATTGGTAAGTTATAGTCAAACTTTAATTTCACACTGTACATTTTCCACGTTAATAATAATGATTCATTTTTAAAATTTCACCTTAAATCTTGGTGATTTACTCATAAAACTAACCGCTCCAGGTATTTACCATGTCATGGATAACTTAGATATTAGACGCACTTTACAAATAAACACTCTCAGAAACAATGTCTGCGTCTAAGGAATCCGTTGCAGTTACCTCACGAATGAATGTGTCTTTGTGCGCAGCAAAGATGGCTCGTGTCAAGGCTTATAGAGCAAAGCTTTGATTTGGGAAGGTTTAGACAGACAGCTGAGAAAATTCTCTCGGACAAGTATTTGGCAGTGGGTATTGAAAGTCAATGACTGATGTTACTCGTCTCATAATTGATCTGATCTAGCAGGTTCACGGTTGGTACATGTCACCGGAGGATTTGACATTGTTTGGCCAAATTAGGTTTCTTTTATGCAGGCCCAGAGGATATGTAGAAATCAACGCATTGCCTCACACACCAAGAAATAAGGCAGATAGAAAGAAATGAGGCGGCGATGCAGCAGTTGCAGCTAAGGCAGTAAAGCTGAAAAAAAAGATAAAAGCCAGATAGTTAACATCAGTGACATCACAGCGGAGGGGGAATTGCATCAGCCTCTTCAAACAGTCCTAATAGAATACCAAAGGAGGGCTGACTGCCTATTCTCCTCAGAAACGAGTGGGCCCCAGAGAATCTGTTGACAGTGCATTTGTAATCACAGCACTCCACTTTTTGGCCCCGAAAACCCTTTCAGTTCAAGTCGGAGTAACTATGAAGCTTACCGTGGAGATTATAGAATAGTTTACCAGCCAGACACTGTCAATCACAACATACCGGTACATGTCTTTGATGCTTGATAGAATATTGAATTACACACAACAAAGCAATTTACATTCATTCATTATTCTCCATATGGATAGGAGAGTTTAACTAGTACACTGATGCCCTTCTTATGTCTGTCTGTTAAATGTGAGGCTACAGCTAGCGGCCCTTACTTTGCTAAGTTTAGCGTAACTTAGCAGAAAGACTTGAAACAGGAGGTAACAGCTGTCATGGCCCTATTTCTGGACACAGTACAGCGTGGCCCCAGTGTTTGGACAGAGCCGGGTTTAATGTTAATGACTGTAGCCTCATGTTTAATGGGGAGACATGACAGTAGTATTGATCTTGGTATAACTGTTCCCCAGAAAGTGAATAAGTGCATTTCCCCAAAAAGGCTGAATGATTTCTCTGATTCCTAAAAAAGCTGGAGAACCGTCGAGCAGCCTGTGCAGTGGCCGTTTGCACGAACCTCTGCAACTCTGGGGAGTTAGGTTATTTCACCACAAAAGAGCTGCAAAAGCAATGTGATACCACTTACCCCGGCGTTATCATTATTAATGCGTCGCATATTTTATGTGTTCCAGTACAGTAGACAAGACTGGAGAGCAGCAAAACTTTGGTTGACCTTCTCGTTGGAGTTTCTTCTCTTTTATCCTTATTTAGCCGGGCAGCTTGGCTAAGAGCATATTCTTGTTTACAGCAATGGCCTAGGGGAGTAGTTGCAAGAATAGGGAGGGCCATACACATAAACACTCACATTTGGGAGCTGCGTGGTACAACTGCAGTCTACTGTTGGCCACCAAGTAGTTCCATTACAGCAGCTGGGGGTGTTCAAATGTTCATTACGTGCGATGGGTTTTCCTGCTTTTTATGTTCATTTTTTCACATTTACCTCCAGTCAACAGCTCCCTAAGCAGATTGGTGCAATAGCTTGACTTTTCATAACAATCTTTCAAAACAAAAGTGTTATTCTGGAATTACTTACCCGGCGCATTTAAAATGTGCTGGCTCACATTTTCCCCACCTTCCATTACTCCAGTGTTCCCATTATACTCTGGCGTCGGCGAGTATCCTTGTCCTCTCATAACCAGGAGGCTGGTGTAGATGTGATGTCCCCATCTCTGCTTGCTTTCTTTTGACGTTTGACGCTGTGCGCTCATCCAATCTGATGAGCTGGCAGCTTCAACAGCAACTAGGGTAATTATTTACAGGAGGGATTGTGGAACCTGCTAAAAATATCCCCCTTCCCTCCCTACAAGAGCTCCCTCGAGCTTTGAGAACAAGACAGGAGGAAAGAGAAGGAAGGTACGACTGTGAAGGGGTTTAATTCATCCCGTTCTTTTACATCCTGTTCTTCTCTTTTAATGTCCAGAATTACCAAAGATTAACCGACGTCGGACGGTCTTAAAACGTGGAAGGTCTATTCGGCGACAAGTAAAAGCTTGTCATCCAAAATTCGCAAATGATAGCTAAGCTGTTTTATTTAAAAGAAGACACTGATGCTCCCTTACTCATTGCAGATAAGCTTCGCCCTTTTACACAAGAAGGTCAAAGTATCAGGTCGGCTGCACATCCGGTTGCTGATAGGGAGTTGGTGTTTTGCTCAAGGACACTTTGAGCAAAGTCTATAGACTCACTGAAACCTTGCTCCATTGAGGGCTACTCCCACAGCATCTCTGCTGCCCTACAGTCTAGTGAGGTTGCAAAGTTTGCATTGATTCATGCATTTGCACCAGAAGTTATTGGAGACTCTATAATTTGACACTTAGACATTTTCTCATAGACTTGAAATGAAACCAATAGCCTACAACTATCAAAACGGACTCGGGCATGAGTCATTGAGACCGATGGCCATTACATAGACACGTGCTTCGTGTTTTGAAGTCCATTGGAGATGTCATTAAAACGCTGCTGTGCGGTGACCTGATGTTCACAAAAGATTCAAGACCGTCCAATGGATATCATTTAAACCCTACTGTCTTGTAAATTTGTGAACACCATCATTAAATGAAGTAATGAACTTAAAAACTAGACTCCTATACAGTCTTCATCTGCTCAGCAACTCGTCAAAAGGGCTGTGAAACACTCTTTTTGAGCTTTACTACCTGGATAAGTGAGGAATTGACATAGTCATACACTATATATGAGTGGACAAGGAAAGCTAGCCTGCCTACTGCACTGTGACACAACACCATTATTTGCTAATTGCCCTGTGGAGTTGGAGTTTTAGCCTCCACGCTCATTACTTTGGATGTGAAGTGTCACAGTGTGACGAGGTTCATGAGTGCGCTGTCATAAAACTACCAGACTCTTGCTGCTGGAGCCACGTCAGTGTTTCAGCAACATTAAATTAACATGTTAGCAGAGGACTATTCAGAACGGAGGGAAGAACTCTGACGTAGCTGAACTCTACTTGCACTCTGTCTAGTTAATAGTCTAAATATTTATGTGCACAGGTTCCCTTAAATGCTATTTTGGTTCAGGTCTGGTGGACATGTTTTTTCCCCCTGCAGCTTGTTGAGGTATGCAATGTCTGGCTGCTGTCACATCAGTTACTCATCCTCACGTAGATCTAACAAGAGCTATATAATAATAGCATCTAAACTGCGAGACATACGTTCGGCAGAAGTATGATTATTTAAATGAACCGAGCGCTCAGTTCACCTTTGACTCGAACGCATGAAGTCATTGTTCGGGGACGTTTTGATGTGCTGATTTTTAGGCTCTGAAGATTTAAATAATCCAACTTGACTGAGAGGACTGGAAAAAGAAATGTTCTCATAATATCCTTGCTATTTAGACGGCGTGCAATTCGTCAGCCGCCTCAATAAAACAGCTTTCCATAGGGTGCCGTGTATTGAGGCAGAAAAAGAGAACATTTGTTTAACTAAACAGTATTTAAGTTAAGTAGTGTTTAAGGAAATCTGTTATTTGGACATGTTTTGACTTGTGTGAGACTCCCTCCAACAAGCCCCAATAATAGCTTTTACAGACATAACATCTTTTCAAAATTGAAGGAAACTAGCTGCTAATTAAAACTGTTAGATTATTTCATCTCGGGGAAATTACCATTTTGATGCGGCGCTGTGAAAAGTCTGCTGCTATCAGTATGCGCGATAATCTAACATAAGCATCTGGTGCACTCTTTTTTTTGGCTAAGCAACTTGAGTGAGAGGTTCTGTTCTGCTGCACGACTGTGTTTATGTTCTCCAAAGTGGAGCTGAATGTAAGGTGACGATTAGGCTGATTGAGAGGGTTGTTTTTTTTTGCATTTAGGGATGCAGAGAGATAATTAGGGTTATTTTATGTTGATTAGTCGGCGCAGTTGATTTTGTTTGGGGCCGCGCGCTCGATATTAGGGCCTTAGGTGCTGCACAATTCATATAACTGTTTTCCCCAAACATTGTGCTGTAATTATGAGTGATTAATGACCTGACTTATTCCACCTCATGGTTGATGCCGTCATCTGTAATGTGTGCGCCACAGTGAAACTGCGTTACCTGGCTTGCTAATTAACATTTGAGACGCCAATATTATCATCATACCATATTATGTAAACACAAAGGAGTACTATCTTGGGCTTATGATCAAATGCACATGTGCTGTAATGGTTAAAATCATTTAATCAGCTGCACATCACACATAAGACATGACAGGTTCTTACCCTCTGTGGCTATAGTGACTGCCCTCTGTCTAAACTCTGGACTGAGTTGCTGCAGCATATTAGGCTGACCCCTGCACTGCCTGTTTTTAAACCCTGGCTTAAAACACACATGGCTTTTAAATGAGTATCAGAAAGTTTTCCTTATGGTATCTTATGGTATTATTTGAGTCTTTGCATGTTTCGCTATTTCTGACTGCGCAGTACTTTGGTCATCTCTTAAATGCCCTTTATAGATCATTTAGGGCCGGCTCTGATGTATCTTGCTGCCGCGCCTGCATGTTGAGTGTTCATAAGTTGCACATCATGTGAAAATTAGCCCCTTGTTTATGTTCACTTACTTTAGCAATTATAAACAATAAACATAACTCCCCAAGCTAATCGCGATGTCGGGCGGTTAGCATATGAAGTAATTACCTACCACACATGATTCATTACATAGAGCTCTCACAGAAAAGACAAACAGGTATCCATCTTCGTCACTTGGAACTGTATTGATCCAGGTGGTTTGACTCAGCTGTGTGTTATTGGACTCTATTGGATCTGAGCGCAATCAATCAAACTTTCGACACCTCTCCCGTCACCTTGGACTCGCTCTTGACAATAAAAAAGTAGCTGCTCTTTTTCACTCAGTCATGTCGCTCGCCGCATGCCGGCGCGGCGTCACTCTTCGCATTTTAACGATAATGGCTCACAGGCGGCATGTGCCGTATCAGTAAACAGGAAATAAGGCTAGACTTTAGACAGGAAGTGAGGGAGACAGAAAATATAGGTCAGCGCTTCAACTGGTAAACACGCTAGAAAATAAAAATAAACACAAACACTTTCTGCTTCACTTCTCGCAAAGCAAACTTGTGTTAACAGTTGTTGAGTGGTGAGCTAAATGAACTTGAACGGCAAAATGCTCCACGTTTTCCTTGTAAGAGGCTATTTTAAAATACACTAATTAGGCATGGTGACACATGAGCACACTGTCTCACGGCATGTTTGAGAGCTGTTCACATTTACTCAGAGGCTACTTCACCAGGGAGTTAAATTGAAAACACATTTTTGATTACAGTAATGACAGGCATTAGGAAACCGTAAAGGATGACAGTGTTTAGGCCGATGGCGTGGCTCTTAATTTACCAAGCAATTATTGCAGCGCCGATCATATGTGGTTTTTAAGCATTTATTCATATCCATTTTTTTTTTTTAATGCATAATTTAAGAGGAAAATAACTCAACTGCTGTCCACGCTAACAGAGATCCGCTGAATAATAAGACCCTGACCTAATGATGAAGTTCAGGAAACGGTACTTTGAAGGGATGTTTATGAAAAGAAAGCAAACGGTGGACATAAAACACCAATAAAAAGGTCAGGGAATGGAAAAAAAAACTGTTTACTGACATGAATTATCCCTTTTTAGCTCTATGCTGTACAGTTAATAAGAGATGAGCAATTGCTTGATTCATTTATGAATAAGAAAATAAGAAAAACATGCATTGGTTTGGACCTTGAACTCTCAATTTTTATGACATCTCACAGTCGAAATGATGAATTAGCAAATTAATAAATAATCAACAGATTAACTGAAAATAATCTTTTATTGAAGCCCCACAATTAAATACAATAATAGACTAATTGTCTCTGAATGGATTCGTCTTAACAAATGAAAATCACACCTGATATCTCCCGCTATGCTGCCTCCGAACAACGTCTCTGTTAATTAGGAGGAGAGGGTCAACAGTTGGCAAAAACAAAACAAATAAAGAGGAATCGGCATGCATCTGAGGTAAGGAGCTGTTCGTGTAACCGTGATGTACTATTAACTGTCTGGAAGAGTAGTAGCAGGGTGAAATCCAGGGTAGGTTGTCACTCCATCACCGGTGTAATACCGAAATAGAGGCACTCACATCCATAACTTTAGGCAATTTTAAGTCTCCAAGCCTCCTGACCTTCCTGTCTGAGTGGCAAAGTCTAACGTGGATGAGGAGAGTCAGGATGTGCAGTCCACACGGTTAAAATGTCCTTTCGCTGCACTAACAGTCACTACATTCTGTCCTCAGTCATTTCGAATGGGCACATTTCAGTTTATTTATAGAAAGTACTAAATTCTACACATGCAAACGCATCTGTTAAAAACATGAATGTGTCACGACGGCGTGCACCCGCGCTACCCACACGGTGGTTTTTTTTTTGCCGGAGTTGGGTTATTTTCTGCCTGTTTATTCTGCTTCAATTAACCAACGAACACAACAATCAGATAAGACTAGCTGTAGCATCTGCTGCATTAAAGCGGCGACCGAGCGAACATGAAAACGCTTTCCTCGCCCAGCTGCATCACGAGCCTCATCTGCAACAAACCACCAAAAACGATCAATCCTCTCAACGCAAAAGTAGCGGGGTAAAATGCAACTGTACCCATCACTGTCTGATGAATGGGAGCGCCTCGTGTGGGGCTGGATTTCCAATTACTTTTCTGTGGCTTCTCCGGTCGCGCTGGTATCTGCGCAGCTTTTTGGAGGACGGAGAGGTGAATGCAAAACAGCCTCCGTGGTTTTCGGCAGCCTGGCCCCTCCAGCCTTTTGATGTATGAGGCGCTGCGCGGGCCCACGGCTGCAATATGTATGGGTTGTTTGCCTCACGCCTTTTTTGTTGTGCCTGTTGCAACGTTATGTATTGTCAGACAGGAACACACCAACACGGGGTTTGAACACTTATTGTCAGCCTCTGTCGGCCGAACCTCCTCGGCAGCGGTGTGACGTGAATGCGCTTAACGCGACTACCTGCTGCTGGATTCGGCCCTCGCTTTTTTGGAAATCCATTAGATGTTTAGACATCCATGCCAAACTCAAAGGAATGCAACACGGAGCTCTGTTAGCAGGAAAATGTGCACAAGGTCTTCTTATGATTCCACGCTGGTCTGTGGCTAAATAATTGAAGCCTCATTTGAGCAGTGGTGAATTGAGGATAAGGGTGTTTTTAGCAAAGCGCCTGCTGCTGTATCAAAGGAGAACGCTGCTCTCGGTCCTTCACTGTGAAACTCTCTCTCTCGCCGCATGACGGTTGGCCTCTCGGTCAGTATTTCCAGTCTTTTATTTACTTGTGATGCCTTGAAGTCAACAAGTTTCTGCAGATACAGATTTCTCCCAAATGATGGCCGAGATTATCGCTGATAACTCGAGGGCTGCTCGACTTATTCGCTCAGTTGGTTGAGCAGCAGTCAGTCAGCGGGTGCCTGCTGTATGTCTGAAAGCCATGTTTTGCTGTTTTTCGTGTGTGAAACTCAAGATCAAATGATGCCAGTGGCTTATAAAAAACATGTCCTATCAAGGAAAACTGATTTTTTTAAATTTAAACTAATGAGTTGACGAGTTACAGCGTGCCTGCGCTCCAATCAAGATTCTCCGGACGCGTATCATGGATCATGGACTGTTGTCGTCCATTCTCGAGCCTTACTGTCTCCGTCCTCTTTTGCTGAAGCCGTGCTATTCAATTCCCAGGTCTTATTGTACTAAAAATCCAGCATCATCATAATACCTCTTTATGGCTGCAAACAAAGCCGCCGTGTCTGCACTGTCTGGCTTGTTTATATAAGAAACCAGTCCGGAGAATTGCTGCAAAAGCCTATCTGGAAGTCAGGTCCCCCCACAATGGCAGAGGCTGCCCTTCTTTGATACGTCAATCAAGCTGACAGACAGCGCTTATCTCCCAGTGAGAGAGAAATGGACCAAGCCCCCCCCCCGTCCCTCTGTCAGTTGATCCATACAGGCGAAACCCAGAGAGTCTTTCAGGAGTTCATCAGTTGCACATCACAGATAAGACTATTGAGATGGGGTGGAGGGGGGAGGAATCTCGGGGGAGCCTCCTGTGCAGCCTGTAGCGCTCAGATCTTAAGACCTCTGCGTACACCTCGTCTGAAATGTGATCATATTTTATTTATTATTTATTTCAACCTGGTTTTCAGGTTCGGGCCGTAAATGGAGAAACAAAGGGAAGTCTCACAAACCGTCACTAAGATCTTTGACAGGCAGTGGTTAGCTGTTTGAATGAATCCCACTGGGAACCGCTGGAGCTAACTAAAATCAAACTGTATATAAAGTAGTTCAAACTGGCTCCACCCCCACCAAGAGCCAAACAGAAAAATGCTGTATGCATGAAAATGTGTCAGCATCTTATTATCTTACTATCCAATTTATTCAGACTGTTTGTACTTCTGAGCCCCAGCCAGTCAGGAGTTGGACGTCTTACAGAATCACAAATTCGCATTCGCCATTAATCTCAATGCTCTAAAACGCCACTCCATTGCACTTTATCTCATTTATGCTTATGAAATAAGCTCAAGTGCTTTTGGCAGCATTTTTTTTTTTGTTAGTCATGCACTAAATCTCAAGTTGTTTCGCACCAAAATCTCAAGTCGTTTCACACCATCTGCTGCTCTAGAATTTGCCTCTTTTTCCCTTTTTCTTTTCCTTGGACCACTCCTCAATCCATTTGTGAATTAAAATGTCTCTGGGTATAAATTTGACTGTTTTGCCTCTGGTGCCATGTGGTGAATATGGTATCAGGTTGCAGCACTAATATAAATCATTTCCTAAGCATCATTGCGGGAATACCAACAGTAAGTCTGCCTCGGGACTTGGTGTCACCATAAAATCATTATTAAAGGGGAAGGGAGGGCTTGATGTGCCGTTGCCATATTAATGATTGTTTACACAGAAGACAAAGAGCTTTGATGTCGATTTCATTCAACATAACGGCGTGGTAATCACTCTGGAGGAGGGTGGAACGGAAACCAGAACGCCAATAGCATTGGCGATGGAGCGATAGCAGCTGTGACACTGAGTCAGCAAAAAGCAATGGATGCCAGCGACCTCTTTGATAAGGATGGTTCAAGGTGACGATCTGTGTGCATCCTCGGACTCTGTGTCATGTCACAGCAACGTTCTGGCCGTGGGACACTGTGCATCATCCCGCATGGTGATATTTCTTCCTCTGCAGGCCATGATGGATAGATAGATAGATAGATAGAAGCAGCTGATATGGTGCTGCAAAGGAATTACAAAACAGCGTCATGCATGCAAAGACACGTGCTCAAGGTAAAGTGCGTATATGCGACGGCAGGTGCTATTTTGTATGCCATATCCCTTCCATCAGCAAATAATTGATTAATGAATCAAACCTAATACAGGATTTTCAATACGTTTGATTCTCCATGCTGCATCGAATCAGTCTTGATGTTCTAGGTTGTAAATGTTTGCTCTTAGTTATCATGAAATTAAGGTAACAATGCCACAAAATCAAATTAAGGTTAGAATTATACTTACTCTTGCTCTGGCTGTTGTATATCGCCATTTCTTTAATCTTCAGTGGCCAAATTCAGTATCATCAGGATGATTTATCTGATCCAAAGAATGCAAATCTGCCAGATTTCCAACTCGAGGGCACTTGGGGTTACAGTATTCCAGCTATTGTAGGTCTGTAATAATGGGCCGGCGTTCTAATGAGTCTCCTTGGTCTCCTGGCACTGTCATTAATATTCATGGCTGTGCTGCAGGCCCACAGGTCGACATGAACTCTGCGTGGTCCTTCTGTCAAGACAGTCATCAGACCGAAACACTCTGAGCATAAGTATGCATCTAGTGGCTATGCATTAATAAGCAGATATATATCGCACGCTTCAAATGTGCAATCATGCTCTTCTAAGTTGTACGTTTTCCCAAGGCTGGTTATTCATTTCATTTCCAGCTCATTTCCTTTGCATCCCTGTTGATTAATCTAATGGATAGCTGCCAGAGTCAGTCACAGAGAAATATGGCCTACTGTACTATATGTTTATCTGCTGTATCACCTCAGAAGGAGTTTTAAAGTCAGAATTGTCTAATATTTAACTCATCTTACTCATTTTGATGTGACAGCTGACACTCCTACAAGGTGAGATGAAACCTTCACCCAGTATCGTCATTCAGTTGTAAAGCAACTGTTTACCTTATTAAAACGAACCCTTTGTAATAATGGCTCTCTGCAGTTTGATCAGACGTTCCCTCCCCTCGTGCAGGAAAAACGACTTGGTCTTCAAAGAGATGCTGGCGCTTTTTACGACCGCTGAAGGGATGCAGTGCCCTTAGAAATATGCTTCGAAGGGAAAAGAAGTTCAGCAACTTCGTCCCGTCAGTAAACTTTTCTTAATATTGTAATTGCGTCTCTACAGTAATAAGCCACCCAAAACTGCAATTACAGTAAGTGAGGACAATATTTCAGAATTTTATTGGGAGACAGACACCCATTAGGAAAATTACTAAGAAGGAACTTGCATCTGCTTAAAGGACTGAGACTATTATCCCCTGGCATGTCTGGGTCCTACACTTATGAGACTGTCAGTCACTGTGCTATACAATTGGTATGAATAAAAAGTAATTGTTTGACAGATTTGTCATATTTGGAAAGTGTGGGTGACTCATTCAAACCCAGCTAACTCGAGCAGATCTGTGCGAAGACGCAAGTTGAAGTACATTTAGCGGCTTTTGTTCACCGCGCGTCATTTATTAGACGTTGGATGAAGGCAAACCAGAGTCAAGGATTTCTCTTTGCTCAATAAGATGTAAAAAGTTGAATGAAATGAGAACTACGGTCACCAGTCTGAATAAACTTGCAAGAAACATTTACTATTTATACATTTCGTGCAAAATTTAATTGAAAGGTGATTATTTTTCATTATGACTCTTTGGGTGTAAAATGAACTTTGTTATTACTTCGGGGTATGAGATACCGTGAGATACTGCGTCCAATGTGATTGCGTTGCTTTTCTCGTACATCATATGGAAATAATATCTTCAGTTAATTCAGTAGAATGGCTCATGACCCATGAAATGTCTACGCTAATGTGCTATGTGACAAAATTAACAAAGCTGAACTTTTCTGTGGCGAAAGACGCCGTGGATGCTTGATTCCAGCTTTTTTTTTTGTAACACCTCGGACGGAATGATTCATGAAATCATTTAGGCGTCATTTTCAGGGATACACAGCTTCTTAATGATATTATAATTATACATTGAAGATTAATTTGCTTGCGTGCGGCAACGTATTTGATGGATTACTTAGAAATTGGCGGGGAGCAGTGCAAATGGTGAATCATGACAGAGCTCACATTTCTCATTGTGCGCTGGAATGACCGAAACCTGGGGTAATGCATTTAAAGCACCGCTGGACCTTTCACACAGACCGCGGGGTAAAACCAGGAAAGCCACAATGCATATTCAAAGCAAACAACACTACAATTAAGATCAGATTTGGGAAATTTTAGTTAATTGCCCTCCACAAATGAGTAATTGATTAATTGCTTATCCATTAATTAAAGTGGACCTGCAGAGCTCCCCGGACGCCCCTCTCATCTGGCCCAGTTAAACTGCTGCCCTCTAATTAGAGATGGAACTAAATGTGACGGCCAGCGTTTGCAGCACGTTACCCCTCGATGACACAGACTTAAAACCTGACAGTCACCCAAACTTCGCCAGGTTCCTCTAATTACCTTGATGGTGTTGCGCTTTTAAATTAAGTCATTAAAGTGAATTCAGACCTCTTTCGGAGGCCGGAGGGGGGGCAGGAGTCACGAACCATGAAAACAACGGCTCGGGGAACGCATAATTACTTTTGCATGTCAAAAGGTTTTTTGTTGCCTCACGGGAGGTTGACTGTAATTATTTGGATTGTGTTTTTACACTGGACCAGTGCAACATAAATACCCAATCAAGTTGTTGTAGAATGGATATGTAGTAAAACGTCAGTGTAAGAGAGAAACAGTTGTTTGTTTGTTTCTCCTCTGTTTATTTCACGTCTGCAGCTCATTCAACGTTTCTACTGCTATCGTTCACTCTGTAGTTTTGGTGGTCGTCACGCTGAATCAGCAGGATCTCATCAGAGTGACAAGCGAAGGCTGCTGCTAAACACTTGGTGTAGAGGAGTGACATTTACAGAAGATGGGTTGACAAATGAACTAAACGATATCGCAGAAAGCAAAGGAAATATGGCCAAAGTTATAAAAAAAACAATCAAACTAATAAAAGCTCAAACTGAGCTCCTTGACTGTCCTCACAAAACGAGAAAAAGAATAATGTTTTGAATGATAATCAATCTTTGTCATCGATCTGGGGAAATTCTTGCACTCTATGGTGACATGTATACACATGTCATATCTTATCATGGTTACCAACCGGTCTTATGTGTTGCATAATCGCTTCATTCTGTTTACACTCAGCTGCTTTTGAATTCAGGCTAAAATTGCATAGCTGGTATTGTAAACCCCGGTACTGGTCTGCTTTGATTTCACACTGCAAACAAATGGAGCCAAACAGGCAAATGCATCAGACAGGTTAGCTACACAAGCAACCTAAGCTTAATGCAATCAAACTCAAGTTTAAGTCTAAGTGATAAATCATGTGGAACCCCTAAATGTGGCAGATGCCTAAGCACAGGATGCAGATCACAGTGTAGTGTAGTGCACTTTAGGACCTCTGTAGGAACAACGTGTGATATTTTGTATAAAATGTGGACAGAATGACAAATTCATTTATTGTATCTACCCACATCCCATTAGAATTGAAAATCAATTAAATATCCCATTCAACTCAGAGACATTTAAGGAATGGATAAAATATTTTTTAAAGTATCAAAAAGAAGCTTTTTGCTTATGTTTTTGTGATTTTTCATCAAATCGAAACGATTTAGCGCAAGATTAGCTTTAATGGCGCTCACCATCATTTGTTTGTTTTGTGTTTATTTTGGGGTTTTTTTAAGGCGCAGCAAAATTTAGAAGAGATAACAGGAATAAAGAAAAGAAAAGATTCAGCAGCACAGGTGGTGGAAGTTTCACGTGAAAGCCTGGACAACAAAAGCGAGCGCTAAAGGCTGACGTGATGGAGGCCGACAGAATCAGTCGGTGAGAAGAGCAGAAAAGCGAAAGACATCAAATACAATTAATTAGTGGTCTGACACAGATATCTCTGAAGGTAAAAGGGAGCTCCCATAGCACAGGCTGGTCACAGTCTGTTCTACTTTGAAAGAAAAAAGGGGAAAGAAATCTGAGGCCTCCTGTGTGAGAGTACAAAAAAGCATGAATACCGAATGACATCAAATTTATGGATAATTGACCAATTAGCATCTTCTTCTGTAAAACTGAATTTCTTATTTGAGAAATGGTATCCTCATTATGCAGTGAAGTTCATTGTGCCTATTAAAGCATCATCCTCACAGCTACGCGGCAGAATAGAACATGCTCTAAACATCACATGACCGCTCTGTAAAGCAACATGTAGATTTTCCGATTTAGACACCAGCAACACTCGTAGAAAACGAAATAGACAGGTGTTTAATGTTGTCAGATGGTCGCTGCACTGTGGCAGAGCTAGCTGCACAAAAAAAAAAAAAAACCCCAAACCATAAACAGGCCAAAATACAGAATGTCAAGGTTGAAGGTATTGCTTTAATGATGTGACTTGTTGGACCTGTCTGAGAGGTGGTTCACATGACCCCCGTAGCCTTCAGCTCTTTCTCCTTCCTCCTCTGAAAAAAGAAATCTAACGAAGGAAAAGAACATGGCACGAACCTGAGCTGAAATGATTTTAAGTTACGTCAAATTGCCGCTTCTTTTGGTTTTTTTTGAGTTGCGTGAATGAGGTGAAATGCATTTAGAAAAGGAGGCGTTCTGCTTCCTGAGACGTGCAATGGGAATTGAAGTTTACTCGCTTATTTTACCACTGCAGTGACCTCCAGGACACAATGACTGCTTGGGATCTGATATTTGTTAGAGTAGGAAGTAGCACAGCATGTAATATTCATTGGCCGGAGAGACACCGTGTTTCCTCTTGGTCGATGTGGAAGAAGGGAAATGCTGCTGGCTTTAAAGTGATACTACACTGAAACAGATTTGTTATTCTCATTTACCCTAATGTTATGATCATAAGTGCACTATATATATATAAAACTGCGTTGTTCGGTACAAACAAATGGCAAATTGTAACTGAGAAAGATCAGTTTCACTCCCATATCAACTACAGAGCTACACCAAAGACAGATTAGCTTAGCTTAACATAAAGACTGGCAGAAAATATGTAAATTGTCAGTCTGGCTGTAATCATAGGTAATGAAAATCCGCTTTTTTAATCTCATTATCACTGCAGGGTTGCCTGGCAACCAGCAGAGACTCCTGGAAGTCGCTTCTCCTGTCAGGTAAAGGACATCCAAAACCATAAAATGACATTTTTGGCTAGCTGTTTCCCCCTGTTTCCAGTTGTTATGCTAAGCTAATATAGGCTAAGCGCTTGTGGCAAGAAGTTCATATTGAATAGACTTTCAAAGAGACTTTGAAATGAAAATCGTTAAATGTGAAACGCCGCTCCTTGCTGGTATGCATATTACATGGTTCGTGCAACGTTAAGGGTTGAGTTTGCAGAGTAATTCAACCACTGCCTGTTTTCCTGTTGCATCCGCCCTTTACTTGATAAGGTTAGTGAAGGTTAATCATAATAATACACCGACCTACATTACATAATCAGTGAGAACACTTCCTGCCTCGGAGCTTGTGAGCGTAAGTTTTCTACTGCAGGTCAGCGAACAGTCCCAATAGTACAGTTGGGGTTAAGTGTCTTGCTCAGAGGCACCTCGAGGCCTTTGTTAAAGCTGTTAATTGTTGAGAAAGAGAGAGTGAGGGGGGGGGTGAATCCTTTATTTTCCTTTCCCCTGCTTGCACTCTCCCAACTGGCACAGATAATCTGTCCTTGTAAATATCTCCCACTCGCCGGGTTGTTAATAGTAAAAGTTAAAATATAAAAACGTCTCCCCGAGTCTTATGTTTCGTATCAAAGCCGTTGTTTGTGGACTTCTTGGTTAAGGATTACAGAGGCCAGATTAAGGGGGAGGAAAGCATTGGTGTAATACAGAACACACTGACAGGAAATGTGTCCCCCGGATGAAGATATGATGAGCTGCAGCGGGGATTAATACTGAAATCGTGAACACAATGACAGTGTCTTTTTTGCAAAGTGATGCACCAAATATTTTGGCATACACAAATAGCTGTCATCTTAGCTTTTTAAAAAATTTTTTTATTGGTTTATTTATTTAATAAACTTGATGGATGACTTTGCAGTTTTATAATACAGGATACTGAATCAGTCCATCCTTTTTAAGTTAATGAGAAATATAATGTTCACTCTGCCAATGGAGTGCCCGTGCCTTTCTCCTCCAGCCAGAGATTCATTTACTGCTTGAAAGCTATAGTTCATAAACCCCGTTTCAGACAGGGGCGGTTGAACGATGTCATATAGTAGCTGGAGTCAAATGCAGCCACTGTGCACGCCACTGTAAGGTAAACTCCCCAGGATCCCTGTTAGTCACTGAGGCCATGATATGTTCTGCTGGGCGCCTGGGGGGCATGTGCCACACGGGTGATGCTTTTGCCTGTCAGGTGGCTTGTGGTGAGAGCTAATCCTGTTGAAAATAGAAATGTTTTCTGCCTTGGGATGGAGGGGAGGGGGTGCAAGAGAGATGCGACCGGCCCCAAGGAGTCAGTCATCCATGTGCACAAGGAGAGATAGCCTAATCTTGTCACAGACACAGGGGGGGGAAAAAAGGAAAGTCCCGAGCTATCAGTAGCAAAGACCTCTGCTCACAGAGATGATTTGTAAAATCAGGCTAGCACATGATAGAAACCGAGAAAAGTTTTTTATTTTTTCCTTTCCCAGAGGCTTTTGCTGCTGTTGATCCGCGATTCACTTATGCATACATTTAGGTTGTATATCATTTCATACGCTTACCCTTGAAATTACTTTTCTGTCGAGCCTACTGGTGGGATATTTACCCAAGACCCCCCGTCGTCTACCATGCTCTTGTTTTCCATTTCTTTGGTTCCCCATTCTCCGCTTTAAATGTTTAAAACTTAAACGCCGTGCAGATGGTGTTTATCCATGACTCATCTTCTCTCTCCCCGGTACCCTGTTTTCTATGTGGGGTTCAACTTTTATTTAGATAAGCGTGCGTGTGTGTGTGTGTGTGCATTTGTCTTTTCACTGGGATTATGCCAGGGTTGTCAAAGGAGAAGTTTCTCGTTTTCAGGTTATTATCCGAATCCAGTTATCCCGCTGGACTCAGGTCACAAAATGTCAGTTAAGCATCCTTGCCGCCTTTAGTCTCAGCTGTACTTGCCGTAGCTACTCGCTACTTGCATGCATGCGGTTGCGGTTTTAGGGCAGCAGCGGTAACAGTGATATTCTCCGAGGTCCCGCCAATGTGACGGAGTGGCAGGAATAATCTTTGCATGCCCGAGCTGACGGCTTTCAAGTGGGGAAACAATGGGCCAATTCCCTTATCAGGCTCTGCTTCGCTCTTAAAATAGCCGGCAGCAGTTTTGATGGGGAGCTGACTCCCAGGTTCCACTCAAGCAGCTACTTGTGCATTATCAGAGGGAAGCCAAGCATAATATGTTTGCTATTTCAGCAAGCAACACCATTAATGCTTAAATACAGCTGTGAGGATTCCTCAGTCGGAACAACACAATATTTCACATTAAATCACATCACATAGTGTGAACTCACATGTGGCCTTGTAGACAAGCAAATTACGGGTCAGGAAAGGCTTCATCTGTATAGAGCACCTCAGCTGCTCTTCCCCGACCTCAGGATTTGACCTGAATTGAATGCCATTGTTGCTTCAGCCCAATTCTGCACAAAACTACAGGCAGTGGTTATGAAGCATCTCTTTTGCCAGTTTGGGTGTTTAGAGTCATTGAGTCGCTGTTTTCTGAAGAGCTTACTGACCCAGCAGACATCTCCCCCTGCGATCTACATGTTCTAATAACAACAAAACTGCTCAGTGTTAAGCTGCCAACTAGCCACACAAGTAAGTCACTAGAAAGACATTTAGCTCTTATAGCAACCCTCCAAACTGTGCAAGGTGCATACCTGGAGCAAATCACATCGCTACTGTTGATACTTCTCATTCATTTATAAGCCAGATACATTACATTACAAGTGACTGAGACCATTACTTTTTAATGGTAACTATCATTGTTTGTTTGTCTCTGTGTTTAAGTTTCAGGGGTATTACTGCAGGGTTACCACTTCATACTCTCTATTGGTATTTAAGTATCTCGTATGTTGCCAAGAGCAAGTCCTAGAGAAAATTCTGATTCATTGCATTGGCTATGTTGTGAAATGAATGTCTCGTACTTTATATATCAACAACAGGAATCCAGTAAGTCAATATGCAGTTAATAATGCAGTGCTGCGACGTATATGAAGTAAATCAGACTGCTGCTGCCCATGTCTTACTTATTTTTTTTAAAACGAGAGCCGCCACACTGCCAAATGTTTATATAGGCAAAGTACAGTGATTTCACACGTGGCAAAAGTATGATAAACAATGCAGAGTAACATGTAAGCTCAGGAGTCAGGGTCGTATCTCCGGGATCAGCCGCAAACTAGGTCACAAATAATGTGACACTAGCAAATAACCTGAAACCAAATATCATACCATGAAATTAATTGTTTTGCCAGTAATGAGGCAGATGAGATGTAGAACATCTTGCCGAGGAAGAACAAGGTGTCTCTATCACTGCCAACAACTCTGCAGACAAATTACTCCAGCACAGATGCTCCAACACTTTGCTCGGGATCCAAGGTCTTACTTTTCCCAGCCAGGAAATCAAAGAGAAGTTCACCCCTTCTGATTTAAACGCATCAGCTGGTCCTGTGTGTACGTACCAAATGTTGAGGATCGAATGTTTGCCGAGCCACGTGGCGGCCATTGCTTTTCGCGCTGTTTGCTAATAACTGAAGCTCAGTTGTTATAGTAATATTAAAGGACTGTTGGTTACAGCTTCACATTTATGGGCCCAAGCATCTTGTGCTCTCACCATCATGGACAAAAGGGGCCATTATGCAATCCTGGTAGGCTCTTAGTGTTAAATGCTATTATACAAAATCAATTATGAGAAATGTGAATATTAATAACTTCACCAGAAGCTCTGTTTTCATTGTTGTTTATTTTCTGTAATGAAGGAGCAGATTAACTGTAGCATCCACGACCTCTGAACAACTTGAGATCTCTGTGGCATTTCCAAAGTCAGACTGTCTCTCACCCACAGAGAGGGAAATGGAGCATGTGGTTATTACTGGCGGCAAGTAGAGATGTGAAAAGAAAGCTGAAATACCGCGGCCCTCTTCTGCAAAGACCTTCCATACGAAGCTGCTGCACGTGTAAATGTATTCTTATAGTGACTGGTGGGTCACATTTGTAATGGTAAATGGTACATTCATGCAAACTTCATTAATGCTGAGGAAGTAAGACACCGTTGTTGATAACTTAAACCAAGAACAAGTTAAACCATAAGTTAACTTATGCCAGGCTTTTCTGCAATAAGCTGGCTAAGGCTGCAGTTATTAGACTATAGATTGATTAGTCAGTTAAAAGTAAATTAACTGCCATAAGCTTTGATAAGCGATCAATCGTTGAAAACAGTTCAAAAACATTTGCTGGTCCCAGTTTTATCTGCTTTGAGCAGTCACTAAAGATAGTAACGGGGAGTCTCTGGGTTTTGGACTGTTAGGCGAACAAGAGAAGCAGTTTTAAGATGTCAGTGTAGCCTCTGTGTGATTGTGATTAGCCTTTTTCTCACAATTTTACGTCGTTTTGAAGACAAAAGTATTGGCAGATTAATCGGTAATGAAAATAATTAGTGGTTTCAGCGCTAACATCAGCCTCCTCTCTTGAATATCTTTTGAAGAGGCTTTGATTTTTTTTTTTTTTATGTCTTTTAAGAAGCTATAACCAATATTAATAGGCTAACAATGGAATCACATGGCCCTGTGTGTGTGTGTGTGAAGGTCTTTCACATCATTGTAGACCGTACTGTTTTGGTTCATTGCTGCTGCTCTCATCAGCAGCGCTTTCTCACATTGTAGGCTGCTGGTGTTTACTTGCAGAGCTCCCATAAACCCGTACCTGTACTGTACACTAGCCGCTCAGCACAAACAGACAGACACAGCTAGAGACCAGCTAGGTGAACATCTCGGCCCGCTGAACAGCTTATGGTCCAAATATTGGTGGAGATCGAGTGTCGTACGCGTGGCTTATTTCCACTGCTCCCAAGTAAACGGAAAGCCAGTTACTGAAAATGATAAAACAACAAGGTCTTCAGTGAAAGCTTTCTGAAGATCGTTATGAACATCGACTGAAGATACTTTTAATTAAAAGAAAGAACAAAGACTACATGCATGTACAATAATGATTCGTAAAAGGTTGTTTGAATAAAGTTCAGCTGCACATCAAGTTAATCACCTGACTGTTTGATTCATTAGTGCAGGAGTAAGTAAGTTTCCACTGTTTCTTGGTTCTTGCAGGTGGCTGAGAAACTGAAGAAGGAATGCTGTGAGGGTATGTGGATTAAAGGGAGACGTTACCCACCTCGCACTTCCAGCCTCCCACCTTCTGCACAGTAAGCAGCTCCAGCAGCTCTTTGGAATCAGCAGGCCAGCAATTACTGCCTGTGAGTATTATTGCACTACCCGAATTATGAGACGTACCTGCTGATCTACACGCGGTGTTGAGAATTTGAGCTTAGAGGGAAAATTCAACACCATACTCCAGTGCACTAAAGCGATCTGGATTTGCAGGCTTTTTTTTTTTTTTTTTTTTTTTTGCACATTTGCACATTTTAAAGCCAGATGGCAATTAGCACAGTCGTGCAAAGTATGGAGAGAACAACATGAGACTGTCTTGCATGCAGCAGTGTGAGGATGCTTTCAGCAGAGGCTTGAAAAGGCTGACTCACCTCACATTGGCCTCAACTTCAGTGCATCATACATGTCAGCCCAAACACCCCCCCGAAACGCAAAAGCCTGTTGATGGGCTGTGGCCTGGGTTGTGCAGGAAACCCTTGGTGTGATGGGAAATGTAATTGCGGTCTGGATCATGTTCACAGGGGGTATTTTTCCCAGTTAAGGAAGTTCTACATTTACAAATTTACATATAAAGCACGGCAGTTTGCATCCCGGGAATGTCAGTGAAGGCAACAAAAGCACTTTGGTTTTCCCTAACCATAACCAATGTGGTTTTGGTTCATTGTTTACTGTTGCATTGAGTACATTTACTCAAGCATTGTGTATAAGTACAAATTTAAGGTACTTATACTTGAGTATTTTCATTTTGAAACTTTATATTTTACTCCAATACACCTCAGAGGTAAATATTGTAGCAGGTACACATCTACAGCAGTTAAATGCAACGTACACATTAATGCAGTAGTGATATTTATCCAAAAACATCAGATATAAAACCGACACAGTGGCCATTTTTCTGCAGAATGGGTAGCTTTACTTTTGATACTTTACCTTAACGTGACCATAAAATAGTTTAATAGTGTTATAATTGGTACAGGCAGACGTTGCATTGCGATCGCAGAAGTAGGAAAACAACTTAAATCATCCTGTGCGTTGGAGAATAGTGAATATTCCAATAACATCTCCTGATAAGCATTTTTTTGTGGCTTTCGACTGCACACCAATCAAGCATGCCAATCAGTCAATTATATTAATAGAAAACATAACCCAGGCAAATTCATGTTTCCTTGAAAACACATTTGCTGTTGTAAGTAAGCTGTATATGACCATAATTTCAGGGTAAGAGGTCATTTTCAGAGGTCATTTCGTATGTGTGAGCCCCTGCATTTAAAGTGTGCCTTTTATTCGACATAGAAATCAAGGCTAAATTATGTGCTATACATGTCATAAATTAACTTACTATCCCCGCAATCACCGTAGTGCCGCACATTCTGCTCCATCTGCCATTTAAGTTGCCTCGTCTAATCAGCAGCACAGCATTTTATTTATGATTGGTCAATAGGAAAATCATCCCCAGCAACGCAGCCCGCAGAGGAAACGCAATTTGATAAGCATTAGACAAGTAACACTTTCCGACAACACACAAATGAATTATTAATCAGCGCTGAAGTGATTTTTACACCCAGTTGCGTGCAGACTATCTGCGCCGGCTTTAACTACAGAAGACTGAAACTCCAACCACGTGCTCAAAGTTTATGGAGATGATAAAAATACCGACTGGAAACATGATCCGGTAAAGCCCATCCGAGCACCGATGGATAAACCTAAGTTCAGTTGGTGTGATTGCCATTATTCACATCAGATTATACGGAGATGGTATGTAATTTCTTGATTGCCCTCTATAAGAAAGGTTAAACTGCTGACCTCGTTTACATACTCTGCAGAGCAGCTGTACCATTATGATCGCTATCGTCAATCAGTTCCATTCACAGTTACAGACACGTGGCATGTTTAAAAATATATATTTGTCATTTAAAGGACTACGTCATCATCATCAGGCTCATCCTATCTCAGGTTTGACTTTGTAACAGCTAAAACAGAAGAAAAAGCCAAGGAGAAAAACATAATTGAGATCTATTAGGTTAGTGTACCTCTGAAATATGTCCAGTGGACTGTAGCCATCTCCCAGCGGACAACCAGACATCTCCGCTTTTCAAGGGAGGAGCATTACAGGAAGTGCCATCACTTCAGCTCCCGTGTGTCAATTGCTCCAAAATGGCCAATTTCCTGTCTAGGATGTGTGTTTTCACATTTTTATCATCCCCTGCCGTAGTTATCTAGTTGCACTTAGGGCCATCAGTCATCGATGCTGCGTCGAGAGGAAGCCGATGTGCAGTAAAACTGACGGACGGCCTTCCGCATGGCTGAAGATGTATGAGACGTGCAGGCGAGCTCGTGGGGCTTCTTCTTCTTTTTTTTTTTTTTATTGTATTTTCAGCGCTGCCATAAGGTGCCAACAGGGAGAATAGCCATCCTCACCATGCCTGTGACTGAACAGAGCATATCTGATGTGGTGTGTCAGTCATTAGAGGATACAGTGAGTGGGAAACTTTCTTTCTTTGTACAGCTTTTATGAGGCCTATTGGTGTTGGGACAACTGGGTTTCTCTACATTTAACTTAACAGGATTTTGAAATAGTCACAAACATCTAGATTATGTTTGTTCATTTAGACTTTTTGTTAAAAATGGTTCAAATGAGGTACAAAAGTAGCTTTTTAACCTTGTTTTGGTGGAAGAGTGTAGCTAGCTCAATACCACTGAAGTTAAGAAACCTCTTGTTGAAGTCTGGAGTACAGCACTTCACATGTGAGAGACTCCCACAGAGTAATTTGCAGTGTTGGTACCTTATATTTATGACTCACAGGTCAGAAAAACATTTTTTAATACTCATCGCTGCCCTCTTATGTACAGATGTTCCTCACTGTCGAATCAACCATAGGATGAGCACGACCCACATCATGTCTGACACTACATTTTGTTCAAAGTTAGACAAAAAAAGACCAAACATGAGTCTCTTTATTAACCTTTTTGTTTGTTTGTTTGTTTTTTGATCGAACAATGAAATACAGCGAATAGAAAAATGTTTTGAAAAAAAGGTACAAAAACCCACTTCACCCGCTCACTCGGTGTATTATTTCCTGTTGTCTCTGTTTGAGGACATCTAAACAAGCTGCCCTGTGCTTTTACTGTCACAATGACTTGGAAACCTCCTTTTCCTGATTCACTGAAGCCTTTTTAGGATTTTCTATAAACTTCTCGGAGCTCCGGACAGAACTCCAACACCAAAAACGCATTTTCAAATTACTTTACTTCCTTATACTAGTTTGTGTACATATGAACTCAAAATGATTGAAATGTTATTTTTTAAAAAAAGCTAAATATCCATCACCTAATATTTAACATCAGTGCATAGGCTCAGCAGTTATCATTCCTCTCCGTCAGGGTGAAACATTTCAAAAGCTGTTGCACTGCGCCTTAAGACTGCAAGTTAAATATTCCTCTGCACAGTATAACTGCCATGTACAGCATCAAAAAATGATTCACCATTTGCATAAGAACAATGAAGGGACACCTTTGAGTGAGCTCTAATGAGAAATGTTCTTGTTCGACGGCTTGCGCGCCATCTTGCATACAAAAGCCCCACGACTTGACCTTTGAATTCTGAGCGTTCTACATTGCGGGGAACCGCATCCATGTCGACGAGACAGCGGAGGCATGTACGCTAAAACACACTGAGACACACCGAAATGCCATTTAGCTAATGGCTGTGAGTCACAGTGGCTTTAATTTGTTCGGCTCGGAGGAAGGATCCCTGATTTCACCAGCTTACTTTATGAAATCCACGCATGAGGTTGAGTCCACGTCCGGGCTTTCGACACCGTGTTTGTAAAATTAGCTTCAGCCTGGTCTCGTATTCATCGCAGTGGCTGCATTTCAAACACGCTGCCCTGTCAAATGCAAGATTTATCCGTACGCATCATTAGACACCCTGACTGTATTTGATTGATCTGGAATTCATGAAATCCTCCTCAAAGAGCGGTCGAGTGAAGCAGCCTGTTTATTTTCGGTACCTGCAACATAATTGGTTTCTCACGCTTTAGGGCAGTGCTTCATTCTTTGTCCAATTAGAGACGATTTCCCTCCAGTTGGACCCCCTCAGCTTTTTCAATACGAGTTGTCAAGAGTAGATAATTATATTCCGATCCCGCCAAAAGAATATCTTTACAACAAACACGAAAATGAAATAAGCTACGCTGCAGTCTTCATTGGTATTGAGAATGCGTGTAAACCCTGTTGGAGCTCTCAGAACAAAATACTTTACAAGATATACCTGCCTGGACTGACATTCAAAGCCGTCTTGACAAATAACAACTTTGACAGCGATACTCACTTTGACGAGGAAACAAAGACCAAGGAGGAGGAAGTGTTGTATCTTTTTATCCGGCCTTGTTTCCTTCACGCCATCTGATCAGAAATGTGCATTGGTTAAAACTAAACATTAAAGAAAATGCCACCGCGGAACATTCATCACTATTAAAAACAGCTGTGGGTGATCTGCCTCGCATCCCATCAGGCTATTTTGTAGTTTGGTGGTGTATTTTTAGCCTGGTCCTCTTGTCATGATGTCAACGTACTGTATTTCCTGTGCGACTGTGATGGAGCTCCTATTTTAGCCTCACCCTGATCTCAACTGCATTGTGGGTAGGAAAAATAAAATGCCCCTCAGTAGAATATCAAACAACGCACAAAGAAGACACTGTTCTTAGACTGCAGTTAAATGACATCCCATGCTTTTTCTTCCCTCACCTGAACGGAAAACACCACGAAGTTATGACGGAGAACTCGGAAAGGCTGCACTCACGCTAGCCTAGGCAATTATGCAACAGCCAATATTATTGATGCAGGACAATGGAACAACAATGAATGCAATGAATTGTGGGAGTGCACTTTCTTCTTTCCTCTCATAAATGAATATGCTAAATAAATGTGTGTAGTGTAGCTAAATTGACCAAATTCAAACCTGTTTACGTCTTGCAACTAGCTACGCCGTGCCAAGCAGGACACGTTAATCCTCATGTGGGTGCATTATTAATGTTCTACCTACTCTCCCCTCACTTCTACTTGTGAACATCTGCACAGGATGCCCAGACTACTAGTCTGTACATTACACCATATGCAATATCATGTGACATCAAAACATCTCATGTGAAAAAGCTATTGTAAGTATGCAGTATGCATAAAGATAAAGGTAAGAGAACTGAGGGAGAAGGAGGTGGTGTAGACAAAGATGTAGTTGAATGCTCATGGACGTGAGTGGTAAAAAATATATTTTGCAGATAGAGCTCTGCCTAACCTTGATGAGATTCGCGATAACAGTTGGTGAGTTGGCTGGTGAAGGGACAACCCACGCAGCTCATTGTTTTTAATCAGTCCCACCTTTTCAGTCTTGTTACTGCAGGCTTTGCAGACACTGCCACTGTTTCTTTCTCAAACAGCACCTGCCTCCAACCCATACTTCTATGAAACTGTGAATTCATCTGACATCACATGATGGCTTAGTAAATAACGAGAGAGGACAAACGTGGCTTTAATATGTAATCTGAGCAGTGTGTTTTATCCGATTTCAATCACAAAGCATGTACGTAATGGCATTTTTCAGCTTTGCTAAGTCATGATATCTGTACCCTGACTACGATCAAACGTCCTGTTGGCTTTCCCACCATGCACTTACACCTTCAGTGCATCTCCATGCTTGCAGAAACATTTTATGATCAAGAACATGTAATTTTCTCCCCTGAACTTAAGGGCATGAAATATTATGCATGTCTTAACATTAATTTTTGAGGCAATATGTAATTAGCCCCTGGCTGCAGGTTACTCTTTATTACCACCGTTTTATGGTCCAATAGCGTCTGCCATTGACATAAACTAGATGTTATGACTTTACAAGACAGTATTTTATTATAGGCGACCTCATGTAATAGTAAGCAATAACTTAATTCCCTGTGGTGGCAAGTTTGGGCAGTTACCCGAGGCAGCAGACACCTAAATGTGTTTGTTTTTGTATTGTATTATCAATTTCAAATAAAGATCCTTCTCGCATATACTTTTTAACATCTGTCCCTCCTCCTTATCGCCACTTATGTCGAGTAGTGTTGACCTGACAAATGGAGGGGGCGTGTTTGTTTGTCAGAAAGCGCCGCTCTGCAGTGTTGCTCAGGTCATTCGGGTTGTTTCAAAGGTTGTCAGCGCGGGATATGTAAGCAAGTTACCGAAAGCGCCACGTCCCTGACCCTCAACACGCGCAAGAAAACTTGAAAAATCTAACCTCAGTAACAAATAACAATCTTTCATTCATGAACTTGCCGGAGGCATTAAGTATGCCAGGGCCACCACTGTTTATTCCTGTTCCAGTATTCCATCTACAGACCCTCAGTGTCATGTAAGCTTTCATCGAAAGCATACAAGCTATCAAGGGCTTTCACTGTCCTTATCTTCTTGCTTGGGTAGCTTGCAGGAGTAGTAACATCTTGTAAGAGACAGGAGGCAACAGGTTTAAATGGAACTGGGGTCTTCAAATTCACAAATATGCAATGAAATGCAACATGTAGAAATTTCCCATTGCATATTTAATTCAGGGTGTGCCCCTGAAAAGGCAGCAACAAGCCCTCAAGGAATTCATCGGCGTTCGAGTGTGATTTATTAAAATAACATCCATTACATGTGGCTAAACCGCTCAACCGGCTCACCAATGTGTGAAAAGGTAGTCAAAGCAGTTCCACGTTCGTGCTCAGCGTGCTTCAGCGATTATGAGATGTTTCGCAGCTTGTTCATGCGCTGTGCGCTAATGGTCTAACAAGGAACAGCCATAACACTGCTGCCACAAAGCGCCGTGCTTTGGCAGAGGTAAGGGATCATTGTGAGCAGCTGTCCTATGCTCCAATTACACAAATTCACATCTACCTTGTGAACCTTTCTACAGTAAGTAAAGTTCATGTGTTATCATTAAGTTGTTGTATTTCTGCATTTTATTTTCATATGCATCCCAGGCTTTACCAGTTATTGTACTGCTTTGCCTTAACTTGAAATAAAACTGAAATCATTACTGGAAACGTTTACACTATGTCAAATTGAGATTAAAGAACACAAAGCCAACCTAATCACACCAACTCTACATTTCAAAGCTCATTAGTTTGTAATTATGAGTTGGTTGTTGGAATTGCTGTCTCTGAACTTGGTCAGTCTAGTTCTTCTAGTCCTTCCTAACATCTGGCCACTGTTGATATCTTTAATGCTTTAAATTCAGAGATAGATGAAACACTTCAACATCTGTCTTTCCCTAAAAATGACCCCAGGATTATAAATGTAGCTGTGGATCAAAGCCAACTTTGTTCATCTCAAATACCATGCAGCGCATCTGGAGTGGCATCATTCTTGGCACAAACGGTCAGAAATAGCAACATTAGAGAGCTAAAAAGCTATAAACTTAAAAAAAAAAAAAAAAAAAAAACATTCATTACTTAACAGGGAGGTCACATTGCCCAAGAGTTTAGCTTGACTTTAGAAAGTCTTCTCACAGAAGTGAATATCAGTAAGTTTCTTTGCCTTTTAGCTCGACCTACTTTTGACACGAAAAGAAAATGATAAGAGAAAAATCACCCCCTTGCACAGTGTTTTCCCTTTCTGTCAATAGCCAGCGATCGCAGTTCAAAAGTAGCCTTGTTTTGCGTTTTTTGAAGAAAAAAAAAAAAGGCCCAGATCTCTTGGAGCAAAATGTGTGTTTGTGGAAGATTTCCTCTAATCCTTGCTGCTAAGCGCAAAACAAGAATCCAAGGTCAGCTTTCAGAAGGATGCAGGGGCCATATTTCTATCATGTAAAGGGATTTAAAGGCTTCAGCTTTTGTGGTACATAAGTGCTCTGCTACCATTGTCTCGCAGCATACGCCAGCTGTACATATGGATGTGAGCACACATACTCTACAAAGTCTAACTTAACACACAAAGGAAAGGCACATCCTTGAAAGGGACCACCAAGGGATGCTTTTGAAATGTATGTATTTGAATGGCTGCACAGTGGCGATGGCGGTGGTGCACTGAAAACCCCAGACAGATTTGCTCCAGATGAAATGAAAACTATACATTTTTAAATCGTTTTTTATGCATTTTAAAAACAAATGAGAGTCGTAACAGCGCGTCGCAGGAAAAACCGAAGCTTCCGAGTCTGAAATGTGGCGTGAATGAATAATCCCCTCTAATGCTGATAAAGAAAAGGAGCTGAGGAAAGATTCCTGGAATGCACAAGTACCTTAAATACTGGCGCCTGTCCTGCATTGTACATGCCTAAACCCCTATGTTTGCCATTGGTTTTGCTGCGAGCCGTTGCCGTGGAAACAGGCGGTGTAGTCATGTATACAGGAGTGTTTGCGCACGGAATTTGAAGATACACAAAAGCTTGTCTCTAATAAGAGCATAACTGGGGTTTGAAGTATTATCCGTGTGAATGTCAGCACACTCATTGACGCTCAGTGGGAGAAGCAATGCAAATGCATCAGGTTTTGGTACATTTTGGAGTTTAGCCCTGTTTGTTACACATACCTCATTGTTGGAGGCAATATTAAAATGTCCTTGGGGGATTAATCTCTATTGCTCATGATGTATGTTTTAATGGGCCTCCAAATGGATATTCAATAGTCATTAATCTTAAAATATGAAATGGCTTTTGTAATTATTTCTGTGAGGATCTTGCTCAGAACAACCGACAGCGGGACGTCAATGTGTTTGCTAAATTAATGAACAATCACAGGAGGCAGTGGGACGCCTGTTTTTCATTTCTGTTTTTCGCTTATGTCACAAGTTCAACATTTTACGGATCAGAGAAGTGCAGCTGGGTTGGGTTAAGTAGAGCTGTCAGATAGTTTGAGCTGTAGCAGCTCGTTGGATTTATGTTTGGAGTTTGCAAACAGATTTTGGGCTCATGGGTGAGCAGCAACTTCCTCTTGTAAGGGTTTTAGACTTATCTGATGTATGCCATTGTGGTGAGATTCTGCTTTTAAACTGATTGCAAAGCATCAGGGCATGAAGGTCACTGGCCCTCATATTGGTGGGTGCACTACACTGCTGAAGATTATACTACTCTGCTCCATCCGGGGCTGGCCCTCATGGTTTGGAGCTGATTCTACATCAAATATTGATGCGTTTAACAGGAAAGAAATGGCCCACAGTAGATGGAGTGCAAGAGACGGGGCAGATGCAGATTACCAAGAAACATGAGTCAGGGGCAAAATCTGATGACACTTATGAATTGCAATGACCAAAAAAAAAAAGGAAATTAATAGAATTCAAAGTCATATATGGTCATATCTCCAAAGCTGATTTTAAATCATGCGTGTTATGTTAACACTGAACACATCACGGTTCTGTTCAGTTACCTCAGGAGCTTTTGTTTCCATGGAGATTCGGTGATAAGTCTTTCTTGACACATGGTTTTGATTATGTTCATTTTCTTTTTTGACGTTTGGCTGATGTTCCTATCAGGCTCGATTTACAATAATTGAGCCGGTTGGATTTTAGTATCTCGTTCAAGGTCAAGGACATTTTCACTGGGCATAGGTGCCGATGAGCACGTGGGCTGTTGTCAGTTTGATCTAGCTTATTATCTCTTGGCTAAGTGTCGGTATCTCTGTTTTCTGGGTCACAGTGCTGTCCGTTCTTGTGGTGTCTGTCATGATCAGGCTCGTATCCTGTACCTAAGACCATTTTAATCCTTGGATAGACCACAATATTACACTTTCCTTAGAACACTTTTTGTAATTATTTGCAATTAAAGGTCCCATATTGTGAAAAAAATGTATTTTTTATGATAAAAGAAGATTCCAGGTGCTGCACAAATACTATAAAAATATCAATAATGCTTAATCCACACTGCCTGTACTTGAGCCTTTGAACGATGCATCAGGATCGCCAAGGCTTGTGATGTCACGACCATGCAGTCACCCATTTCTCTAGCTCCTTGACAACCAGATGGCCTTCCACCTTTTACAAACAAGTAACAATGTGATCCATCGGTCCGGCTGAGCATTATTGACTGTAAAAGCAGATGTACATTCATATTGCAATCCGTGTTTGCTAAAGAATAGTAGGAAGTTCCACCAAACAGCAAAATCGAACTGTGTACATATGTTTAGCCGTGTTGCTTGTTAGCACGTAATATGTGTTGAATAGACCCCCCCAAACAGAACAGGTGGAGTGTTAAAAGGTGTTAAAAAGTGCTGAAATATGCAGCCAAGGTAAGCCATGGTTTCCTCTTTTACCAGGTGTTTTAATGGTTTTGTTGACTCCACAGTGCATGAAGGAACCTCAGCTATCAGTGAGGAATGTTGCCCAGTCGCAACAGGAAGCCAGCGTGCACTCGTGATTTGTTGCTCGGTCTGCTTTTACAGAAAAAAGACAGAGGAGAAGAAGAAACTTATTTCCATCAGCACCCATCTTGCCCCCACTAACTGCATCGTTTCCTATTACACAGGAGCAAACCATCCTATTTCTGTAACCTGATTAATGCACCGCCACGCCACACAACCGCCTCGGTGCACACACACACACACAAACGTAATCTTTTCTGTTTTGTCTCTGGTGTGACCTCACTGCTTGCTGCAAAATGTGTGGCTTGTCTCACCAGGCTGCCTGGGAAAGACACCTCCAAACATATGACGCACTTCACATGGCATTTGTATTGGTATTTGGTGTGATGTACCTTCCTTTTTCACTGGGCTCATTCCACTAAATTGCACTATTTCCACAGTCCACAGCTACATGCCGACACTTCCTGCCATGTTACAAACGGATGGCAGTTTTATATTGCTTTCCGGTGTCCTATCTAGTTTCACAAGGTAATTCTCTTTTAATCTACACCCATGTTTCCAAAGGAGCACAGGTGTAGATGGCTTTGGTAGTAAATATATTGCTGAAACTGTTTTATGTTATATACCTATCTATCTATCTATCTATCTATCTATCTATCGATGCCTATTTTGTATTACTACTCCATAAGACTAATTGCATCCACAAATCTACAAATATTACGAATACGGGTTGAATCTTCCATGTAATTTTCCATTTCATCTAAGAGTATTGAAAATGAAGACACTAGTAGGATGACCAAGGTTTTCTGTGCCTGCTGGTCCTGTGAATAGGTGATTGTTCGCCAACATGTGAAGCAGAACGGCTTGGTAGGTTCATTTTTACATTGTTTGCTGTATGAATCAGTTTATAGAAGATAAATATTCCTTGTGGTGCACCCCAGGGTTCATTCCTTGGTCCCTTTTACATCTTGATAATAAATGGTTATAACGTACCTGCATCTAAAACGCAAGTGGGATTTGATAAGGTGTTGGCCTTGTCTAGTCTAGTGATAACTTATTAAGGATTAGGTGAGAAAATGATAATTATAATAATAATTTTTTGTATATATTGTATATTTTGTAATAATTATTTTGTTGACAAAATTCTTACTTTCTCTGCTCCATCTTTGTTTGGCACATTTTAATCTAATTGATTATATAAATTTAACTAAAAATGAATGCACAATGCACCCTCACCTCACTGACCTCCCCTTAAATATCATACTTACTTTTAGTGTTTTTCACCCATGTATACTAGCTGATACTGTCTCCTGCCTCTCCCTTTCTCATGTTGAAACTCATTCAACCCTTTCACCTCCTGATGTGAAAGGGGGAAACTTGCACAAATGGGGCTCCATAGATAACCACAATCTGCTCTCTCTACACAACCATTCACTTAAAAGGGAGGTCAGTCTACAAGCCCGTGCAAAAGAAGACCATCTATCTAACTGTTTACCAGACGCTGCTGCACTGCAATTTGGAATGCATCACGTACCACTCCGGCCTGCCCCTTGTGCTACTTGTTTATAGTTTAACCTTATCAGATGCTGGTTGTATGTGTGTATGTCATTGCGTGAACGCCATAGTCCCTCAGTAGTGTAGTTGTTTTTGCTCTTCTGATTGGAGCGATTTGCCAAGGTTGTCAATATTTGTCGTTGAGACTAAACTAAAAGGTTCAGTTGTTTTGCACATTGCACATTTCTTCTTAAAGTTGATTTCTGCAAAGGGTTATATATTCTTACGGGACGTAAACGCTGTCACGTTTGTGTAAGTGCCTGAAACCGGTCTGCCCTATTTCGCTAGGTTAGCCAAACATGAGAAATGTGTTGGAATGTACACTACAGCTCTGAAGTGAATAAACAATGTGGAAAATGTATGAAGGTGAATGAATTCATCCGAGCGTTTGTGTAGAACCTAATAACTTGTGACTTTCCCCACATTATCTCATATGAATAAACCATAAAACACTGCTTGGGACTAAAAGGTTCCGAGTGTACATGCAAAAGTTTTGAATTATTGTTGGACAAAATGACATAATTTTGTGGTTTCTCAATTAGCCAAGTATCTTTTCCAGCTAATTGATTCCAGCTATTTTTTTATTCTTTTCAATATGTCAAAGTTCTTCTTTTTCACAGCACGTATGCTATTATTGTCCTGTATGTACCGTTCTGCTTCCCAGATAATCAAATACAGCCTCCAACAGTTACTTTAAAGCCTGGTGTGCTCATTCAGACACTAATAGGTACCTTGTGCGACTGCATGAGACGCCTAGGTTGCATGGGAAAATGCTGGTATTTGACAACCTGGAAATAAGAAACACAGCCACACAGGCCAGTTTCGACCAAAATCTAATTTGTTTTACAGTGCATATGCTCTGTACATTAAGAAGAGTATATTATGTGCACATACAGTCTGATGATCCACTGAAAATGATCTCAATGTTTTAATCTCATGACATAGTGGCGACGAGCTATATGATTCGGCTCTATCAGTCCTGGATTCATAATGTTTTTCCTGCATGATGTTCAAAGCTGATGCTACAAAATCTTCTCATCACGTATGCCGAACGAAATCTAAGCCATTTCTATCTGTGTGTCTCATTCACTTACATATACCAAGAAAGACAAACTAATAAAAGCCAATATTCAGCCCAGCAAGCTTAGCTTATTGCCTCTTCCAGCAGTAGCCCATTTTCTCAAGGCATGGTAGACAGGTGGGAATAAAAGCGACAATGATCACAGAGGTATTCCTCCTCAAGGTCAATAGTAGAAGTGTAAGCGAGAAACCGAGAAGTCAAGAAATTACTTTTTCATCCCCACTGGCGAACGTAAATCTCCCATGAAAGCAACGAGAAAAAAAAAGATGTTTTGATTCCTTTCATATTTCTTTTTTAACCTGTTTTACTTTCTCTATACAAACGAACACAACTCTGGGTACGTACGATAAATAGTTTATGGGGCTGCAGATTCCAAGGAAAAAAACATAATAAAGGAAATTGGTAACCATGCTTTTCATTCTTATTAGATTTTACTCAGGGTTAAAAACACTTTTGGCAAAATTATACTTGTCGATGGTTGATGACTTGAGTGTGTCTTAATGAGCGGCATCATTTGCTCCAAAATTACTGGTTGGAGCTTTACTCAGGTGGAGCCGGACATGCTTTGTTCTTTTCCACCCTGGAGAGTGGTGAAGTGTGCCAGTGCGATGGTAAGACAGTAAGCAGACCTTAATTGATACCACCAATTATTCTGTCTGCTGGCAACAAAGCGTGGCAAGTTACAGTGAGCAGCACATTGGTTTAATGAGACGAGGTGTCTCAGTACTGGTTTCAGGGAGTTTGATGAGGACAACCAACAGAGAGAATACTGCGGTTGCCTTCGATGTTACAAGACACAGATCACAGGAAGAATCCATTAGACCCACAGTCAGTAACTTGCAGTGTGGGAACACTTGTGTGGGCTCCCAGCACTCTTATCAAGTTGTCATCATCCGAGGTACCTGCACGTAGAAGATTCATAACTTCTCTGTGGGGTTTAGGTGTTTAATAACACATGTAATGTTGGTTTCTTCATGTTGAAATGAGTCTTCCTTCCATTTATAGTGGAAAACCAATCTAGAAATGCAGCCTAACTGAACATACATGAACCAGCTGTTTGACGAATAACCTGTCTTGGCACCGAGTGGCAGTAAGTAATGTGTCGCATCTGGGGAAAATAACATTGATTGTGAAAGAGTCGTTTACTTCCTATTGAGAAGCGATTTGTTTGGCTGTTGTTTCTGCAGAACGTGAGCGATGGTTTCTCGATACTGCAGGTGCGGGTCAGTGGGCGGGAGTGTGCCGCAGATGATGTGTGCCACACCAAAGTTCAAGCCAAAGGTGCTTTAATGATCTGGAAAGGGGATCATTGAAAAAGAGTGAAGGGCGATGAATCATTCGCAAAAGAGATGCATCAAGGTGATCGCGGACCAGAACCCTCAGAGCGCGGCTTCTAATCTTTTCCTCCACCCATGATTACTTGCAGCTCTGGGCATATCACGGTAGGAAGGTGAAAGCAATGTTAGATAATGGCACTGTCATGGGAATTACATTAGAACCCTTGAGACTTCAAAAAGGGTTTCTTACAAAAGCAATTATGCAGTCAGTCTGTTTCGAAGCTCTTTCATGCCACAACATTGTGTCAATAGCCTTAAAAGCGAAGTGCTAAGTAGGACTCAAGGGGCTGTGCGAAATGTCATTGCAAGGTCCCATTTAGACCTTCCTGTAGTGCAAGGGGCCAGTTTACAAAGGTGGTGGAAGAATTGAATGTGTTCTGCTCTATCTGGAGAGCAAGGATTAATTACAGGGTCACATTTAAGATTGGCACAGCTGTTAAAAGCCTCAGCAGATGCACAGTGTGGAGCCTCAGTTCTCTGGAAAAAAAAAAAACATCTGCGGTGCACAATGGGACGGCCTCGGGATAAGTGACACGTTCAGCCTTTTTAAAAGCCACTAATTTCTGACTCATATTTCCCTGCCATGTACCACAGATCGTTATTATTATCATTCTTATTATTATGATATTAGTAATTCAAGACAGGACAACTATTTTTGGTACCCACCTATCACGTTCACGGTTTCCACTGTAAATACTAACAATCCCATGCCTCCTCTGCTCTACTTATAAACACACATTGTGCAGTACGGCTTCTGTTCTGTAATAACAAAGTGCTTCAAATTGAAAAGTGTACCGTCTCTCACTCACACCCCCAATCCCAATGCCATTCAGGCACGTCACGACACCTGAAGCTAGGCGCTGACGATTAGCCATTAATCCAGTTCCAAATAAAGACACAAGGTCTTCTTTTGATTCCGGTGCAGCGGTCCGTTCGTGCAAAAAATAAAAAATGTTAAAGCGTTCAGTGATGAAATAAATAGATACGTACACGCACAGGGCTGCTTTTTGAAAGCTTGCAATCTGGAATCACTTTAAAGAGCAATAGGAATCGTAAATGCTATTGATTCTGCAGGATTTGCATATTGATGGTCTCTCCTGGCCGTGTCTGATGTTCATGCTACATGCATGTCGGCCTCCAACATGTACAGTCAAAGCAAGTTTTACAGAACTTTTTGTGAGATTGACGCAAACATTTAAAGTGGAATAATACTGTAGTTAAGATATTTAATCAAACAGCTGGCATCGGGCTTATTTTGGACTCCACTTAATGCAGCGACTAGCACCCACTCTCCTAGACGTGGATTCGATCCAACATATAATTTCATCACCTATAAACTTAAAATGTATCTTGTAATTTCTCAGTCTGCTACATTGCTTTTGTTCTCGCACGTTATATCTGCAATGTTTATAGTCACAAAAATACTGATTTGGCCTTCGATGGAAGCTAACAGCGTATAAAAAAGCCTCCTTTGTGCTGAACGCAGTCAGGTGGCCTATTTGACTTCTAGCAAAAACATTTGGCTCCTTCTGAGGGGTGCAAATCACGAAGAAAGACTTATTTTCACTTGCATTTTGGTTAAGGAATCAAATCACACAGACCTAATAAAAGTGTTTTTGGCTGGAGACATTATACACCGCTGTTAATACGGGGCGACACAGCATGTGTCATTGCACACACTTTGCCGAGCCCACCTTGCCCTATCAATCGTTCAGGAGACCTTTTAATCCTGCTGCTTCCCTGTGGCATTGGCTGTTCTCCAGCTGCGAGCAGCAAGTGTTTATTGGCTTTGGTATCAGTAGGATACTTGTGGTGGTCTGCTTCACCTTTAATTCTGAGGTTCCTGCCAAGGCTGCGTCAAGTCCCTCTTTGACTTCGGCCTAGAAACTGTGGTCTAGGCTCCTAAACAGAGTGAAGCACAGTTATATCCACAGAATTGCTCCAGAGACACCCCACAATTTGTGTTCTCGCCCTGAGATTGAGAGTACTGAGTGGCTTGCGTTACTTGATGGGCTGGTCAAACATGAAATGCAAGGGTTTTATCCAAAACCCTTTTAACAAATCTCAATTAAACACAGAACGATGTGTTAAAATAACATATATAAAACTGGTCAGATCTGACGAATCATGCTAGGATGATAAATATTGGCACTCTGTTTTGTTATTTACACTAATTGGTCTGATGAGGCGGTATAATTAAAGGTCAAAACGTCTGAAATTGAAAGGCCCTAACCCCTCTTAGTCAATCATTTTTTTCCCAGATTGGCCAAATGAGATTGAGTTGATGTCTGCATCATTACGAGAGATGGCATTTGTAAATATTTGTCTCCTCCCTGCAAGAGAGAGAGAGAAAGGGGATTTGTTACCCGCAGATTAGTGCTGAGTCAGGACTCCAGTGAAAGTCTGAAGCAAGGGAGCACTGTGAGAAACCCCATTAAGGAAAAATGACTCTGTTTGTTGGCTGACCTGGTTTTGCATTGCACATACAGGACTGAGCAGCATTTGAATATAAATCAAAAGATAGGGAAGTGCAACGTGGTTCTCTGCCTGGCGGGTGACGCAGCACGGTTGGTTTCTGAACGCCTCAATGCGCGATGACGTTCAATCAATGCTGTTTCAGTGTTTCATTGAAGACATGATGGTAACACTTTTGCTACAGAAGCATTAAGGTAAATTGAAATACTGTGTCATCTGTTGATGCTGAATTTTATAATTGAACACTTTGGGGATCATAAGATAGATTTCAAGAAACTTACACGGGATAAACAAGCAAAATGATTATGTTCTGTGCTGTAAAACCCCTAACAACTGGTATACCAGTTGCTGCAACTGCAGTTACCTTCCGTATTAAAACCAGGTATAACATCACAATATCTAGGGCATTACTGACATCGTGTCACCGCTCCTTTGTTGGCTTCCCTTCATCTCCTTTATGCCACGAACGATATCTTGGATACCACAAATCAGTCCTTAATTTAACTCCAGGGGAGTTACGCATGCCTTTGCACTTTTTTGTTGTCAGATGCAGACTGACATGCAAGTACAAACCCCCGAAAGGCAAGAGTCAGTTGTTTGCAGAAGACGATGTGTATCCTTTTAACTCGGTTTTAGCAGTGAGGCTGAGCCTGAAGTACCACAGGTCGGAACAGAAATGGTTAACACGGTACTCCCTCCTCAGCTTTGGCATGTAATTAACCTTCAGTCATTCACTCATCAGTGTCAACTATAATTCTATAAATGAAATGTAGCACCGCAGGGGTCTCCTTGTGCGGGAGAAGTCACCTGTTATTTTATTAATAGCTCTTCTGAGGCAGGAAACAGTTAATATGTGGTAGGTCCTCCCACGGTGAAAGGCTTTAATATTGGATAGCATGTAGCGCCTGAGCTATTACTTTAGAATATTTCAACTCACAGAACAGAACAATGACTCTCCCAACTACATACTCCCAGGAAAATCATGCACTTAACGTCAGAGTGACTATGCCATGCATCAACAGTCGTGTAAAGAACGTTGGATTAAGCTCTTGGGGCGGTACAGCCAAGCCAAATGTACAAAATGCAGTGTAAATGTCCTGTGTTTCATGTTCCTAAAGATATAACAAATGCATTTTGCAACGCGTTTCTCTGGGGTTTAAGAAACGTATATGGCCCTGTGTTTTTTTATCTGAAGCTATGACATATGTGACTGTACAGGAATGCCTTCCCAGCTGCGTGTTCGTTAGCTTTACGCGCCATGTACCTATGTATAGTGTTCAAGTATGGTTTCCTGCACCCACGAGGCCTGTTTGTTGCTGTTTCCACCGTTTCTTGTGGTTCTTAGTACAATGTAATTACAGCAATACCATCTGTCTTGAGTCTGAACGTCCTGTTCTACAGCATCGTCTCGCATACGCTCGATGAAGGCAGGAAAAAGAAAAAAAGGAAACAGATGAAAACAATGCACATGCTCACGTGCTGCACGTTGTGCTGCGATGTAGTCTGTGCTGCAATTGTCTTCTCCTCTGACACCGGACTCTGCTGTGGTTATTTGACAAAAGCGATGTGGTTCCTCGCTTCTCCTCGCAAGGTTTAATCAGCCTTATCAACCTTGTGTACCTTGAACTAATCGAATTATGCTTTGCCGATGCATTTATCAAGATAATTACTTGTGATTTTAGCCCAGAATCACAATATTGTCTTCAGCATAACCTCGCAGTTTCAAGATATGTGTTTCCTTGACCAAAAACAATGGTTTCCTTGAGTTTTTGTTGTATATATATATATATATATATATATATATATATATATATATGTATTATTTGTTTTCCTGCAGTGGCCCTAATACACTGGTTTTGTATTGGCCCTCTGAATGACAATGAAATTATTACATCAGAAAAAGGGAGGGATGGGGGTCAGCATGAAGCTCCCTGCATTGTTCCTCACTAAGCTCTGCTCAGTGGGACTTAGTTCAACTCTCTCTAATTACCGGACGAAAGAAAAGAAGTGTCCTCTTTGGCATTTGACCCCTAAATCACTTACTTAAAGTCCCACCAGCCACTGCAGCATTGGCTTTTAGTCACTGAAATGGTTAATAATGATCCTAGTCCACTCCCTAACCACCAAACACACTCACACAGACGCGCACGCAAGCGTCAAGCACGCACCACAAGGGGGACCGGCGTGTTGCTCGGAGCCACACATTGAGAAATGGCCATAACCCTGGAACAAATAAAGCCACCCAATAGAGAGCTAGCGTTTCCCAACCCAATAATTGCCTCAGAAACTGCATGGAAATAATGAGATTCTGCTGACACAACGCAGTAGCCTGACTGAATGCAATATACGCTGTATCCAACCTCTCCACAGTTTGCTTCCTTGGCTGTGTGTGTGTGTGTGTGTGTGTGTGTTTGTGAGCAGTCGTGTGTATACGCCCAAACATTTATGTATTTGCCATTTGCCTCTGCAGGGTAGACAGGTTGAAGAGGTTAAATGGTTTTATTTGCTATTGCCTGTTTGCGCTGCTGAAACTCCTAACTCCATGCTCCTGTAAAATTGCTGTTGTATCGTAGCTGCACCTATCCTCTCACCTAAAAAAGCCACGGGAAAATGACACTGGCATGATAACAGATTTCAACTTACTGCTTTTTACAGAGCATTGTGATACAAGCAAGCCACTATTACTGAATCGAGTTTGTGACAGGAGTGTAAAATACCTCTAAAAGTTGAGAAAGTAAAAGTAAAAACCAACAAATTGATTTGATATCATTCAAATCATTAGCTTTGACCATTACTGTATGTTTAGCTTTGTTAAAAGCTGATAAAGATGCTAAAAGTCCAACTTTCTCTTCAGCTGACTGCTCGTGCGTACCATTTATTTACTCATCCAACCCAACATTTTCAACATTTATTGTGTGAACTGGTGAAGACAGCAGGGAGGTGAGGTGAACAGAGTTTCAGTCAGTCTTCAAACCCAAAGATCAGCAGGCATATGAACTTTCACGTCTCAAGTAGTGTCTAAATAGTGACTTACATGGTGCTCCAGGTTTAATCGTGACCCCTAACCCTGCCTGTGGACAATTGTTGTTCAATATATAACATCACCTTTATTTTTGTTAGGAGGCAATTCAATATATATTTACCATCAAGATTCTACTTTTAACACTTCTGCTAATCTCAAATTGTAATTAAAACAAAAAAAAGTCCTTTTTGGTGATTAGAGAAAAACTCTTGTTCTCAGTCGAGTAAAGTCTGCCGGTTTGCGCTCTGAACGTTTCCGGCAAATGTTGACAGATGCAGCTCTGTTTGACTGCGTTGCTGACAGACTTTGGATCACAGTGGGTTGTCGGCGCCGGAATAGGCATTGTTGTAAATCAAACAAGACAGAACTGTGGGTTTTGTTTTCATTCGATTCATTGTGATTAATAAGCCATGCACCATGTTGTTTTGTGCTAAACTCAGATAGCAGCTGGTAGACTTATAGCAAGGTCAGAGCAAAATACTCAGGGACTTGAATAATATATTATTAATATATTATAAAGACGAAGATGAGCCCCAGGTGAGTGAACCCTACCTCACCTGCTCAATCAAAGATGGACAACATTGCACAAATCAACAGTACAGTAAATTATTGCAAAACGGTCCAATATACCACAACCAACATTTACTTTGTCGCAGTCCTCAGTATAGGCTTCCTGGCATCTGTAAGTTCAAGAATCACAGCAAAGGAGATGCTACTGAAGGCAAACTCCACTGGATCTTCACACATGAAAGTTTATTTACAGGCCCCGGTAAGTGCAACTGCGTCTGAGATTAATGTTGCAAAAAGCTTTTAAAAAGTAGTGAATTCATTTTTTTTTTTTAGTATTGTGTAGTTTCAGTACTACTTGAGTAACTCGTATTGTACAGTGAGTTTTTTAAATTCTCAATTAAGGCTGCAAAGCTTCTATTGTGATCCCTGGCAGCGTGTAGTTGGTGACTTCTACAAATTCAGTGAGGAAGTGGTGGAAGGTGAAGGCTGTTGCTGCAGGTAGGTGTAGGAGGATTGGGGGGGGGGCATGTAACAATGCAAACGCAAAAAGGATGAAAGACTTTGTTAAAACGTCAGTATTTCAACTTTTCCTCCGCACTAACACACTCTGCTGCAATCAAAGCACAGTAATATGTAACTGCGTCATGTTCGTGGAGGTATAGATGAAATAAAATGGAAATAATATTCAATCTACACCTTTATACATAAGCTAATCTTTGTAAAGCACACACAAAATAAATGTAATTGCATTTAAATAAAACTGTAGGGCTGAGGTTGCTACATCATGCTACACCAGTGCATTAGGGTTAATGGTGCTAGCCTTCAGAGACAAAATGATAGAGTGGGAACACACTCGGTCCGAAGTTGCCACCTCGTTCAAATGAGGCGTCAGACGCAAGCCATTTGCTTTGTGCAAGCTCAGACCTTTTCGCGGTGCAATGTGTGAGGGGTTAAAAAAAAAAAAAAAGTGAGCTGTCTGTCATTTGCTTAGCACAGAAAACGTTCTGCCAAGGAAACAAATGATGTTTAAAAAGTAATGGATTTCTGACGCCCCGGCGGAGCTCTAATGTACAGCAGATGATAAACAATTGCACAGCGCTGAAGGCGTCTGGTCACGTTGCATAGAAACGTTCCAGAGACGAGGGGGAAACTTTGATTTGGCGTGCCGTGGCGCAACACGACAGGACTTTCCACTGCAGTGGCGATGTGGCTTAAGTGAACGCATTTATGCAGCGGTGCAAGCGCGTTTTCCATATCTGACTGCACAACGTATTGAGACGTGAGTGTGGATCAAATGACAGCAAAGATTTACAAGGCAGACTCTGACAAGGTCCTCCTGGGAAAGCCGTAAACATGGATGCACAATTGATTGTACATGTTGTTACTTAAAGGAATTTCTTTTTCTTCACATTGTTCATCAACAGCGGCGCTAAACTAGATTCTGGCATCCATTTTTGTTGCCAAAGCTGCTTGCGCTCTGATTCAGTTCAAAGGAGGCAATAAACAGGAGAGCGTCTGAGGCAGGTGTCACTATAATTAGCAATGTTATACAATCATTATCAAAAGGAGCTCCCTGAAATTTAGCAGGTTTGGTTTTTGTATCAAATAGCCCCTTTTATTTCTGTTTTTAAGCTCATATACATTGCCTCATAATTTTCCCATGACTCATGCCTTTTGGTGACAATATTAAATGCATGAATAGCATTAAGTGCAGGCATTTGACAATAAGCCAGCGGCACCGGGGCTCTATAAGCATTTTTATGTGCGTGACATCAGCAAAATCCATGAACGCTGACCATCTCGGTCTTTACGAGAGGCCGTCGCGAAGTATAAGGGATTTAATCACATCATGTTCCTCCTATAAGGCCAGTATTACATGTTACTTCAGACACGTAATAGACAGTTTTACAATGACACACTCAGGACTGAATTAAAGGTCCCCGAAGCTTTAAATGATTTGATAATGACAGGTGATTTTTTTTTTTTTTTTTCCAATGCTACTCTTAATTAAATTTCAGTCAATGAAACAGCCTCGCTGCATGATGCGGAAGAAAACGGAAGAAAACACACCGAAGACCTAAAAGTAATGCCTGTTCATTTACAGGCAGTCGGGAGCTGAGGAGAAAATGAGATTAGACCTTTCACAGCATGCAATCACTCAACGGATCGACATGGATTTGGTTGTCAACAATTTAGTAAAGCTATGGTGGCGGCTATAAAGTGATTGAAATCTCTCTATCCTTCAGAATGGTGGTGTTGGTGAGGAGTGTGTGTGTGTGTGTGTGTGGGGGCGGCGGTGGCGGTGGTGACCCCAAAACCGCTTGAAATAGTGATTACTTTACCAGTGTACACTTCTCCCGATATCACTCCCTCAGCCTCCTTTACTGTCTGAAAAACAAAAGGATGGGATTTGATTCGGGGACAGATTAGATTTGTGCGCGAGCGTGCGCATTCGTGCGCTCGTGCGCCCACATGTCTGCGGCGACCGCGTGTTTTGTCGGCGCGCGTGCCCGTATTGCGCGGAGATGGAGGGGTGGCAACATCTTTTACAAGGAGCTCTCGTGTCGGGAAGCCGTTGTCTGCGCGGCGAGATGACAGGCGAGCGGCCCTGGCGATGGATGGTGCCCCGCAGATGAAAAAATAAATAAAAATGGAGCCATTGTTTCAGAGGCCATGAGCAGAATATCTGCGGGGGTCTGAGGCCAAAGCGCTGCTCGTAATAGCTTGTCTATAGGGAAACACATTTGTCACGTTTGTCTTGTTGGCAAAACGAAAACCCAAATGGTTCTTTTTACAAGATAAAACGCAATCTACAGTCCCTGACCACTAAATGCATGGTCATAGTTTCATATACCCAACATCAAGTGGGTAAATCTCTACTTGGACATTTGACAGTGAGTCTAATGCATTTTCCTTAAATAGATAGGATTGCTGCACTTTTCCCCTGACAAAAACATGTACATGTTTAACATAGAGGTTTATAATAGTAAGTGAGTGCCTCTATTACCGCAGCTCCCCCATTTGTCTTCCCTTTGGAAAAGGTGCCCATTTCACTCACTTACTTGCATGTGATGAACAAGCAGCTGAGCAGCTATGTTGGTCATGTGTGCGTGTATGCAAGGACCAGCTTTGTGTTGCACGTACTTGCCGTAGCTGTGTCTTCGTTCGCCTTTAAACCGTGATAACAGAAACCACATGCAACGCCAACAGCAATGTAAACGTTTAGAAGGTAGTAGACAACAAGATCTTAGGTGTTTGAGTAAAATAAGGAAAATGCAAAGAGTCTGCTTCTCAAAAACGCAACATACGTTTTATAAAAGTACAGAGAGACTTGGAAAAGTCAACGTTTTCCACCTGCAGACCCTGTCAGAAATGAACGTGCTCAGTACTTCACAGCACGCTGACAGGTAAATAATGCTTTCACAAGCCTTTGTTCCAAATTATACTCCTCCGACTCTCAAGGTGATAGCACAAAAATAATGGAATTCCTCAACTCCCTTTACCTTCCATCATTGTCTGCCATCCAGTCTAATAGTTTGGATGATCTTTTTACTCCACAAGAGCTTAAACACCGAGGACTCAATGCCAACAGCAAAATATCCTGATCTCGACGGCATCCCCCAGGAACTGTCAGCCATAGCTGCTATAATTGGACCTATTTTGCCAAAGTTGCTAAATTACTCTGTCAAGGCTGATACCTCTTATAGGAATTGAAAAGTTGCTTTAAATCTTGTTTCTACAGAGTGAAAAGAATCCTTTTGAAATATCTAGTTTTAGTCCTATTTCATTGTTAAACTCTGATATTATGCTTTTTGCAAAAGTCCTATCATCATATTTTATATGATATAATATATATCTATACTATTTCCCAGGTGAACCAGTCTTATCGGGGTTGATCCCGGTAAAAACAGGATTTTACATCCAATGCATGAGTGAACCACCGCTGTGACTGTGCAATAGGGCAATAACTTCCTTATTCTGACTAGTTAGTCCCGTAAATCATCGGTTGAACCCAGCTCACTCTCATAAATGAATAATAAAGAACAAAAACACCACCTACGCTTGTATGCAGATGACATTTTTCTTTATATATCATAGATTTAAAACACTGTCACATGTTCTCTTCATAATTAATAAGAGATTAAATAAGGTTATTGTTATGCCTCTACATATCATGGTTAAGCCATATCACCCTTTAAGCCTTTTAGCTTTACGGATTCATTTTCTACTTTTAAAAGAAGCCTGGAGCCGACTTCAGTGGCCCCAACGTGCTTATTTGACTTAAAATGTTAACACCACCAGACAAAAACACAACAGTGATGTAAACAGAGTTTGTGTTTTATTGTGAGCGTGCTCTTATCCTTTACTAGGTTCAAAACAAAGTAAGTGAGACGAGAAAATCATTAAATTCTGCCGGTTTGAGATGTTGAAGGACAGCGTCGTTGTCCCCAAAAAGAGAATTCAGTATACTAAAAATTGCGGTAGGAATCAGTGATAACGCGGCACACAACAAGGCAAATTGCAGAGGATTATGCCGTCTCATTTGGGCCTCAGTGATAGATTATGCCCCGGCATTCAAAGACATTGTGTTTTGTTCAAGGGTGGAAGTGACTTTGCCGAGACATTGTGAGATAAGAAGCTAACTGTTATTAGTTTAATGGGAATGATAGCCTGCCCAAAGCTGTGTGTGTAAGTGGCATGGGAGCATCATTTTTCTTTGCAGTCCTTCTTGCACATCACTGAGACTGAGTAGCAGCGAGAGAGCAGCAGCCTGCCAATTGTTTTGTGGGAAATCTAAACCACTGAAGACAAAGTGCTGCTCGTGTGACCACTGGCCTAACATAGCTAGGCCCAATTTAGTGCAATTGGTGTGAATAAGCCCCGTGTTCCCCTGAAACTGAGGGTATATTTTTGTAAATCTCACTTGGACAGAAAGTCTGTTGAAGTATTTATCCCTCATTATACTATGGGTACAGTACACCATATAAACTGTTGTTAGTTGTGATTCCACTGCAGCATAATATCCTGTAAGATTTAGTAACCAAGGAGCTGGTTTGCCTTTTTTCCAATCATGTGTGGGAACCATTGCGTCAACGCTACCGTAACAACCTTGAGGAGTTTCTTTTGCAGTGATCACGGGTGCTTCTGTGTAGTTAGCTGCTCATTGTGCATATTTCTTCCTCCTGATCACCATCACAAAGATTCTCCTCTGGTGCACTGCCACTGTCTCAAACAGATTTCCACGATCTCGATGACTGTCATTATCGCGTCAGGTCGACACCTTCGCAACGTTACGGCATTGGACTGCCTGTCATTAAATTCGCTTTCATCCAAGCATGTCACGCTGCAAAAGCAAAATGGCCACCTCTAAACGCTCTGCAGTCCCTTAACAATATCTTTTACAGTATGACAGGATGCTATTAGTGTGCATGACTGTTAGATTTTGAATTTGTATTTGTGTAGGTTATCCATTTGCAAGGATAAAACCAGATGTCAGCAATGCCAAATCCAATTCCTTGCACATTTGGTTGCTGCACGCGAGCCCATATTACAATGCTTATTCAGGATCTTGGCAATTCAAAGCCCATTGAGGGCAGTTTTCCCCTCCAACCTCGCCAAATGCACTGCTTTCCATTTTCACTGCACCGGGCGTTTCACATAGCAGCACAATAATACAAGTCGGGGCAAATGAGCGACTGCGAGGGTGAGAGTGAGTGACAATGAGCGAGTCAGTACGCGTGTGAGTGTGTTTGTGGATGTGTGAGAGAGAGAGAGGGCGAGAAACGGTGGGCCTGTTTGTAGGGAATTATGCAAATAATCATCAGTGCGACAGCTGGATCTGTTGGTATAATACCTGTACAGAGTGTGCATTACTGTCCTGTGCAATGCAGCACACAGAAACGCTGGCGATCTGTCCATCTCTTATCCATCCTGGATCAGTCGAAACACAACACAGTGCATCTTTATACATCAAATATATATACTGACCTCTCCATGCATTTGTGCACTTTTAAACTTTTAATTATATAAAAGAAAATATAAAATTAAAATGGCCTTTGTCTTCATGTTCACTTCATTATGCATGTCGGAAAAGCACGTTGGCGCCGAATGTTGCTCTTTTACCGAAAATGAAATATGAATGCAAAAAGCCAAGCCGCTCTTCGGCGCGGATGCCAGGTTTGCTCCAGAATAACCGAATTAAAATACAATGAATGCGGACGTGAAAGTTGCAAGCCGACATACCGAAACTTTAAAAAGGAGGAATGTGATCATTAAAGCTGCGCGCCTTCGTCATCACGTCACAGGGAGACAATTATGTAGCCACTTAAAAGTGCGAATAGTTACTGGGGCTCCTCTGAACAAGTGCAGCTGCAACACTGCAAGCTGCATTCCAGTTCATGCTTATTGCTTTTCTGTGTCTGTGTTAAGACTGGCAACGCGAAGAGACGTGCAGAAACGTCTGAGAATGTGTCACACAGGAAATTATATATGCGTTTGTATGCCTGCCTTGGCACAGCGGGAGTGGAGAACGGCAGGAAATGTCCGTGCGCTGTTTTTGGCTGCGAAACCCACAAGGAACTACAGGAGTGGCTCAGAAATGTAATAAGTGCCCGCGCTACTAAAGTATATTCAATTTAAAGGTCAGAAGGATGGGCACGTCGCAAGATGGTTGGTAAAACAGAGGCTTTTAGGGAGCCGCTGTTAAAAAGGCCACGAGGGGTAGAACACATAAAGATTGATCGGTCTTGCTCGGTGAGTGTTTTCCGTGTGTTTTCTTTTAATTTAGGTGTTAATTTAACCCAGGAACAGATGAAAAGTAGAAGTAGCACTTTTAACGGGATGCTTTTTGGGAAACATGTCGACACTTGTGCGTCATGTTTACGTCTTGAATGCCTCCTGACTCCTAAAGCAGTAATGAGAAATAGACTAAATTTGCAATATAAATCCTGGAATTGAGTGTTTGTGTCAGAGCCAGTCGCCTGATTGCAACTTTGACATCCATCTGCCAGGCGTGAATATTTTTTTTAACCTTGCAGACCTCGGAAAATCATCGCAATATTGGCATGACCCACAAGGCCAAGTTTAGCATAACCCTCTCACACCTAGGAGCGGAGCGACTGGGTCTTCCTCCCGTCTGAGCCGCCGCTGCAGGAAGGGAGGCTGTACTTGTTGTGGGTTGGCATAAATAAAGAACAGGGTGGCAAATCATTTGGCTCTACTGTATCTGAAGTTCTGTCTGTGCTGCTGTAAAAAGAGAACATGACATCCCCGTGGCTGTGGACCTCATCCGCCTCAGTCTGGTTCTGTCCACGGTGCTGAACAGAATAAAAAGCAGGTCGGCGAGCGCGCCTCTCAGAGAGCGCCTGGCGCTCTCCATGGTCCTCAAATCGCAGCGTACACATAAGCCGCCCGCGATGCAGCTCCAAAGTATGTGTAATCTCTACATGCTCACATTACACAGCCCATTGAGGCAGATTTGTGATATTGGGTAATATAAATATGATTCAGTTGACTGTAACAGTATGTGGCGATGCTTTCGGGTGCGCTCAATTAAGAGCAAAGGAGGCGAGTTAGGCCTTGTTTTTAAATTCCGTTAAAATGGTTCAAATACAAAATATCTGGCGAACCACGTCAGCCCACCAGCCGTTTATTATAGAGAAACATCATAAACTATTGTGCCATAAAGTGATCCAGTGCCATGTGTTAAAGCCACAGTGCCCATACCGTACTTTGAATACGATACTGCTCGCGAGTCCTTTCCCAGACAGCTGTCCCCATTGTTGTTCAAGAAGTCTTTTTTCATATACTTGTAATTCAGCATAATATTCCGCAGTTTTGTCAAAATAAACAGATGGTGGAAAAGAGCATGAGAATAATCTCGTGCAACCAGAGAGTACTTTGGTGGCTGCAAATCATATTAAGAGCAGGTCAGGTCTGTCATTTCTTTTTCTTTTTATTCCAAAGGCTAGCAAAGGAACAAAAGATGGAAAAACCAGTGGCGAATCCTGCTCCACTTCCTGTAAAAGTCTATTTGTAGTTTCCCTTTGTCACCTGGGGAGAGAAAAAAAAACATTCATTCTGAACACCAGAATTTAATTTAGCAATAAGAGAAAGTGAAGTTATTTACTCTGTTATAATAATGATCCGACATGTATTAATACCAGAGTAGGACTGATGTTCGTTAAAAGGAGGAGGTGATCAGTAGAGTTGAAGTGCAAGCATGACAGCCCCGCAGGTTAGTATGCAAACCCACTCACCTGCCGGATGACGGGGGGGATTCTATCACGACAGGCAAACGGTCATTTTATCATCTCGTCACAGAACCGTTTGTCTTTAAGAGTCAAGAGTGTCCATGATGTGAGAGACACCCCTCACACCCAGTATAACAAAAGATTAAGGACAAGCATGCGTGCCAGTGTTGAGAAACACAGCAGAACAAATTAATTATTGATGGGATGCTTTCAAAAAGCCCGTGGCGTCACTAGGTATCCATTGTTACCTCTGTTGTTGTTTGGAGCTCTTAGCAGGACGGGGAGGATGGAGACGAGGCAGGCGGGCGGGGATAAAGACCGTGAACTTTGCCTCTCCTCTCCCTCCCATGACGTTCAACCTGCCGAAGATCATTTTCTCTCTTTTTATTCTAGTTTTAACAATTTAAAACGCATTTGACCAGCGCCGCTGAGATGCAGATAACGGTTGAGTTGCTGGTTTGAAGCAGAATGCGTCTCACATGTGCTCAGATGAAAAATGTGGCTACGCATTATATTTCACAGCATATTTAAATATTATTCTTAATGTCATATCCATAGGGAACTATACTGTCCGCTGAGTTTTGGACTGAAGTATCTGCTTAGATACCTCTGGAGCTGAGTTTCTATCTGTTCTTGTGTGCTGATCTGGAAAAGAAGAAGCCCATGCTACCCCTACACCCCACCCCCACACCACACCCCTGAAGGAACGGTTTCACAGCCAGGCTCTGGGAAACAGCTCTAAAATACAGAGAAAATACCCAGTACCCATAGCAAGGGTGCCTTGGCCATGCGTGAACTGATGCTGATGACATTCACATGTAGCTGCGATGCCTGAATGGCTTAAGTTGCTCTGAGGGTCTGTGCAGAGGAGCTTGAGGAGGACAGAGACACATTTTAACGCCGCCCGACAAATACTTCAGCGGTATTTTCCTCTGTTGTGGGCTGCGACTGAAATACACACGCGATGTCAGATGGTGCAGGGTGGGTTAGACACATGAAATGTAATTTTGTTTTTCATACCACAGCTCAGTTATTCTTAGAATCGCGTTGAATGTATATGTGAGGTTGCTAAAAAAACCACTGAACTGGCAATACGCTCTTTGCGTGTAATCTATTAAGGCTGACTATTAAGGGTTTCTGTTATTAGTATTGGGATTAATTAATTAACCCCTGCAGACAGAAAGCACTTAAGCACCTTTCGGGTGTCAACGATGATGAACACGCTGCAACTGAATGTCTGCACAGTGACAGCAGTTGATTTGAGAAGTTGTCACGCATGAAATATTCACAGTCCCTGCACAGTTTCTCCGCACACTCCAATTATCTTAATTAAAATAATACAGCAACTACTCAGGGACCACAGTTCTGAATACACACTCTGAAGTATCTACAAACTGCACGAATCGCTTGCTTTCAGTAGCTAATATGGTCGATGGGATGTATTTTGCAACAAAATGCTAATTTGACTGTATATCATGTTTGAAATACATGCATTTAATGTTAAATGTTGCAATGTTCAGCTTTTATGAATGCATAAAACCCGACAATAGCACTTGGTAGGTGCTGTGGAGCTGAATTTTGGTTTAAGTCTGCATTATACAGATGGTAAATGTTACCTCAGCCACAAATAAGTCTGCTATTCCCGAATTATTAATTATGTAATTCCTCAAAAAGTCCCACAGTGGGGTGGAAAGAAATGGTGCACAGACATGATGCAACATTGCACATTATGGATTACAGATTTGAGGGCTGCAGTTATGTGACACAACACCCGTCAGTGATGTCGGAAAACGATGATGATGATTGATAGTCGTTGGAGTGAACTATGTCGGTGTGTAGTTCACTTGTCTCCGTTGGAACCAGCTTTCTGTGGCTACCTGGGCGGGGGTGGGGCCAGGCTACATACCAGCGTTGGGTTTGTTGATGTTTTGATCCTAGATAGAACTGAAAAAAAGGGAATCCATCCAATTTCCTGCCCCGCCCCCCCACAAACTTTAGCCAATCAATGTGCACCAATGTGCAGTTATTACCTGAGCCCTATGAGTCAGCTTCTAAAAGATGTCCTAAAACTGACTCAACCGATCCTGAGCTCCCAGAATATGCACGGGTCCAGTTTAAAGTCCCATCGGCGCCACACATTTAAGAACAATCTGATCTTTTCTGCACTCAAATTAAACACAGTGACATGAGAATGCAGCGATGCATCTACTAAGAGTTTGCTCCAGTGAAATACCTGCTCTTACTGCTCTTTGAAACCATCTGCAGTCTCTCGGCGACTGCGCCGGAGACTCCCTTTAAAATCACGGGAGACAGACAAAGGATCAGATATGTATTAGACAACATAGACCAGGACCCGCCTCCTGCACAGGGCTGTGTGTTGTCAGTGCGTGTGTGTGTTTGTCTGCAGTATCTGAAGCCCACAGTGCCATCAGGCTCTCAAAAGAGGAACTGCTACCTTCTCATAGATCCCCTCCCTCCTTCCCTTGTCTGCCTCCACTCCAGTCTCAGGGACTTAAATCTGAATGTATTTCTTTATTTGCCAGCAGCTTGTCGGTGAAACATTTGCATGGCGCAAGGGTAATGTGGGTTATTTTCTTTCTATATACCCCCCCCCAGAAGACATCAGCCGCTTTGAAATGTGTCCTCTGCGCACGAGCGTGCACGCGCGAGCGTGGCAGGCTGAAATCTGGGCAGACAAATCTGGACAGATAAGGCTGGTTAACAAAACGCGCAGGGTCTAAATAAATAAACCGGCGAATGAGCAGGCTGCACGCGTACGGCGATCAAACAGATATAGGCAAATACAGCACACCCACCCCCCACACACACACACACACACTTTACCACACACTCACACTTGAGTAGGACACCGGGCAGAGTGCGTTCCGCCGATCATCTCCGTCCCTCCCTCCAGCAAGCGGATTGCCTGTGCCACTGACGACAGCCAGTCACACAGTGTTGCGAGCGTGCGGCTGTGGAGAGACTGCATCAAGGAGCGAGAACTGTGCGCTCGCGTCGGGAGCGGTGCGTGGGAGTTGTTCTCCCTCTCTCTACCTGCCATTTGCATTCCTTCTTTCTTCTCCACACTCATCCTCGGACGAGTTCGGGCGCGCAGGGAGTCCCGTTACCGAGGGAGGAATCGCGCCGTGTGTGTGCGCGAGAGAGTGTGCGTGCGCGTATGTGGGTTGCCTGTTTTAAGTACAGCTGTCATCTTAGCACCGCGGTGCAGCCGCTGTGGAGAAACTCACTGGGAATCTGCAAGAAACGCCTGGCTGTGGTGTCTTTTCTCCCCCTCAACCTCGCCAACCCTCATTCGCGTCTCCGTTTTTGAAAGCTGTCTTTCAAGGCGATGGACTTGAGATAGTGCGTCTCAATTTGAGTGACGGTGGCTGGGAGTTGTTGTCGTCGGGGAGAAATGCGAAAGGATGCTCGGAAGCAGTGAAGGCTACAGCAGGTGAGTGAGTATCCGATTAAGGGAGCAGGAAAAGAAAGAGGGGGGTGTTCTTTTGAACGCGGATATATGTTTTTTTTTTTTTTTTTGGTCCTCATTCTTACATCGATGCAGTTCGGTGTGGGCTGAGGCCAGGATTTTAGAGGCGCATATCCACAATGCAGCTAAAACCCCCTCTGGTCTCTCTGGGGCTACTTTGAAGAAAAACATCCCTCAAAATATGTGATTTGTTTTGTGTGTGTGTGTGTGTGTGTGTGTGTGTGTGTGTGTGTCAGCGGCGATCTCAGCTCACAACCGGGGGCTTTCAGACAACTCCTCGGCTCTCATTCCGATGTCAGATCGGCTAAAATGAGACCCGCAAGTCCGCGATGATTAGGGCACAGTCGGTTGACAGGACAGAGGAGCAAGCGGGGACTTGAGCGTGGTTAGGCGCGTCCTCTGCAGGTAAAAATGCATCTAATACACTCCGCTTGGAAAATTAATTCACAGGTCTGTTATTTCGCTCACATTTCGACAGTCTGATCTCCTTTTCGGGCCATTTCTCCGCGTTGTGTGCGCCTTGTGTGTCTGGGAGGACGAAAGCTTAAGTCATTAATCAAATGCAATTGTCCCGTTTGGTGTATGTGTGTGTGAGAGAATGGTGTGAGGGTGTGTGTGTGGGGTGGGGGGGTGAATTGCAAAATGTTATCTTAATCTAGCCTTTATTTGGCCACGTATAGGCTCTGCTGAGATAACGTTTCTCATTGTGGGGTTAGTGTGAGGCAGTCGTGATCCTCCCCATATGCCATTTTATTCATCTGCAAAGATGGCTATCTGTTAAATGGACAGCGTCTAAAAAGCAAAGCGGGGCTTCTGCTGCTGTTGCTGCGGCTGCGGCGGCGGAGTCGTGCGTTTTATTGATCCCCAGAAAGGACTTTAGAAATGTTTGCTTCCCCGACAAAACAGCGGTCGTGGGATCTATATATAGTTTGCACTGCGACTGCACAGGACGAGGGTTGAAACTTGTCTCTGTGCGTGCGTGCGTGCGTGTGTGTGTTGTTTGTTATTCAAGGCACCATTTGCAGAGAATATTTGACAGTGGCCCCTGAAAAATGCCCCCCCCCCCCGACACACACATCCCTTTATTGTCCAGCACTGCCTGTTATAATGACACACCAAAACAGTTGCGGCAGAGTATCAGAAGACTGTGTGATGCTGCGCCTGCGGACATTCATAAAGTGCTGTAGCTCTATTGGTTATAAATAGCCGGAGGGAGCGGACTGCCAGATAGAACAGGAGCAGCCTCCCGTAGCTCGAGCAGCAGCAGCAGCAGCAGCAGAGCCTCTCAGGCTTTATCGGGGCTCACAATCCAAGATGATAGATAGCTGATACACTTTGAGATATCACACAGATGCACGGGCAAGGGTGTGGCACGGGAGGGAGGGGGGGCTTCAGAGATGCATTATAGCCTATCCTGAGGTCTTTGGCCCCCCCCCCCCTGCACATTCCTTATTAAAATAAATAGCGTTTTTAATTCCCCGCTGCTTGGTCTCTAAGCCTGTTTGTGGCACTCAGCAGTGACTTCCGACTGACCTGATCACACCAAATTTCCCCTCTTTAATCCTTCACAGTGGCTTCTCCCCACTTACGGACCTAACCCCACCTTTTTTGTTGTTGTTGTTGTTGTTGTTATTTTGTCAGGTTTTACTGTTGATCTCTTTGACGACGGGGATGCTGCTGTTTCAATCATGGCTGCCTTGCAACAGCTAAGAGGCTGCTGAAGTGTGTGATCTGCTTTGTCCAGGCGCCCTGGCCGGCTTCATTAAACAAATGTGCGGCCGGTGACCTTGGCTATATACCAGGATTCACCTCTCTGCCCTGGGATAGGCTATAGGACACATGTAACAAAGACAGAGATTATGCTGCTGTTGACAAACTATATTGAATTACAACACGTTGATCAATGTTTGCAATAAGCTAAACCTCCACATAGAGGCTGATATGATATCAGTATCAGATGTCACAGGAAAATCAAGCTCCTCATAACAGCATTACATTTCCGTGAAGTATGGCTACGTCTTGGCGCGTTTGTAATTCGATCACATGTAGGAAGGATGGAGCAGCAAACCTATCAGACCAGAATAAGACTGCGTGCAGCATTTTAATCATTCATGAAAGAAATCAGCTGCAACATAGATTTGTCAGCAGACCGGGGCAGAGGAGCAGTCGAGACAGAGTGGGTGGTGATGGTGTGGACCGCGATGAGTGATCGCAGGCTTGCCTTCTCACAACGCACTAAATGACCAATAGTGTTAGTGAGCGGGCTAATGCTGGGCTCTGACGTGTTAGCGTGTCCCTCGGAGACACTCATCCTGGGTGTAAAGCCGACACCTACTGCATTGACAAGGTGTTTATTAGCTCCCAGTTGTGAGGCCACAATGCCTACATAATGCTACGATGACACAGCGCCGGGAGTTTTCACCCGGGATGGCAATTATGTTGTTTTTATAAGCGCGAGCTGCCATTCCACTTGAAGCCACTGCCTTGATACATCGATGCCCGAGGCTGGATGGCATGTTCATAAAAGGCCTGTGGCGGGATCATAGTAGCTGTTTGACGGGAGGGGGAGGGAGGTTCTTGTTCGCAAGTCGCTGTTGTCCTTGGTGGATGTCTTTTGAACTGGATAAGGAGGAGCATCTGCAAGAGCTGTCTAAAAGACATTCTGTCAGTGTGTTTCACCTGTTGTGAAAGTGTCCTGGAGGGTGTGGCACGAGCACACGCCACAGCTTCGATTAGCAAATATTTGCTTCACGTGTTTAAGCGTAACCCTCGAAGCACCGCGTGATTGTGTCGTATAATGTAGCAGCTGGTCGTCTCTGCACAGATGGATGTTATTGTGTTGAACCGTGTCCAACAAAATGCAATTTTGTTCTTTGCGACAGAAGTATTCCTTTTATTTATTTATTTATTTATTTTTTTTGGCTTAATGGCTTGCAGGCCTCTGGGTGACCAAAAATCAAAAAGCTCATTTTCTCCAGCTCCAGACAAATCACGCTGCTTTAACAAAGCTCCGTGGCGTATCTATTAGTTTATCCTGGGTTTCTACAGTTAAATCTGCATTGTATTAACACACATTTGGGCATACGACCTATGTGTTGATCTCCACTTTATGTTCATCAGAGTGATAATGGATTTTCCAATATGAAATCTGATGGACTGTGATTGCATCGCCCTTAATCTTGTCATGTTGGATGCATTAACATAATTACCGTATACGCTAATCCAGAATTTACACAAAATTGGTAACCTTGCATTTATCACATCAACGACACCGGGGCGCACAGCTGCAAATAGAAGGATCCCCGCGGTCAAAGCCGCGTGATGTAATGAAACGTTACAGGAGAAAATCAAAATCCCCCTGTGACGTGGCTTTTATTTGAAGCGGATGGATGATAGCTCTTCCAGGGCTCGTTCAATTCAAAAGCAGCAATGCAAAGCAACAAAAAAAAAAAAAAAAGACCAGCCGTAAGTATGACTATATTAGTATTTGAATTAATCCTTTAAGTGAAATGTCATCGTGCAAGTAGAGCCTTGTTAGAGGCATGTCAGAGGCATGTCTAAATGCCATCCTTTCACATTAGCCTGTAGGGTCCATTCACCTTTAAAGGATTCATGTCGGGAAAAGCTCATACAAGTGCAGCTAATTCTGATCTGCTTCACGGTGTTGTGAAACGTCTTTAGAGACCTTCTGCAGAGGTGCCTTGAGAGAGCGACTTTGCCTGTCATGCTTGTGTGAAAAATCAAGGTGTCCACAAAGAAAACCTGGACTACTACATGTGTTCGAGCTCCAGCAGCCAGCAGGAATTGATTCTTGGTTAGAATACGCTTACCGTACAAAGCCATGACCCTTTGCAGCCTACACATGCATACCCATATGGATATTGTTGTAATAATGCTTCTCCATTGGCCGCATTTTGACCATCCTTTAACATTCTCTATGTTAAAGTAGATGCAAACGTGTAATCACCTGGAGAGATCCTGGGAGGATGCATCATTAAAAAAGGTATCGATGGGGGGTGGGGGACAGGGTTTGGGTCAAGGGTTGGGGAGGTGTTATTGTGCTTGCTCAGGCCTCTCACCGACCCTCCGGAGAGGACATTTGCATTCACTGCATAGGGACTAATCACTGCCTCTGCCGGTGCCCCTGTTGCTAGGCAGACTTAAACTTAGACAACCATCTTTTAGGACACTGTGTGAGTGACAGGTACGTGACTCTACTGAGCTGCTGGTCTGCTGTGAATTAGATCGGCGGAGGCATCCGGCGGCCTAAGACTGACAGCTTGGCAGAGGAGGCTGAAGCTGAAACACCTGATTATAAGTTGCTTGCTGGCACAAGGTGGCAAAACCCTTGTGATTGGCTTAGGGAGTACGCAGCAAGGTCGGTTTTTACTTCAACTATGAGCCGGACACACAAAAACGCCCAAATGTGCCAAATGGGGTGTTTTTTCGGTGTGAATTCCACATCCGCTGTTATTTGCAACGCCTTCCCTCCCTTTCCGTCTGTAGACAATGAGTATTATTGTTCCATTTGATATTCGCACAAGCATTTATAACTAGAGTCTGAATAAATTGTTTTGCAGCGGCGGTGATTAGTATTGTGCGGCAAAATTACAATATGTTGCATCTGTTCTCCTGAAAGCATCCATTCAAACTGGGCTATTCAGCGGTGACTGGGAACCCAATAGTGGGACAATAGCAGCTCCACTTATACAGCCACACTTGAATGGGGCATATTATATTTTCCATAAGTGGAAACAAGATTTGCGTTTGCGCCCCACCTCGCTAATGCGATAGCTGTTAAAACACCCCGTTGAGATCCAGAGTTCACCGAGTTCGGTGTTTAGGTACAGCACTAGCACTCTCAACCCTCTCTCTCCTTCGTCTAGTAGGTTGACCGCGGAGCTACTTGGAAGTGAAGTTGTGTTTTCACACCAGATCTGCTGCAGCAAACAGTAAAAGACGCGGTGGTTTAAAACATATAAAAAAAGAAAATATTAAACAAAACCTCCTTTACATTGAGCTGATTCGTTCTGAATGAGGTCTGGACATGTCTCAGAACTTGTTTTGTTGCCGCGCTCTAAAAAGTGCCATTAACAGCCAGCAATCCCATTAGAATTCATTAAGAACACGGACACCCCCTGTTCAAATGCTCCCACAGTATAGAAAGGCTACCGTCTGTGATACTTGGATTAAAGTGTTCTCTGATAATTCAGATATTTCAATGTGCTTCAAGCCCATTATCCCTTCTTTTTGTCAGATACGTTTAGTTGCTTTTTGTCCATTGACAGTCTGCTCCCATTCATCATGTTATTCAAGACAACAGGGGCCTTGCTTTGAGGTATAAAGGGGCGCAGGCTTTTAGTTCCCTAAAAGCTCACTTTCTCCATCTCTTTGGTGCTCTCTCTGTTTAACTTCCCTAAAAGCGCTCTCTCTCTCTCTCTGCCTGTCTGTCTTCCTCTCTGGCTTTCTTTCACCCACTAGCTGTCAACGCAGAGAGAGGGAGAAAGGAATGACAGAGCATTGTAACAAAGGCCTGCTAATACTGTCGATGGAGGGGAGCGAAAAGTGCAGGGAGGAAACAAGAGGTCAGATTTCAGGTTATCGACCAGGCTGGGTGGCACGGGGAGATGTTAGTTTGCTAGACATGAAGGAGCAGCAGTAATCCCACCAACACTTCGAGCTACCCGAGTTCTTGTAGAAACACTGGAACGTTTGCTGAAGCAACAAACGTGTTTACATCCACATTAGCAGTCGCATTGTAATCAGTGTGATCTACCTTCATACGTTTGTATTCTGGAAGAAGTCTGTATGCTGGAAATGAAATACCCGATGATGGCAGCTGGGATAAGGCTATTGTCTGATATATTCTGGCGTGCAAACATCATATCCAGCCTGTTTTTGGATGCGACAAACAGTGCAGGAGTTCCTGCCATACGGTCACGTCTAAAACATGCTGAAAATACATAAACCCCCGGGAACATTGAGAAATCCAGAGTGAATCACGTCTGCAAGTAATAATTATTTTAATCACAGTTCTTTTCCCCCCACCAAACATCATAATTTGCACTACATTTTCAAAAATAATGACAAATTCCCATCGCAAGTTTTCACAGCCAAAGTAATGTGTCAAAATTGCTTATTTAGTCTGACCAGCAGCCAAAAGCCCTCAAAGTGCTCAATTTATAATGTTTTGAATTCAAGCAAGAGAAGCAAGAGCAGGGAGCTGTCTTGCCTGATGTGTGAATCCATATCTAGAAAATATATCTCTGTGTTTTATATATGTCATGTCTTATGTCTATGTTCACATTCTTATTCTTATTGTTGTTGGATAGAAGACAGAGGATATTGGGGGAAAGAGAGGAGCGATGACACGTGGCAAAGATTCCTGACCAGGCTTAAAACAGGGATGATGGGATTACATTACCAGCTTCTTAAACCCACTCCTGCGCCCAAATAATGTCATATACCGTGTAGGCCTGTTGCAGCTGTTACATAATCACCTGGTCGCGGCTATTTGAGCCGACTGCGATCATTTTCATAATCATTACAATTTAATGATGTCTTCTGCTATGGTTTAAAGGCACCTCGGTGGAGATTTAGTATCATTAACTGTTTATCTGATGTTACTTCACTTCGAATATTCACGTAATGGCGGTATTCAAGTTGAATGTTATTTGAGAACATAGCTTTCGCTTTGTTGTGGCATTTAATGAACTGAAAATCTTTAATTGCATTGTTTTGGAATGAACGTGCCAGGCCCAGTGACGTAGCTGTGGCATTGTAGATATAATCTGGAATATCTGGTGGGCTGGTTTGGTGGAACTGTGCAGGAGAGGAGCACAGCCTCCTCAGTGCGAGTGGTTGATTAAGCATCAAAGCAAGATGGAGATTCTCAACGTTCATTCACGAAAAGAGAGTGAGAAGTTCTTCATTCAAGGACAGGGGAAGCGGAGTTGCTGGCGGAAGGCTTTGAGATTTATGTGCACCACATTTAAATGCACATTGTGGTCCACTTGGATTATTTTCCCCAGCCCGTCTGAAAGCGAGGCATAGCTGTGACTTTACAAGTTGGACAAGTTGAAGCTGATCGATTGCTTATGTATTACCTCCGGAAAGACACATTTCAACTCTGGCCATTGCCAGTCACATTCTCTAAATCTGAGGTGCATGAGTGAGGGCAGTTTAACCTGTGAAATGGTGGCGGCGGCGGCGGCGGCGGCGGTGGTAGCGCGTGGGAGGATAGGGAGGGTGAAACTGATGAAAGAGCCAGGCAGCGATCAAAGGCGAGAAAATGAAATGGCATTTGACCTTGTTGGACGCCGGCGAGTGACGTGCAGCCACAGAAGTGCAAAGTAGTTTGGGAACCTTTTGGGAATTCGTGAGGGTGAGCGAGAGATCAGGGCTGCAGAGTGCTGATGTGGAGCGCCAGGATGGTCCGGGCGATTTAACCCTTCCATCTTATAACTGATTTAGCAAGGGACCACGAGGTGGCCGAAAGTTATTACGATGACAAAACGAGTCAATTTCAGGTGCTTCTTGCGTGCCATGTCGTGAACCACGACTGCAGCTCTCACTGTGCATTAAAATCTTGCTTATGACGTGAAGTAATGCGCTTGGTAAATTGGTCTTTCGCCCTAAAAATAAAACCTCAGGAGTAATCTCCCTCCATAACATAATCTACCCTCACCCTGGTCCTGAACCTGTGGTAGATATGCAAATGTCAGATAAATAATTCAGCTCTTTTGCATTTTTCTTGCACTCTCTCCTGCCACGTTGGCAATAATGAGTAAAACCGGCGATAAGAAAATATGGAGAGTCTCCTCAATATTTCCACGGCCGGCCCATCAGCCTCAGATGCCAGGCTTCAGGACAGATCATAGCCCGAGCAATCTCACCGTGTTCATTGTGCCAACGCTGGTGAATGCAGTATTTTTTTTAAGGCTATTGTAAAAGAAGTGAAACAATTACTTTCATCAATTATTGATGAATCTATCCATTTTTGATTAGACAGTTAATTATTCAGCGCGTAAAATGGCAGAAAAATAGTGAAAAACACATGGTGTTGCCATCAGACGTCTTTTTTTATTGTGGTGAAACCAGCTGTCAGAGCGTGGCACACGGAGGAGCTCGAGGAGGTGGACCCAAATGCAGACACACGATGAGTTTAAACAATTCATTTTCCGCGACCAGCCGTAAGACTGCCAGCAGGGTCAAAATCCGGGTGATCAGTCCGAGCAAAAACGAGACACGGGTGAAACCGGCGATCTAATCAGAGACAGGAAAGGCGTGCACAGAGACACACGGGGGAAAGAACTTTTCAAAATAAAACAGGAAATGAGCAACAAACAAGGAGGTCAACTCAAAACCATGACACCAACAGTCTTGAAGCCAAAGACATCCAGTCAGAAAGAAAAGCATCCAATCCTTACACTGGAGAAGCGACATCAGGCGAATGTTTGACATTTTGGTCTGATAAACGCCTGAAACAATTAATTAAACTATATGTAATTGCTGCTGATTATGTTTAAGGGCTAACTGATTGATTGACTAATGCAGTGCAGGAGTTTGTTGCCTTGGAGCAGAACCTTTCCATTTTGTTTCTTGAGATACTTCTCACATAGGATGGTGGCTTTTTAAAATAAATTCCATGAATAAGAATGTGTTTAATCATCCAGGCTGCAAAAATAAAGCTTTTTTTTAATAACCAAGTGAAATCTGGAAAGATCTTCCAGCACAGTTAACGGCGTTTCAGCACTGTTGGCTTCCGACTCCCCTGTAAATGTCATACAGTGCAAGTTACATCACAACAAGGCTAACGCGACAGAGACTGCAGAGACGGAAATCCTAAAAACGTGCGTCCACGAGCATCTCATCTGCCCGTCTGCGCGCTCCACCAAAGGCACTGCTCTTTGCGGGAGGGGGGCGGGGACCAGACGAAAAAGAGAGTCATTCTCATTAATTAAGGCTTGAGTGGCAGAACCGAGCTCACATCCTAGCTCTGCAGATTGAGGTTGGATGAGCTTTGATATAAGTTGCACTCAGAAACTAATGAGGTTTTTTTTTTTTTTCTAAAGAGATATTAATCCACGCATAAATGTGCTATTTTAAATCTGTTTTAGCAGAAAGGGAATAAAAAGTTCTGGTGGGGGTTTTTCTGTAGCTCCTCTTAAGGGGGTGCACAAGTCTTCGCAGGGGATTTGTGGCGTCTCTGCCAACCCTAAAGCCATCTGGTATTACTCCACAGGGTCACCTTGTCATTGATCCACGTGTAGCATGTGAAATACCTAGATTGTCTTTCTTAAAAGGGAGATTCTGTTCCCTCTAGTACCCCTAGGATTAGCAGCGCTAGTGAGATGTGATTCTCTTCTTTTCACTATCTTTATGACCTCCTCTCATACTACAGGGAACCACAGATAGGGAACGCGAGGATACAAGGACAGCTTAGACAAGTAATTTTGCCTTTAATTGCTCGAACCTCCCATGAGTGCTATTGCTTAAGCACTCCAAAAACTGTTGTTGTTTTCCCTCCACATAATCTTTGATTATATGAAGGTCAGCATTTTTCTCTAAGCTTCTTATGCGAGAATTTGGAGCAGGTGGATTGCTCAGAGAGATGAGACAATGCTCCCCAGCTGGAGTTGAGAGTGAGAGTGAACTGCTCTTTTTTTTTTTTTTTTTTTTCCCATCCGCAGCAGTTACTTTGCTAACTGTCTCCCAAGCCCATCTCGGCCATCTTATACACAGTAGTCTTTGGGTTTTTTTTTCTTTTTTTTTGTCCTGCTTAGTCCTCATTTCCCCGTCTGTATCAATAGCGTTATTATGTGGGGTTTTATCTGGCTAATTAAGACTTCATCTTTCTGGGCGATCTCTCAAAGGACGTGGATTAAGCTCCCCTATCTCTGCACTGGAGCCACGGTAGGGTCGGCGAAGGCCCTACTCCTCTTTCTGTAGATTGTGCAGGGGGGGGTGGGGAGCCTTGGCATAAGGTTGTGATGGTGAAATGATACTTAGAAAAGGAGAATATTGGATGCTGGAAGTGGGAATCACAGGATTTATTGATGAGCTCTGGTCCAGGTTTTGGAAAACTCACAATCATCTCAGTCCCGCACCCTCAAAGTGCCCCGGATTGTTTTTGTTTTTGATTGATTTATGTTTTCTGTGCAAGCACTGCAAAAATCACATATGATCGGGCACCAGCCCTGTCCCCCAAGATATCACATTTATATACAACTAAGCTGCAAAACATAACACCGGACGAGTTGCATTTTCTATTAATATAAATGAGGACGTGTCAATGTCATTTAACATACCCTTGCTAAAATGTAGATGCAGCACATACTAGTGAAATGTTCACCGTCAAGATATTTCAATCGGTTTTCAGCAAGGGATCCAATCTCCCGATAGACAGACCAGTCATACTGACTACAGCCTTATTCCACTTTCTCTGTGGGTATTTTTAGGCACTGGCGTCACTTCATTCATGTAGGCAGAGGAAAGATTTGGGGTTTGTCCTAAGAGAAAGAAGTCAACATTGATTGGAGACCAATATTTAACCCTTTAACTCTGAATGTGTTGCCGGCGACACGTTTGCGCACGCGCACTTTGGATTACAGTAATTACTTCACAGTTTGTGCTGAGACGTTGCACTTTACAGCCAATCTGGTGTTATTACGGTAATTTCACTTGAAAATGTCCCAGAAGTCCGCGAAGCAGCTGCTTCGTTCCCACTATACACACACAGCGGTGGAGAAAGTTTCCATTTTATGGCCTGTTGCCACACATTATGAGACACAGACTCTCGAATTTTATTAAAAAATAGTTTTATACTTTTCAAATTTCAAATATAACACGCAAAATCTGCTGTTCATGTATAACTGCAGTGTTGTTTGTTCACTAAAATCTAAAATCCAACTGTCATCACACTCTTCTAACATGCAGTAAATAGGAAATGACTGCCAGGTATTGAAAGCTGCAGGTGCTTTGTGAGCTAAAACAAACCATAGTCAGGAGTCTGGACTTGAACCCTGAACCGTGGATTCCTCACTTCTGCACGTTATGTTCTCTCTGAAGTGTAGTACAGTTCAGTAATGCACAAAGAGACACAGTGTGTGTGTAAATTCAACTATAACCTCAATACTGTTAATTATTCTGATTGCTGGCATGTGTCAGCTGCACAGCCCGTTTGAATCGATAACCCAGCCGACCGTGGCCTTTGGACGATTCATTTATAATCAGTTTACATGCCTCAACAGTCGTCATTCGGCTTGCATATACAATCAGGTGATTCGTTTTAGTCGGAGTAGGGATCCTGAGTCACCGTTTTCCAGAGCTGCAGCAGTACTGTATGAATTTCATGAGCCTTGTTGTTCTGGGTCCGCTCTCATCGTATTTTAGTGCTGAAAGTCAACAGATGAAAGTCTGGGTCAACACTCATTAAAACAACAGCCAGCGTACCCTCGCCATATAAACGGAGGGTGAACTGGAAGACCTCGGTGATACACTGTAGACCCGTCGCTGATTGTTTGGAGGGTTATATCTACCTTTTCCTCACAATGCGGTGCAGAAGTAAAAAAAAAAAAAAAAAAGGAAAACCCATTTTGTTTTGTTATGGTGCAGAAACACAATCTGCCTCAGAGCTTCGGCTGGCTCGTGTGCAGTTCTTATAATGCACCTCTGGCTTTTGATAAAGCACTTATGAGACAGTGTTTTTGTCTGAGCCGGTGTCGAAGCAGATAAATCCTAAATGGGTAAACTGAAGTGACTTTTCTCAGGCAGTTTTATCCAAGAGTCTGTGCATATGAGCGCCATAAATCAAAGAACCGTATGGGGAAGGAAATATCAAACACCTCTTTCTCTTTTCGCATTTGAATGGATTGCTCCAAGATGAAACCGCGCCCTGCCAAAGGTGCGGCTACACCAGCGACCGTCCCCGAAATGTTGTCCTGTCTGTCTCTGAATTAGGTTCACCTTCGTGGACATTCTGCAAAAAACAAGTATTTGAAAGGGCTGCGGTCTTTCAAAAACAAGAAAAACGAACCAAGGTCGAGGCTAGGAAGTTGTTCCATAGCTCGGATCCGCCTTTGAGTCGCGGCGACAATGCGACTGTGGTGAAGTGAGAAAAGGTACATATAGAGGTGGGAGGAAGGCCTTGGGAGACACTCGGTTTGATAATTGCTTTAATCTGTTCAGTGCTGCTGAATTCTTGTTCGAACAGGGCTGACTGTTGCGGTCCGCGACGACATTATTAGACGGCCTTGCGAGAGATACTGAACATTTACTCTCACAATCATAAAAGGTGATTCACGTGATATATCTTGACATTGCTGGCGCCGTTACAAAGGTAACTAGCTGTGTTGAAACCATTAAGAAAACTGATTTTAAATAAAGATACTGAAAATACTAGCGTGACTGGAATTTTGAAGTTATAGTCGTACTTTAAAACGCATCCATTGGATCTATTATTAATGATTTTCTCATATTTCTTATACAGATTTCTTATATTTGCCGTTGAGTGAGTGGAGCATCTTTAGTTTTTAACAATAATAACAACTGATACCAGATTGTTAAACGTATAAGAAGTGTGACAGAGCTATGCCCTGATTCTGACATCCTGCAGTCTTACAGGTCTCTCTGGTGAGACACTGATTCTGGTCTTTAACCCAGGTCTTTAAATGGACACGCATGTCCGCTCTCACAGAGGCGTTTTAAACGTATCATCGTCCGTTTTTAGTATTTTGCACTCTGCCCAGGATCATTTCTGTCCAACAAAGCAAAGTCAACGTTTTGGCTGACAGATATTTTCTGCTCATTTCTTCCAGTACAATCATATTAACATACATACATAAATAAATAAATAAAAAAAACAATCCCTGCATATATTTATTTATTTCTTTTCCTCAGTGCCTGTAATCTATGCCTGTCCGCGCTACAGAAGGCAACAGCAGTATCCTCCGGTGTCTGATCCCGGTGCATTAGTGTGGCACTTTCTGCATCGGGGTCACCTCTCTATCAACTAATTACAGCTCATTTCCCTTTAAAGGCCTCGCTGTGAGCTGCAGGGCCAGCTAAGCAAAGGGGACGTTTTCTTCGCCACACTGGGAGGAAAGCCTGTAGATGCCAGTCACAATTAAAGTCAATATGGCCCTGAGCCGCTCCACACTGCGGAGCGCCCATCACACTTCCTACCAGCCAATAAGATACAGTCTAAATTATTCATTATGAAACGAAGGCATGTTTCCGTGTTGACTCCCTTAATTGAGGAACCAGCGTAGCTTGCGGTGTAGTCACAGCTATTAAAGCAGCATCCTACAGAAACATATATATATGAGTTGATATAGTGCGGTTGTTCTTTAAGCGAGCGTAAGAGCTCGCCCTAATACAAATCCCCCCGCCCCACGCACACACACACACACAGTCTTGGGGCAACTGCCAAATCCATTCACTTCATCTAAGGGAAACATTTATTCACTCCACAAATTGAGTGAGAAGAGTAATATGTTCGGGCTCCCCATCGCAAAATGTTCATTTACCCCCCCCCCCCCCCTCCACCCTTGAATTAATTTTTCAGAGACATTTAACAATTTTAATGTCTTCACCTTTCAAAAAAAAAAAAAACCCAAAAACCGATTCTTCCCCAACAGCCCCATGTCGGGGCTGTTTTGATTTCCATAAGCACTGCCATTCCTAAATTAAATCTGACACCAAGTCTTATGCGCACCAGCAGAAGAGGTAAGGGCTTGATTTAGCGGCGTAACATTAAGTCATCACTCATGAATGATTAATTCTGAGCAAAGATCTGGATTATTTAAATAAGTCTGGATGCTCTGTATTTCATATGTTCCCCAGCCAGCGCCGACTGACGTACGTAAATACACACAGACAGCGATCAAAATAAAACCATTGTTGCGATTGTTGTAACAAAAAAAAATCAAGTGGACGTCTCAGAGAGGTGAAGAAAAGATGGACGGTTACATAAGTGGATGTTTTCATGGCTGCTCATCAAAGCTTCTTTGGGGGAACGTGTTATTTTCCTAAGCTCCTTTGCTTTTAGCACAATAGCCCGTGAATTCATTACAATAATAATGGTGAGACCTCAGTGTTTCATCCTAATTAGAAGCTGGTGGGTGCATTACGCTGGAGAAGGAAAAGGTTTCTGAGTTTTGGATGGAAATGAACAGAATAACTCCTTTTGTAGGAGACAAATGTGGCGTCTTAGCTGTACGTTTAATTGTTTTACGGGCATTTTATGCTGTGTGGCGCAAACAATCACATCGCCTTTTTTTTTTTTTTTTTTCTTTGAGCAAGAAACTTTTAAAAGTTAAAAGTCATAATACTGCCGCAGGGACTATTTTGTGTTCTCAAGATCTTAAGCAGATCTCTTGTACCATGGACGATTCATCTGGAATAACCTTTAGTAAGCTCATGTCTGCTACAGAGATGTACCAAAACTAAACGCTGTCGTTGGCAAACGGCGGCAAAATATGGACTTTTGTGGTAAAAATCCTAATTAGCCTCAAGGACACAGTTTTTTGTTTATTTTTTGTTTCCATTATCTGATTGATCTTTTAGTCTGTTTAATGTCAAATTGAATATTCTTTTAACGATAAAAAAAAAAACAACGAATCTGTCTACGAATCTAGAACAGGCTAATATTTGACATTAAATGATACTTAGACTCACCGATTACTCAAATAATCGTAGCAGTAGTAGATGTGAGTCCACATGTGTGTGTGGATCTTCCCTTGTGGACTTACAACGGTCAGTGAATCACACTTTGTGATGCAAAAAAAATGTAATAAAATAGTATATCTAGAGAAAAAAAGAAGAAAATCTTCTTTGGCCAGTTGCTTGAAACAGACTTTCTTAAAGGACCTCATGGGGCCTTGTTAGTGCTGGCCTTTCAGTCTTGCAAACTAAACAAACTAGAGCAAGCCAGGTTCAGCCCACACGCTGAAACACTCATCCAAGATCAGTATCCAGTGTAAAATTCACAAGTATGAGCCCTGTGACCTTCATCGGTTATTGTTTCTCCTACATTTATTGCCATGGCTGCTGTGATTTTCTGTTTTGCCAGTGGAGCAGCAAGCGGTGCTCCGGAGCGCTGAAGGTTGGCATCTCCTGCGGTGTTTGGGGAAGAGTCCACGTGTGACCGCGTGGACCCCCCCCTTAAACATAATCGCCTCAAGCCTTGAAGGCTCTGTCAGCAAGTTGCTGCCCGACCCAAAAGATCAGGCTTCAGAGGGGTTTTTTTGGGGTGGGTTGTACAGCTTTATGGGACAAAGCAATACACAGGCGAAAACACATTTTATAACAGCACCTGTGTGTGTGTGGTTGTGTGTGGGTGTGTGTGCATGTTTTTGCCGCCACCCTCCCTCCTGTGGAGCGTTTTCTCTCCACCTTTGGGGGATAAAAGCAAACGGCCACTCCAGCAGCTCTCTCTGGGGGAGCTCAATCTTTCACAATGTAACTGTTCTGCTTAGTTACTTCCTGCTCCCAAACACTCTAAATGCATGGCGGCCGCTCTAATACATCAGATTTTTGCCCACTCAGAAGTGCATAGTGCCTGTGTATGCCACGTAAAAGGTGCAAGCTGAATTATTTTTTGATAGACTATACATTTTTATACCATCATATCTTATAACTACACGTATCGTATATGCAGTTTGTCTCTGCTCCTTATGTAGCGGTATCATCAGGTCAAAATGTAAATATGTCCACCCTTAGCTGCACTTTGTCCTCCGCGCTAATTAGAGAGCGACCGTGTTGAAGGTAGCGCACAGCACAACTGCGAAACACCAGCATTTACCCGTGCTATTGTGAGCACGTTAGCATTTTGAGGTTAGCATTTAGCTCAAAGCACTGCTGCGTCTGAGAAAAGCCTCACAGAGCCGCAAGCTGTTAGACTCTCAGCCTTGTTACATTGAAATCAATATAAGTTCCTCCCAGAAGAAACAGATAGTGGGGAAAAATAAAATGCTGTGCTGTTATAGCGATACCACACGTCTTCCGTTTGATGCTACTTTTAACAGATAAAGCGGTGATATTTTGCTTGTGCAGGTGCAGGGACTTTGCTCTTGACGCTACTATGCCCGACAGGCTTCGATAAACGTATAAATGCACTGCAAAAACTGAGCTTGGCATGAAAACGAACGTCAGAACAACTTTGTCCTTTGCTGTTGCACTTCAGAGGCACTTTGAGGTAATTCGATAGCAGTTGTATCTGTAGAGGTTAAATGAGTTGTTGTGATGGCTAGGAAATAAATCCATATGAAACTGATATTGCAATATTGGCTATTAATAGTTTGATATAGTGTACATGCATTACAGCTAAGTGATTTATGGGCATTATTAATGGCTTCCCTCGCTGTTGCAGCTGAGTGAAATGAGCAGTGAAGGCTGCAGCTCTCATATCCAAAAGGCTAATGAGTTTTTCTTAGGTACCAAACTGCCCACACTTAGTTTAGGTGAAATATTATAATGGTCCCATAAACAAGATGACTATTATGCAACCGACATATTATTCATAAAAATACACTTGGAGGAAAAATACTGTAACCTTCGATTTAGTCAGCATCGCATTGCTTTTATAGCGTTTTAAAAAAAGAAATGCAGTCAGATGGTGATAAAATATATAACTGTTGGTATAATTGGAACGGCATCAACACTGAATTTGAGTGTCAATCTAATCTGGCTTTGATCGGGAAATAATATCAGATTTCCGTGTTATTCCTCTAAACACGGCTATTGGCAGGTTTCGTTTTTATTTTCTCTTGGATGTTGTGGAAGAAGCGTGGGTTCTCATTAGTGTACGCTGATCCGAGTCCTTCCAAAATCCTGGATCATCTTTATAAAAAGTCTGACATTCTGGAGGCTGCTCCCCTTTGAAAACGCATCTTCTTAGGAGCCAAAAATTAATGGTGATTCTCTGAACAGAGCTCGGGAGACGGGGCTAATGAGCTTCGTAACGATGGAACATCATATGAGGACACACGGTCCTCTTACGCACAACGGCCAGACACATCTGTAGAGTAAAAAAGTCCAAATTGGGAGTCTGGGAGAACCCGAGTACAATGAAACATGACTTTTTGAGTTTTAATAGACGCAGTCAGTGAGCTACTAAGATGGTTTCATCTATTTGGAAATGATCTGTTTGTTTCATTTAAAAATAAACATTGCCAGTCCTCCTGAATGGAAGTCCCTCTAAATTTAATAAGATTTTTGTCGATGCTTTCATGGTCACTCTAAATATAATCTTCCTCTGTATCTGTAAGCAGAGCACCTGCACAGAATCAGTAAATGACCCCTTTTGGAGGTGAAGTTCAGGAGGGACATGTAGACAGGTTTCATGGCAGAGTTTCGTCAGGACAACAGCTGGCCACTGTAGGAATTCTGCACCTTGTTGCACCAACCAGCTTCTTCGCCTGGATTAGGGCTTTGCTGTCCATCTGTCGGGCGTCGGCTTACATTTAAGCCCTGCCATTTCACAGGCCCGGCTCCAGCCAGCTATCCCACCAGGCAGCTTAGCCTCTCAATGACACAAGGGTAACCTTTCTCTCGAAATTCAGCTGGGCGACATTATAGCAGTGTGAAAGTGATCTTACTTGGGGAGCTAAAGGTCAGACACTGCCGGTTAAGATGGATTTAGCCAAAATGTGGCTGTCAATATACATGTTTGGCATTATAACTCCAAGCTGCTACTTACTCCAAAGAGTCGAACCAATAAGCATCTTAAGAAGCAGTTTAATTCATAATCTCAGCAGATGGGTTTATTATTTTTGTTTCTCAGGATACCCAATTAAACAGATTAATTTTCAAATTATGAAAAACGACACTTTTGTATGTTGCAATGTTGGTTGGAAATTAAAATTTAGAAAAAGGTCATACATGTGATTTAATCATATCGACTTAGATTCGGGATAGTGGCATCTGTTTACAGCAAATCGTTTTGGATAGACTACCAAAGGCATGCTAATAGTACAGTAAATGCAATTCTGCAGCTGGGTCTACCCATTCAGGATTAGCCCTTGCAGCTGACTACGCAGTTTGCAGAGGAATGGGCTTTAAAGGCTTTTAACACTTTGTGCTACAGATAACGTCAGCATCATCTCAGGGATTTCCCAGAAGCTTACAGGTATTTAACCATGGTATTTAACAAGGCTCAGCAGTGATGTCTTGTGACAGGTAAACTAAACCTTGGGGCGATAGTTAAGTCTGAACAATGCCCCTCCCCACCTGTGTTTGATTGTATTGAAGAGAACTTAATGATGACGGACAGCCTCATTCAGGCCCATGGAATTAGATCTGGTGGAGTGATAGCATGTTGTATGTGGAAAGCTACGTGTGGGCAGGAAGCAATTAAAACAATTCAAGTGGACGTACAGACCCCGTCAAACTTGGACTTAAGGTGATTTGAAAAAGTTTCTTTTAATAGAAAAACTCTGATTAATGATGGCTTGTATGACACTGCCAGCCCATGTATACACAGCCAAGGTAAATTACCAATAATAAATGCTCTTTTCATTTCATTTTCATTATTAGATTGTGCTCCTGTTTGATGTTTTTTCATTGGGTCCCTACATAAAAAGAGAAAAACTGAGGTATAAGTTAAAATGAAACCTTCATTTGGCAAATGCCTCATTTGATACATGACAGCTCAAAATTGATTGAAACGGTGCAATAAACCTGACTTAGATGCAGAGTAACTGCACGACAAATTAACCACTAAAGATACACATTGAGTTTGTGCAAAGGGGCACTAAAAATCTTATTTTCCGTTTAATTACGATTGTACATCTACTGATGAGATGGCTATTCTAATGCCACTGTGGAGTAATGGGAGCACAGGGCACCATCCACTTCCTGAAATCGGGCAACATCCTCAGGATCCCAGTGGATTCTGTCATAAAGGCATTAATCTCACCATTCATTGATCCAGTTATTACTGGTCTTGGACCAGTGGGTCCTCATTTATTGAGCACCGCTGTCTCACTTCTCCTCGACCACATTCATTCCTTTGAGAAGCACGCCCCCTCTCACTTCACCTCAATTAATGTAATTCTCTGGGAGCTCACTGGAGTGCTGATTGGAATGAAGAACCGCATTCAGGCTACATGCCTGCGAGGGAATGATAACACCAGATCATTAACAAAACAGAGCTGCAAATGTTTACCCGCGGATGGCATTCTTCATCTTAATGTGTCCCTGTCTTTACTTTTTTCCCCTGCATATTTTCTGCTTAAGCCATGTGCAATAAATGTCAAAGCTGCTCTGTCATGAAAAAAATAAAAAAACAGAACATGGGCACACATTTTGATGGAATGGCTGTAAAAGCTTAAGTAACATTGTCTCTTTCTAATGGACCTTGAAAAATAATCAGACGTATTATGACTGAGTAAACAAGAGCAGTGTTATATTATATGGGGATTTTGACCCTGTGTGGAAGAGTGTAAGGACTCATTAAGAAGCCTGACTGGGGTCCATAACCTGCTGAAGATGCAGTCATGGAGCTTTACCAGCAAGGGATTATGATTTGATCATTTTGCTGATTGGGTTTCAGTGTCGGTGGTAATAGAGTTGGACATAATAGCATCTCATTGACTGATATCCAATATGCAATAGCCACATGATAGAGGGTGACAGATGGAATTGAGCTTGCGAAGGCTGCTCCTTCTTCTTAGGTGTCTTAGCATGCCATAAAGAGACCCACACCGCTCCATCTCGCAGCGCTCAGCAATGACTTGATCAATGTGGGTTAAGGAATAAGAATGATTAAGTATGGCTGGAGGCAGCAGGGAGCGCAGCAGGCTCTGGTGCAGGTCTCTGATCTCGGATGGTACCATCATCTCTGCCTGTTTTGAAATCGCTTGGTTTCACTTGATTACAGATGGTATCATCAAATCCCCAATCTGAACTTTGACCTCGGAGGGGATAAAATGAAATTGAGTGAAGTAAATCTAACCCGTAAACCCCCTTTTTGATGAGTCTGATGTCCAGTTGTCTATTGGTTCGGTGGAAAAAAGTTATTAGTGGTGACCACAATGGTAGTAACATGTCACCCCGTAATTAACTGTCAACCATAATATCACAGATTTCCCCCCTTGTTCTCTACAATCTCAATCATTCACATGTAACGCGGTCCACGAAATCTGCTGAAGCACAAAACGCGTGCATTATCCTTCTTCACAAGCCCTCCGCGAATCAAGAAAAGGCTCCATGTGACCGGTTAGCATTCGACTTTAAAGACAAATTTAGAGCAAGAGATGAAAGTGCAAACCACTGGCAAAATCCGATGTATTGTGACAACAGCCATCACACATAGACAGGAGCTCCCCCGAGACATGTCTTGATGAGTGCGAATTAGATGTGAAGGATTTTGTTCCTGTGGTTTTTTTTTTTTCCTTGCACATTTCATCATGTCAGTGAATCACAATCCAACTCAATGCGCTCGAATGTTAGAAAAATATGTCTTTTAAGTGCCGATAAAATGATTCATTAAGACCTAGTCATTACTCTTTAAAGTCCACCTGCCTTTTTTACTGCTGAACTCCTCAAACAGCTAAAGCATTGCAGAAGCATTGCATCCGAACCAAAGCATAAATGTTGCGTGCATATTCAACTCACTCCATAATATAAATGGTTCTTTGCACGTTACTGGAAATTCTGAAATGATAAAATCAATGTTTAATTGCATTGTCAGTGGAAGGCTGGAGGCATGCGAACAGATGACATTGAAATTAAATACGGTTTGTTTTTTTGGTCTTAAACCCTGTATTTATCTCTCCGTATCCAATTACCTGGAGGTGTATGGTCTATATTTTATCGTAAAAGATTGCGTGAGCTGAGTGTCAGCCACAGCACATACATCACGCTTGCCACCATCAGTCTTTGATTGCGTCCTCCTGCTACTGCTGCTCCACCCCCCCACTGTTTTTTTTTTTAACTCGCACAGCAAATTCACACTGCAAGCCTAAAAGAAAAAAAGTAGGGGTGAAGAAAGACTTGAAGGTAGCAGAGACCAAACCACAGATGCGCTCGGAATACGTGTCTGTGACACAGCATGAATTGGATTACTGTCTGAAAAATGCTGTTAATTCCACTTGAAGCTATGCCCCTTCACTTTATATCAGGGTGATAGCATTGACTGATTGATCGCCCGCGAGGTGTGGAGTGGAAATGGTGTTCAGCAATCCACAGCAGATACAGTGAGGGTGCAGTGAAAGATTTATGTAGATTACTAGAATAATTTGGCCTTTGATTTTCTTGCTAGAGTCAGTACTTCTTCTTATATATCACAAATAGGTCTGATATGATGCTGTGCATTCACAGCAGCCACTTGCATTTGAAATACCCTTTAAACCTGCATGAATCAGAATAGTGAACGATGCAGAATTCAAAACTGTCAGCGCTCACTTATGCAAGCACATACCTTATTCCTCGTAACCACCCACCTCTAATCATCTTTAGCCTGTGTCATGAATATTGCAGCATCCATACTCCCTGTTCTGTTAGGAATTGTGTCACACGAAGATCCTTTTAACACTCGTGATGGTTGAACTCTCCATCTGGCAGCAAACACACACAGTGGCTCAAGGAACGTATTTTAATACAGTTTCACTTCTTATGGCTCTGCTGCACATCCACCATATATGATGTGAAATTGCTGAATTTAGCAAAGGATAAGCATATTTTAATATCAGCCCACAGCCCAGTGATATCAAACCATGCCATACAACCTCATTTGAATTTCCTCCCATTGTACGTGTTTGAGCTTATGTATTTTAATGTTCTACAATCTTGAATTTCCTTCTTGTCTCAAAAAAGCCGAATTGTTGGGTAGTCAAAATCATCAGCACGACAGTCTGTATGAATTACATGTTGTAATTAAATGTTCGGCCTTGTCTCTGTGTCTTCCCAGGTAACCGATAAGATGGCGGCCGGGGAAGCGACTGGGCACAGCTACCTGGTGGCTTGCTGGCAGCCCATTCTGATCCTGATGCTGGGCACCGTGCTGTCTGGCTCCACCACAGGCTGTCCATCCCGCTGTGAGTGCAATGTTCAAGAGCGCTCTGTGATGTGCCACCGCAAGAAGCTCATGACAGTTCCTGAGGGCATTCCTGCAGAAACAAGACTGCTGGACCTCAGCAAGAACCGCATTAGAACCATCAACCCAGACGAATTTGCCAGCTTCCCCAACCTCGAACACCTGGAGCTCAGTGAAAACACGATCTCCACTATTGAACCTGGAGCTTTCAACAACCTGTACGGCTTGCGGACATTGGGGTTGCGTAGCAACAAGCTTAAGCTGATTCAGCTCGGTGTCTTCACAGGCCTGAGCAATCTCACACAGCTGGACATAAGTGAGAACAAGATCGTCATCCTGTTGGACTACATGTTCCAGGATTTGTACAACCTCCGGTCTTTAGAGGTGGGTGATAACGACCTGGTTTTCATCTCCCACCGGGCTTTTCATGGCCTAAGTAGCCTTGAGCATCTGAGTCTTGAGAAGTGCAACTTGTCCTCTGTGCCAACAGAGGCCTTTACCCACCTCCACAGTTTGATCACTCTCAGGCTGCGCCACCTCAATATCAATGTCATACGGGATTACTCCTTTAAACGGCTCTATCGGCTGAAGGTGCTGGAAATAGCCAATTGGCCATATTTGGATACGATGACCCCAAATTGCTTGTATGGATTAAACCTCACCTCCCTGACCATTGCAAATGCCAACCTGACCACAATTCCCTATGTAGCCCTGAGGCACTTGGTTTATTTGCGCTTTCTCAACCTTTCCTATAACCCTATCCATACCATTGAGGGGAATAAGCTCCATGATCTTCTGCGCCTGCAGGAATTTCACCTGGTAGGTGGCAGACTGGCAATGATCGAGCCCTACTCTTTCCGTGGTCTAAACTACCTGAAGATTCTCAATGTGTCTGGAAACTCTCTTAGCACTTTAGAGGAGTCTGCTTTCCATTCAGTTGGCAACCTGGAAACCCTTGCCTTGTATGATAATCCCCTGGCCTGCGACTGCCGACTGTTATGGGTTTTCCGACGACGCTGGAGACTGAACTTCAACAGGCAGCAGCCCACCTGTGCCTCCCCCGAATTTGTCCAGGGCAAAGAATTCAAAGACTTCCCGGATGTTCTGCAGCCTAACTACTTCACGTGTCGTAAATCTAGGATTAGGGATCGCAAACCCCAGCAGAAATTTGTTGACGAGGGAGCCATTGTTCATTTTGCTTGCCAAGCAGATGGAGATCCTGCTCCGGTTATAATGTGGCTATCCCCGCAGAAAAAGTTTATCACCACCAAGACAATTGGAAGGCTCTCCGTGTTGCCGGACGGTACCCTTGAGGTGCGCTACGCCCAGATTCAAGACAATGGTACATACGTGTGTATAGCTAGCAACGCTGGCGGAAATGACACCTCTCTTGCTCACCTGCACATTCATAGCTACTCACCTGACTGGCCGCACCAGCCCAACAAGACTTTTGCCTTCATCTCCAACCAGCCCACAGAAACAGGTGCTAATGGTACAAGAGCCAATGTCCCTTTCCCCTTTGATATAAAGACATTGATCATTGCGACCACGATGGGCTTCATCTCTTTTCTCGGTGTCGTCTTGTTTTGCCTGGTGCTGCTCTTCCTTTGGAGCAGAGGTAAAGGCAACACGAAGCACAACATTGAGATTGAGTACGTGCCACGGAAATCGGACGCTGGCATGAGCAGCAGCACAGTGGATGCTCCTCGCAAGTTCAACATGAAAATGATTTAACGGAGTTGTGGAATTTATTCATTTTGAACTTAAAAATAAGACAAATGGAAAAGAAGACATTTTCTTTCCTCTCTTACAAACCTGTGGATCCTGGTCTGTTAACATAGAGTAATATGTTTTTTCCTGACTGAAGTACTAGAGAGGAGGGCAGTTCCTGACTTTCAACAAGCGAGAGGGAATGAAAGCTCATCCAGTGCTACAGTGCATTGGTGGTTTCTACAAGGCCTGCGGGGGCATTAAACGAAAGTCAGATTTGTCATAAGCAGTTCATATTCCTGTGGATTTATACTGGGATAAATATATCAGAAAAGAAAAAACACTTCAAACAGCCAGAATGCGAGGGGCAGATCATATTTTGGCCATCGCTGTTTTTTGTCTGTATTTTTTATTTAGTGTTTGTTTTTTTGTTTTTTGGGGTTTTTTTTGTTTTGTTTTGTTTTTGACGTTAGATGTCAAGATATGAATGAGATTGATATGGGTTGATGAGCACATTTGTACACCGTTGATGCATTTCAAGTACATCATTACAATACATCAGTGTTACATTTGTGAATGCTACGTGCTACACATGGTCTTGTTTTTCTTTCCTACAGTGATGACTGTTTTGTAATCCATCAACTGTATATCTGTGTCACAATACCTGATGAAAATTGTTGAAAAGTAAAAGTACGTCCCAACAATTACCGTACATAACATAGTACGGCACAGTTACATTATGAGAAATACCAAACTGTTGATGTATTATAATAAAGGTTCATTTGAATGTCACAGCAGCTAATTCATAGCCTTGACCAAGCGCGCTCTTGACAAGGAGAGTACAGTGAACGGTACTGTAAAACAGTTTACATCAGTCGTCACGTGACCTGAAAAATCGAATAATGCACAAAAATAAGTGCTCTGAAAAACTGCAGATTCAATGATATAGGGACGCATCAGTGCAACATTTCCAGCCAATGCCTGTTCTCAGTACTGCACTGCAAAAATAATTGCATTTTTAGAAAGATAATTATAATATTATTTAGTTTTGAAGAGCGGTAGAAAAGCCTGTTTTTCAATTTGGCTCTTAAGGTAGGATTTTAGCATTGGTGGAAATGCTTTGATAGAGCCCAGTATCTGATATCAGTATCAGTGTCAGTCATCCCCAATTTTCAGATGTAACCCAGGCTGCACTCACGCATGCATTGAGTGCATGAGGCAAATGTGAGATGCCACTGATATGATGCTCTGTAATAGACGCGGCACCTATCCCACGATTCTGCGATCAAACAGAATGGAAGGTATTGGTACCCTGATACTACAAGCGTTTATCCCTGACTTTTGAAATTGCATTCCTAAAACTATTATGTAACGGTATTATTTTGTGCTCAACATGATTGTGGGGAAATAAAAGTTGTGGTGCTCATGTTTTTGGATACAATGTGCTCCTCAAGCTGTAGAATATTTCTTTCATCGTTGGTTATTTTTCTTAATTGTTTGAAATCAACTGTTTATTTATACCAATGCTCCCCCCCCCCCCATTAAAGCCATGGAAATATTACCTTCCAGGATCATTTACAGGTTTGCTATTCCCCAGAAATGTGCGATGTTTGTCAGGGGAAAAAGAACTGCGCATATTATGCTCCCAGTTGGCCCTGCATATAAAATCTGAGGTTACAGCCTTACCTTCTCAAGTACACACTGTGGACAGCTGGGCTTTGCAAACGTGTGTGAGGATAAAGGCTAAGTTATTTATGATGGATGACATTACAGACAACGACACAGTAATGGGGCTGGAAGTATGGACAGAATATGCAGATGGGTGGAGTGACACAGATGGTTTCGCCCATGGAGCAATCTGAAGCAGCTTTGGTGTAATCCGTTTTGCATAAAGGAAAAAAAAAAAAAAAACACTGGATATGGCTCATGGTTCTCCCTCTTGCTGATTATGAATGCTCTCTTCGTTCAAAGTGTGGCTACTGTACCTAGCCTTTTCCTGGTCCCGAGTGATCCCGGGATTCTGTTTTTTTTTTGTTTCTGTTATTCCTTTTTTTTTTTTTTATTTGACCCTGGACTATATTGACCATGTAGTCCAAGCCAACTTTTTACATAAAAAAAAGGTACTAAAAAAGAAATCTATGGAAAATACATTCAAATTGTTCTGTGCAATAAAGGTAATATGCAGATTTTTTTTTTAATTAACAAAATTTTGTTGATGTTGAATTGTTGAGAATATGGTATGTTGTATTAAACAATCTATGGACTTTTTTAAACACATGATGGTCCGATCTTGATTTTAAAGGTGTGATCAGCAAGCACTTGACTACCTCATAGCCAAAACTGAAAGCGGCTGTCAGTGGTTCAACCAACTTCAGAATAATGACCTCATTAATAATTTAACTTACAGACCACTTTAAACTGGCAGAGTCCAATTAAATACAGATGTGCTACCATTTAAATACAGATTTATGAAAGAGAGTGAGTGCAAAACCTAGTTCAGCACCCCTTTAATGCTAGATAAAAATTTCGGTGTATTTCATATGTATCAGTGACCAAATTAGCAATTTGATGTTTGATTTCTATGATTGAATACCTCATTAAATGACGATGAAGACTGCAAGGTAATTTACCATCACATGTTTCAGCGCTAATTACTTGTTTACAGGGGCATTGCTAGTTCACTCGTTCACTTGCCCAGCCTCTAAACATTAATTAACCACCATTAGTAAAGGATCACAGACGTTAAGATGTGTGCAGGAAATATTGTGAATTCACGCTGCGCATTTGTAATCTAAAAGACACAATATAGGTAAAGTAATTAGTTGATGAACTTCAAAATGAAACAAAACACAAGTAGCTGTTGAGCAGTGAGTAACAGTTTTATTCTGGGTTGTCTCTCAGCGCAACATGGGCAAATTAGGTTACCCTTTGAAGGTTATGGGAAATGACCAGGGATACGACTAGGACAGCCTAGTTTCACAAAACACGGTGCTGCTCTGCATTGAGTTTGGATCTCTGTCCCATTCCTTTTTATTCCACATCGTTGCCTCCTTGGTTAGGACTCCACAGGGACTTTTGACGTCCTTTTTTTCCTCAAGCTGTATCAAAGCGTGCTCATTTATCTTCCGACTTGAAAACAGACAGGCAGAATAGAAGAGGAGAGAAGCTATTCTTGAGGCCTCAGAGCCCTGGGGAGTAATGGAGACATCCATTGTTTTCATTCCTCAGATATTAGATCTGTGCTTAAAATTCTAGGTCAGGAACAGGCTGATGGATTCTGACACCGTGCGACAAGTCGCCTCTCCTCAACTGAGCATGAAAATACAGACACACCTCTGGGTGTTCCTTGCACTCATCCAAATCCATGTGCTTAATGACATCTGGGAAACGCTGCATGTAAGCAAACAAAAGTGTGAATTTGCTGTTGGCGGCGCCTCTGTCACACAATAGAAGCTTCAGATGCCTAAAATAAAAAGCAAGTCATTTGAGATTTGCGTTTAGATGTCGAATCTAAAACTCATGGCTGGGAGGCTGCTCCTCATATCCATATCATATCCATATCAAAGGGTCCAATTTAAGCCCTTGTTTAGGTCTGCGTTACCATATTATACCTTCTGTATGTTAATTCACCTATTTTAGTCAGTGTCAGTCAAACTTTACATGTTTCGGCATTCATGATGAATAACCATCCCGGTTGTTTACTAATGTAGCAGGGAGAAGTGGACCGGAAGTCAAAAGTACATCTGAAATGCCACACATCTATTTGAAAAGGCTTACTTCATAATTACTTTAATTAGGGAACTGCAACAAACAACAATAAGTTAGAGACATAGAAACATGTAGACATGTTTCTATGTCTCTAACTTATTGTTGTACCAAAACTCATGCGTACAGTTTATAAGCAGTAAATAAACTCTTGACAGTAAACCTTTAACACTGGATTAAAAAGTAGAATTATACATTCTTGCCCATAAAGTTGGAATAATTGTGTTTTCAGACACATTCCTCTTTTTATTCCCATATATATACACATCAGTAATCACTTTTAACCAGGTGCAATGATGAGTTTTGAGAAGATATACACTGTATCTATCAAGAATAAATCACATTGTCACAATCATTTCATGAGATGAGTAAAAAAAAGCATTTTATTCCAACTTTATGGGCAACAGTGTATAATCCCGATGTTAATCTGACAACAGTCCACTGTTACAAGATAAGTGATCACCTGTCATAGTACTTGCAAAGATCTCAGATCCTGATGGGCTATTTAAAGGGACCGCGCCAGTTCCCATACAAGTCATGCAAGACAATTAATGCTATATATTATATTACATCTATAAATGATGAAAATAATAATAATGATAATATCAAGACTATACAGCACATGTCATGTCAAAACATGGGAATGTGGCGGGACTAGCATAAATCGCAAAGTTACCGTAATTTGCCTGCAACAGGTGCTTCAGGAGAGTGCTGAAGATCTAAAGCTGCTTCCACTTCAAAACACTCTATGCAAGTCTCAATATGTGAAATAGACCTGCTTTAATGTACAGCGTGCTACTTAAAGCCTGCAAATGCTTGCTATGCTAATGTCAAAAGAATGGTATGAAGACGCGATGGGATGAATTCAGCTCACAGGGATAGAACTTCATGCTAAACCTAGAGTGGGGAGGTTGTTTAGAGTTTATTGCTCCACTGTTGCAAGGCTTCATCTGCTGCAAATAGACATTTTCACGCATCATTAAGGCAAAATGGGATATAGCAGCAAACGACAATTTGAAAAAAAAAAAAATGCATGATGGTAAATCTGACATCCCCTGAAAGCTTTTCAGACAGTCACGTGTGACAGCGATCTTCTTTTTCTTTTCGATTACTCAATCCAGTTTGCCATGTGGATTGCATACACGACTATTCCCTGAATGGCACAATATGGATAGCTATGCACTGTGCCTCACTGAATTTACCAGAAAATTGTCCACGAACACCATCTTATATTACGAGGTGCCACACATTTGTGCATCTGGGTCAATTTTGCCGGACTCTTTTCGTACCGGTTACATCATGGCAAGCTGAGAGCACTTCATGCTCTGTACATGGGTCTAAAAGAGGAAGGAGTGGAGGATTAAGATAACAGATTTCAAAAATGTCTGATGATCTCAGACGGACTGACAAATGAATGTTATTACTTACACGGGCTTATCTGCAAAAATGTCCCATGACTGAAAACTAATACTGAGAACTACAGATAAAGTTGCTGTGATGCTTTTGAGCAATCAATTGCCCAATCGTACTGGCGCAGGCATGATTTTATGTTTTTTCTCACGGCCTCACATGATCGATAGCGAAGCTGAAGTGGTCAACCAGATGGGTGCAACTTGACACACATTGAGTTTGCCCAGCCACTGCAGGGTTTTCGGCGTTTCCCACGCTGATCAGGGCATGCGGATACCATTTAGCATCGCAGACCGAACCTCAGCTTTAATGTGAACATACAGATCACGACTGTTTCCTGCTTTTGACAAAACCCCAGGGCGGTATAGTTCTCAGCTTTTTTTCCGAGGAGGCTGGACACGCAAAACAAAGCGGCAACGTCTCGTCTTGTTTCAGTGAAAGTCAGAATCAAAGCAGCACCGTCCTTTGTTCGGATGTGAGAGGCGCGGTTTCTGGAGGCTGTTGACTGAATTTTCTCTCTTCGGGATTGTTGGGAAACTGGACATGACAGTTTATTTTGTTACCGACTTCCACTGACTGAATGATAAATTTAAGAGGCTACCGTACAAGCCAGGCAGTGGCAAGCCTGCTTTATATCATTGTTAGCTGGGACACTGCTTGACTGATAAAGGCCCAAATCCCATATTAACTTGTCCTTCACATCCTCAAGTACATTTATTGGATGAATCCCGAGCCAAAATGGACGTCTGTTTACTACACTGGCACTGCAGACACTGTGCTCCTACAACAAACCAAAAAAAAAAACATAGATTTAAATATAAATTTAACAAAGTGCAAAAGTTTGTTTTTTAAGACATATGTTTATAAATGATGAAATGCAAGTATTTGAATGTAAATGCACAGTACTGTAGCAACTCCCAATACATTCTCCCAAAATATCTACAGTAATTACCATATGATCTGTGCGAAAGATAGCTTCCTGGTAGTGAGTTGTCTATTTATATTTGTGACATAATATTCAGAATATTCACATTTATTTCATGTGCTTTAAGTTGAATAGAGGGTGAGACTTTGATCCTTCTGGGTTCAGGGGTTTATGTCTGGTGTGGTTCCCATGAGGGGACTTAGCTGTTGCTTTGATGTTGAGCAGACAGTTCTGCATAGTCAATAAACACTTCCCCGAGCCCCGCTGCTAAAAAAAAAAAAAAAAAAAAGCCACCTGACTCCCCTCTGTTACTCGCTTTTGACTGCTCTGCTATTGTTTCACTGTCTTGGCCGGCTCGTGGCTATCTAGCACCAGGATGGCGTCCAAAAAGGCGATCTGTTGAGGCCCATTTTTGCCTGGGCCATATGCCACAGCCCACGTCTCTGTAGGCAACTCAATCTACCCTCCTTATTTATTTAACAGCCCCATGAAAGAGTCATGAGTTCCCAATCCGAAAGATGTGACAGCCAAAAGCCTGCATCTGTCTGCCATTAAAACCATCTTTTTGGCAGGCTGCTAAAACGGACTCGCTGCTGGCGAACGTCTGCGCTGAACCCAAAATTCGGGACTGCACAATATTTGCAGGCAGATGCGTTACCAAGGTGATCTGGACAATTATTATCAAGTTAAATAGGTGAGGAGGTAAGGGGCCAATCCATCCTATAATTCTGTTCTATTTCCAATTCCCCTGCGTAAGGCCTGAATATGCCACGGCGAAATAATTGAGAGCTCAGTTGTTGTTTCACCTTGAAGTGGCTAACCAGTCTGCAAATAATTTGGCTTCTGCCTACTTGCCTCAAGGACGGCAGGCTGCTGAAATTTGATGGGGCAGCTGAGGCAGGTGCCATTGTGAGACAGACGATGTGATCTGATGAAAACAGCACAGCCAGGCTGCTGCTCCCATTTGTCAGCATTGTTCCAAGATATCTGCAGGTGAGTGCGGGTTTCATTTTTCATTATTTTCTCCATCTGCCTTCTGATATTGTGTTTTTGTCTGTCTGAGTAGTTTTCCCAGAGGTCCCACCATCGCGCCATCTCGGTGATGTTAAAGGTTCATCGTCGGAACATGAATGGCATGATGGAAAATAAGATTTGCGACAAATTAAATCAGAAATGCTGAGGCGGTGGGTATTATTTATTGTGATTTTAAAATAAATAAATATATGACGTCACGATAAATATGATGAAGGCCTCCGAAGGTAAACTGCGGCTTCTGATACTGGGCTGTGTAAACACATATTGCCTTTACATTTCCATATCAGTCAGTGTTAATTAATGATGATGCTTGATATCTAAATAGCATTTTTGTTTGTTTGTTTGTTTATATTAAAGGGCCATTCCTGCCATTTAGCCATCCAACACAAAACAGAACAAAAAAGAAAACGCAGCATCTAATTCTGATACCTCGGTAAAATCATTTCAGACTTGATAAAACTCAGTGGGGCGCCCTTTTTACTGTTTGTATCATTTCAGAATAACAATGATGAAGACAACGAATGCTTAACAGATGTTTTCCTTTCAGTGCGAATGGTGCTAGTTCAGCCATGAAGTCCTCATAGACCCAGTATGTGTTAGGACAGAGTGTGTGCTGACTTGTCATGATGCCACAGTTCCTATCTAAGCGTTGTGTCTTAAGGCAGGTTTTCATGCCTCAACACTATTAGGTCAGTCTCTTTAGCAGCTAATTGATCAAATGGAGTTATTGACTGACTCGGATGTTGTGTAACGTTCCCCGGTGTATTACAGTCCCAGAGTAGACAGGAAGAAAGAAGAAAGGGCTTGGTGAGGTTTGAGTTTCCTTTGCTCGCTGCTCAAAACCTAAAGTTTCACTTAATTAGAACAGAAAATATGCAAAGTGTTTATTTTATCTGAAATATACCTCACTGACGATGCACCAACATCACACACTAAAAAAACGGCTACAATTTAAAACACACGAGTCAACAAAAAACAAGAAATGTGAAAAGTGAAACTGGATGAAATTTAAAATTTCAAGTTACAAGCAATTTATGATTACAACAAAGTATAGCTGCGCGTGGATAAATGAGGTGGCTACCTGATCTTTGACAGTTTCTGCAGTTCTTAAACGCAGCATGGCCCAGTTACTAGCATGCAGCAGTTAGAGAGCAATAGCTGTTGTTAGTAAGTATACCAAATTGATCTGAGTGATCATCAGCAGGCCCAGAGTTATGAAATTGCATGCTGGCACTCAAGACCAAACTTTGAGGCTGGACTTGTTGAACAAAGAGCAGTTTTAATCGGTACATCAGGTCAGGAGAGCATGCTGGGTATTTTCACTGGCATTCGTGCGGGTGTGCACTGTGATATCATCATCCACGGTCTTTAAACAGTGAACTCTGCTGCTGCACCATCTTAGAGTGAAAATTAGTCATTCTACCATGAACAGTAACTATAAACTGCACTGTAGATACCAGGTTAGGCTAGCCTAAACAGCCGTTTGCGTGCTTGCATCAGTTATGGCTCATATTGCATTTCTTAATACACAGCTGTTCTAAAACAAAGACATTGTTTTCCAAATCCAGCGCATTCAAACCCTTATTAAAATAACAGTTTTATATCACTGTGATCCACTGTGCTCCCTATAGTAGAGGTGCATATAACTGAGGTGCTGCTCACATTAGAAGTGAACAGACTCCACACTGACTGATTTTAATTACAGGCTGCTATCAAAGAGTACAGACATATTCAAAATCACTTATAAATGACAATACCATAATTACTGTATGGGGCGCGCTTCATCACATGCGGCAATTTCCCGAGGCAGTTGCTCATTTTCTATCGAGGTAATAATTGCGTGACAGGGTAATTTCAGCAGATCAATTGATATCCTAAAGTTCCAATGGAGACAGACGTAACAACACAAAAGGGACCGTGATCAATGCGGTTGTTCTCTGAGACCCAAATCCCTTGGAGTAAAATAGTGTAGATGTCAGAAACCAGTTGAATGCCTCAGCAATGACTTTCTCTTTGCAAAGCCCTGGGGATGAGCAATACAACAATGGCAAGACACCACATAGCTGTAGAGATATTACAAATCTAAGCTGTTTTGGCTTTTTTCAACAGTCTCGCTGCAGGAGCCCGCAGAAGAATTTTCTCTCATTCAGCGGGACAGAATTGCCCGGCTTTGCTCAGCTTTCAATTATTTAAAAGGAGTCACAAGGAGAAAGATGAGGGTGAGAAAATCCCGTTTCTCTCACATTACACCGCAGACGAGAGCCCTTGAGATGCCTCAGTTGTCTTGGAAAATAATACAGAGCGCTCTGAAAATACTTTTATTTTCCCTTTTTTTCTGGCTTTCAATCATCGCTTGACTGTAGAATTACTTTGTTATTGTATCAAAACCACATCAATACCACAGCTCGTGTACCCCCCCCCCCCCCCCCCGCTCAAGGTGCATTCGTTCATCAGACGGTGTGCTGAGCTTTGGTATTTTACAAACGAACCAAAGGACATCAGATATTTTTCTGTTATTAATTCAGCAAAAAAAAAAAAAAAAAAAAGAATTACTACCCTGTAATCATTAGATGGGCAAAATGCAGCCAACAAATCCATATTTCACCAACAAATATAAATGACTGCTGAAAACATGCTGCTGTGGGGTATTAAAAGCCGTATAATTTACTGCAACATTACGGCAGACGGAAGAGAAGCGGGCGCAACTAATGAGGGCAAAATAAGTAAAGTTAAAATCTCCAGGCGGCCGAATAACTTGTTATATGGGTTAGAGTGCTTTGTCATTTTTAGCAGAAATGGGATGAAAACCAGCCCAAAAAAAATAAAAAATAAAAAATAAAAATCCATCAGGAATATGTTCATCACTGTTTCATCACCAATTAGCAACTGGTTGTATTGGTTGTCTGCAACAGATTACACATGCGACACTTTCCGCGCAGCCCATTTCAGTGATGGATTACAGGGACATGTGTAGCGCGTTAAATAGCAAGATAATACTTGGCAGACACTGGCCCTTAGTAGTGCAGAACATATTCTGATAATCTTTTCTCTCTGTTTCAGCGGTTTACCGATCAATCCGAAGAGGGATGAACGTGACAGCTAAGATGACAGTAGAGGAATGACAGGAGACATAAATCTAACAATTAAATATTTTGGATGATTGGCAAGCAAACAATTCAGAGGTGATAGGATGGCTGGATGTTTTATTTCACAAAATGGAATAACTCCTTTGAAATTCAAATGCAACTTACAAAAATGATAAATTCACCCACTGAAAGACAAGTCGGATAATAAAAAGGCAAAAAAAATAAAATAAAATAAATGTTCTCTCAACTTTTCAGTCAAAACGTGTAAACGACCAATAGCAAAATGAGGTTGCGCCCAGCCGAAGTACATTTACATACCAGACAGTACGACCCGAGCTGAGGTTTCTAAGGAAACACAAAAGCACCTCTGGCAGGTTGGTTCTGCATGTCGCACAAACACAATACAAGCCTCTCACCGGCGTGTTGACTTCTGCTCTTTGACTCAATTCGATTCAAAGCAGGAATGTTCCCTCTTTCTATTTCACATAATTGATTTTTGCAGAGTTTGCTTTGCTTTAAAAGGGGCCAGGATTAGGCGTAGAACGAGCTTGATGTTGCATATGTTTCATCCAGTGTGTGCATGTAATTGTGCGGTGTACAGTAAACGCAGCATTCTACACTTGGCAGTACAAAGACGCATTACATTTTGTTTATTTAGTCTCCCATTGTCCAGAACAGTTGCATGAGTAGTTCTTATTCAGCGACGGTACATTCACATCTGTTCGCTGCCTACGCACAGTCGTCTGCTGTTGGCCCCTGTCTCACTCTGAAAAAAACTCTGCCTTAAGAAACTTTCTCTGACGTTTAGGTCACTGCTGCCACAGCCACGTAATATTTGATGTGAGGCTGGAGGAACCACCTGGTGTTGTCACCTAAAATTACAGACTGCTTGCAACAAAAAGCCCAATATTTTGATTGTAACAGCTGCTGATGGGTATACGGCACACCTCCTTCCACCTGGGACTTTGGGGTGGACTGCCATTCATGAGAGAAGACAGCTTTCCACAATTTAGGCTTTGAAACTCCAGACTAATAAAACCTAAAACCTATTTAGAGCTGTGCTATATAGGAAAAAAAACATCCTGGGAAATTGTCTTTCCTAATTTACATTGTGTTATGCCAAATTATATTACATCACTCAAAGGCATCTCAACCGCAGAACCTCTGGGCCACAGGTTAACGTAAAGGTTGTGGAAGATGGGTGGTCTGATCCTGTAATTCCTCTGCCGGCCAGTCAAGTTACAGTATTCATCTTTTCATGAAGCGGAACTTATTATTGTATTGATATGTGTGGCTCCAGCAAATAATTTCCAACGCCTCAGAAATGCTGCCGCGAAGACACTACGAATTCAAAAATCACAAACCCGACATCGCACAGGAGCTCTTCGATCAGCGGGGTTCGAGATGGACGCGCAAGATTAGTGTCGCCACTTCAGCACCTGTCCGAATGTGAAATATGGCCGCAACATCCCCCACCGCTCCTGTGCTGTGGCGTTGAATAATGGCCACAAAAGTGTTTTCACAGAATATTATGTCACTCTGAAGGTGACCTTTGACCTTTTGGATAGGAAACATTATCACTCCATCGCTTTATCCTATAATGTCGGAATTTTATCGTGACCACAATATGAATGATTATATTTATTATTACTATATAATAAGACATGCTTGTGAGGTCACAGCGACCACCGCGTTAACCACCCAATTCCCTTACTATGCATTCCCAGCAAAGGGATGTAAAGACATAGTGATGTCTGTACACAGCAGGATGGACAACGTGTCAGGGTGGCTGAAACGTCTTAATGCCTTCTTACCTGCAGCTGTAACTACTGCAATCATCTTCCCACAAGAACCTTGTAAGACGATTCCAGACACTCCTAAAATGAACCGCACTGTTTCTTAAGCTTGACTTTAATGTTAATATTGCGTAATTCGTCCTCTTCTTTCTGCTTTTGTCAGTCTGCAGCCAAACCTTGTGCAGTAACTTAAATGTTTTGGGAAAAAAAAAACCCAAAACTGTAGCTAATTGATGTCAACCGCTCCAGCAGAGAAGTGACTTTTGACCCCATTACCAACATGAGCAGCTTTAACTAGAAGTCTGAACCGCACAACTTCACTCTGGAAACAATAGCTCTGATACCCGGCTCGCTGGTTATCTCGGGCTCAGCAATCTGGAACAATGGTACAAGCCAGCGAGGAAGAATCTGTTCACTAATCCCAGATTCCTTGTTCTGACAGGATCTGTGACACATCCGACTGCAGAGACCAAGTGCTCCTGGGGTGAATTTACCTGAGGACTAGTTTCTTGACACATTAAAGGGAAACTGGAGAGACTGAAAGCTGTTTGATCTCTGAAACCAAGAAAGCAGTATAAGCTGAAAGCCTCCTACACTTGAAAGTACAGTAAAAAAAAACAAAAAAAAAACAGGTGTGTTGTTACACAGTGGTTTGACACTTCTGAGGTAGGACCAGATTGAGATACAGTAAGAAAATATAAGTTACAGAAATATGTGCAAGCTATTTACTGGGATGTAAATACACCAGCAGCTGCAGAGTTGCATACGTGATAAGGGAAATAAGGCTGCCGTGTTTACGCAGCGCTTCCAAGTTGCTGAGCTGACTGCAACAGTTACGGCACATTTTAAATAAAGGCTTTCCCTGATTTTTGTTTTAACGCAAGGTGGGCCTCCATGGCTTCTCATCAGCATCAAACAGGAGCCAACATAACAGGCGTCTATGGAAGCTGAGAGGGCGATAAACAAGACGGAGAGAATGTGACTTACTTCGACACGTTTCAATTAGCGCGGCTTGTATTTGGCAAGGCTTTCTAGATGCTACAGACAGTGTTGCTTCCATGGGCGGTGATGATATATTACAGAAACCTGACTTCATTTGATTTACAGTTTGAGTGCCCGTGTGTTGTTTCCGTAGCTGTGCCGTACACATTTTTTAATTTTGCTTTTTTATTGATGCTGAAAAGCCTTTTTTCAGTTGCCGCTGACTGAAACAAGCTAAAATGAAACAACCTGAGAGTCAGCGAGGTCAAATGTGGGTCATCGAACTGCCCGGCCTTCCTGTGAGTCAGCGGGGTCACACGAGTCACTGGTGAACAGGTGTTAAAATGCCTGGGGTGAGATTTCGGGATAGCATGGCAAGTGGCTGATAAGTGGCGCCTTCCACTCCTTCGTCCCTTAAAGGATGAACGTTTCAGGTTGATGTAGTTGGCTTCTTTCAGTCCTGTATGTACATTGCTCTGCAAAAATGACTATCCCCTCAGATGTAGGCGCACTGCTGAGTCCTGATGTGAGGAACTGGCTCTACCATGACCTGGAAGACTTATGTGAAGTCTTATGTGTTTCCAAAAGCTCTGGTCTTTGTGCCTGTGGTGTCCCTTAGTAATTTATTAATATTCACAAAACCACTACCGCCAGTGCCCAGCCAATTACACTGATATTAGCCTCCTGGAGAGCGAGTCACTAGTGAGTAACTCAAATTATGTTAAGTTGGTGTTTCTGAGTGGTGAGTGTCCACACTCTCTTTGTTTTCTTCTTGGGGCTCACAAAATAAACCTGTCAACCCATCTTTTGTGCCCGTGTCCTCCTCAGCTATTTTCTTGTTTCCATGGATACTGTGTATGTACAGCGATTGCCAGAATGGGTTGGGCTACACCAGGGAGATGCAGACAGGTTTGTCTTGTTGTTGTTACTGCTGTTTGGCTAATGAGCCTTGCAAAGGAGAACTTCATACTGCACTCACTGCAAGACTCAGATATACAATGAGGGGCTTTATGGATAAAAATAACTGGATCACTAAGACCAGCATCTCCTGACAGATGGCTGGAGTTAAAATATGATCACACATGTTTGGTCCTGGAATGAATGTATTGAGTTATAATAAGTGAAGTTACATGCATACTACCATTCTGCAGTTTCATTTGGCAAATGCTTTGATTCAAATCAACGTACATATAGCGTAAGTACACAATACAACAATACCGTAAGAGTATGCTTTAACAGAAAAAGTAACTAGGTGTATTTAAGTTACTCTTAAGGTTCAGATTAATAATACAACATGTAGTCAACGAATAAATTATATAAATGCTACCTAAATAGTGTAAAAGTATAATGCTGTGATATACAAAATGTATAATACAGTGCATTAGCAATTAGCAATTAGCTCCACGTTTGCCACATCAATATTAAAGTTTCCTACACATTGCACTGATAACCATAATTCAGTAATGTACATTATACTGAAATGCGGCATTGTGCGTGAGGACTTTACTGTTATTAACTTATATTTTTGTTATTTAAGTAAAATTTAAATGCAGGCCTTTAAGTTGAAACCAACTAGTTCCAAAAGTAAAAATACTACTACTTGGCCTGTAAGGTAAACTGTCTGACTTACAGTAAATAATTAGCTAATTGACATTGTTTCAGTTAGCCGTATGAGAAGGTTTTACAGTATTAGTTTCCTCCACTACTACTATTCTGTTCCCTGAGCTTCAGTGTAATGTTACTAAGGCGGATTTCAGGCTCCGCCCATTTTGGTTTGACTCAGCCAATGAGATCACGTCTGTCTGGAGAGCAGGTCCAGCTCTGAGTTATGTTTGCATAATTTAAAACTCCAATCTGCATGAAATTTAATAAGCTAATCTTGCAGACGTCATCTTTTCCCACATTTGACCCCCCCCACACACACACACACACAGCGCATTGCTGGGAATCATGTGACACGGGCCAATGACAGCCAACGACACCACTGATATCTGAGAGAATCTTTTAGCTAATTGGTTATTTTTCTAAACATACGTCAGTGCAAAACAATTTGAAAAATGAAAAAACACATATCAAGTAATTCTTCATTATAAGTATCCATTGAAATTAAGCAGCAGCAATCTCCAATAGAGGCAACAATATACCCACTATTCTCTGTCTGAAAACATCCATTTATGTTTTTGTCATAACAAAAATAACAATATTGGTATGGTAATAATCATTTGTGTGTACAAGTTAAGTTATATTTAACTTCAGTCAGTCCTCTGCCGCTACGCACCCTGCACATCGGATATCAAAGTATCCTTCAGTGTGCGCGTGGTCATTGCAGGTTGATTACAATTAATTATTTCTGTCTCAATGGATGACTTTCTTTTCAGTCTAATCAAAACAAAATACCGCAGCAAACTTCATTCTCTGCATTTCCATAAATGACACAAGGCATTCACCTGCCTTAAGCACCACCTCCTACCCAGGCCCAACAGTATAATGAATTTATGAGGAATGGACCTTGTTTCTCACCAGATATGCAGAGCCTGACTTTGCCATTAAAGATAATTAAACTTGCTCAAAGAAATGAGTCGCAGGGAGCTACTGGGAAAGGTCTGATTGCTTAGACCCCATGTTATATAAGTTTAATTCGAAACTAATCTGTGCAAGGTAAATGCATTTGCTCTGAACTTGAGGCCAAATAAAATATGTTGCATTCTACCATCAATTATGCTTCTCCACCAACAAGGCTTCTTCAATAAGATTGTGGTAAATGTGAAATTAATGGAAAAAAGGGAGAATGTAGCGTAGTGTTTAAATTACTCACGTAGTGGGAAACAATGGTCCAAGAGCAACGCATTCCTGGGTCCTGAATGGATATCTATAGCCTTTAACAAATGCCTGTGTCATTGAGCTATACATAGTAAATACTGGGTGCAATCACAAACACAATATTATTTCTACTTAGAGCATTGTTCAGTACTGAATTGAATTTAAAGGAATACTGTGATACGTTTAGACATTTTCTTTTTCAGAGAGTTAGCGGAGAAGATAGAGACCAGTCTCGTATGTGTACAATGACTATAGGACCAGAGCAGGAGGGCGATTAGGTTAGCTTAGCATAAAGACCGGACACGGGGAGACAGCAAGCCTGGCTCTCTCCAACAATACACAAACCTACAATTCTAAAGCTGACAAAGGAATGCTCACTGCACAGTATTTCACTTTGTTATATCCATCCAAATTGTGTTTTTATGAGGAATTTCAGCATAAATGATCAAGAAATTAGCTTGATTGCAAAAGTTACAAAAGACTTCTTTTCCTTGACTGTCCAACATCGCTTCCAGATGGAGGGTATAGCCAAGTTAGGCAAGCAACATGCTAACGGCAAGTTAAATAATTTAACCAAAAAAAAACCCCAGTAAAATAACAAAAAATGGTGATTTTACTTACATACACATTTGAATTTGGGTCACAGACAGCTGAGATCGGTCCAACCGATGAAGCAGTCTACACAGTTCTTCAGCAGTTTTTTTGGGGCGTTTCCACGGTATTTCAATCAAACATAAAGCTGATGCACTGAATCTGAACATCCCGCATTGGTGGGAGTAGATGAGGACTTTTGTTCTTGCAGCCCAAAACAAGGAAAGTGGCTGCTTTGCTTGTGCCTTCCACATCTTCGTGTCACCGGGGTCGGGGTTAAACTCATCCCTGCCTACGCTCTACCTAGCTTTGTTTGAGCGCAGTAACCAGCCACTAGATGGGCTTTATGCAAATTGTGTCACACAGTGATGCAGAGAAGTTATCAAAGAAGTGTTCATGTAGATCAGGAACAGTGTTTTCTGCGGAGTAACTCCCTATGACTTCGACGTAACGTAACGTAACGTAACGTAACGTAACGTAACGTAAGTCATTTTTAAATTGGCTGGGCCAGTTTTTCCTATTATTTCTTCTTATAGCGCATGACAACTTCTTTTGAATACTTCTGTTTACAGTATTTATGTCTGTGTTTAAGTCCCTATTACATGCATAAAAGAAAGTATTGATAATTTTTGCGAAAAACAAATAAAAACAGTGCAAATAAATGCAGAACGTTGTTCCACATGTAGAATTCACCTGTTGTTTTAGACCTCATGAAGTTGCGCAAGGCATCTGATACATTAAACAAACATACATTCATCATGATCTAGAGCTGTTGCTACAGCAAGTCCAATCTAATTTAAATCAGATTAAATGTAATTGCCAGATTATTAGTTATACAGAGCAGTTAGTTGTTTACAACTGTAAACACAACGTTGCACAAACCAAACTGAAAACTGATAAACACAGGTTCTTCAATTCTGCAGGGCAATTAGGTCTGTATACTTTCTCTTGCAGTTTTGTGTATGACGCTACAAACACACACACACACACCTCTGCAGCACCTATTTATAATTCATGCAGACAGACCACACAAGATTAACCTTGATCTGTCCTAGAATAATGCATCACTGGCTTGCACACATTTTCTAATACCAAAACTTTCGAAAAGCAGTTGTTTGATTTGTGTTTTATCACAGCTCAAATTTAACAGCGATATAAAGAAAATCCACAGCCTGTGTGTCGGGAGAAATTATAGAAGAAGTCGCAGAGGAATCTGTGTAGGTGGCTGTTTACATAAGAGATGTGAACAGTGAGGATGGATGCGCCTTCCTGCATGTAATGTGGGTTGGGGGAGTGAATGGGTGGGCTCAGCGCAGGAAATAGGAAACGGACAAAAAGGATGAATTGCGACGACTCCTGCAGAGCTACAGAGAGAGATCTCCATCACGTTCAGACATTTCTGTTTGAGGAATCATCCACTTAGGAATCCCACCAGATTTCAAATGGGCCAAATTAAATCAATAAAACTTATGTAGAACAGAGGGAGGCATTATTAAAAACAGACATGCAAAAGAGACTTGGAATGAACCCAGACCAAGAGAACATCAGGGAGCATATATATATATATAATTTGTTCTACAGTATTTTATCTTCCTGTTTGACTGCTGCATCGATTGCATTAAGCAATTACACTGTTGGCCTTAAAGGGGCTGTTATGTTATACACTTTGATGCTGAGTGTGGTGACTGTTGTATTGTTGTTGCATGGCATGTTTGGTTTTTCTTGTTGAATTTGAAATTTGAAATAATATATATTTTATTTAATGTCAACAAACAAATGCATTATAATTGATTCAAACTGACACCAGTTTGTGAAATGTTTAAATGAATCCTTAAAACAACATCAAAAGCTAGCTAACAAAGCTAAGCTCACTTGTGCTAAGTTAGGGTGAAAATACATGTCGGCACAGTTGAGCTTGTTCATTATATTCATCTGACGTTGTCTCACTGACCACAAGAGCAGCAGGAGCACGCACGGGCACCGCGCTACTCAGTGCTATTATTACACAGCTGTGATTCTTTCATTCCTCTGCAGCCCCCCAACAGGTCGAAACAGCAAAGACCTGTGTAGCAAAAAGAGCAAAAGCTGTTTTAAAGTGATTAAAATAAATACCCAATTGTCCAAGAGGAAATGGTTTATGTATTTTACATGAACTGTTTCCTGTTTTATTTTCTGTTATTCACCTCTCATTCCATTTCACATCCCATATTACTGCACTTGTGTGTCTCCCGTCACTGTGATCGTCTGCCCTGCCCTGATCGGTTTCACCTGTGTCTCACTGCATTCCCCTTACTGCTGTTTAATCTCGGTGCTCTTCGTCAGTATGGTTTTCAGTATTTAACACTTTCGAGCTCCATGCAGTAGATGCACCCATTCTTTCCAAAGAGTTTAAATAGATCAGTAGAAAAGCTTCCATCATGGCAACGCTGTTCGGTGGATCAGCCAGCCAACAGGGAAAACCATGTCCTAATTTTAGATTAGTTCAGGTTAGTACTTGTTCTTTTCAAACCCCAGTACATTGACTAATGACAAACTGTGAACCACACAGCATCATGTTTCTCCAAGCTTTATTATCATCTACTGCTCTGGCTCCCATTTTTAATTTGTTAGAACATGTTAACTTTCCATTATAACTTATTTTGGTAAAGGTTTTTTGAATTAGGGACTGTCTGCTCTTCATTACTTCCACTCATGGAAAGCTGTCGCTGCTTTGTTTGGACTTTGTCCTGCAGCCATATCTTCAGGTAGTTACACAAGACTGTCTGGGCTGTTTAAAAAAAAACACACCATAGAACCAAAAGAAAAAGAAAATAAGGCTATATTTCTCTGGACATCCTGCAGTCTGCATCTGAAGATGAGTTCACAGTTGCTAGCCTATAGATATACTGTAATATTTGGAAAGCATAAAGTGGAAAGGATGAGCCCAGCCAGCTGTGCACACCTCCTTAACATCACCTTACAGGCAAAGTGAAAGGCCCAGGGGGAACTCTGTTCTTCTGCCTCTTGCTCAGGGGCCTTCGTATGGTTGGTAAAACAGCTCCTATGGCAAGCCATTTACATCCACTCTCATTGGAAGTGTTGCCCCACAACCTCATTAAGAACTACTGATATGCATTCATCTGTTCAAAAGCCTCTGGTGAGCAGATTCACGCGGTCTGCAACATCTGGTATTTTTCCTCCGTCAAAGCTCCTCTTCAGACAGCAAATATTAGTCGTTATACAGAGTTTCCACTTGTTCAGACTGCCAACCCACAAACAACAAGCTTATTCTAATATAAATATAAATTTCAGACAAATGCAAAAAAAGGACATACAAAGTGAAATTTAATAACCTGAAGTTAAGTAGCGGCCAAACTGGGGCCTCACTATAGAAAAGGTGCTGTTGGTCTCTAATTGGGAACCAAGAAAATAGCAAATTCTCACCGTGAAGCTGCTCGGTAATTTTATCTGCATCACACAGCCTTTGTTTTCCTTTCAGGGATTGTGCACATTAAAATTCTTGGTCATTTTGTTCTTAAGAGAAGCCTCATCAAAAGAAAATGTGACAATCAGTGATTTGAATAAAAGGTTACTTTAGTCAGAATGTCACATTCAAAGCACATTTGGCTGTATTTATCATCATTTTTCATTGACAATGTCCATTAAGGACACCGTGAGATATTCTGCGCTCTGTTCTGCCAGCGTTTTGAATCGTGCGTTCCTCCTCCCAGAGGTTGCTTCGGGACGCGATCAAGCTCACACATCACGTGACCTTCTGCGTTCATTCTCCAGGATTAGCTGAAGAAGTCACATCCGATCTAAACAGAGCACGCTTGAAAAAACGCTTAATGACGCCAGGCTTTCATCAGAAACTCTCTGTTGTCTCAGCTTCCTTTGAGAAATACCTGTTTGATCCATGAGCCTAACAACTCCACATGTGAGCAGCAGCAGTACAACAGTACGATAACACCGCTTCGTGAGCATATGGCTTTCACTGTCTTAACAATTAATCAGTTTTAGAAGAAAGCAACACCCATGGTGAATGATGAATAAGAGGGTGTCGCTAATATTTCAGTGGAGAAATGGCATGTGTGTATGAACACACACTGATACAATGCTGAAACCCTCCAGGAGCATTGTGGGTGAAGTCAGGCTGTCAGGGAGATTTGGCTCACCTGGTCTGGATGCAAGATTATATAGGATGGTGGAGGTTTTGTTGCATTTCATTGTATTTTAAGCTTCTTCTTCTTCTTCTTCTGTACGCTCCTCTTCTTTGTCCAGCCTTGAGAAAGGTTACAACCAAAGGTGCTACAAAAGTAAGCCATTCAAACAAGTCTAAAAAGAACAAAAAACACTTTAATCTAAATCTCTTAAAAGCATCTAAACCGAGTTCAGTGTTCACAGTTTGGTCACCGACACACCAAACAGTTCCGCATTCATCACATGGAGGCTGCATTCAATCTTAACCAAACCAGCAACTAACAATTTGTCGCAAAGTGACTCGGGGAAAGCGATGAGCCCACTAAATAGATTTACTTAAAGAAGTGTAATTTATTAAAACTAAAGTCGCACAGACCACAAGACAAACAAACAAACAAAAAACAATAATGCAGGGCTGGATAGTAACTCTGGGAAGAGTGGGATGAAATGAACAAACACAAGAGCCAGCTTTTCTAGCCTAAGGCCTGGTTGAGGTTAATCAGATGACGAGCTTTTTGGGTTTTTGGGGAAATCAACAGCAACATGTGTTTAGCTGGTCATCAGACGCCACAAGACATTTGCAGAGGTTTGCAGGATCCTGATATCCTGTACAGATTAATTCAAGATCAAAGGGACCATTAGTTTGCAAGTAAATAGCCTCAGTCTCTTCTACATTATAGCCTTTCGGTTTTAGAAGCTCTGGTTCATAACAGAGTGCACAACGAAAGCATTACGGGCATCTGAGCAACCTGTTGTACAAACAGTGTTTTAAATGGAGACAATGCAGATAATGATAAAGGGTGAACGGTCAATAAAAGACTTTCAATCACACTTATAATATTTAGAGGCTGCCTTTGTTTTTCTGCTCATTGCTGATGTGTTAATCAGAGTTGGCACCTGGGCTTCTCACTTGTGCAAAGGTGTCTATTCCATGCACATGAGCACTTGTGTTGAACAAATGCGTTTCTCCGTCCCGACAGGCACATGCATGAGTGCCTTGTTTGAAAGAAGTTGTTCGGACAGATAAACACGGTTTGCATATAGGGTTTGACGAAACGTTTGATGGCAGCGTCTTTGATGGGATGTTATCAGCGCGCTTCTCTTTCTTTGTGTGGCTGCAGCATACCTCAGCTCCAACATGTTCCTTCCATAAGTCTGACTGCTGAATGACTATTTTATGAGCAGTTTAAAAGCTGTTTAACTGTTAACTGTGGTCAATACTATGGTCCAAAGCCTTGACGTGGTTCTTTTACAAATGTTTACAGCATATATTGTAATTATTGCCAAAGGTTCTTCCAGATATCAGGCTCCTATTAGGAGCCGCTGCTCTTTTCTCACCAAGGAATATACAAATTGAAGTTTTCTCATGAATACGCCTGAGGCAGCACTCTTCAAATGTGGCTGGTCAGGTGTGTTTCTCACCCTCTCTGGAAAGTGATCCGAGACACCTTATCTGTCACTAATTTCTGTGAAATAGCGGATGAGATGTGAAATTGGATGTGGCAAAAAGAATTTCCCCTGGAAACCATAAAGCAGAGCATGGATCAGTTTAACATTTTTTTTTACTGAGCGTTACATTGAGCCGCTTTTATTAATTTCCAGAATTAAGTAATTAAAATGATAAAGTGGAGTGTGGCGTGTCCATAAACAATGTGCAAAGATTACTGCCTCAGTAGAGTCCTGTTGCTGGCTGCATCTTAGATACTGTATTCCCGCTTTAAAAGAAATAAAGATGCTGGTTTAAAGTGCAGGCCGCTGATAACAAATCCAGTGAATGTTAAAATAAAATGCGATTTAAATGTGTTTGCATACCGGGCAATGAGATGAAGAGCAAAAACAAATGCCAAAAACTAGCTTCTTGTGTTCTCAAAAAACAACTTTAACATTACGTTTTCTAAGGATTAGTGTTGGATAAACCCTTCTCAAACTGGTGCTCTTTTGTCCTAAGTTGCAAACACATCCATCTGATAATCATATCCTCCCCAAATTTTTATTTTTCTGATAACACCTTATTGCCCAAAAGCTCTGTTACTTCAAGCTGTCACTTACAAAACAGGATGGTAGAGTATGTCTTGCTAATGGCAGTATGAGTCTGTTAAAAGCGAACATGGCCGCAATGCCACCTGTTGTTTGTTCTGTTTTATAATCCCTGTTCCTTTGCATTGGAAAATTACCAATAAATGTTCATATTCACCAGCCACTCAATGTTAAACACTTATTTCGTGTCCGGGATCTTCCAGCCCACTTTCATATTTCAGCATTTACTGAATTAATGCAATTTTCTCCTTGCAGCTTTATTGAGAACGGCTGATCTAAACACCTTCACACTCAACACTGTGCACAGTGTCCTTAGCAATTACGCCTAGCATCACATTTATGCACCCATGCACTGCTGGAGTATCATCGCACACCGTGAGCATTTTATGGTCTCAATGAAGTCAAAGCCACAATTCAAGGCATTCTGATGTGACCCAGATGTTACATACCTCAATAGTACGAGAGAGCAGACGGGCTCACCGCAGCTGGAGTATCTTGAGTAGCACCAGTGTTGGTAAAGCAGCTGCTCCAGGTGTGAACGTGAGATAATCAACTAGCTGCTGTTGTTGTTGTTGCCATTTGGGACTGGGCTGTTTCTAGTAGCAAAAGCATTACATTGCCCACGCTTGCACGACGAGTTCTGCAAAGCTTCCCCAGCGTTCACTTGAAGGAAAAAGTTGTCAGGGGTGACCTCTCCTTACTTCAGGGTGCATTTGCTGAACTTCCTTGGGTCCTCATCATTGTTACACCACCAAGAGTAAAGTCAATGGGTTGTTGAGAAAATAAAGTGACATTAAGACTTAGACGCTTTTCATTTTTGTTAGATTTTAGATGCGGCACCGGTATCAATAGGTTAAGTTCATGTCTGGAAGGTCTGGCACAGGATGCTGAGGGATCTTCTGGGTGTGTTAGCAGTATTGGTCAACCTTGTGTCAAACAAAGCCTCTTCCAAATATGAGGCGTCTGGATCAGAGCATAAGAACATAAATTATGACTTACTGTGATGCAAATTTACATTTAAAATAGATGTGAAAGTGTAGATACCACGTTGTCTGTACATCAGCTGCTCCATGAAACGAGTCTGAAGGATTCAGAGACAATGAGATGATTTCAAGCAAAACTGATGAACCTGTATCTATTTATTTTCTGTAAGTTACCTGTAAGTAAGTTACCTGTAAGTATTTATTTTCTAGAGCAAAACATGAGCTGAAATGGGCTGATAATCAGACCAAAATGGAAAAATGTGCATGGACTAGGACACTGGTCGTCTCTTTAAATTGACTTACAAGATGTTTTTCATAAATATAGATAGGTACCTAACTAGCTAGGTAGGATACTGTTTGTTCATTCCTCATTCTGCTCAAATAAACCGTGATTGGACATTTGTTTCTCCCAACCGGGAAGCAACCGAGCACAATAGCAAACAATTGAGGTGTGAACAATGCTGAGATGTGGGTAGTAATATAGAGAGCCTGGAGGCAGGCAAGAGCTGGAGCATGTCTTTGCTAGATTTGAAAATAAATAATAAATAAATAAAAATAACCTAACCTTTTCAGAAATCCTTTTTTTTTTTGAACTGGTAACTAACATGGATTTGCTCTACCACACAGCAACATGATAACTCTGATCTCAGCAGAAATCATTCTTTTAAAAGTCACAGTGTCAATAAATAAAAGCATTATTTGGTCAGGTAGGGCCTGCAAAGGGAGAGTTCCCCTGTTTCCTTTAACCATAGTCTTTCACTACAATGCTCTTGATTTGACAAAAGTGAGAGGACAGCAGCAGGACACAGGAGAATGGAGAGAAACAGCAAGAAATGCAGTCGGGTATAACTGAGCAGTTGCTGGCCCTGGAGGCTCACTCACTGTCCTCCAAAGCAATGTTTCAATTCCCCAGACTGATATTCTGTGAATCTGTCCTCAGCCTTCAGTGTGTATCTCCTCTAACCCCCTGTGTCCGGGATGGAGTGAGTCACTCGGTGGCTGAAATTATCTTCTTTAGGAAAAAAAAAAAAAAGAGAAACATGGAATTCCACTTCCTCAATTTGAAAAGTAGTTAAACCGGATGCAGCGAGGCGTGTTAGCTGAAATGTGGGATAGGGATGGCGCATTTCATTAGCCGGTAGTGGTGCAAGTGGAACGTGAGGCCGGTGGCTGGAGAGCAGCTAGCATTATACAAACTCTCCATCACTGTCAAAATGACTTTGAGCAAGGCACCAGACGTCAAGCTGCGCCAAGGTCGCCGCGCTAAACGGGAGTGTATTCTGGCGAAGCAGATGGCGCTAGCCGAGTTAATGCAAGCGCCCGTTAGAAATCGCGGTGAGCAGCCGTGACAAAAAAAGTGGCGAAGGGCAATAAGCAGCCTGACAAACATTATGATGTTGACCAGACACAGTGGGTCCACTCAGCGCTGTTTACAAATAATCTCATACATCGCTAACAAGCCAAAGACTGGAGGATAATTTACTGAGAGGACTGTCTGTGTCACCGTGCAGCAGCGTAGGAGGACTCAGAGCACCAGCTCATGCCAGGCTGAGGATTACTACCTCCACTCCATACACACACTAATTCACAGCTCAAAAGCTCTCTATTAGATTAAAAAGCACTTTCTGTGCCACCGTGATCCAGATTGCAAGGTTTGCTGGGGTTTGTTTTTTTTTTTTTTTTCATTTCTTTTTGCTGACCAGCTCCAAATTCGTGCCCCATGCGCTCCCCTGTTGCGCTGTATGTTCTATTCGGTGTTTTGAGAAATGATTCTGAGCCAGCGGTGCATCAAAGATTGACAGGACAGACGGAGACGTGTGAGCTGAATCAAAAGCAGGTGAGCCTAGACAGATGGATCATTGCGTCTACTGAAGGTTCGATCCTGATCCTGGTTTTCTCAAACGAGTATGAACAGCTTATGTGGATAATACCTAACATTTATGGACATGCTCTTATTTATTTTGTGTTTCTGACAGACATCAACATTTTGGAGTTTCACGTCAGGAGCCTGAGTCAGGGCGTCACCTTCCTTATCTAGATTTTCTATTTTGTTTGCCCCGTACACAGAGAAGAACTGTTAAAAAAACAACAATTCGCGGTTTTATGGGAGAGCTACGCAGTGGAACTACTTGTTGGCGAACAACAGCTGTGCACAGTGACCGCCAGGTTTGGTATCAACGTGCCTGCATCACAAATTCTACATTTCTATATGCACATTACAACCAGCAACTCAAACAAGCCTGTACTTATAATAATTCATTCATGGACTGTTTTACCAAAGTCCTCATATCACATCCATCCTATAAACATCTCAAACTGTTATGTGGCTAATTCTCCGTCTTACAGTCTTTCATGGACGTTTTAAATCTGGCCCTGTGTATCGAGTTCCTGCCATTTCACATGAGGTTCACTGTTTCACTTGCTGTTAGGACGATGGGGCATAATGTTTGCACTTTAATGCTCTGGTTATGTAAAGACTTAGACAGCTGTCAAAGTTTGCACTATGATGTTATAAATCAAATGCCTTTGCTTTCATTATAAGCGCCATCTAACCTGTTAGCATGAAAATTAAATAGAAACGTACCGTGGGGTTGTCATCGCATCTGTAAACAACATTATTGCATTTGGATTTAAAACCCAGAAGATAAGCATACTGCGGTAAACAACGAGTTATTAGGCAAGTGAAAGCATGATGTAAGGCTTTAATCACCTACGCTGCTGGTATTCCGCCCGGCGTTTGTTTGCCGAACGAATCTCTTAGCGTGTTATGGAATGGTGGCGTGGCTATGGCAGCTAAACTGGCTGGTGTAGTTTGTTCTGGAACCGCGATCACGAGCCCTAAACTCAAACAGTCAGCGAGCGTGTAATCTGCTTTCCTGTAATCGTGAAAGGATCCACTGGTGATACTAGCCCGGCTGACGGGGTGCTGATCTCTCACCAGAGGCGTTGCTGCCAGATATTGGCCTCGGTGCGTTTTCAAGCTGTCTTGTTTGGGGTCGTATTTGTTTTCTCTGATGTACGAGCATGAGGTCATACAAACAGCAATGATTCCCTGCATGCACCATCATAACAACTGTACGCCGCACATATGTGATGCATCCAGTATCTAAATAACGAAACCTGCGTGATGGAGGTTACGTGGTTTCAGTCTTTAATCGGACGGCAAAAGTTTGCATGACCTAGTGGTGATGCGGGATTTACTTATTACTTGTGAACCAAGGACCTTAACGGCGGAAGGCGGAAATGGATCTAGACTTGTGGCCGAATTGATCTACCACAGGTGGATGAATGTGGGAGGTGACAGCGATTCCCATTGTTCTGTGTCCTTCTACTCTCAGCAGAACCGCAGCGGACACCGGCTGTACAGTAACAGAGCGCCGTGTTTCTTCTGCCTACACCTGTGTCATCTACATGACACCAAAGAATCGTGCACGCTCTGCTTCTTTTATGTTATTTCTTTTTTCCTTCTTTCCGTTTTACTTTTCATCTCACCTCTCTTCTCATTGCAGATCACTTCACGTTCTGCCTTTGTGTGTTTCCCACCTGTTTGATCGGCTGCCACGTCCTGATTGGTTTCACCTGCTCCTCGTTATCCTCCCTATTGTAGTGTGCCGTGTGTGTGTGTGTGTGTGTTTTCCACTTAGTCTCTTTCAGTTCGTCTAAGTATCCAGTGTTCAGCATTTCAAACTTTTACCCAAAGTACTAATATTTCCCTTGCATTTTTGGATCTGCTCTATCCTATCTATCTATGATTCAGCTAGTATAGTCTATTTTAGTCTATTTGCTTGTGTAATGCAGGTTTACAACTTGTGTAAGGTGGCACAAACAACACTATACCACGGAGGATACATCAGTGTCACTAATGATTATCAATTGATCTGTGTAACATACACACCCATTATTATAGGAGCAATAAAAATGAATCACCTTTAGGACGCAGTTCCCCGTCCATATTTGCCTTTTGACCGCGACAACAGATCCTAGGCCGCTTAACAGTCATTGTCTGGTAATAGGCACTGAGGTTCAACAACCTTATAGTTGTATATAACAAAACTACGTGGCAAGGCGATGAGCTAGTGCACTGAATTTGAGCTGTTGACAGCCTCCTGACAGCCTGTACGGTGTTGGCCCACCTTATGTAGGCTATAGGAGGAACAGTCCACGTTATTTGAACAATCTGACAGAAAGACAAGCTGTCTTGCAGTCAATCGAAGACCAGCGAGAGCAGTGTTTTTACGGCAGCGGCTTAGCTGGTAGCTTTAGCATAAAAAGCTGAAATATCAGCACGAAGTTCTTAGTGGCCTGCACCAACACCAGACAACAACCAAACAAACTAACGAAAATATTCCTCAAATAAGTAGTTTTTGGTGACTCAGTCTTGGCGACTGTTGTTGCCAATGGTCTTAGTTTTGAAATGGTTATCTTTAACCGCACACAAAAGCAAGCATGCACTATACACACAAACTGAACTTCTCATCATATTAAAAACACTACAAAAGTGGTTGGTCTGTCCTGAGTGATGCCGGCCCTTGACGACCTTTTGAGCCTTTTCCTGTTGCTCAAAGGCTCCTCTCCACATCCTAGCGGATGTTGGGACACCAAAGAAAGGTCCTAGCAAAGCCTCGACTTGTTCAAATAACCCCTGCACCTCCGCTGTCAGTCCCATGAGTCTCTCTGCGGCCTCCCCAAAGCCGCTGAGGTATTATTACATCAAAAGAAACAGCACTCTCCCACAGCAAAACATCCTTTTGAGCTCGGGGTTGCTGATGTACCACATCTACACTCACCCAGTGAAACATACTCTCCAGTTTCTAGCCAGCGGTACCTTAAAACTCTAGTCAATGCAGTCAGAAAACTGAGAACATCCACACGATTCTACGAAAGACCTTGAAGACTCGACGTAGTAGAAGTCGTCTACTTTTCCCACCAAAGCATCAGCGTTAGCGAGAAAAGCTACTCAGCCCGGCTTTTACATGTGCAGACTCAACCACTGCAGTACATTTTCAAAGAACAAACATAGTGTTGACCATTGCTTTGCTCTGAAAACAGGTGCATGCAGTTAACGGCAGCCTTCATAGCAACCACCTCTAACCCATGGTTCATGCTGAGGAATTTCAGCTCTTGACCAAAAGCAGATGTAAGTGAGCTGCTTGCAGTGAAGTATCTTTGATGTACAACTAGCCATCTTCTCTAAGATGCTGAGTTCGTGCTCGCACTGATCAGCGCCAGCCTAATGGCCAAATATATGCAGATGTCATTCCATCTTGTTGGGTAAAGAGGTTTCAGAGTAATCACTGCCTGATCTTTGCGATGTGGCAGTCTTCTCAAATGCTTACAAACTTCCCTGACAGACCAAAGACAATCCCTTACTGGTGGACCTAAGAAAAGTAATCCTGGATCCGTGGGGATCCCAAGGAAGGCAGCCTGTGTGATTCAAGCTGACACAGTGTGTACCACACTTGACATAGAAAGCTAATGGCTGCTGCTTCCTCAAAGTGGCCTGTGCACCTGAGTATTTCTCTGCCGCGTTGAAAGCCCCATTGCAACTTTTGGCCGAGGGAACCACTCAAGGGTAGATTCAGCCTCGGCAGAACATCACAGCAACATCTGAATATTCCCGTCCAGTGTGTCTGACAGCCTATAAAGGCCAGTATATGTGCTTTAAGTAGTATCTCATAATTTACATAACCGACAAAGTAACATCTCTGTACGTCCCATCATGCAAAATCAGTAGAGACAGTATTTGTGGTTATATGCATAATCTAATTCTGTGCATAACTGCTGGAGTAATTAGTGGTCTGCTGTGTCAGCTGCTTTTTTTTTTTTTTTAGCACAGGTTCATCCTCCAGTCTAAGCTTCAACAGCTGGTACAGAGTCCCAGATTCATCACCCTGGCCCCTTAAGGCTTGGCCATTCTCCTGCAAGGTACTGCACCGAGCTGGTAATTTTCACCAAGGAGCGCCTTGCCTCGTCCTGTTGTTTTCCCCAAGAGCTGGATAACTGGGCACTGACAGGGTTGGACTGATGTGCACTCACTGCTACAGAGTGACAGTGAGAGTGGGTTTGTTCATGAGCTGTGAATTTATTTTTTTTTTTCCTAAGGCTTTTCTCCAGTTTCTGAAGCCCGCGCTTAGAAAAGAAGCATCAGTTTCTTTTGACAAAAGATGACCCGTTGCCAGAAAACGCTTTGCTGCAATAACACAAGACCCCTTTGAAAGATGAATTGTAATGCAACCATGAAAAATCTCCAAACTATCCTTCTTGGAACATTAAAACCTTGCCGGCAGAGTTTGTGTCTCCATGTGATTTGGGTTTGGCTGATGTAGCTTTGGGCTATCACTGACATCTGAACCCTGAAATTGTCCCATCTCCCTCTCCTGATGCTCTGCAGCAGGTAGGTCACACATATGTGGTCTCTGGTCTTCTGTGCTTACTCTTAGGTACTCTACTGATACATGTGTTTTAGCCTTATTCTGTGAGGCCTTTATAAGCAATTTATAAGAGTCCTCCTACTTACACAGTTGCATGTTTGAGCCTACCAAATTGCCCTGGTGTCCATATTTTATCACCTCCCTCCAGCCCTCCGCCCACACACACTCAGAAGGAACTGTAATAGTCACGCTTATGTGCGCCATAACGAGCAACTGGTGTTGGTGTAGGCTGCTCGAGGCTATACCAGCAGATTTTGACCATTAAAGATTTAATTCATCCACCTCCACTTCAAACTTTCACCTTCAGAAACCACCTCAGAGTTGGGTGTGCACAGTTGTTCTATTCATTCAAAGATTCAAACGTGTGTCTCATATAATGGCCCGTCTCTAATAAAAGTCGGGTGTACAACATCGTTCATACAAATACATATTTGCGGAAGCTAGATACTGAGGCGGAAACAAACAAAACAGGGTGAAACTTGAAAAATGTATATTTAAACCATTTCTTCCAGTGCACAGCATGATGAATATATTTGTGTAATCACTAATTTGTGTATTTAGTGTGTTCAGTTGTTGCTAACAAATGTCATCCTCTACTATTTTTTGGTTTTTTTTTTAGATTTTAACAATTACAACGTGTTTTTCAAGTAAACAATGTGATTTTTTTTAAAAAGTGGTCCCACAGACACAATCAGAAGCAAAAGCAGAATAAAAGACTTTGTATGGACTTAATGATACGGTTACGATTTACCATTATTATAGTGACTTTCCCCAGCAGCCGGGTCTCCAGAGAGAAGATTGAAATCAATTTGCGGCTGATGAGGGCAGAGGAGGTTGGCACCTTTGGCACAGCATCCTACAAAAGGTGGACAACACACACAGCTGCCTTGACAGAGAAAGCTCAAATGGCTCGATCCGCAGAGGAGAGGTGTGTCTTCAACTGAACAATGCTAATTTGGAGTTAATACCCACTTTAGATTTGGATGGGGTCTTAGATGACAGACTGGCGGCGTTTATCTGAGTCCCAGATTCTTCGTCAGAGCCTCCTGTCCTCCCCTGTGATTTTCTCCTCCCCTTCTCCCAGTTAATAATGCTTCACATTATTTCCCATGCAGATAGCCACAGAGCGTGAAATCAATTTAAGAGCAGAGGAGTGTGAGAACAAACTCGACTGGAGAGGAATGTCTGAATTTCAATATTTTCTCATTTAATAAAGCGTTCATGTGCTATGTGATTTAATAAACACTGCACAGGGATGGGGAAGGCTCAAGGTAAAGGAAGGGGTGAGCCGTCCTTCCTGACACTAATGTTGAGGATAGGGAAAAGATTGGGAATTCACTGTATCTGCGCTTGTGTGTGCATAAATTAGTAAATTATTATATTTAATAAAAACTATTATAGTTATTTTTTTGATAGAAAATAACGGACGAAACAAGTTTTTTTTTTTATTTTTCAGCAGAACAACGTGCAGTAGTTGAATGCTTCTTATTCTCTTCTAGTTCAGAAAAGGTCCGAACGGGTTATTGGTCCGTTATTGACCACGCACCGAGTTGCCTCCGGCGAGCAGTGACAGAATGAGTCGGAGAGCTGAGATGCAAGATGGGAGAGGTGGGTCAGGCCGTCAAGTCACTGAGCTGTGCCCACAATAGGCGCTGTACGCCAACCATAAATAAACCACCTTGACAAGACAGCATCATTTGTCAACATTAGGTTCTTGTGAAGCGAAACCAGATAGTCCAGCCGGCAGTCGTTTACCGGAAATGCCTTTGCTGAGGCGCTGAAATAAATCTCATATATTTGTATTGCCTGTATATTTAGTATGAGCATAGTTTTCTTTTTATTACAATGAAATGTACAGCCCACAAAGTAGAGACTGATGTTATGGACCTAGACAGCACTTTTGAATCTAGGATTATTATTAAAGCTTCCCTGCAAAGTGTGTCGTTAGATAAGATTATGTCTCAGTTTAATCCCTGGTTGTGTATTCTTTACTTATATACGTCTATAAATAGTATTAACAATGTGAATAGAAACATTAATGTTGCATATGGTATTACAAAGACAAAGAAAAGTACTGTATTATATAAATATATAAATTGATTATGGTATTTAACTACATCTTTTAAGTCCAGATGAAAGTAAGAAACAGTATAAGAATCACCCGTAATCACCTTTCAGCAGTGAATCCAGGTGAATTTAAAAGAACAAAGACAACAACACAAGCCATTAAATGTGCATGAGCATTTGTTACGAGTCCGAAAACCAACTTAAGAGCGACGGAGAAATAAGCGATCATCTCGGTTCCGTTTCACCATCTGGGAAATGGATTATTTTGCTAGAACTGCTGGACTGTTTACCAAGACTCAGTGGACCAAAATTACATTTTCCTTTCTCTTTGACTGGATTACCCTGCAGCACAGCGCACTGTCAATACTTTACATGGAATGAACAGGTAGAGTGCGATCAATCCTCTTTGTTCTTTTCCTCGTCTGATTGGATTTTGAGCTCAGTCCTTGGTAGCTCCCCGCAGGATTTGGACTGTACTGAAATCTTTGCCCGCCTCGCTCTGTGAATTAGGCTTTATGGTGCAAATGCCGAACTTTCTGTAGCCTGAGTAACAGCCCTTGCAAGGTTGGTTGTACTATAGTGCTGGCAATATAATGCCTTGCAGGGTTTCTCTGTTTGCAGGGTGGTTTAGTCGTCAATAGGCAGGAGCGGGTTACAACTTTATTGCAGCAGACCTGCAACATTTCAGAGGCTTTAGTGTCACTGCTTTTAATTATTATTTCATGACTGTGACATTATGGAGGGTGACAAATTTCACCATCTGGGAAATGGATTATTTTTCTACAATAATCCACACACACACACACACACATTTATGTAATGTGAGGTAATGTTCTTTAGCCATTTGGATTGTAATATTGTAAAAGGCATACTTAATTATTATTAATTATCCATATTAAGTATAATAAGACTCTAATTTGATGTTTCCGATGCCAGGTGCTGTGATGTCACGTTCCCAGTGAACGTGTGTTCTGTTACAAAATGACACGCCACTGTACTCTGCCATTTTCTCCCCTCCGCGTGTGTTTTGTGGCAAATTTCAGGCGATTTCTGCAAAAGGGACAAAAATATTTTCAGCACGTAGAAGCTTGCCACAGCCCCACCTCACCGAGCGAGACAAAGGAGGGGAGACCACACAAGTTTTAAAGTAGTAGTTTTACTTGGCGCTAAGACAAAAGCAACGTAATAAATGGATCCGTAGTCTGGAAGTTAGAGGCCGGTGCTGCGTTGAATGTATGTGCGATGTGCTGAATGCAAAGCAAAGAGGAAACCTAAACCGAACAGATAGATGCTGATCAAAAGAGAGAAGTGCAAAAGGTTGAACACTTCTGCAGAACGGATCTCCTCCTGCAAGCAGCCTGTGAAGGAGCACCACCACCAGACAAAGAGGAACCACAAGCAAAGTGAAAGACATCAGCACCTGTAGTAAAATGACATCACTGTCCAACAACAAACAAAACAAACAAGGCATCGTGTTGCACAGCATAGGTCACAACATAAGGTATTAACATTCCACCCAGATGTTGGGAGCTCTGGGTTGAATAATGACCTTTCTAAAACCATACGGCGAATATCTGGTAGATACCCATCGATAGTACAACACAGGAAATGGCAAGTCCACCCACTGAATCTAATCTTGCAAGTTAGCGATGCCTGCAAATAAACTAAAGGAATTGCCTTACTGAAGCGGTTAACGATAAGGATTAGACGATTAACCTTTTACTTAACAGAATTAATTCGTTTTCATTACTGTATTTGTATGGAGCATATAAAGTGGACGTTATAAAGGCTGCTTCTGAGTGAACCTCTGTCCTCCTGTGCAGCTCAGCAACACAGAAGTGGATACATGGAGGGCTGAGGGTGTGACTACATTGTTCTAAATATATTAGATGTAATTATTCAGCTAATTATTAGGAAATCTCCAGTGTTCCTTTCCAGGAAATGGCGAATGAACTGTACTGATACAGAGCCTTTTTTTAGTCCACTAGGCCACTCGAAGTGCTTTTACCATGCACAGGTTCATACACTGATGATACAGGTGCCAAGTGCACATCAGAAAGGAAACTAAGTAAGCATTTCAGACAGCACCAACACACAGATAGCTGTGCCATCAGGAGCTTTTTGGGGTTCCGGTGTCTCGCCAAAGGACAGTTCAACATGCAGCCGCGAGGGGCCAGAGATCAAACCGCCTATCTTCTTCTGATAAGTGGACGACCTGCTCCACCTCTGGGCCATAGCTGCAGTGACGCAGTGCACAAATGGGCGCACTCGAGATGGGGAAAACGTGATACAAGGACCTCTGGGTTGACCTTCCAGTGGAGAAAGCTGGTGAAAAGTTGATGGAACTCAATATTAAGTTTAGGAAAAAGCCAAATCTCTATGAAACCAACCACAGGAATGACAGGATGTCCACTCCTTCTCTGAAGCTTAAACTTTGGGTACAGTACCTAGCTGTGAGTGGCTGCAAAGACCAAGGCACTCTGAATCAGACTGTCAACTCCTGGTCAGTGTTTCCACGCATTTGAGCTAGAAAAAAAAAGGTAACTCTGGAGGAACAGGGCTGCCTTTGTTTCCCGGCAGCCGCGGTGCAGAGTGGGAGTGGAGCGGCGTCATTTTGACCGCAACAGTTGTTTTAAAAGAGTGTTCCTTCTTACTCAAAGAGACTGCTGCATCCCACAAGCAAGCTGTGTTCAGATGCAACTTGTCTGGTTTTATTTGGACATATTTGACAGCCGGGCTGTTTTTGCAGTCCATCTTTTGGCCACAAATAGCCAATAGCCTTGTTCCCTGACAGCGCTGACGTTTGATGTAATAACACACATCCAGTCCGCGAGTGGTGGTGTTTGTCTGTGTATGTGTGCATGTGACAGCTCAGACAGACAGATTTCAAACTCAACTCCGGTTGTTATTTTCCTACACTCCAGGCCCTCTCTGTTTCACTCTCAACCTGTTTTTGCATTAAGGAAGCGGAGTCATAAAACTCCGGGTAACTTGGAGCCTTATCCCCAAGTTACCACGTCTTTTAATTTAAGCAGACATCTTTTTGCTGAATCAGTGTATGCCATTGTACCAGGTGTGTGTGTGTGTGTTGTGTTTTAGTGCTCTGTCACTTAGGTTCTTCCTACTCCTACTCAAGGTCATAACACTGTGCAGAATGTGAAGCGGGTGCGCCTGATACCGGACGTTGCTTTGAATAGACTTGTTTTCTGCATGTGTTTTCTAATTAAATATGAACTGAGGTGAAATAAAAGCTGCATAATTAATGACAATGACAACATTAAGATGGCAGCTGATGATGGTGTTATAGTCAATTGGGACGAAGTCAAATCATAAGTTAAAAAGAGATTTATTTAAGGGCACTGTATCAGTCTTGACAGTAAGTCGATGGTTCAACAGAATGGTTATAACGGTATTTCAATTACTTCAACAGTCAGCAGCCACATTCAGTAACGTGGCCACCACTACCGTTAGTAACAAGCATCCATTCATCTCTGTCTCATCAAACCAGGCAGTTCACCCACGTAACCCTCTGGTACCTTGGAACCATACATCATAATGTTGCAGGTCACCGCATGCACCTAAATGTGCTTCCTCCTCTCATTAACAGCTCGTCATGTCGCAATTATGCGCCAGCACACGCAATGCGTTAATGGTCTGCAGAACCCCTTGAAAGGCCTGACTGTGGAGCCGTGTGTGTGTGTGTGTGTGTGTGCGCGCGTGTGTGCAGAATCTCTTACATTGCACCTTTTGAAAATGTGGGCAGATGGCATGCGAAGATGTTTTGACACGCTCACTGATGGCAGATCACAGATTCAAAATGTCCACGTGCATGCAGTGCAATAAAACGTCCGCGTTGTCAAGTCATGTAGGCCCCCAACATGACTCAAGTAAAGAGTGTTCATTTTAAAAAACAAAAGAACCCTTTGATACGCAGTGATTTCCATGCATCTGTGTCCAACACTCCATATAACGTCAAAGCGAGATTAATGCATTGCAAAGTCTCATTTTAATAAAGATGGAACCTTTGTCATTTTCATCTCATTAAGCACAAACTCAGCTATAACTCAATCGACTCCTTATGCCTCAAATGGTAAATTAGAAAGACAACAGAATAAATTATCAATAAGGAGGTGACTAAATCTGTAAAAATACATTTACAGCTAAGCAAATGATGGGAAAAAACAGCCCGAGAAAACAGCATTTTTCTTTTTTTCTGAAAGCCTTGTAAACACTGTATTAAATAGTAAATTAACTGGGTAAACAAATCACCCTCACTTCGCCACTCCTTCCAGGAAACAGACACGCAAAGTCAAGCAAAAACAAACAAAAAAGAATATTCGGGATCATAATTTAGTTACATTTTTAATGAACTTACAAACTGAATTCATGTCGCAGTCAAACAGAGAGTAAATAAGGAGGCATGGTGCAAGTATGAGGAGGCTGGCCTTAATATTCTGGATACTGGTGCTTTATTCTTAGGGAGCTAAGAATGCTCGAAATCTATTTTGGCCACTCATTCTTTCATGTCCAGCAATCTGGTGGCTAGAAGCCTCTCTCATAAGGTTGAGCATTGATTGGTTTAGCTTGCAGATATCTAATAGCCTCACCAAACCCTACACCGTTGACCTTTACTCCAGAGTGAGGCCTACAGCTGCAGTAGAAAGTGATACTGAATGTTTAATGGTACGTGCAGTCGTTATTCAAAGGTATATAGTGCACATTACTCGTTGCAAAATTGCTCAATCTGACGAAACTCATTGAAGAAAAACGCGGTTTTACCAACAACACGCGATATTTCCGCCAAAACACAAGAAAAGATGTTGCCGGCTGAATATGTAGAAATAACCTTTCACCATTACTGTTTGGATTCGTTGAACAACTGACATGCGTCAACATGATTGACCCGGGAACTCTGACATGCTGTGTATTCATCTTCGATTGGTTCAACATGAATAAGTCAGCTCGAGTCTCTCCCATCTTATCATCAGCGGTTAAGTGATGGAATAGAGGTCAGCCTGTGCAGCAAGCAAGACGTGAGATGTTTCTATGCCAAAGGATAATAAGCACAGGCAATTGAGTTCCAATGTTGTCAGGGAGTCACTATCTGCTTTCCGCTGGATAACAAGAGGGGGATCAGACCACCGCTTTTCCAGGGCGGCGAGGGAGGTGAGTTTAATGTCACTCTCCGAAAGCTATTTCCAAGAGCTCACCTAACATGTCCTCTTCAAGGTCAGGAGACAAGACGATATGACTTGGATGTGTTCATGGGCTGATTGCCAACACCAATCCAATTTCCCAAATTCAGTCAGGGATACATAGACCTGGAAATGTATTTAAAAACGACGCAAAATCTCATTTCACCCGCTTTTCTCAATCTCTTGCCCGTCTATTGAAGTAGCCCTCAAAAATGGCATTTTCTACTGGGAATGATAGTAATAATAGTTATCATAATTTTGTCATGTTCTTCAAAATGAAGTCACGAGCGTTTGTTCGAGGAAAGGAGTGCTCCTCCTGCGCGGGGCCTCAAAATCAGAGCTGGGGAAAATAAACGCAGTGCCCTAAAAGCAAAGGAATCACCCTGTTTCTTCATCTTTCGAGTGATTTTATGTACAAATTAAACAGATTTATTGGTATTGTTCTATTAATATGTACGGTATTGTGACAAGATAAGAGTAAAATTTTAAAAAAACAAGAATGGTTAGGTCTAAAAAGCACCTAAATAAGAAAATCACTGGAAGACAGCGACAGCACCATGACGGTAATCCCTTTTAGTCTTTAGACTCTTCCTGTTTTAAGGTCAGAGCGAGGATCTTCACCGCATGCAAGCTCCAAATGAATAAAAAGCTTAGGTAGAGGGGGCGAGAGAAGCCATCAGAGTAATCAGAAAATTGAATTCTATAATGAGCAGGCACCGAAGAGACGCTAAATCAAGCAAAAAATAAGGTGCCGTCTGTCAGGCCTGGCTAAAAGCTTCACTGCATCTCGAACATCCCGTGTCTTGTCGGTCTTTATTCTACTTTTCTTGGACATTCTTAAAAAAACAACCACGTAAAAGCCGCTTATTTAACCCTCTTAGAAGAATATGTAATAGCAGATAACCCTGTGCGGTAATCACAAATCCTGCATTATCATCACAGCCGCTCCGACTCCTTATTGTTAGACTGAAGCAATGGATCAGAGAGGGAATGGATCAGAACCTGAGAAGTGCCTCATTCTGATGAGGTGCTTTGTTCTCGGTCGAGTTAATTTAGTTTTTTTCCCTCTTTGTTCCCCTCCTGCAGACATATTTATATTAACAATACATTTTATATGCAAAAATGCTAGCGAGCCGGTGAACGTGCCCGATGAAGAGAAATGAGCTTGCGAGAAAACGCACGCAAGCAAAAGATGCTGAAAAATGTCGAACACGCGCACACACAGATGTGGGAAAGCAAAGCCTACTTGGTGCAAGCTGTATCCCTCTTTTGTGTTTGTGGCCAGCAGGCACACGCTCAGTATCACAGCGACTTGTGTGTCATTACTCCTCAGAGTCACAAATGAGCTCTAAGCGCGGCGCCGCCAGCAGCTAGAGGCAGGGACATGGAAATGAATATTGATATCTCTCTGTCAAAGGCACAGGTAGACTGTCAATAACTCAGCTACACCAATTTATGTTTCTCTCTCCTTGTTTTTGTATTTCTGAAAGACGCGTGCCATTTTCAATAACGTCACGTGTGTGCAACTTAAACTAATGCAAGTCCACGGTGGCATCATTTCACACGTGCATGAACCCCACCTCCCCACCACCACACACACTTATCTTTGTGAGGACCACTGATGTATTGCTTTCCATAACCCCTTATCCAAACCGTAACACCATACATCTAGCTTTTCTATGTGCTATAAGCGCCCCATGCCACACAATGTTAAACATGCCAATGGGGGCTGCTGCTGCTCCAAAGCATTATATTTTCTGTCCATGCTTTGCTACCATACCGGGACCACCCACCACCCTCCTCTTCCACAGCAGATAAAAATGGATACATCTCCACGGGGCTCCGGTAGGTAAACCTACTGCCTTAGGTGAAGTTGTTGTCGGGCCACGGTGATAACATGTATTACAATAGCTCCATGCCCACTGTTACATGCAAAGCTAGTGCAGGCTACACCGCTAACATGTAGTTTCAGCAATGGGTTGACATCTTAACTATAATCCAGCTGTACGAGCTGTTTTCTGTTGTTTTTGGGTTGTTGTTTTTTTTCTTTTAAGCTGCACTTGCAGTTCAACACAATTCCACATGCGTCAACATGATTCACTTATAGGTATGTGAAGTGCTCGGTGCTTGTTCATATTCTTCAATTCATTGAAATTCTGCTCGGGGGCACTAAAAGATCTATGGCCACCACTGAATTATGTGCATAATCTCTCAACACACTCAGAGGCGGCGCAGTTCGGGAAAACTGATAGCGCCGTGTGATCAGGACGCAATTAGATTTAGGGTGGGATGTGTGTATTGGTGAATTTCTCAATGAATTGTGAAGCTGCTTTGACAGCGCGATGGACAGCAACACTATCATCTGCGGGGTCCTGGAGGTAACACACCTGTGTTTAATCACTCATCAGCTGTCCACAGTTCACAGCAGCTCTGGAAAGGAGACTGCAGTTAAAGTGGGCTTGCAGTAGGTATTTTGGCTTGTCAAACACAGGTGTAACTAATTACATTAATTATGGCTGCATTCCATTTAGGAGTTTCGGTGCCAGAGCTCTGGTATTGTGCATGCTGAGTCACTGCAGGGCTTACTGGCAGGCTTAAGAAGAAGAGCCATTGTTAATGTTATTGGTTACACCTGCGCTTGGCTTGCTGTGACAAGTCAAAATGTCTGCCACGAGGAAAAGGTATATTTCTACAAGCAAAACACTCATAACGTTGAGATGTTTTGGTTTTATCCGTGCCTCTCCTCAAAGAATCTGCCATTAAATATGAAGAACAGACAAGGACATACTTCACCGCTCTACTTCTGTCTTCAGTCAAACTGCTTATAAGTCTGTATTCACCCATTTGCAAAACCATGGGGGGGGGATTTGAAGTGCAGTGTCTTGCCCAAGAACTCTTCAGCGTGCAGCCCCGGAGGAGCCGAGGAATCTTCTGATGAGGTGGTCCACCTCCGACTAAGCCACAGCTGATTGTGACAAGTTGAGACGAGATGTCAGATGTTTATGTTGTGTCGCCGTGCCTCACGTGCTGCTTTAATATGGAGATATATCGAGATTAGTTTCAGTTTGTGGATACCGTTCATGTAAATACTTTTATTTTTTGTTTTGATAAGTGAGACTCGGGATGCTGGAGTGCCTGGAAAGGCCACCAGCAGCATGGAAACATCACATCATCCGAGGTCGGCCATTTAGGCTACTAGATCAATGCCAGTTTAATGGATACAGCACTATAATGGCCACCCAGTGATTTTTTTTTTTTCTTTTAACCATGCTCAAACTACATTTGTTAGCAGAAGCCATCAGCCAAGTGTTTTGTTTGTACGTGATTTATAAGCTACATTTGCTAGACTTTGAAGAACTACGGCTAATGATCATGTTTGGCTCTGTTTTGTTTGTGTTTACTGATGCCATTATGGGCCTATTTTCGGAGCAAAACGAAACCACTCGCCGAAATTAAGGCACTGATGATGTAAAACAGCTGGAATTCCCAGTAATGAGTGAAGCAGAGGCACGATGACAGCGGTAGCCACCAGGTCGTCCGTTGATGCGAACAAGTAAACCTTTGGCCAAGGATACCTTCATACTCACGGTCTAAATGTGGAGATTGTCCCATCCTCGCACTGAGGAGGTTATTAAGTTGTATTTGTATTTGTCCTCCCACCAACCGCCTACCACATTCATTCAGATTAGAAAACAACTATCTTTTTATTTTAAAATTAAGCCAGCCTGCATCATACCCGAGCTCATTTTTGGAAACATTTCCCCCGTGTGTGCCTCTGTGTGGGGCGACCATGCGTGCGCGCACTCGCATATTGCATCCTTATCTGCACGCGACTGGAAGCGGCAAACTTATTTTTGCACCTCGCTCTCCACACACAAAACACTTTTCTCTTGAGGCAGCTAACAATAGGGCAGTCAACTATGCCTAAAGCGAATTAAACCACCCCATTAATTCACAACCCCAAAGTGATTCAATTGTGTTTTGCATGTAACACCGGGGAGAGCTGAACCTTCCAGGGCCATTCACATGAAAACGCGTGTCAAAACAGCCAATCAGATTCAGAGTTTTGACGCTTTTAAATGCTCATTTAACATAACATGAAACGGATATATGCTATTTTTAAGTAGAGGTATTTTTAATGTATTAATTTCTTGAGAATGACAGCTGACAAACTATAGCACTGTGCGTGTACTGGGAATGTGTGTATTTCAGCATCAGCTCCCGCATCTCACTTCTGCTGCTCCCCCTCCAAAATGGTATGTGCGCCCACTCTCAGCTTCAATTACTGGAGAAAATCCCCTCTGCCAGAGAGAGACGGCGAGCTGGTGTTGGAGATCCTCGTTGCGTAGCTGCTGTGCATCGGTCATTAGCTTCCCACTGGGTGCAGCAGCACGCACGGTCTCCCAAGCAGCCCAGACAACTCCACATGCTCCATCCTTCAGCAAGCACCTCTCACACGACGCAAAGTCCCCACAGAACACTTATTAAATCCTGCATATTAAACCGCCGCCTATAGAAACTGAGACTGGTATGCTCAGGTCGGAACATCTTTGAGCCTTAAGATCATCCACATGTTTATGTATGTTTATTGGCGGTTAGTGCTGTTCTCACAGTAATGAATGATATTTAGCACCTCAAAAGTGTGTAATTCCATCTTTTGGTGTGCGCAGTTTGATGAAAGTTTGAATAGATCCACCCCCCCCCAGCCAGTCGGCTCCCCCCAGTGTTATCTGAAATTTCAGGTGGAAGATTGCATCAGCATATTCAGCAAAACCCGGGAATGTGGGAAACATCGCCCGCATGTAGACTGAATAAAATTCTTGCTTTGTCAATAGTGAGGTCAGGGGTGTGCATCTACCCGTTTGCCAGCTACTTAGACCTTACGTTGTTTCTGTAAGATGTGGAAAAACCACGTCGGATGTAGCGGCAGCAGGAGTGTTGCTCTTCCCTGTGACATCTTACAGTTCGATTCTATTCTCACTCTGGTTGAGGCTTGCCAGGGGAATTGATTAATATTCATTCTCATTTGATATTCATGGAGAGAATCAACACCGTGTTTGTCTGAAATTCAAGAGGGAGCGCTGAACATATGAAGCAACAATGCAAAATTAGGGCAACCCAGTGTGTTGTATGAGTAGTGTGAAGTACACACTATTCGTAGAAAATCGATTTATTTTGGCACATCCGCGGCTTCGGTTTATAACATATGTTACATGATATGAGACAGGAGTGGGAGAACTGTTTGAATTCAAAAAGCAGAGTTATGGCATTTATGTGCGGATATGACAGTCCCGCATAAAAGCCTTTGTGCCATGAAGTCATTTCAGTTTTGCTTTAGTTCGTGTCAACATATCTCTGATGGATAATGGAAGAGAAACAGGAGGGCGAGTGTAGCACAATCTTTTTGTGTGTGTGTGTGTGTGTCTGTGCGTATCCTTAATTGTGTAGCCTATTTGAAGAATCTATTTCGCCCATTTGAATGCCGACATTGAATACCCATTCCCGGGGCAGTGGATGTCACAGTTTGAATGGCCGTGAATTCGAGTCGAGTTGGGTGCGCCAGAAAATGAAAACGTTTTGCTCAAAATTAAATTTGTGTCCAAAGACAACTGAGTGTAATCTCTTGGCCTGAGGAGAATGATAATAATATTAAAAAAGCAAAACAATGAAAAGCTTTTCATTGAGCTTGTTTTGGAAACATTAATAGCCTCAGCTCCTGGTAGTGCCCGGTACATCCGGAGCAGGAGAATAACACTTCTTCCTTCTCGTTCGATTTAAAGGTATGACGCATTTAGGACGACAGACCTCGGTATTTTATACAACTTTAAAATAAAAGACCTGAGTATTTTGCTCCAATCTCCTCAAAATAAACTTGGAAGGTCAGAAAAATGTGCAAGGAAGCACAAATGTTAAATTTAAAATAATAATAATAATAATAATAATATAGTATAACTGCACAGTTACATCTCTCCAGGCCTTTAAATCTACTTAATTAGAGGTCAAGGCCACACATCGGATGAGAAGGACGACTTTTTAAACCGTCGTCTGGTAACGACTGATAACAAGACGAGGTGCATCCGGATCTATCTGATTCAGCTCAGCGGGTGATTGACTGGCCGATCACATCAGTAATTAATCAGAGGCAGCGTGTCGCAATGTCGGGAGAAAAGGAACATCTCCCGAGTCTTGAGTCTTCTCAGCCAGACGTACGGACCAATCAGTCACAATCAGGGTGAAATTACCACCACAGCTGACGTTCACTGTTAGTGATCATCCTGTGGAAGCACAAAGATCTGGTTCGGCAGCGTAGTGACGTTACCCGCCATCACTTAAAAAGCACCGTCATTTGTTTTAGTTCCTGCTCTCGTTCATTTTGTCAGAGTGCAATCCATTTGTTTTGAATGGAGGGAACTCACATTCGTCTGCGCCGTAATGCTTGAGCTGCAGGCGGTTGGATTTTATAGCCGCTCTCCTCCCTCGTGAGAAGATCACAACGCTACGTGAGAACACAAGGCATTGCCTGCAGTGTGCACTTCCAAGTTCAGTACACCAACCAAACTGTGGAGTGATGATCGGTCCCACGAACGAGAGCAACGGGGGACTTTTTGCTGTTTCATTGGTTGTTTTCCAAATATGTAATAATATTAATGAAATTGTCACCTCTGGGCTTGTAATACTGTTGTTCATACCACCATTTTTAATAGGTTTGTTGTTCTTGTGTATCCAATAAGTGGAATCAACCCTTTGCTCAATGTGCCGCAGCCTAAAGCTAGATGTGCTGTATAAACAACAGTATAATGAAGAACATCTGTTGTTGGGTGCCTCCATCCCACCTTGATAGATCAGGAGGAGGCGAATGGAAATAAGTGGATGAAATTTCATTTATTTCCGCTCCCGTGAAATTCCCATGCATCTGACGGGAAATCTGATTTACGTTTCCAGATGTGCCAAACATACAGGAAATTTACATTCTTGTCTGTCACGCTCGCAGTTGCACACGCACGTCTAAGAGTGTGTTTCTAAAGATCATAAGCGATGCAGACAAGGAACATTAAATACAGTCATTGTGTTCTTCACTAATGAAAAACATCAGAGCAGCTTCGGTTTCCTCATTGATGCAGTATGGATATACGCTACTGCGAAACGTATTGCATCTGTCAACGCGCCTAATGCACAACTTAGATATATCTAATAATTATCTAAAGAGGTTCAGTTGGAGAAAACTCCCTCAAGCCAAGGTGCAAAACATCAGACTGTCCAACTTGCATTCAGCGCCACGTAAAAGATTTCGTCTTCTGTGCCCTCCGCTCGGTGGCGCTTCACATTGCAGCTTTTAATAACCGCAACAGTCTCGTATGCGAGAACATCCTCATCGTGGGAAGCGTCAACGTGGGACCGTCCTTTGAGATTACCTTTCTCCGACTCACATGTCTCTGTCGTCTGACTGTTCTCTCTTGTCTTGTGTGTGGCTTCTGGGCATGTGTGTCGCTCACCGACTGACTTTATAGGTTGCGCATCTGGGTCCAGACGGGACAAGGGTTAAACAAGGGAGATGCACTTTGGTCATTTTGCCAACAAGGCGGACGGTGTCCCACCCCAGTTCTATAAAAGTACAATGTAATTAAGTTCAGTCTTTCTTATAAGGACCCTTTAACGTACTGTTTGTTTATATTAAAGCAGTCTGCATCTTATACGTGAGATGTTGTGTTAACTTTCTGTCTACAGCAGTTCTCAAATCTGAATTAGGTCATTATTAATGGGGCAGCACTGGCAAGCATTCAATAATAAACCCCCGACCTGCTTTTCAATTGATTGAATTTCCATCCTCCAAAAGCACAAGGAATATATTCATTTCACTGCTTATGTGATGGCAGTCATCCAGCCCAGCACTATAATACTGCACTGCTTCATTTGATATGGGTGTATTAGGAGCAGGGATATCAACGCGAGTGGATGCAAGTGAGAATGAGCAGATTCCCAAAGACTTCGCACCGAGGCGATGGGCGATTTCCCATTTGTTTCTTTTCAAACACCTCCAGCACAAAACAAATGTTGTGTGTCAGTGAGGACGGAAGATTGATTTGATGCCAGGACAAAACAATCCATTAATGGAAGTCATAAATGCTGAGCGGTGGAGTGCAACTACTGTGTGAATATAAAGAAAAAACAAAAAAACTGAGAAAAGGGCGGAGGTGGAGGGGCGGGTGGCTGGATGTGGGGGTGAATATCACTGTTACTGTTCCATCACCAACTCAAAAGAAGGTAGTGAAATGTCTCAGAGCTGCTTGCGCCGCCATCAGGCTGACCATTCACTTGACCTTTGCTGAATATTTAGCACTCGAACGGTTGGACTCGGTCGCACCTTGAGAAACATTCAACGTCGCATTTTGCAGCGTCACACATCTCCCGCCTGAATAACAAGCACTTTTTTTATTAAAAGTGGAAACAGAAAAAGCGCAATAACGCGCTCTAGTCATGCACATAAACTTGAGCTCGATGTCCGTATTCATCTTCCGCTACATTTTAACCTCAGACGACCTTGTGGCGCTCATTAAACCGCGCCTCATTGCTTTCCTTCTTTTGCGGTGAATGTTTCTGAACGTGTGTTTTGCCCGCCGCTGAGTGCCGCGACAGGAAGAAATTGAAAACTTCTCAAGCAGAATTCCCAAGTCGTCCCACTCCTCGCCTCACAGATGAGCCACACACTGGCCTCTGTGTCGCCAGTGAGTCTCTCGAGGTCACGCGGACGTCCTAAGTCCCGCAATGACCCTGTGTGTGTTTTTACATAATGCGTTAATAGGAATCTCTTGTCTTAATGGTTGTGAGCACCCAGTTGAATAAGGCCACCAAGGCGGTTGCTTGAGGGTCATTTCACACAAAGAAACACTCACTTCATTTAATACATTGCATGTGTATTTGTAATCATCTCAGGCAGGAATATAAATTCTGTTTGAGGAGATTCCACCGCCGACGATGCACATCAACACATAGGCTGGCAATCTTACAGGGAGTCCTCGCTATTTTTAGATCTGCTCTTTAATTTTTCATAAATTGTTTGCTATGTGTGTCGTCTGGTTTTAGCACTGCTGTGGCAGGCATGCAAACACACACTCTCAGGGCAGGGGCAAAATAGGAGCTATAAGACGGGATATTGTGTTTAAAACAGACCCGAATATGGATTTTCCTGCATAAGTCTTTCAGGACATGTTTGAGGGACAGCAGCTAGCAGCCTCTTCCCAAATGCAGCAGACCAAAACTCATAACTCTCATAACCAAATTATGAGCGAAATCAACAAAAGACAATCTGGACGAACGTTTCTTTTCATCCACTCCTGTAATGTGATTGTTCGAAGCTGATTCATCGAGGTCAGCGGTTGGGGTGCGTTCTCCGATTGTGTCATGTGCAACACACTGACGTGATTAAATCTGTTGAACCTGAGCCACGGAAACATGGAGAACACGAGGAAAGTATGCCACTTCTGCTTGTAACGTTCATCAAATTAACAAGCAACACTTAATGCACTTAACGTGCATCATTATATATTCACAAAGGTGCTATACCAACACACACACACACACACTTATCACATTTAAGATTATCTACCGATGATTATCTTGGTATTGCAGAGTGGCAGGCACTGGGCTGCGTGACTCTTGTTAGTTAAAGTGAATCTAAGGGCAGTGTTTTATCCTCTAACCACTAATCCTCTGTTGCTGAAATGCTAACAGAGGTTTTCCCTTACTCTGGTCATTTAAGCAGCAAGCATGAGAATTCATGTGATTAAGCGCGTAGTTTATCAGACGCGTTAAGGATAAATGGATTCCCCGTGAGATTATCGCTATGACGGCCAAGGACATTTGTTGTTTAGTGTATATAACTAGAGTGTGTAACTAAACAAATAATAATAGAAGAAGAAGAAGAAGAGCCAGATTAAAGAGCCCATGTATGCAATCATACTTCCAAGGTAGAAACTATGAAGTTTTTTAGTGCAAAGTACCAGAGTAACTCTAATGAAAAATGACATTTTCTAGACAAAGATGCCTAATGGGAGCCTCATATAGTGATGGCATGAGATCAGCAGTGCAGCTGTCACTGGCACAAGGGTTAGAGCAACCTGGCTCCTTTCCAGCTGAGTCTGTACCGCGCTCACATTGCGAGATACGTTCCGAGAGCGCGATGCGACGTTACGGCTGCAGCTCCACGCGGCGCAAGACATAGGTCGCGAGGCGCTGAGCAGGAACAGTGCACAGATGTAGGAGTGTTTATCCTCAGGTTCCAAAGACCTCCATCCTAGCTGGAAAGTAGGCCATTAAAAAAAACTAAAAAATAAAAAGAGGCCAACAGCTGACTAGCCTGTGGCTGAACATCAAGCACACGGTGGGACTGCACTTTGTGCTGCAGGAGGAGGGACAGAGGGAGCAGAACCGCTCAGTGTGCCAAGTGATATTTCAATTTGACTTCCTGGATTTGTGCTATGATAAAAATAAATAAATAAATAAATAAACACATGATGATTCACTTGCTTGCACACATGAGAAATAGATTTGTTTAAACCTTGCTAAGGGAGCCGTCCGTGTATATGGTGTGTGCCATAAGACTGGGAGGATGCTTCTGAATTACTAGTTTCACATAAATTATGGAAAGATCAACAGCAGGTTATGGCTCCATGGAAAATAGAGCCAATACTTTCCAGTGAGGATGATTTATCTGCAGAGGCTTTTGCTTGTAAATTACTCTTGCGATTGGAATAAATGCAGGTGATGGACAAAATAAGAGAAACAGCTAAATATCTCAAATGAAACAAAACATTTTAAACTTTGCAAAGAGTCCCACAACTCAAAGATCTTCTATTAAAGTCCAACAAACGGGATGCGTTCCTTTATCACCCACTAGTTTGTGAACCTCCGTTTTAAAGCCTCGTACTGAGCACTACAGCTTTTGTCTTCTGCACACTTAGTAACCAAAAGTGACTACTGCATCATCCATTTTAATTTAAACGGAACCTGATTCACCAAATGAACATCATTCATGACTGAAGACATAAAACTAATGATTGAAACAACTACAAACTGGGAAACAGTTGCTAAAATCATATATAGTGTCAAGTCAAGTCATATATAAGTGTCAAGTAGGGCAGTTTTCCTATAGACTATAGATTTATATGCAGACTTCCTTGCAACCAGTGGAGTCACTCCCTGCTGCCCTGGCTTGCAGGTTTAAACCACTTGTGCACTGGCTTCCCTTTTCCAGATCTGGAGGCTACGCCCACTATTTTATATGTATGTATGCATGCACCCATCAGCCATCAGGACTGTAGTTCTGATGCTGCTCCTGTATGTATGTTTGCTCGTGGCTGTGAGCTAAAGAGCCGCCTGCCTGTCTTTTGTCTGCTGGTTTGAGAGACAACACTATAATGCTATAACTCCAACGGGCTGCTGCGGTGACAGGCGAGTGGATGTTTTCACAAGCATGGAGGTGGGAAGAAAAAAAAAAAACAGCTCCCATGCAGTGCCTTTTTTTTTTTTTTTAGGTTTACTGTCATCATAGATGTGACATGGCAGCAGTTCAACATGAGAATAAAAAAGGGAAACGAACAGATCGGTTAAAAGGTTTGGAAAAGCCCACAGACAGAGGGATAAACGGTTTGGGAATAACCAGAAACTAGAGGAAGTGCGCTCATTGGTTTGGGAACTAACACAGGAAGAAGGGGAATAAACTAATGCAGCGAAGTGCTTTAGGGGAATGTTAGACCTTTGTTATGAGCGCTAAGGCGAGGTGGGCTTCCTGGTTTAACTTCCACTTTACAGTCGCCTCATTTGCTTGGATTGCATTTAGTTAGAACCTGCACTCGCTCAGCTGATGGAACAGCAATCTTAATATTTGACTTTCCTGAGGTTTAAAAAATCACACACGCTGCTGGTGAGTGGGCGAGGATTATATCCAGCCTTGTATTTATCATAATCCATTACATGTCAGGCACACTAGCAGCAGCAGCAGCAGCAGCAGCAGCGGTACCGTAGTCAGTACAGTGACTGTCCTGCCTACCTAGTTTGTTTTTAGATTTAACTCATGAAAGCAAAGTGACCAAATCATTTTAATATATTTGCACTGATAAATGTTCTGTGGGGAACAAAAAACACATGTAAAACTGTATGTTAGGTTTTCCTTCACTGGGCCCTTAAGGCTTACAGTAGCTATTATACTGGCAGCTGCACTTGTGATGATCTCTGAGTCAAACGGGTGATTATTCCCACTGTTTTCAGACCAGAAAGTAGGTAACAATGGAGTAAATCGCCTTTCCAAACGCAGACATTCTTTAAGAGTTCCCCATACATAAAAGGTTTGGCTTCCCAGGGATCCTCTGCACTTTTAACGCCAGATCCAGTTTTTACCAAACATTGAAAATCTCCTGCGTGAGAAGAACTGCTCTTCTCTCTCGCGGTGCGACGACGGGCTACTGTCAATGCCTTTTTTGTTTGTTTGGTCCATACCTTTTTATTTTTTTTATTTATTTATTTATTTATTTTTTTAGTAATAGGTTTTTTGATGTGAAAATAAAGTAATCTCTCAACAGCAGAAAGTCTCCCTCGGGCACACTTGCCCCTAAGGACACAACACAGCCACACACACACACACACACACACACACTCATTGATAAGCACATGTGCATTGTTTAAAAAAAGTTATTGTGGCACAGCGATATGAAAGATTTCACCAAATGTATTTTACTAATGACTCAAAAACGCTCCACTCGTAGTAAATCTCCCATTTTTTTAATAAAGTACACATTACAGGCTGCCGTGCCCGCGAGAATTTATTTAAATTATGTCACCTAGTTTTGTTCAAACACCCTTTTCATGTTTTTATTCTTTGCTTTACTCATTACCGGTCGTTTCCTTTCATTTATTTTCTGTTTCACGCAATCTCGGCGACACTGTCAGGTCTCCATGACTCTAAATCTTGCACAGCTTAATGCTTCCTGCCTATAATAGCGGGGATCTGGGAGCTGAGGCTTATTTTGCTTTTACATTCGTACAGTAAGTGGGTCTTGAGATGTGCATCAGTGAAGTGCCTGTGATGCAAAAACACGGAGCGACTGAGGAAAGTTATTAAGATACAGAGCTAATTTGAATGTTAAAAGCCCTTCCTAGAACTATTACAAGTCTCCGCATTATGAGCTGCTGTTATAATCATATTTAAATGCTCATTTGATAGCTTTTAATACCACTCCTCCAAGAGTCTTCATTATTGTTGTTACTCTCAGGATAAAGATGAAGATGAACGTGAATAATATTAGTAGAGGGGAAAAAAAGGTGATGCCTTTCTTTATTGGACCTTTTTTTAAGTGTGCGGCCCCGGAGCAAGAAACCATAACTGCAAATGTCGCAACCTTGCTCTTAACGTCTAAATCTGAACGTGATTCCAAGGAAGTTCTCTCGTTCCTTCTACTACTACTACTACTACCTTCTGACTTTGTTTTTCTCTAAACTCAGTTTTGTCCAAGATCATTTTAAGTAGTCACCTTGTGCAGCAACACACCGCTCCCAGAGAGCAGTCCCTGCCGTGCTTGGATTGCTCCCTGGAAGTTCTTGTAAGTGCATCACCTGCAGCTCAGGGTGAATGTCTTCCATTGTCTCAAAACACTGGCCTTTCAGCTCGATTTCTTTCTTTTTAAACGAACAGGAAGAAGTAGCAGAGTGAAATCCAGTAAATGAGGCAAGTAAGCAGGTCATTTGTGCCTAATATCCTCCCTGAGACACCTCCTGCTTGTGCTCCTCGCCTTATTCAGGGTCACAAACTGCAGCATTTCCAGCTCAAAAGACTGCTGTTTCGTTTCTTGGCAGCAGCAATACTCCGTCCTCATCACCGGGCTTGACATGAAACTTGGGTCAAACTTGAGGTGCAGATACGCTGCTGTGTGTGATCACAGAAACACGTGTATTACAGGTCACGATGGGGGTAGTGTGACATTATGCCCAGCGCAGTTTTAGGGAAGTTAGCGCTCGCACCTGCTGCTGCGACAGGGGCAGTCTGGGAACTTTTCAACTTTTTAATCAAACACACTTGTCAACACATCTGTTGTTCCTTGGAAACTCATCAGAGAGAGTCAGAGAGACTCTCACCGCTGGACAACTTTTATCAGATCCATCAAAGTTAAGATAAAAAGATAAAAGATACAAGAGCTTGTGCTTTGGTTTTCATTTCTCAGACACTTTGCATGATGTTTTATCGCATCAGTCGGGCGCATTAAATATTTTCTTTCATTTTACAGTTTCATTTCTTTGATGCACAAAGCACTACTCCCAGCGTCTCCTCTTTTGTTTGTGTTATAAACTCTGTATTCACGCTTCATCATCAGCTGATCTGAGTGCATGTAGATGTGCCCCACCATCAAATGAGAGTGCTCATAAAGTCTGCCTAAATCCATTTCATGCAATAAAGTAATGTTGCCAGTATCTTATGTTGTATTTAATACAACTTATATTGTATTTGCATCACCATTTCATCAATAAATCAGCGCCTTATGCGTCATCTTACAGAAGTTTTGCAGCAAGAACGACAACAGGTCATAGGCTTTTTGCACAAAATAGCAAGCCATTATGAGGTCTGGTCTGTCTCTTGTGGTCTTAAATGCATCGGCCCATGTTAAATTGTTTTGCATGTGTCCCCACTGTCGGAAAGTGTAATGAACAGATTAACACTGCGTCACATTGGCCACATCAGTAGACCCACGAGGCTGAGGTCTTAATGAAACGGGCCCAAAAAAAGCAGGCGGCCTGTCATCTTGATGGATATGTATTATGTTTACTGTTCATTCAACCTGGCAGTTTTGAAAAGCAGAGACTTGAAACGGTTGCATTGCAGCTTGCAGAGTGACTGACACTAACCGCGTATTAATGGGCTGTATTGTTGATACATCCTCGTCGGTACATTGAGTCGTGTGTGTCACAACAGCAAAGATTGACATTTGCCAAATCCCAAAAAGGCTCACGGATGTTTATGCGATTAAAAGTGTACCGGGAGCACATTTTCGAAACTTGCTGAAATGATTCAACATTACGCATACAGTACACAGTTTACTGCTAAACAGTTGTCAAAAGGAAAAGGGTGACTCAAGAGCTCAGAACCTGAAGGTCAAAGGTGTCCTGACTGACACTGGAAGAGAGCTAAAGTTCTTAGTCTACTCTTTGACGTGCAGTTTAAATATATAATGTGTCATTTCATTCAAACGCTGAAAAGGGTTCGCAGAAGCGTTCATGAATGAACTGTCACTATTAACGAATACACCGAAAGGGTCTCCATCAGCAATGTGTTAGACCATGTGTGGCTCAGATCTCCAACCCATTAGCATTAATTAGCATTAGCATTTTGTTTTCATGCGGCCTTCCTCACTGCTGTCAAACTTTAAGGAAAGGCTCATGGTTATACCCATAATCCGACGTCAGGTGATTCTGTTACTGCTAAAACACACTCATGGCATCTCATAGATAAACACCAGCAGCACCCGTCACCACGTGACTCAGGTAAACAGACACCAGTATCAGCGCTGTCATTCATGCTGAGAGGGACAATGGCAACGCACTTTACTGATACACTAAAAACCACGAATAAACCATTGTCAGCTCAACAGACAGCGACGAGCGCTTCCTTGAAATGTTGTTGACACACTTAAAGTAACGATCTGTAACAATTTCGCGCAAAGGCTTTCTGTGACTTCAGCGTGGATTGACACAACACAGCGCAGATCCAAGAGCGGTTTGTTTGGAATGAGACAGTCGAGGCGGCTGAGCAGACGAAGGGAGCAGCAACACCTTTGTTAATCGATGCAAAATCACTCACTCAGTAACGCTACCGATACCGACGTGGTTTGATTTACAAAAGCCTCAGTCTGAGCTTCTCATATTGTGATGACAGTGTCAGTCCTGTTACTTAGTCTGCAGGTAGTGGAGGTGGAGGTGGGCGTGGGCGTGGGCGTGGGCGCAGCAACACTGGCAACACCTGGGCCTCGTGTGCCAGCGCTGGTGTTAAAACAACCCTCCTGGATCTCAGCTGGTGTTTGGTGCTCTCCTCCCTGTGAGCTGTTTTTCAGTTTGACTTTTGGCTTGTGTTACCGCACCAAACAACATCCTTTCACCCACTCATTCATCCTCCTACAATGCTGATCTTAGCGCTAACCCACACCACATTACTTTAAATTATCCTTATCCTATTTTTGATAGATCATTTGTTGATTATTACTTGTTTTGTCATTAGAGTTACATAAAATTATAATACTATCTAACAGTAATTGAAATGAATATTACCATTCCTGGCTTGGGTTGAAAATCTGATTGTATTGTATCTGTTGTACATAGCTTTGGTAATTGCAATAATATCTAATATGCTAATGGATAATGTGTAATTAATGTTTTGTGTATTTTTGTATTTTCTTTTTGTTTCTGATAATGTGATTTATCACAAATCTACAAATTTATTTTCAAAACAGCAGTAAGTGGTGTAGGACACCCTCATGGGTTTTTCAAAGACTGACAGCTTTGTATTATTTACTTGATGCTGTCCTTGAATGTAATGGAAAAACATGGACGTCACAGTCTTGGGCAAGATTTCAAAACAAACAAACATATGGCCCTGGCACTGACAAACCTACAGTAGAAGGTTATTTATTCATAATTATGTCATAATGTCATATGTTGAGATTACAAAATGCAGTATATCCCTGCCGTTCTTCACTTTCATCACAGTTTTTGTCATACTTAATAGGAACACTGGGCCTTATGTAGACTCCTATGTGGTAATTAAAGGTTATAAATCATTTAATTTTATGATTTCCACCTTTTTAATATTACTAATGGTAGATAATTATATGGAATGAGGACCAGCATGGGTCCTTTTAGGCGTCTGCGGCTTCACCCATCATTTTTGAGCCACCCATCGAGTGCACATTACAGGATCATGAACATGAACATTCAAATCCAGTATTACTAGATTGTTTTTAATAACAGGTGACAGGTAACTCCGCAGCAGCTGGGTGCAGGTGCGTCATCTAAGCACCAAAAAAACTGTTAAGATTCAAGATTCCTGACCTGAGGTTAGTAAATGGGAACGCAAGCGAAATCTGCTGGTTTTGCACAATATTATGATGCGCTCCTTTAGTCCAACTGTTACACATTAATATTCTTTCACTGAGCACATTCCTAGATGTTGCTCTGAGCTGTGATTAGTGCTCCCTGTCAAATCAGCCGCCAGGCACAAAACATGCAGACTGTGGTTATGCATCAAGCAGGCCACAGAAATTCTGAATATCCCTTTAGAGTAATGCTATACAGTACCTGAAATCATTTATTCCTAACGCTAACAAAACTCTCAAGGCTTCTTCTCAAACTTCCTGTCGACTCCTTTGCTTCCTGTTTTGTTTTTAGCGCGTCATGTGGGATAATTAACTCAGCCAAATGGTGTGTAATTGCAGAGTTAATCTAATCTGCATATAGAGCAAAACAATACAACACAATAAATAAGGAACAAAAATATTGAATTCATTTCAGAGAAATAATAATCTTCACAATTAATGCAAAATAAACGTATCTCATTAGTTCAAAATAACTTGAACACATCAGTACAACAGTGCAATGAAACCCAGTTAATAAATTAAACTGTTTTAGATTTCATTTCTCCTTCAGTGGACTATAGATTAGTTCCACATGGTGATTTGAACACGCGTATGTATACTTCGATCATGCTGTCAGGAACCACTACAGTTTCAGATGGGTCCTCTTCTCACACAAACAGAAGCTCAAGGATCTGTTTAATAATTGAGTCATCCCATTGTATATTCTCCCGCATGGAAAATAATATGTTTTGAGGCAAGATGAAAAATACTTTGAAATAGGAAAACCAAGTTCAGAAGCATGAATACATTATTTCTGTGGCTCTGAGGTAAACGCACATGTGTTTGCATTTTGTCTAATCAAAAGGAAACCTTTACAGTACATCTGACATTAGTGTTGCCACGGAAAACAGCATAAATCAAAGTGGAAACACGGAAGCAGCTCCGTGGCACGGCAGGTCATCGTGCCAGCGAACGCACCGCATTTGATGAACTTGGGGACTCCTGTTGGCGAATTCCATCAGTCATAATAATATATACAATATGTCGCAGCAGTGTTCATGTTCCACTTCTGATTATGAAATGCATTATTCAAACTCAAATATCAGCTGAACTATTTGCATAGCCTCCCACTGTTCACTCGGAGCAACAGTGTAATCTGTTTTATTCTGTGCCGCTGCTGTGAGGAAACCGTAACTTCTAATCAGGCCAGCAAAGCACAAAGTTAAATTAGGATTAATTCAGATTTTTGGCTAAGTGTTGTCATGTTTTCCTGACTGGCAGATTATTGGACCTGCACTTAAGCACCTTAACTTTGCTCAGGCAATTTAGCAGCATTATGAGTTTGCATAAACCTTGAATAATGCTGCTAGATGGAGGGCTGTGCGGTGCATCTGTGGCGCAGAGAGAACAGGGTTTGAATGTCACGTAATACCTTTGCATCCCAGCGCTGGATGTTTGGCGAGGCTTTGGGCATAATATCCTTAGTGAAGTGGTGTTTTATGATTGTGTGCAACCAGAGGCGAACTTACTGAACAACCACTGATTGTGCAAGCTTTTGAAGTCCATGATATACTCTGTGTGTGTGTGTGTGTGTGTGTTATATAAATATAGTATAAATAACGCTCGTTATCTAAATGTTCGCTATCGCATTTATCAGTGTGAGCTTTCATTAATATCTGCTTGATTTGCAAACAAATAATTAACTTACTAAGTAATTACTAGCTAATTTGACTTTGGTATTTGGATATGGCCCTGGGCCTGGAACTTTGTCCTACTTAATCATTTTTTTCTGCTTCAGCTACCATAGTGTGCAGTCTCTGTTCCAATTAGACCTCCTGAATTAGGAATCAGCTCTTGATTAAACAAAATTGATTAAATATCATATTAGGAAGTTTTCCAATTTTTTTTTTTTTCCCCCCCTCGTCTATTCTCTTAAAGTTCATTTCTTTCTCATCCCCCTGGGTACAAATTGTTCTGAGCTAACTGCTTTTGCAAAGCAGCGCTGTGGTGGTGCTCTAATTTATACATTAAGATTTATTTAGTCCTGAGCTAAAGGTGCTCGAGGGTTTGTGTTTTGATGCTGATGAAAAAAGAAATATGGAAGAACGCTTAAGCTTCATTGACCAGCCCCTAGTGAGATATCCCTGGAAAACCCAGCATGACTGAATTCAATTTTTATGACATGCCGCTGTGAGGTTAATCAATGCATCCACATACAGTTTTGCTTTTAAATGAATTCCTTCAGTCTCTGCAACTAATACCTGCTACATGTCTATGGAATGTGATGTAAATCTGTTGGAGTAATTCATCTGTGCTTGTGAACGCGCAGCTTTGTCTCTTCCGGCTGCCGAGCCACCCTCGCCTCATTCTGTCCACACCACAAGCTGAAATGAACGATTTAGCTGCAACTTTCTCAATTTCAGCCGGTTCTTGGCATGCATTATTTTGATATGTGTCATTGGCTGCTGTGTTTAATTGGGAGCTGTCTCCACAAATATAAGCTCGGGGAAGAGGGATGGGTTGACAGCAAAACAACATTTCCCACCGGAGAGCAAAAAACTGCCACTAATAAAAGATGTGATCGTCTCTTTGTGTGTTTTCATATGACAGTCCATTAGTAGGAGGGGAATATGGGTTCAGGATGGATGGGCAGATCTGTACACTCTGTAATGGTGTTATTAGCATCTACTGGGTGGACAAGACGCAAGAGTGTGTGTGTGTATGTGTGTGCGTGCTTATTTTCTATCTAGTTTAGCCAAATCATATGTGCTCACTCACTGACTATTGCAATGCAATGCTTTCAATCCAACACTCAAACCAATAGTACATGCTTTATACATACATACATACATGTGTCACATCTGCTGGGTGGGAGGTGCCACTCACCCTTCTATGAGGTCATTCATATTTCAACATCAAAGGCTCATAAATCCAAATGGACATGAAGGTCGATGGCGATGAATAAACAGCTGATTTAATCCACACTGCAGTGTCCTATAGCATTAGCAAGGTCCCCAGAGACCATCATCGTCACTTTGATTAATTGCATTTTTATAAATTTGAATTCAACAGTGGCATAATAGGATTTTTAATGTACTGTGTTCAAAAACATGCTAAAACACCGATCCCAATAATGTGAGTCGTTGTGTCTTGGTGTACAAACGCCACTTGTGTTGACCTCATAGCACTGTGTCCACTGCTATCTGGTTGATGCAATGCAATAATATGTACATATTGTAACGTGCATTAAGACATCATGGGAGCACTTGAAATAAGATCCGCTTGAGAACAGCAACGTTGCACTAAATCACGATTGCAGATAGTCTTCTGGTAACCTGAACTGATATACTTAAAATCCGGGGTGCATTTGGTTGGATATAAATAGATGTACACATTTTCACTGCAAGCTATCAAATAGTTGTTGAGTTATTTAAGTCTGCGCCAAAGTGGTGGACCAACCAACCAACCAGCCAACCATCATTGCAATCCCTTAAGCTATGCCTCTAGCATGGTATTGCAAGGTGATCATTTGGGGACTATAAGTGGCTACATCCTTTTAAGTAATCAGCAATGCAAACTCATCATAATGTTTAATCCTACAGAGGCCTTACATGGAGAAGATGAGATGCTCCTTTCACTGTCTCAGCATAACTTATCCTCCCTGGCTCTGCAGAATCTCCTACTGGGAAGAGGAGTGCAATGTTGAGTAGGAGCTTCACCTCAGGACAAGCTCTAAAGGACTGGTTTGAAGTTGGACTGGCATGCCTTGGTTTGTCAGCTGCAGACTGCTAATCCTAAAGTGGGTGTGAAACTGTGAGCAGAATTAATTTTCCGTTTTTCATTGCTGTCTGTGGTGTGAGCACTTTTTTTTTGTATAGACCAATGAGATGTCTGTCAACTTTGACTATAGGTGGCATTAATTCCAAGGAGCTGTTCGGTAATTATCGCTCCACTCTTTGTTCCATGTGAATTTTATTTAATACAAAAGAAAGTTATCAAACTTTCTTTGGCTACCCAGGTCAAACTTCCAAATGAATTACAGACTCAGCTGGAATTTTTTGAGTTACTTTGGACCATCTGGGGCCACTTTAATCCCATTTTTGAATGACTCAAGTGTTTCACACAATTACAGACTTGCACCCTGGTAAAGTGTCTGAATTACAAGGACAGTATCACCAGTGATGAGTTACACTAACATCACTTTAATACAGAGCCAGTTATAGAGTTTTTGCTCTTCTGTAAATTATGCTGTGTAATACACAACACATGGCCCTTTTCCTGAATTGCCAAGGTTCCTCCTAAATTATTTTACTGCCTGGATGACTGACTGAAGTTTCCAATTTGCATAGGCAAAATCAAATTACCAGCCTCCCCTGGTAATACTAATGCATCTCAGAGAGGGCTTTAGCATGAACAAAATTTGTTTTCTCTTCATAGCAAGCATTGCACAGATAACATCATAGGTAAAAGGCTTTGTTGTTGTGTGGGTTTGATTAAAAAGAAATGTTCACGTACGCATATCCGAACCACAAGCTGCAGAACTGAGGACTAAAATATAAGAAATATGTTCAGGGGTGTGTTTTGCTTTCATTTAAAAAAAAACAGCAATTTAGGCATTCTGATTGCAGGAATACAAAGTATTGATGCACACAGGTGGTTCACTCTTCCTGCTTATTGTCCTCCTGTTGCCTCCTCACCAGCGGTCCCTCATCAGAAATTAAAATGGCTCACTGAGGGTGTGAAATAAAGATTATGGCCTTGAAAGCCCAGAGCAGCTGGTCCTCCCAGAGCCAGCCATATGGACCACTAGGGTTGGTGTTATTTTTGCATTCAGTCCTGTCGAACATGCTAGGGGAAATTAGAGTTCAACCTGCCTGTCTGTCTGTGGATGAGTCCACCGAGCTCTGATTCACGACAGGAATTCATCCTGGCTGTAGCCATAGCAACAAGCTAAGTCTAATGTACCCAGCTTGAAATGACCAGAAACCACTTTTATTGGAGACCGCTTTCTCACACCTCTATCTCATGAGTCCTTCATGAGAGGAAAACATCAATATATGCATGTACACAAGTCCAGACATGCGCTGCTTCAACCTCAGACTGAATAAATTATGCTAATGATCATGTGCGTAATAACAAAATCAAAACTGAATCAGAAGAATTTTATAATTTCATTATTAGGAAAGTCCTTTGTAGAGACAGCTTAGCCTGAAAGAAGGATTTACCGGCTGCAAGTTAATGTTCTTCTCTCTCCTAAACCCATCCAGTGGTCAGTGAGATGACTTTTGATTCCCTCTGTGTGGCCATAGGAACACAACAAGACAGCTGCTATGCTAGCGAGTCTGTGAGGCTGAATCTACACAGATGCACTGAGCCTAAGAGTAACTTTAGCATGCTTATGTGCTCAGAGCAACAGCGCTAACAGGCTGCTGTTTGCAGGTATAATATAATGTTCAATACCTTAGCTCAGTGTCTCCGAATGCTAGCATTTGCTACTTAGCACTTAATACAAAGCAGGCCTACTGCTAAGGCTAACGGTCAGGCTATGTATCTGGTTGGGAAGCATTTGACAAATTGAAATTGTGATCTGATGATAATGCCAGATCAAACATTTATCGTCATAGGAGAGGCACTATTGTCTATTATCAAAACAGTAACTGAGATATTTCAGTCTTAGTGGTGGAATACCCAACAGACCAACAGTGGACCACAAAGCCTGGCTTAGACATATTAAAAGTAAACTTACGACTGAGAGGTTGCCAGTTCATTCAAGAAAAATATGATAAATGTTGAATATGGAAAGTAAATAAGTAACCATGATGCCCTTAGGCAAATAACTAAACTCTAAGTCGTTAAAGACTATGCACTTAAACCTCTGCAATAAAGAGCTGCATGAATATGAAGGAGGCTGATGCTGGAGAATGCCTCCTCAGTTGACTTTCCCTGGTTAAATAAAGGTTTAGAGAACGACTGGAGTGCAAAGAGGGGTAAAAAAAAAAAAAAAAAATCTTAAGCTGCATCTTCAAAGAGGAAACTGATTCAGCTTCCTTAACGTGAAAATGCAGACTGCTGATCGCAGAGCAGCTCACCCACCCGCTGTGTTTTTTAATCCAGAGAATCCCGGTTTCCCCTGTGTCTTGGGAATGAAGGGGGTACAGGGGATGTAAAGAGCAACAGCGGAGGAGAGGTCGGACGGGGTCACGTTGCCTTCGGGACACAGTGAAAAGTAGAACATTTTGACTGACTGATGGAAAACAACACAATGGAGGTTTAAAAAAGTGTTTTCATGAAGCATATGAGTCACAAGACCGAAATTCACACACACCCACATTTGTAAACTTTTGGAAATAGGAGTAAAAGTGATTTGTCAATATTCTCACACTTCTGTAGCACTGCAATCCCATCTGAGCCAGGATTAAGGAGAGCTGCCCTAATCCTGTGGGAGTTCCCAGCAGGTGGTCAGGGGTGTTACAGCTGACGTACAGTTTTCCAATAAAACATAAATGTTTCTTCAAATATATGTGTAATTGACACACTGACATCACTTGGCATTTAGAGAGCTTGTTTCATAAAAGACAAGCTCTCGAGACGTCCGCTTTCTGACAACGAGGACAGCTGAGTCGGCGGTTATTTGGTTGCTTCGCGAGTTGAACTTTAAAGTTTGAATACCACACACACTAAGCAGTTTGCAATTTTGTTTACACTCTGTAACGTGAAACTAACGGACAAATCGAACGTACTGATGAGTTTGATAAAAAAACAGATAAAAAGTTAATGGTATGTTTAATTAATATTACGTCATTTTGTGCAACACTGACAGTTTTCTTGAGCACAGCTCCAGAAACAGCGCTGTCCCCAGTTAATGACATTTATATAACGACTAACCTGCAACAGGAAATTCATTCTAGGGGAAACATAATGCCAGCAGAATTACAGTATCATAATATGTTCCCATAATGATGAAAAAAGTGTTCGCTAAAGCTTTAACTTGCTGGAAGCAAAATATCCCCTATAATGTCACAACACAATATCCACTTACAATGGCTACAGCAATATTAAACTCAGTATAACAGCTGGTCTGGGTTAATACAGGAAAAAGTCTGCAGTGACTTATCAACATTAAACTGAAACCAGGTTATTTACAGTAAATAAAGGGTTTTTGTTGTTACCTATCCACAGATGGTTCTCAGGATAAGAAAGAACCGAAGTTGGACAGTCTGGACAGGCCAATGGCCAAAAGACCAAGGCCTTGCTCAGATTACCAGTCCAACTCAGTTATTTGGTATCCACATTGTACCTACATTGATTTTTAGAAAGATTGGACAGCCTGGACATTTGTGTTTCTACAGTCGCACGTCAGTTCAGACACTGTGGCAGCTCCAGTTGGTTTGCTTTGCATCACGCGCTTCGCAACGCAGAACTGCCATGTCAAATCCAGACTGGTGGTAGTTCATCACAGCACCCGAGAAGAATAAGCGTACACCAGCCTGCACCACTGTTGAAACTGAGGATAGCGAGAGCACAATTGTTTGGAGGCTGAGATGATGGATGTCCATTTCACATTCTTCTGCATAGCAAAGCGGCATCATCAGCATAAGGGGGAAGTAACACTTGCATCGTTACCGCAGCAGCTTCAGCATATAGCGGAGTGACGTCTGGATGCAAAAATCCAACCTAATTTCTTGTAAATTGCGGTGGAGACAGTGTCTTAAAGATCTAGTTTCAACAAAGTCCAACTGACATGCTGATCATCACCTTTCAGGGTCACTTTTAGGGTCTTTTTTGACTTGACACTGATAAATCAGCCTAAGATGAAGTTTTGATAAGACATTTAGAAAAATATAGATTTATAATTAGCATGTAAAGTGTTTTTAGTTCTTCTGTCTGAACACTTTGCTTATTTAACGTTCATAAACCTTTAATTTCACATCACAGACCAATATCTTCATGTGATAAGACGTTGATATCGCTCAAAACAGGAGCACGTTTAGGCTGGATGAATGTAATCAATACATTACATGAAGTTATGGGGCATCACTGATGCATCTTACCTAGCTGTAAAGCTATAGTGCGCTGTACTGTAGCAGAGTTTAACTTCCAAAACTGAACCTTAAATGAAAGTTAACTAAGCAGATGAAGGTCCACACGTGGCAAACATAAAACATTTTTAATTGGACCTGGCATACACGACACGCGACTGCGGGAAACCTTGTAATTCTCTGCGCAGCGACAACATGTTCTCTGTCGATCCCAGGACATATAAATTTAAATTTGTCACTGCTTAAATCTGAGACCGCTTGCATGAAACCTCGAGCCTGCGTCGCCAGCGACTGTGCAAACCGGCATGACACTGTACCGTTTCCAGCAAAAACCCTTTTTCCACTCATCACAGGCGATGTTGCCAGCACAGCTTTAATGGTAATGAGATGCTAATGCGATGAATTTAAAAAAGATAAGGAGATGTGGAAAGATAATGAGATGTACCGTGATATGCCCCCACCCTAACCTCGCCCCCTGTCTATCCCGTCCCCATGCGTTCTGTTTACTCGTATGTGTGAGAAAGTCACATTTGTAGTGACGCAGGCTGCTGTGGCTTTGCGTAACCTGACATGAGATGGGTGGTATAGGTGCTTACAGTGTGACGCAAGTACAACAAAGTGGGTACGAGTATGCTAATTGCATGATGGGAAACAGCATGAGGTTGTTAATTTTCTGGAGCCCTCATGATATCAAAAGGTTATGCTGTGTGATCCAGTTCAACAGCTCTGCTATAAACCCTGCCTTAACAAATGCAATATTGACTTTTTATTGACCCCCGTCAGATAAATCTGAACTTAGATGCATGTTTACTATTGCAGCTGTAGCTTGCAGTGCAGTTCAACCAGTCTGAAAGAGGTATCGCATATATTTTGTGCAACAACACCACCCACTGTGACCTCAGCAAGACGAGGTGCTATCAGAAATGTTCTCACAGTTTCTGATTGCAGCGTGGCACATTAATAAGCGTGCAGCAGCTGCAAGCAATAAATGTAATAACTGAGACATTATACCAAGTTACGTTGAGCGATCACAAGCTGTTACAAGCCCCTAGGTGTCCTCTCGCAGGTGCACGCCTATGATCCCGCCTGTGTGCGTGAGCGCATTGTCAGCATGGGTCTAAAAACTTGAAAAGAGAGAAAACATCAAAATATGTGTGAAACCCAAGCTTGAGGATCATCACTGGAGACGAGGGCAGAGTCAGAAGTTAGTGTGTCCGGTCATAAGGTCATGTGGGTTGTTTTCTACAGGATTCATGGGGTTTGTGCAGCGTAAATTTGCTCCCCAGAGTCAGACTGTCACTGGCGAGCACTACTGCACTGTTCAAAGATGTCTGAGGGAAGACATTTATTACAAATAACCAGGACTGTCCTCAATGGTGCTTTGGTTGTCCATCAGGGCACGGGAGACATGCACATTGACCGAAAGTTGCTCTGCGTCCCCGAGCTCTGGGGACAGCGAAATTTGAATTCAAGCTGAGGGGTCATAGTGGAGATCATCCAAAGCAAATCGAAGACGGTGCTGTGGAGGTAGCGTAACGGGACTTCCGAGGAGCGATCGAAGTGTAGCAGGAGTGCTGGGAGCAGCGCATCTCTGCACAAGGTGAATAATGAGGCGGAAGTCAGGAACTGAAACGGTATTTTCTTGCAAACAAAGTGTATGTTATTAATATTCTCTGTTATTTGCGCTGTAAAAGGAATACCTCTCTGACAGCGTCAATTAAAAACTTAAATTAAAAAATTTTAGTTGTAAAGGCAGATTTCTTTGGCAGTTGTTGTATTGGATTGGGTCGGTTCCACCGATGTGCCGTCAGCTCCATATTCACTTAAAATACCAAACACTTTGGAATAATGTGTTTTCATAGCGGTGCCGTCTTAATATAGATCGTGATGCTGTACTGACATACACCCGGCAGCCTGCGTGTGAAATTCACGTCTTGCTTTCTGATAACACTCATCGGGCCACAGATATACAGCACATGACATAGCAGGGGGGGCCATCAGCATGTTCACAGAACAATATAATTCAGTTTGTTTAACGAGAACTTTGGGCTTTTCTTCAAGTGCTGAATATTCTGCCAGGGCTATTTTTGAAATAGGTTTATTCATGTCTGACTGTACAGCAGTGCCTGCCAAAGACCTAGACAACAAACAGTAGTGGCCTATTGATTAGAGCAGTCTAACTCAGAGGAAAAGCAAGAACACAGAACTGTTTTTATGGCGATTTCAACTCACGGGACCTCTGCATTGATGTTTTGAGTTTGCTTTGGGGAGGCCAGGAGGTTCTCTGTCTCTTTGAATAGAAATCAACTACGATTCAAGGAGGCATTCACACTCCCGGTAAGGATATTTTCGATTATTTATATTTAAATGTGTCATATTTCTAAAGTGCTATTAAAAGACTTATTGTTTTGTTTACTACTGTCAAAATTTGATAAGATCAACCACGAGCCACTGTGTAAATCATTAACAGCAAGTACTCTATTACGTAAATTTGGCGCTCAGTGGTGGTCAAAGATGTTTTTATTTAATAAGGTAAAATGAAAATTTCATGTAAAGCAAAGTACCTCTTAATAATCAGCAGTAAGGAACTACTGTGGAAATGGCATTACACTTTATACTACATTATACTTGCACAGTGGTCATCGCATCCTTCTCGCCACCTATGGGATACAAATCTGCACCCTGCATGACCAGGAGATAATCACATCCAGCTTTAACCTGTCACAGCTATCTTAATGTCGCAGCTGGCTTAACAACTCCATATGTCGCCGGCTAGTTTAACAATGCATCGTGTTTTACGAGCTAATCAGCCAAGTTTTGTGACCATCCATGCATCCATTTATTCTCTATTACCATTTATCTCACTCACAGCCTCAAAGGGCTGGAGCTCATCCCAGCATGCAGTGGGCGAGAGGCAGGGTACATCCTGGACAGGCTGCCAGTCTGTCACAGGCCTAACACATATAAACAGACAAACACATTCACATTCACGCCCACGGGCAATCGAGAGTTTCCAGGACACCTAACCTTTGGACTGTGGGAGGAAACGGGAGCACTCAGAGAAAACATTGACATGAGGAGAACATATAAAGTCCGCAGAGAAAGGCCCCGGGCTTTTCTTGATGTGAAGCAACAGAACTAACCACTGAGCCACCATGCTGCCCTTAAAACACAAAGCAGCGCACCATGCTGCCCACGTTTCCATCCAAATGAAACGCAAACTTTAACTGAACGTTTGCTTCCATCAGCTACTGCTTTGTGTATTATTAGGAGTTGGTTTCATTGAGAGAAGCGGTGGGAGGTGTCAGTCCTCCAGTCGAGTGTAATTATGCGATTACAGAAGAAGAGGGTGCAACAAGATGACGTAACTGAACGAGTGCAAGTAGCACCTCAGCCAGTGAGACACAGTACGTAATACCGTGTTCCTGTTTGTTTTCACGTATTCAACGTAACAGTCAAGCCCTCGCTCCAAACAGATCTAAAGTCTGCCGCTATGTTTTTTACCTCCTCTGTGAAGTGCAGGTGTCAGTGATCTCTATGTAGGTCATGATTTATTGTGTTAATCGATACGCCAACGTGCGCGATGATTCTCTGCTAAGATTACTGTGCTGCAAAACAGAGTAATGTAATGTTGTCCTCTTATACATAGAATGAAACAAACATGCTAAGTCTCACTAATCTAAGTGGGGACGTCTGGAGGGTAACAGAAGTATCACTTACTAGCTCCTTTACACTGCGGGTTCTGAACTTAAAAGAAGTGAAGCATGTGTACACGGGGGGGGGGGGCACGACACTGACTACATGATTAAAGATCACCGAGTCCCTCTTATCGCCTGTAGTCTAGTGTAACCCACCATGTGCTCTAGCACGTGCGGCATCATCAGAGCCACAGTGTGAGGATGACTCACCACATATGCACTCGCTCACCGCCAGATCTCCAGCGAGGCCTCGCCTGCAGGTACGCGCACAAAGAGAAAACACTGACTGCAATGCCGCCGCCTGGAGACAAACGCCTGTCCAAACACTCCGCTAAGTGCACGGGCGAGATAATTAGGAAATAATGCACTGAAGCTGAAAATAAAGCACAAAGGAACTTTTGGGAATCGCTTGCAATTACTAGCTCACGCCTGTTTACACGACACATTCATTGCTTTCATAATGGCTCTGTACAGTGCCGCAACCCGGTCATGGCAGGGAGCGCATGGGAAGGGTGATGAGAAGCGGGAATCGGTGAGGTTTGCTGATGCTAGTTTTATTTCAGTGGATTCATATTTAAGTTGACTGCATGCATGTTGGGTGATTAGCTAATTCTTAATATTCTTAATATTCCTGTTGGACTTAAATATACTTAACAACTCTGCGTACACATCATTAATATTTTACATGCATTCTCCAGCTGCAGGGTCTGAAAATGTGTTTTTGCGTAACAACACCACTCTTCGGCGTGTACAATACAACATGACTTAAAGACTATTTAGTCATTTGTCAGGGAAGAGACTCTACAGAGTGCATCCAAGCACTTACTTTGCACTTACTACTACACTCTCTCTACTCCCTCTTCAAACTCCACAGCTAGATGTGTTACATCTATTCTTAGACGCTGCGGCACTATGTTGTGTGTACACATTTTTTTTTTTTTTTTTTTACTCAAAGCTCATTAGCATGGGCCCGCTATCCCTGTCATAATCAACCCTCCCTCATCCCACTGAATTAATCCCTCAAACATCTTATTTTTCTCTACCTGAAAACAAGAAAAGCAACAAAAAAAACACACATTTTCACATGTATATGACATTAATACATTACGCCTATGCCGTTATTATCAAAGTTATGGCAGTATTATCAAACTTATTTTATATTGAAAGCAGAGGATTATGAAGATAAATAAGCCCTATTGAGCACACCGACTTAGCTTGGAGTTGGCCTAATTACAAAGACACCGGCTCTAAAACCCTGGCAGAGCCCTCTTCGTCTTCATAATGCATTCATGATGGGGTGATTCATTGTGCCGCGCAAGAGCTACTGCCAGTCTGATACCGCGTCCGCCTAATATTGTTCAAACAGGTGTTTAATGAGAAATCCCAACTCCCAGAGACTGATGGGATTAATGGACTTTTTTTTTTTTTTTTGTCCCATGTGTTGGAAAGAACACAGAGCTCAAACCCTCAAACAGGCTCTTCTTCTTCCCAGCGAAATGCTCTGAAGTGCAGGAGTGCCTGGCAGACGCAAGTTCCTTGTGTGACCACCAGTTAGCCACACTTTGCCTTTTGACCACGCACAATGTCGCGTGAAAGACAAAGGTGTTATTGTGTTGACTAATGTTTTCGAACGTAGTTTCACGTGTCAGCAGGCAGCTAGCTAAACCAACATGAGTCTTATTTGTTATTTCTATCCAACTTGGTATCACCGTGTCACCTCTGTGTTCCGCTGTAAGACGTAAAGGTCCGAGACAGCGAATTCAAGCCGTTTGTTTGAAAGATGAAAAGGCTCATCAATGAGTGAGGCAACATTTGAATAGAGCATAATATAACATAGAAGGACGGTGGTCATTTAGAGTCTATTTATGGACCGGAGCCACTTTTGAAACGTTAAGGCCACTGCTTTACAGCGACTGTGTTTTTTCTCAGCCTGCAAAGATCAATCTTCATCTCTCTTTAACTTGGCATCAGTGGGAAACCTCTCCATAATGTCTGTAGCGTCGCATCTTGATACTCAGAAAGTCTTATGTATATTTTAGGAGGAAGTGACGTGCTCTTGCACAGCAGCCAGAGCCTGTTGGTTTTTCCTCACGTGTTTCTCGCCTCTTCACATTTCTTGCATGTTGTGTTGCATCAAAATGGTTGAAGGGGGATGATTGATGTATTCAGACCCCGTTCCTTTACCCTTTTTTCTCCCCCAAGCAGATCTCATTGATTTTCTGAAATGTGGTTGGGAATCACAATCATTCTTGAGAAAGAAATAGCCCAGAATGTGTCAGACGGGTGAAACAAAGTCTGCCTGCCACTGCTGAGCTTAGCTCACCGGGGAACCTAAACTGGCACGCTAAAGGCTGCCTCTATTAAAATCAAACCCAAGGAGGAAATGTCGAGCGTCTCCGCACACAGACGCGAAAATGCTTCATTACCTCGGACAACCAATAGCGGCTGCTCGGGGGTTGATAACAAAATTGCCCCAAGGTCAGCACCAAGGTGCGTAAAAGCACCACTGAGAATGCAGCAGTGATGAACCTATGAGTGAGATGTGTTTTCTTCGGGACATTAATGGCAAGCGCCGCTGCCTGCGTAAATAAATGAAAATACGCGCTTTTAATTCCTATAATACCCCTGCCATACATTCACTCATTCCTCTCAAAAGGCCGATTAAAATAACCCTTTTTTTAAATATATATATAAGCTGCTCTGACACACAGGCTGCGTTCAGTAATACCACATCCACCGTGGACATTTTTAATAGTTATTACTAATTCTATTATCACTGCGGGATGTCCGATTACCTCCCAGGCCTATTGTGCCATGTCGAGCGGGTATGCAATTTACAGCACAGGATGCGAGGGATCCAGTGACACCGGGGTAATCTGATGTAATGAAATAATAATAAAAATGATGAAAAGGACCACGGCAACCCGGGAGGGGAACTCTTTCGTTGGCATTTGATACCGTAGGGGTCGTTTACATATGATCCCGGTAAATCTCCAAATCATTATGGATGATCCCAATGACTTTCTCTCCCTCTCTCCCTGTATCCCTCCCTCCCTGTGTGATAGATTAACTAAGCAGTAACGATGTCTCTCTTGTGGGATGGACAGTGCAAATCGTTGTAGGTTCTAAGCCAGCCAGCAGAGACAGGGCTGGCTGGGCAGAGTGATAGATTAGGGATTTTTAAATACTCCTCCTGGTGAGTTCTGCTGCAGCCAAAAGAGCAGCTGGGGTTTTTCTCACTCTGCAAAGGCAGGGGGGGGGGAGAAGGGCCACAGATGGCCATGGGCCCTGCAGGTCAGCGCTATTCAAAGATGCATCCTGGAGTGAATGAGTGCGTAAATTAATCGAGGCCTGCAGATGCACTGGAATTTACTGCGCCGTGTTCTGCAGTAATGAAGCCCGCACTTTAAATCCATATTATATATGACACATAAGCTATTAAAGAAGACTTCGCACAACTATAACTGCTCTGTCAAGCTCAGAGGAGCGTTATTACTCCTTATTGATTTAAAGATACATTTTACTCGGCGCACGGCAGGGAGAATAATAAAGTAAACACTTCAACTTTGAAATGGCTAAATCATCAGTGAAAGCACTGCCACAATGGTGCTTCGTTTTAGGCTGTATGCCAGTTAGCAGTATTTCATCACTCTCCTTATGTACCGTGCATGTCAGTCATGTCCCCGTTGGTTCGATCATCTTGTGATCTCTCTTCCCTTTGGTCGCTGCAGTTTGTCAGCGTTTGAGGAAAACATGCATACGCTTTTTATCCTATGTTTTTTTTTTTAAGGTGAGCAGAGCTGATGTGGCCTTTTTTTGGAGTCGCGTTAGCCATAGCATGCGGGTTTGGAAACTTCAAAGTGCTGATGGCAAAACCCCCATCTGACAAAAGCTGCTTATTGGCGTTCGGTGACCCATCTTTGTCATTATAAATAACAAAATCATGAACTGTTTTCCTTATTATGTAATTTCTGTTTATCTGCTATAATTAAATAAAATCAAGGTTTTTCTCATTATGTCATGAGTTTTCAGACACCCCCCCCCCCCCCCAACACGATTCTCTAAGGTCACCGCAGTCCAGTCTGAGTTAATTACATTAGAGGTGGCCAGCGTGTTGTCAGGCCACCTTCTTGACTTGAGTACTTAAACAGTAAAGAGAGCGAGGCCACATTTAAACACGTGTGCACACACATCTTAGACAGATTGCATAAACCCGTACCCGAGCAGGCTGCTGGGTCACGCAAATCTGGGTTTAAGCCAAAATGATCTTTCTCAATAGGCTTGCATGGCACTAGAGGTGTGAATGCGGCATGGATTACCGGGGTTAGTCACACTACTGAGGGCGTGTGACCTAAAGGTGGGTTTTAAAGGCTCAGCCAACAATTGTTTATTTCAAACTTCGGCTGGAGTTTTAACAAATTATTATTTTTTTTTTCTTTCCTTTACAAATGTATTAAACATATTTTTCGGAGAAATAAAGTCTAAATGTCAGCCTCATCATTTCACAGCCAGCTCTGTTACGCTTAGCAGTGTCCAGACTGATTCTGTTGTAGTAGTGTAACTTGTTTTTATGGATAGAAATCCCTCTGTATCAGCTCCCATACACCATATCGTCATAAAAACAGGTACACCTTTGCACCTTTTTGTCACTGGCACCGCACCTTGACATATCTTTCATAACCCAGTTTTTATGTCAAAATAAACAAACTCTTGTTTGCCAAATACCTGAGTGCACTGTGGCGCCGTTGTGAGCGTGCGTGCGGATCCCACACTTTGGTGGCACACTCCAATATTAAGCCTCCCTCTGGGGCTTTGATGTGTCAACTGATTTCTTGGGGGTGGAGGCACAGAGCGATTTACAGTGGCAGAGATATGATCAAATGCATCAGGAGACAATACATCTGGATGTGCTGTGAGAGCGGAGCCTGTTCATGTCAGGAGAGGGAGGAAAGAGAGAAAGGCGCACAGTATCTTACCTCAGGCGGTGTCATCACAGCTGGGTGGATTTGTATCACATTTTTGATGTTTTTACTCAACCTTTCCTTGTAATGGAGTCTTAGTATACTGTTATTATACTTCTTACAAAGTAAAAACAAAAAACAGTGCACTTCTATTTTAGTGCACTTAAAGTGCAGCAGCGAGCTGAGTTTTGTAGTGTTTAAGTGTTTAATGATGCAACATATAGTGTCCTTTGACAGAGATGAAAGTGGCACTTGTTCAGCATAAGAAAATGGGCGGTGGAGTCTGATGTGTCACCTTAATTGAGATTGACTTAAAATTTTAAGTCGTTTGAGGTGTTTACATTCAAGAATTAAACTTAACACGAAGGTCGATCAATCAATCCCAGGGCAAAACTTAGCAAAACCACAAGGGCTGCTCGCCACGCGGCATATTAATCTATTGCCTCATCCTGCAGCCTCTGCATCTGAGAAGTAAACGGATACCGAGTGAGCGGGCCTAATATGCAAATCGTTAACTCAACAGTTCGGATAAAAAGGTTCCTGGGTGCGTATAAGCGCTTGGAGGTCACAATGACATGTTTCCTTTCAATGACCGCATTGATTCAGAGTTAAAGTGGTCCCATATCTGTGTTAACATCGATGTAGAAAGAGTAACAGTGTACTAGTTTTACATATCGATTGTGTACGATCAATGTCCAGTGTAGAAGGGATGTTTAAAATATGTATCAGGTATCATTTGCACTATGTTCATGGATATGTGCGGCATTCAACCAATAGATGAGTGGTATAGTTGGGTTAATGCATGGCTGACAGCCTGTTTCTGCACGTACTCCGCCATAGTATCCAGCCTTTATGAGTTTACAAGACATCTGAAGTATGGCTGCAGAGGTAACACATTTTATTTCATTACAAGGCTGCTTAGTTTGCCAAGACGAATTCCTTTTATGTGTAAACGTGGCAATGAACTTGATGCGGGTTATTTTACAGTTTATATATATATCGCCATTTAAAGAGCTTAAAAGCTGCCTTTGTAAACGAGAAACAGCTTCAATTCACTATTTATACAGTAAGTCCTTGAGGTCGGACAAATGAGATGAATGCATGTCACACAAAAAACATGTCATGTGCATTTTTTTCATTATTTCCATATAAATCAGTGGAATAATGAGAAACCACATGTGTTCAAACGGCAGGGTTTGCACCTCCTCAAGATTAAATGTCCCTAACTGCTAACTTCAGACCTTGTCCCTCAGTTCTCTTCAGTATACAGTGAACCGATGTCTGCTCATTCTTTGGTCCAATGAGAACAGCAGGACAACTGGGGAGTTCAAGCTGAGAGCAGGACAAACCGGGCATATCTCCGCCTCGTGTTGAAACCAAACTGTACACGACGGAGTTATTGATTAAATGTTCTCTTAAAAGGCCGGTTGGATGGACAAGGTCACACCAAGGTTTTCACAACAGGGGGATGGAGATGCATTTGACCTGTCAGCTGAGGATGGGCTCTGAGTGGGCACACGGCACTTCTGCGTTAGGAAAAGACGCAGTGATCTTCTTAAATGGAATCTGTCCATGCCGAAACTCGCTGGGCTCAGCCCCCGCGGACTGAAGCGAGTGTCAAAACATCTAAAAAGTCTTTCAGGCGTTTCCTTGCAAGAAATGTTCGGAGGCCCTGCTTGGCGCTCACAAAAATACCTGAAACTGTCTGCAGACATGAAGTCGTGATTTAAACGGCATGTAATTGTGGCAGTTTTAATAATGGGAACGCAAACAGAGGAATAATTTGAGCTAATTGACCAGAGAACATAGTTGTGAGTGCAATCATTACTTTAAGGCTGTTTCAAAAGGTTAATGTGAGAATAATTTGGACAAACTGTTTTCTATTAACAAGCTAGGCGCTTCCTAAGAATGTGTGACGCACATTAACAACAGTACAACGGTAAAACCCAAGCTGAAATGTAATTACCACTTATCATATCAACCATTTAGATGTGTCAACAACATTTTCTATTGGAATATTTTGTCTAATCTTTCTTTTGTCTGCAACGTTGCAAAATTTACAACAGTGCAATTATAAACCTCCCCCACAGACACACACACACATACACACACATACACACACACATGCACTCACATGTCTCACAACTCAGTTTTAGTCAAACAGCACTTTAAACCTGCAATAATGAGTCCTGGCCTGTTGAGAGCATCAGAAAGGCTGAAAACAAAATATCAGCATATTATCAACTGTTTGAGTTGGAAATGCAGAGGGTGGTAGCGCTGATTGGCTGCCTGAATGACATATGGGGGGGGTGCAGCGCGGTGCAGGACCGGTATCCAGGTGCGGTGCAGGACCGGTATCCAGCCCGCGGCTGTACGCTATAGCTACGACCCAGAATCTGACGGCGAGCAGCGGAGGAAACGGTCTCCTCTGGTCTTCTGGGGCTGGGACAGAATATCGGCATTTGTGTTGGTGTTTACAACCAACAACAGAGCAGTCTGCATGTCTGGCTCTGACCGACGACATCGCCACACACCGCTAGCTTACCGCCGGAAACAGAGACACCATGGGATGACGCCCCCTCAGCGGTTTCACTCAGGGAGGGCGAGGCCTCTGTAAATCACTCACTGTGGTTACATGCGGCAGGAGCTGGATCTGAACGGCCTGTAGGACCCATGTTACCAGAGAGTGGGCTGTAGAGATGATGGGCCTGTCTGCCTTCTCACTCTCTGAGCTGGTCGGCTGAGGGGGACTAGTTTAAATATGTAAGAGGCAAAAAATGTATTTTTCACTGTATTGGACCCCCCATGCCCATTAAATGCCATTTGTTAGAATATAACACATATGGGAACATTGATTAATGCAGTTTTTAAACAGTGTGTGCAGTGCACTGACAGCAGTAATGTAGATAACACTACAATGTGGTGAAGGTGAGGCTGATGCCAACTTCCAGTTTACCAGTGGTTACAAATTTATGAGCAGAAATTGAAATGATAGTCCTCCGAGGTGGCAGGTTCCACCTTAGAAATAGAGAGTAAAGGGCAAACCTGTCGCAGCACACAAGGGCAGAGAGAGCTCCGACACTCCAAAGGGAGCTAGCTGAGCTAGTTCGAACATCTGATCCAGGATGCTTCCTGGAGGGATATGTAATTCATCTGGCCAGGAAGCATCTGGATCTCCAGGAGGACCTGAGAGCAGTGCACAGGAGGAAGGACTGCAACTCCAAGCCCGATAAAGTGACAGAAAATGAATAGATGAGATGCAGCTCTCTCACATTGTATAATAAGAATAGGCCAGCATCCTAATACTGAACTCTTGGCCGACTTAACAGGGAAGGGCTCAGGCTCCTCAAAAAGGGCACTTTGGCGGCAGCAGGGAAGTGACTGGTTCGAATGGGATTTGGACCTCACGACCCTGTTTTAGTCAAGTCTACATTCTGCCCATGAAATTGAGCAGCGGCAATAATTGGCGCAGCCTGCCAACAAGAATTCGTTTAGGTTGGAGGAGTGCACACGCTAATGAGGTTTCCTTTCTGGTCACCATGTTCCTGATTTGGCTGCCAACCCCAGGGGAGGATGCAAACAGCTGGGCATCACACACACAGACACACACACACACGCCACTACACACATCTTTATTCCCAGCGCTCATGCTGACTTTCATTCTCCTGCTTTGACTTCCATGCCAGAATCAGGAGGGTCATATTCAACTGCAAAAGCTTAAGAGTTTTTAAAAATATATGCCACTAATACTGCACTAAAAAGGTTTCTCTCCTGAGTCCTGCTGCCACCGCTGCTCAATGATCGGAACACTAAAATGTGAAGGCATTAAAAGTTTGGCCTGAAAATGATTTAATATTTTAGCAAGACAGGCTGGACGTGCCCGCACATCTTTAATAACTGAAAAAAAAATATTTGTTTTGTTTTTGTTGAATCAGTCTTGAAATGTGTGATCATATACTTTATACCAATCAAATATATATATAACTTAATATATATATATATATATATAACTTAACCAGTGAAAAGCAATAAAGAGTGTTGAGATTTGATTAAATTCAAGACTAAGCTCTAATGAAAAACTTATAATCTTCAGGGTCCTGTATAAACGTTTGCGGCTTATACTTGCAGTGCAGTTAAACATGCATGGTCTCTGCCATTTAACAGCGGACAATCTGATTTCCCTGCATTTACACAACCCCTGTGTATTTATAGTGGCAGTGCACACAAACGTGTCTGGATGTCTTCTGTTACGCTAGCAGCTTGAGAGCCATGATTCCGGTTCATGACGAAGCAGGTGGAACTACTCCCACCTATGTTAATGCAATTCAGCGAGTGTGAGTGAATGGCCAACACAGGGGTGGTCCTTATTTACCCAGCTGTTACTGTAGGTTGAGTCAAATCAGGCCAGTGCTCCCTCACTATTCCTGGCCTCACAGCAGCATGAGTGGAGGAGGATTAGCTTGTATTACATGCTTTACTATGATGCTGGCTTGCACAAATCCTCTTCCTTCCTCTCTTCCTCTTCTCTTGCTGACTTAACACTGGAGTGTGTACCATAAACGAACACCAGAAAGCCAAGAAAGAACATCTGTCCTTGCAGAGACATATCAGATTTTATTGATAAGACTATTTGCTTTTTAATTAGATATAGAAGTAGGTACATGCAACAGTTATGCTGACCCCACAGAACCCATTTTTTTAATGACTACTGCTTTCAGACCTTCGTCTTGTCCCCAGGGATCATATCGTCACCTGGGTCCCCAAACGCCCTTGGCACTTAATTAATCAATTGATGTGATTGAGTGGCCTCTGTGTGTGAGACATAATGAGCTCCTGATTAAAATCGTTACTGGAGGACCTGTAGACACTGTCACGGCTCATGGGTTCACGCAGTGGCACTGAGCTCCACAGTAATGTCACATTTTGTACACTGGCCAAAAACAGAAAGGATGAATGTCAACATACGTTACTCTTGTTTTGTTTTGTTTATGCAAAAGACTTCTCAAACAGAAAATACAGCGGGCCAACACATTATGGCATAACGTGGAACTTAAGTAGGCGAAGCTCAGGGATAAAACACTTAACAACATATTAATCTCAACTTCTCTAACTTTCCAGTGAATTTAAAGTCAACTTTTATCTTCACTGTGAGGCCAGTGAAGAGCACAAGTGCAGCGTGGAAAGTTTGGTTGTACATTTAATTATTGTTTTTCTGTATATAAATAATAATTATGCATGCTAATTATGCTACACAATCCTCCTACTCCTAGTTCCTGCAAGTCACAGCCATTTAATATAGGAATATATTAATACTTGCTTGTTCAGTTTATCATAGTCTAAGATATATGTGAACCATGTATTCATCTGTATATCCGTTCATCTGCAGGGGGCTGGTGCCCGTGCCCGTCCTACCATGCGCTGAGTGAGGGGCGCAGTACACATGGGACAGGACGCCAGTCTGTCACATCAGTAACAAGTTGACCAACGAAGGTCGCGCTGCAAAGTGTGTATTCATTGACACGTTCAAACACAGCAGGAAAGAACACAGCCGTTAGCGCAAAGATGAAATAAAACTGACGTTAATGTGCTTGTGTTTTGCTTTTGTTCGTACTTATCTCAAGATTTCAAGACGGCGCCGCTCTTCAGCCACATTCGGCGACGATTCCAGATACGACCGAGAAAATTCATTTAAAGATGAAACACATCTGTTCTCAGAAGAATGAGAGCAAACTTCACAGCGCACATGGCGATAGCGCACGTGGAAGCGGCATTTTCTTTTCAGCAGTTTCAGTCAATGCACTTCGGCTTTTCAGGCATTTAGCAGCCCACTATGAAATGGGGAAGATAAGCACTTGAGAAAATGGATGGGTGGAGTATTTGGTAACATTGTTTACTCAAGAATGACTCATGACTAGCCTGGGCTCGTCAATCATAGCAAAGATAATTACAGTTTGATTTTCACATGTGAGCGATGCTGCCTGCGTAAAACAAGCGGCCCCGGTGAATGTGAAAACGGAATGACCGACGCTTGCATGTACGTCTGGGTGCGTATCTTCCGATGGCCGTGCGTAATGATCAGCCCAGCCACAAATCTTACAGGAGATGTGAGTAGAGTGTTTCATTTTCAGGTTTCATCACCATGAAAAAGGCAAAATACAGTGGGATTTAAAAAAAAAAAAAAAAAAACATTGTTTAATCCTCTTGAGTGTCAGTGAATATTAATGGTAATATTGCAAATACAGTTACATTGTGTATAAGGTATTTAAAAGATGTGTGACTCTAAAAAAGTTACTTCTCTTACAGCAAAAGTATTATTTATTATTATTATTTATCATAAATTATCTTGTAAATAGCAGTATATGTAAACTAAAAGCAAACAAAAGAGACAACTCACACAGTTCTGGCGCAGTTAAGTGTTTCATAGGGTTGATTGAGATTGATCGGTGGAAAACTGCAGCGCACGGAAATCTGAAACCTCATCAGCGGTCAAAGTTGTGTCCGTAAGTGTGACTAATTGCACTCTCAGCGCGGGTTTTGCGCATTATGTCTTTAACAGGAAGGAGATTCTTCAGCAGCTTGTGTCTTAAAGTGAACCTCTCAGCCGATACCAAAATCAAGAAAACAAACCCTATTTAACGCAGTACACCACGTGTCGTGTTGTGTCTACCTGACACGTAGCTGACATCTGAGTTAAGGAACCCGCTGGGACAAACCCACACTGCTCTTGGACTAACCTTAGTTATGGCTCCCACGCTCAGTGCACAGAAATCCAACACATAAATGATAAGTTTTAATGAAGCCACCAAGGCAGCCTCCAGGGGACACTTTTCCAAAACTGTTTCTGTTGAGCCTGACATCTTTCCAATAGCCCTGCTCCAGTCAATACATTTCTGCGTGGGTCATTGGCCACAGAGTACATCAAGCTCCATCAGTTGCAAAATTGGCTCCTTCGAGAAACTTTGAGATACCACACAAAAAAATAATAATAAAAAAAAAAATCTTAAAGACTTGAAGTTGAAGTATGCTGATGAATCCCTCACTAAGAATCACGTGGTTTTGGTTTGGAACAAGAAACTGAGGTCAGAGTTATTAATGTGTCTGACGAGCCACTTGTATTCTCACAATATCAAACTTGAAAAGAATGTGGTGTTATTGTCTTTGAAGTCGTTTCTATTGTCAGGAAACTGGGAGTAAGAATGAATCATTCTTGTGTTATTTATTACTGTATTAATATTTCCGCAGCAACCAAACCTTGCCGTACATATATATCATAGTTTTCATAGTTGAAGCCATTGAAAACTGATGAATTCCTTTCTGTTGAAATCATTTTCTAAGCAGAATTCACCGCTCTAGAGGACTTGCATTAATTAGACTTCACGCTGTGTGACTAACAGCACCTCTTATCTGTTAAATCACGGGGAAGGATTTTCGTTTTGTTTGATTTTGGTTCAGATATTTGCTCGAGAATCCGTCATTTGTTGTTTCGGAAAAATTAGCCTTAGATTTGAACACTGCAAAATTCATGGCGCATCTGTGACAGTGCGCCGCGCATAGTTTGTTTGATTTCAAAGTAAGTTTCATTAAAGTTATCCTTAAAAACCCTGGGAATTAAATCCGTCAGCAAAGTTCATGTGAAAATAAATCCATGTGGAATTAAACTTTAATGCTTTTTCCTGATGAATCTTATTTTAAAAAACAAAATATATCTGAGATTTCTGATTATTTCAACTCCATCTTGCATTCTTCTTCTTCTTCTTAATAAATAAATAATAATAATAAGAGTGCTTTAATATATTAGTGCATTATTCATTCAAAAACAAATCAACCTTGTGTCTTTCTTATTATTCTAGGGGAAACATTTCCTGTCTATATTTTGCTTTAGCTATCACATCCATTTTGTCAATAAAATACAAATTATAGAAAACAAAAAATTGTTTGTTGCATTTAAAATATAAAAAAACCCATTATTAACCAAAATAGTATAAAGAACGTTTGAATTCAGTCTTTGTGTTTTTTTTATTTCATCTTAAATCTATTTTAGTAAGTACCTCACATTGTGTCCCCCTGTCACATCAACAGAGACATGCATTTACCCCCTTATCTACCCTCGCTGTCATTTGCTTGAATGCATTTCAACCCTTGACTTGTTCTAACACACCATTACGGATGAGGAGGAAAAAGAGGGATTTCTAAAGTGAATGGTGTCAAAACTGTTTGCTTTTTGCTCCATCAAGAAAAGCCTGCAAGCGGCTTTCGTGCTGACGTCTACCAGTTGACATCTTTACCACATCATGGTTCATGGGTCATTTTGAGGTTGTCTAGTGCAGATGTATCAGGCACTATCTGAGTAAACCGAGGCCCTTTCTTTATCTCTCCATTGCAGCTTTCCTCACTTGCAAAAAAAAAAAAAAATGTCTACACAACCCCCTGACGTTTCAAGCTATTGCAATATCAGCAAAAAGAGCTGAAGTAAATATACTGTGGTATTGATCGGTCACGCATTAGCATTTTAGTAGATTAAGTGGGAAACCGTTGGGGGTGGGGGTTCAGTTTTTCCACGCTGCCATCAAAGTGTCAGTCGTCAATCTCCTCGCACACATGCTCCCCATGTGAGGTATCTCCGTAAATGAGGACAAAGAACTGTCAAATCCAGCCTCTGTTCTGATATTTTAATCTTTGGGGGTAAACTAATGACAACCATTTCTATTTTTTGTCTGCGTTAGACCGGATCCAGGTGGTACTTAAAGCTCACACGGCGGGTCGGCATTGCATCAATACTGCAAACGCAAGGCGCCTGTGTGAAAAATCATGCCGAATGTCCCATGACAGCGGTTGTGTTCTGGTAGTTAAGGGGCAGTTATACGGCTGTGAGGATAAATTGAGGAAATTGTAGATGTCAATGGGAGCAGACAGTCAGTCCAAAGCAGAGTGTCCAATATTTGTTAAAAAACACTTACACACACACATCAGGGAGAATTGCTACACAAAGGCAATTTTCTGATCATTTGGCGATAACAAAACGTGATTCGCAAAACAAAACGCTCTGAATTAACATTTAAATGTAATTTAGGTAATTCAATCGTAAAGGAAAACATTCTCTAAAATTGTAAAATTACTATAACAAATGTTCTTGCTTTAT